>CP092087.1:39735286-39817786 GCA_029203775.1 Neoneuromus ignobilis
TTATAAAGTAGATAAATTTAAACTGCTCAAAAAATTGAAACTTAATAGATTATTTGTTTGAATATCGCATATTTAAGTACGAATTTAAAATTTATTTTATTTAATAATTTTCATATTTAATTGCTCGTCGTATTAGTCACTACAGCTATAAAAGAGGAATAAATTTAGTGTTTTTATATTTTTCCTCTATGATGTGTTAATATTTTATGAATTTATGATACACTGTTGATTGGTTGAATGTAAATTAGTTATTTCGTTACGATTGAATCTTATTTTACTGATTTTTGATACATTAAGTCATTTTTGGCTGTATAAAAGTACAAGGATTAGCTGAATACTAATTAGAATACGAAACAGTAGACATTTTTCACAGTAAATTCCTCTCAAGGTTGTTAAAATGTAAATGTGCCGAAAGAATTCTTACATGTAGATGTAAACGGTAGGGTGCCAATGTACTATAAAAAATTCAAATTTACTAAAGGTCTGTCGTGCATCTAACGCAGCCGATTAGACCGGACAAAGTTAGAAAATTGCACCACATAGACCAAATGTACTCACACGGTGTCGATTACATCAAGGCCTGTATAAAATAAAGATCGCATAACGAATTTGAAAATGTTGTTTCCTTCTAACAACGATTAATATTTTCAAACTCATGCCGTGTTCGGTCGATTGTGTATATTGAGTGTGCGTTTGTGTATACATATAAGCAGAGAGAATTCGCGGAACGTATTCGGAATGAGTCTACATATCCAGAATTTATAATTTCTTTTCTTTTAAAACAATGCGATGGAATGCGTTCGAACTTGTTCCGAAACATGAAGGCGTCGCCCGCAACGGTACTTCAATGGCCGTACGATGTCATACGATGACCGAACCGCTGTCCGTCAAGATGATGCATACCTATTTTGGCTTGAGTGCTCCAAATGTGCCCTAATCGAACGTGTACATTTTATATATATTTAAATTGCATTGTTTGCGAACGGGCTTTATGTAGGACTTGAGGCAAGGAATTTCGTATAGCTGAGGGCTAAACTGCAATTTGGCCGAATTTTTAACATTTCTTAGCTGCATTTGAATACGTACCCGTTTTTTTCCTTATCTACTTACAAATATTTTTACATATTTTTTACCAGACATAATTAAAATACGTACACACATACATATATATATATATATATATATATATGTATGTGTGTGTAATATATAATTATATCTACTATATTTTACCTACACACATTTATTAGATTCCATTTTTTATATTTAAATTCATGAGGATTTAAAACCTGTATTTATATGTTATAATTTATATATATATATATATATATATATATATATATATATATATATATATATATATATTTGAAGAGCGTTTTAAATGATTAATTAACATTTTTTTTTATTTTTATATTTGCACTTTTTACATTCAAGACTTTTTTATATAAATTACTAATTAAACGTGAGAGGAAGACAAATATAAAACACGTACTGAAATCATTTTTTCATTCTGAAATAGTTTTTATAAGATAAAATGATTTGGTTAAATTTGTATATTTTTCTGAGAAATTTTTTGCACTTTTACTATATTGATTTCCTTGTACTTAAAAATGAGGATTTTCAATTTTTACTTGAAATTAAACTTTTGAAATAGAAAAACTGAAAATTTTATTATTTATTTAATAATAAATAAATTTATATCAATATTAAGCAAGGCTTAAGAAAATAAAAACAAAAAGGACCAAAAAATATTTAATTACTACTTATACATAGAAGATATGATTACAAAAATGTAAATTATTTTTATGATAGTGTTATAAGAAGAAATACAGATATTCTTTATAATAATTTATTATTAATTTATTTTAAAATTATTTTTTTCTGTTGCAACATTTCGAAACAGTCGTTAAAAAATTCATGGTCAGAATTCGTCCCATGAATAACTGATTAGTATAAATTGAGGATAAATAATATCCAATATTTTAAATATTTTAGTTGATTGGTAGTAATAATTAAAAATAAGGTAACCTTCATTATAGTGTTTTAAGGGGTTATACGCAGTTAGAAATTTCAATTGAATGCACATATATTTAGTATTAATTTATACATACACTTAATTTGAAAATTTATAAAAACAGATTAAAAGTTTTCTGGTCTCAAATTTTCACAATATCTTCTCAAATATATTCCTCAGGTATTGAACGAAGGAATAAGGTTTACTTATTATATTTTTTTTAAAAAATTTTAGTAAAATAAAGACGCCATTTTGTCATGAAAATTAAAAACCTATAAATCCTTTAAAAGAATTGAAATTTTCCATAGATCATATCGTTCATAGGAGCGGTGCACTTCAATATTTTTTATGATCGAAAATTTTATTCTTGTTTTATATATAATTAATTTTAAATATTAAAAAAATTCCTTTGTATAGTGTTTTAATTGAGATTATAGTATTAATTTATACATACACTTAATGAAAATTTATAATGATTAAAAGTTTTCTGTAGATAAAATATTAACAATTGTACTTATTACTTATATTAAAATAAAATAAACCTATGAAAATTAAAAAAAATATAAAGAGAAATTTTCCATATATCATAAAGCAAAAGTTTTATATATTTATTTTTCCATTAATTTTGCACAGGTTAAAATAGATGATTATTTTTTTAAAAAACAACAATTATCTATTTTATGACTAATAATTATTAATTTTCTTTTTTAAAAAAAATTAATAGTCAATATTAAGTTCTATAATTTTTTCTAGAAAGTCATATTTCTAATTATCGTATTCAAATTTTTGATGTATATATTTAGCTTTTATTTATATATATATATATATATATATATATATATATATATAAAACATATAAATTATTAAATATAGTCTATGATATTAAACTTAGTACTTTATAGTAAATAAAATAAAATAAAGTTTTAAATTCTTATTTACTAAATAATAATTTAAGTGGTAAAATATTTAGTAAATTTTATAATGTATAATAACACTTGTAGGATGATGGCATAGCTATCGAGGTCTTCATCAGTAAATAAAGTAAACAATAAGTAATTATTGGATACTTTTATAAAGTCTTATAATGTTGAAATGATTCATTTGTATTAGTTTAATGGTTTAAAATACAGAGATTTTATTCCTTATCATCAAGTAAGAATTGAAAAACATCAAATATTATGCTAAAAAAAAGAATATTTAAAGTATTTATGATGTATCTTTCAAAAAATAGATCATGAGAAAAAGAACTGAGAGAAAATATCAACCAAAGAAAAAATATTCTGTTGTCCTTATAGCATTTAGTAAAACTGGCATATCTGTAATGGAATTAAACATTTGTTCTATTATATTACAGATGAGATCTGGATGCTAAAGTAAAAAGATAATTAAGAAATTAAAATTATTAAAAATAAATTATTCAAAAGGAAATTATTGTTTTGTAGGGAGTGAAATAGAAGATTCCATATAAAAAACATTGTTACAGAAATAGTTGAAAATAGGAGTTTAAACTGGTTTGATCATGTGATATACATGGATGGGTGAAGAAAGTTTATCAATATATATACGAGGGTCGTTTGATAAGTATGGTAATTTATTTATTGTTTAATGTAATTAAATTTTTCAATTTAGTTTTTATTATTTTTTACCATTCTTATCCAACGACCCTTGTATATATGAATGACAGAAATTAGATAGATAAGAAAGGTCGAAAGTCAAGAAAAGAGTGATTGTATCAGGAAATGCAGGACTGACAATCAAAGTAATATATTTGAAATATTCATTATTAGATAGGTTAATTTCAATATATATATATATATACGAGGGTCGTTTGATAAGTACGGTAAAAAAATAAGAAAAACTAAATTTAATTAAATTAAACAATAAATTAATTTACCATACTTATCAAACAACCCTCGTATATGTATATATATATATATATATATATATATATATATATATATATATATATATATATGATTTGTAGGTAAATTATGAATTTTTTCATGTGTATTTAAATATTATTATATATAATAAATAATAATAATATTTAATATAACATGCTATTTAAAATTTAAAAAAGAATTTTATATATATATATATATATATATATATATATATATATGTATAAATAAAAATATGCATGTATAAATATGTGAGTTAATCATGTAACCTTAAATACTTTTCAATGTTAGCCAAACGATTGTGTGAATCATAAGAGTAAAATTTTCAAAAATATATATTTTTTCTCGCGTTAGCGTAAAGTTTTAATAAATCTATTATTGCGTGTTAACAGTAAATAGAGAGGACCGTGTCTGTAATTTATCGCATTACGGCCAGCACTTATAACATTCAGTGATCTTAAAAATTTCATCACGTCAAAATATTTTCCCTGACAACACGGATATTAGTACGTTATCGCTGAACGGGAGAGAAAACAGTGCGCGGCAGGAACACCGTTTAGAACGAGACGTACATCTCCCGTACCCCTCCGCACCCGTCGTTTTAAATTTATCCCCATCTATTTCTTTTTATTAGCATCGAACGTTCAAAAAGAAAATGTTTTTCTTTCTAGTCAGAGGATTCGGTTGATTTAAATATTCTATATGAAAGAACGATTTAGAAATTTTTTGGAAGTTTAATTATAGGAAAATGTTTCGGGTGAAAGATTTTACGACAGTCTCACTTAACAAATTTAACAGAAGTCAAATTTACCCTCATATTAAACACATTCTTATCTCGTATATTAATTATATAATATCTTAAAAATACATTTAGTTCAAATAGCTCTTGAGCACATGCTTATTACTCACCATTATAACACTTACGCATGTAAAAAATATAAATAATGTACATATTTTTGATTCCATGTGCTACTTGTAGATAACATTTACAGTTATATTAATGATAATTAATTTATTTTCCTTTATTATTATATCAAAAGAACGCAAAAATTGAAAAAATATCAAAAATGTATTTAAAGTTCCTTGGCAAATTAAATGACTCATCTAAAAATTTATTCTTAAATATAAAAATCTATTTTTTTAGTGATTATGAAACTGTTTTAATTTTAGTAAAGATTATTTAAATTTATTGCTCTCTCTCTCTCTCTCTCTCTCTCTCTCTCTATATATATATATATATATATATATATATATTCCAACCCATGGTTTATTAGTATACATCACCATTGTTACGTAAAAGATTGCGTTCAATTCTCGAATGAAACAATAGAGCAGGCGGGAATCTCAGTCAAGGTGAAACCAGTGTTCCTAAGGGAGTAAATCATAAATGAATAATTCTTATCAACCCGCCCATTTAATGTGGCGAGTATGAACAAGTGCCAGTGAATGGTAATATTTAATGAGGTTTTCATCCAGTAGTGGGTTGATATAATGATTATATATATATATATATATATATATATGTATATATATATATAAAGAACACATTTTTCAAAAATAGTAATAACTATAATATAAATACAAATAATAATTATAACAATAACAGTTAAAATTATATTCCAATTAAAGTATACTTATGTAACTATTTTTTTTTTTATTTAACTATTCTATTTAATTTATTTTCCAAGAATTTTAATAAAAGAAGTAGCAATTATATTTTTTTACAAAAATCAGGTATCGGTATTTATTATAACCTTAATCCCAAAAAAAATTTATTGTGAAATTATGTAATAGATACTGAGTCAAAGTATGATTTTCCATTAAAAAAATATTAAAATAAAAAAACGTTTTCTAATATCTCATTAAATATTTTTTTTATAAAAACTATTATTCGTAATGTTATTACAATTAAACTGGATTAAAATCATATCAGTAAATAACTACAAGTTTTTGATTACCAAATATAATATAAAATATGAAAATTGTGATATCTTGGATATTTTAATATAAAAGAGAAAATGAAATTTTTCATTTTTTACGACTGTTTTTTAAGTAAGAAGTATAAAGTCGAGTTCATGGCAGGCAGTTCCAAAAATATAAACATAAATGTGATAAATCATGTAACAGATGTTAAAAGAAAGTTTAGTTCTAGATATAGTACAATATATATGAAAATAAATATCAAGAATAGTTCATAATTATAAATGCATTTTACACATTTTTTGATGATTGCGTATTATATGTGGTATTAGTGTTATTGTAATGGTTTATTTAACTACTGATTGATGAGAATCGTGTATTTTTAATATAGTTAATTTAATAAAGTAAATATTTATTTTTCTATACCCTTACATCTATATTTCTCTCTCTTTCCCGCTTTCTTGTATATATATATATATATATATATATATATATATATATATATATAATGTATATCAGCGGAAAATTATAGTTTTTTTAAGCAAAGTTATCACATATTGCACATTTTTCGTCAGAAAAAGATATATTGTTATTTGAAAGGCAGTAAATATAAAAATACAAAGCAGTTATAAAGAAGAAAAAATATAATATACTTTACGATGAACGGCGTAAAGAAAATGCGAAATTGTAAAAATTAATGAATGTATTGTAAAAGAAAAGAGAACAAAATAAATAATAGAAATTCATAAGATAATTATTTCAAGTTCAAAAAATTATTGCATGATTTAATCAAAGTTGCATATAAAAAGCTACAAATATCGTATATTGCAATATAAAATGAATAGTTGAATTTAATATAAATATATGGAAATAGTATGGACGTTCAAATAAAAAAGACATATAGAAAATTATATATATATTGATGAAAAGATAACGAGGTGTTGAGAGTGGAAAAAATTAACATTTTATAATATTTCAGATGAAGAAAATAATTAATTATTAAAAGGTAACATTGATTGGTCATATCTAAAAATCTTTTCATTAAGAAAGATAAACTAAATTAAAAGAATTGTTTAATTGTCTACTATTTTGAGTTTCGTAAAGTTAACCTTATAGTATATATATATGTAGATGAAATAATATTTTTTTATAATGAAAATATATGTCAGAACCAATATCAGATTTTCTTGGAAAATTAATTAAAGGTTTGAATTGGGAGCTGGAAGTACACATTTTATTTTCATGAAAAACTATGCATTTCATTAAAAGTTATCGATAAAATATAAATAATAATACAATAATAACAGTTATACACACATAATTTTAAAACTGGTTGAAAACGATATAGTAATTATTTCATATAAATAAATTTACATATATTTTTTAAAAATAAAACTACACTTAAATTAAAGGCAGAGTATTAGGTATTTATTAAAAGTTGCATGATTATCAAAAAACACATTTTAATTTTTCATATTTTTTCTTTATTTCTTTTTTATAATTAATATTTTAAATTTTTAATCGTAATGTAGTGTAAAACTAAACAATATATTAAGAATAGTGCTCTAAACTTTGCTTTGTAATACATTTTGGGATAATTTAAACCAAGAGAATAATAATGTCTGTAGATGTATATAATATTTTTAATAGATAATAAATATATTTTTATTTATAAACTAACAATATAGAAATGAGGAATGAATTTATATTTTACGAAAGTGTTGATCACTTTTTTTTAATTTTTGTTAAAAAGTTCATAAAATTATATAATACTTTGAAAATTTATATTAAGAGATTTTATATTATATAATTATTTTAGAGATAATTTTATTAAATTATTATTTAAAAATTCAAGAAAAAATAGTACTTTTATTGAAAAATTCGTTCTACATCTTTCTAAAGAATAGAATAAGTAAAATAATATTTAAAGGAAATTGAAATATATTATATTATATAAAACATTTATAAACTATTATATGTCCATTTATATATATATATATATATATATATATATATATATATATATATATATATATATATATATATATGAATAACTGTCTATTGTGGATTTTATAAAAAAAATCTACAATTTGCTATTGTAATGTTACTAAAACGTTCTAAAGTTGATTTGGCACTGTGGCTAATCCATTTTTTCATTCGTGAATCATTTTTCAACACTAAAATATTTTATGAGTGTTGTTTGATCAACACTTATTGTTCATGTTTTAAAAACTTATATTTTATAATGCTGCTTTTTAGAGAACATCAAAATAGTGTTTAATAAAAATTTTTACCTATGTTATTACTGGAAACTTATAAAATTTTACATTGTTGAAGAGAGATTCGTTTAAAAAAATTGATATATACAATAGTATTTATTCTCTAACACTGAATTTGTAATAAAAGATGTAGTGAGCAAACACATTATTTAATACTAAGCTTTAGAATCTAATTATTTATTATAATTTTTTTAAAGTAAAGCTCTAATAATGATAACATTGATATCGAAATATGCGCATCAGCTTATAAACAAAAAAATGAACAATAAATATTTATTGAACACTTTTTAAATATTTTGTGGCGTTTGATTGGTAGTTCATTTGCCTAAAAGTACTATATTTTATTTTCGTTGATTTCATGAAAATGTGTTATTATATAAACCTACTTTAAAGTGAAAATATATAAATATTCAGAGTCACTGTATTACATATTTAGGATCTATGCACGTGTTTAACTGACTCATATCGACATCACCTCTGTTCTGGTCCTAGATGTGATCTATTTTATAAATCTATACAGTTGCAAAGGTCACCGTGTTATTAATTAAATCGAAATTAGATTCTCGTATACTTTTTTCGTTTCAGAATATAAAGAAAGAAACATGCCGCATATACATGTCCGATATTACTATATTTTACTGGCAAACGCAGACAAAATATAGTCTGGCATCTGAATATCTTAGTCCAGATGATAATCAACATAAAAATAACACTGTCTGGTCGATGGATCGGAATTAATTCTATTGTAAACATACACATAAACTGTGAGACGAAGAGGACGTGATGGGATGCTGCGCGTGCGACGCGCGAGACGATCAAGCCGTGAACGGTGTTTCCGAAAACACGGTTTTCGTCCGATAATTTGCTCTTGACAGACGTGTACGTAGTACATCATCCCGAGTGTCCCGATATGATTCGGCACGGGAGCGCTAGCCAAGACTGATGAGACTACGAGACTATTTTGTATGGTGTGTTTTAAGTGATGTTTGTTTGGTGTACATGTAAAATAAAAGCAACAGTGATGTGTACACTGTTATTAAAATACACATAACATTTTCAAAATATATAAATAATAAAATTGTTTATGTAAATTTTGACGACCATGGAATTAGCACCCATATTTACATTTATATTTTTTATTTATTTGATCCTATTTTGTCTAAAATTTCATCATATTTTTTTTTAATTTGTCATTTTTTGTTATAATTTCTTTTTACGAATCATTAAATCCATAATAATAAGTGAAAGTTCTAATTTCCATATATAAATATTTTTGCATAAGTTATATAATTACTATATAGTAACTTGCAATTTATTTATTTTTTAATATATTCTTCAATAATTAATGTTATAAATTGCATTATTTTATATCCACTTTAAACCTATTTTACAATAAATGATAATAAATATTGCTGTAGACTTTTTAATCACGGAAAAAACTTTTAATACGTTATATTAATTAAACCAGCTATAAAATATATGTCTAATAAAATATGCAAAAAGAAATGAAATAGAACTTACGTCTTTTATAGAATAAATTAAGATTAAATTTGATTTTATGTTAAGAAGATATCTTAAGACACGTAGTTATTTTTTCGATTCCAATTTTTCTTAATTCGATTTTATTCTGAAAATTCATTATACATTAAAATTGTTTATCATAGTTTATTATGAAGCCAATTTTCAACTTGCATTATTTAATTGTTTTTTCCATTGATCCGAAATTTTTTGAAAAATAATAACATCATCAGCAAACTGGTGGTGACTAAGTATCTCTCTTTTTTCTTTCATTATTTACTTTCTTTTAAATTAAGTGTTTTATAAATTTCTTTGGTAATACCATAAGTAATTTTGATGACATCAAATTGCCCTGTTTTACTTCTTTTATAATTTTAAACTTCTCTCTTTCTTCATGTACTTACAAAGACGACTTAGTATGTTTATAAGTATTTCTTAAAAGATCAATAATTATTCCTTTAATTTCTTGATTTTTTCATGCATTCAATATCATGATGTATTTACTGAATTGAAAGATTCCTCATAATCTATACATCTGAAACAATGTAGTAGATGATATTCATTACACTGACTGATGAGTTCTCTCATTACTAAAATATGATTCATTGTGCCAAATACACTTTAAAATCCTGTTTTTATGTGGATATCATATTCTTGTGATTAACCACAACAAGGTAAACACAATATTCAATGAATTATCGGATCAAAGAAGAATCGAACTAAAAAGGATAGAAATAAAAAAGTTTGAAACTATATATATCTGGACCAACTCATCACTTCTAAGGGAATGTTTACAGATGAAATGAACAAAATAATAAAAGTAGAATGATGTCAATTCAGAAGAAATTATCATATTTTGAAGTTGAATACTACTCTATGTTCGAAGATAAAGTTTATCAATACATCCTGCATGTTTTCATTTATGCTAGTGAAATATGTGTTTTAAATAACAGAAATGTCTAACGGCTTCAAGAAAAATAGGAAAGGTGTATATTAGCAATAACATGAAGAAACAAGAATAGAAATGAGTGGATTCGATAACAACTAAAAGTTGGGAACTATATGAGAAGAGTGGCAAGTTTAAAATGGAAAAGAACTGACCATTCACCAAAAAAGAAGATCAGCGATGGATAAGAAAAAATATTGAATGGAAATCTTGAAACATGAAAAAGTTTAGAAGATCCAAAGATATATGCGATAAACATGGAAATTTGTAGGTTTGGAATGGAACAGAAAGGCATTGGATCACTACAAGTGAAAAGTTTTCGAAAAGGCCTTTATTTATAAACAAAAAAAGAAAGTGCCTAATGATGATAATTAACTAATTTAGCTTATTGTCACATTTTAATTGTTCATTTATTAATTTAATTATAATGAGCTTAATTAATAATAGTATATTATAATGAAAAATGTATATTATAATGAAATTGTTATACTTATTAAAATATATACGTTTTACAATTTAAATTCAAAGTTTAGAACTAAATATATTATTAATAATATATAAATTAATTTGAAATAAGCGTTTAAATAAACAAATTAATTAAAAACTACCTTTAAGTAGAACTATTTTCAAAAGTCTATAAATAATAATAACGAGACATCACTTTGCTATGAATCACATATGTGTTATGTTATTATAAAAATATTTTATATTACAGAAAATTTATGTTTCTCAGGGTACAAAGACATGAAAATTCACAATTTATATATTTTTATTTAAACATTTTTCTATTCTGAATATTTCATTTTGTAAACGTACAAGTAAATAACATAATTATGACTATTTATTAAATGTAAAGTTCTTCATATATCAAAAAAAAAAAAAACATATGAGACATTTTAAAGGTAAAAAATATTAGCACAAAAACAAGTTTCCTTCTACATTCAAACTATTCATTATTATATTAAAAGAATAGATACGAACAGATACACACACACATTTATATATATATATATATATATATATATATATATATATATATATATATATATATATATGACTTAATTATGGTAAAAGCTTTATACAAAGAATGCGGTAATATTTTTAATGTGTTTTGTTTTTTTGCAGTAAAATTCATTATTTTTTATATGCATTAAAAGTTAAAATAATGACACATTTTGTTCAATCTGTACTTTTTATTAATTTTCTTAATTGGCAACATTTTATTTGAAATATTTTAAAATGTTTAATGTATGTTATAATTCGTATACTTTTTTAAAAAAATACATAAAACTGTTTTTAATAAATTGTACACACAAGGGTCGTTTGATAAATATGGTAAAAAAGTAAGAAAAACTAAATTAAAAAATTTAATTAAATTAAATTAAACAATAAATAAATTTACCACACTTATCAAACGACCCTCGTACTTTATGATAAAATTCTTGTAAAATTATTTTATAAAGTTCATTTCAGAAAATGAATTTATAAAATCTAAGTAATAAAGTTTACTGACAATAATTATATGATTATCGAAATACGTCTAAATGAAGATGTAAATACTAAACAATTATTAAATATTTTGTGACATAAAATAGTGATTAAATTAATAATAATATAATCCATAGTGTATTTTGTTAGTATTTTAAAATGTTATATATTTTATTTATACTTTTCATTTTGGAACCCATGCAAAAACTTTCATTTATTTATTTGAAAATGTCAATAAAAAAACTATAAAAATAATTAAGAAAACATCTTAACAACACATTGATATGAAGTAAAAACACTTGAAAAACCCTAGGTGTTTTCAAATATCATTGAATTCGGTAGAACGATTAATAAATAAATAAATAATGTAAATGAACATCTGTCGATAAAAATCCGTACTGAAATTCAATTCTGCTTAGAAAAACGCACACAGATGTTTTGAAAAACAATAAATAAATCATAAGGAATACGTAAATTACTTTTTTATATTATGTAAATACTATCCGAACGGTTGAAAATAACACATAAATTTTGACAGCGTAAATAATATTACACTGTCGTAGTAAAATATTTGTTCGGGTTATCGAACCGAAGTTCTCAAAATAATATATTATACTTATTAAATGTTTTCGTAAAATTCGCAACAGAAGTTTTTTTTCATTTCTACGATATAAATTGGGTTCATAATGTGTTCGAAATTTATATATATATATATATATATATATATATATAAGGATAATTCAACGAAAGTTCGACAAGACGTCGTTTTATGTACTTCGATTTAAGTAAATAATCAACATTTGTGTACATAAAAAAATCTAGAACATCGTTACGTGAGTCGTTCCAATTGTCTTCCGTGTTCTTATTTCTCGACCTGTTAATATTTGTATTTCTACTCGACGTAGTCATTTTTTTAAGTTGAGAGAGTACATCTGCTTCACTTAAAATGTCAATCAGTACACTGAGAACATCTTCATGAACAACACTTTACGATATACATATTTATATATACTATAATTCTACACAAAATTATCTGCAAAAATATTTTTTTATGTAAAGCAAAATTTTATATCATATGTACACACACACATACACAAATATATATATATATATATATATATTTATATATATATATATATATATATATTTATATATATATTAGGTCATATAATATGAAATGTCGGATTTTTATTTTATTTCTCTCTGAACAATTCGACATTTCATATTACAACATCTAATATATAATTATCATCATCAGTCTCTTTCTCTTCATTGTAGATGAAGTCCTTTTTCAAAATTTGTCATTTCGACTAATCCAATGCTTTTTTCTTTCAATCCATTCTAAAGATTTTTATATTTCTTATATATATATATATATATATATATATATATATATATATATATATATATATATATATATATATATATATATGTACAATATTATATAATGTGATAGTTAGGAACATTATTCAATTTTAATTTATTCATTTATTAATATATTTGTGTTTAAGAAATAGGAAATAAATCTTTATGCAGTGAAATTTAAAAATTAGGCTTTTTTTATGACGAATCACTTCTAATAATCATCATTTAGATATTTCTTAAATGAATTTGTGTGGGAGTTGGAAAATCCAAACGAATGAATAATAAAGTTCTACAGTTTCATTAGTAAATAAGAAAATAGTGAGATAGTTTTAGGTGGACAATATTAATTTAATGCTTTCAATGAAATTATTTAGATTTATAAAACTAATCTTCACATAAATATTATTGTAATGTATTGTACTTTTTAATTCATTTCTAGATTATATATATATATATATATATATATATATATATATATATATATATATATATACATAAAAATAATTTTAAATTGTATAAATGTATTTTAATAAAAGAATTTTTAAATAATTATGATTTTAAAAGATTGTACAGATTTTTTTTATATTAAGTTAATCAAAAAGTTAGTTATGTTTTCTCAGAGATGGCTCTTACAGTAACTAACAATTACTATTTTTTAACCAAATTATTTATGTGATTTTGACAGTTGATATTTTTGTTTTGTCTTTTTAAAATAAATTTGTTAATATTATTTAGTTTACATTCATATAATTAAGTTTTTGAAAAAAAGAAAACTGT
Organism: Neoneuromus ignobilis; assembly: GCA_029203775.1. Lineage (NCBI taxonomy): Eukaryota > Metazoa > Arthropoda > Insecta > Megaloptera > Corydalidae > Neoneuromus > Neoneuromus ignobilis. The sequence goes on from CP092087.1 coordinate 39,749,492, forward strand.
ATTTTTACTCTTTTTAATTATTTTTCTCAAAGAACTGAAGTAAAGAAGTTATTGATAGAAAGTTTGTTTAATGAATAAAATTAATTTAATTTTGAAATAGTTAGTGACTGATAATGAAAAGCAAGACTTTTGAAATAATATCGAATGAAAAATACATGAAAAAGGAGAAGTAAGTTATCATTAGTACAGTAAAAAAATTGTCTATGCATAAAGTAAATCGTACTGTATATCTGGCAAAAATTAACGAGATTTATCCACTATAAGATTTTGCTCAGTAATTATATCACTGAATAAAAAAAATCTCTTAAATGAACAATCGAAAAATAGTCACAAAAATTCTAATTATGTAATGTATTAATGAAAGAGTGTATTGATTGCGAAAAACAGTTTTTTGTTATGATATCTATAAATTACAAATATTTTTGATTTTTAACTTGTTATAAATAGGTTGAATTTTTTTGTCTCAATCTTAGTATTTACTAAACTCAGATTTTTCGAATTGTTTGTTTTAAATGTTTTAAAATACTTTAAGTATAAAAGATTTTGAGAGTTTCGATACTATTAAAAATCGTTTGGATGATATCTTGGTAGAAATTTGTCTTTTTTACACAAGAAATTATTCAGTTACTTTAAAAAAAGATATTTATTTATGTTAATAATATTTTTATTATTGAATAGGACTTTTTTGATACGAACTTTTGAATTTATTTTTTTTAAGAAATAAATGGATTTTATGATAAATTCGATATTTAATACTATATGTATATAAATTTTGTTAGTAATGGAATATATATGTTAATAAAATATGTTATTATATATATATATATATATATATATATATATATATATATATATATATAATTGTTAGGCATTCTTTTATTTATATTGTTTATCAACTAAATTTTAGAAATATTTAATAATGATTTTCTAAAGGTTTTTTAGTGATGTATTTAATTAATTTTGATATTTTCTTAGTCCTCCTTTAAGTTTACTTAAGATTTACAATGATTTTTTTGGCATATTTCACACTAATTGACGACATAAGACTAGTGAGATTTTTTAACATAATTGTGTTCTCAATAAATATGTATATCTCTATGGATTTTTTTAGTTTATGTTATAAATTTTCTTCCATACTTAAGTTTGGTTATTTAGTAGGTAACTTTAAAATTATGATGCCGTTTTATTTTTGAATTTAGTTTATTGAACATTGGCACATGCCATGCAAAATGGTATTTTTATAATATTACAGTTAATATATTAATATTAACAATATTTCAGATTAAAGAAGTTTCAAAACTTCGTTATTTTTTTAGTATTTTGCATCATAAATGATATTTATTAAATTTGTATCATCTTTGATTGTATTAATGAATTAATATACTTAATAAATTGAACAATGCAGTTGATTGTTAATATTACTAAAACATTAAAATATCTAATAGAAGGTTATTCAAGTAGAAATTTAAAATATTAAAAAAATCGTTTTAAAAGATAAAAAGTATGTAAATTATGTTTTTAAAGTAACCATGTATTTAAATATTATAACATAGTGAAACGTTGTAAGCAAAGTTTTTGTTAATATAAAAAATAATTTATAATCTTAAAATTTAAAAATGTTTTTTAATAGTACGTTATTGTAATGAAAAAGTTATAAAATTCTAAAAAACTTTGATTGCTTACTGATTAATATAATGAAATATCTGTTAGAATACAGTAAATTTAATATATGCAAGTGTTAACTCTGACTTCTATTATATTAAAAGTAATTATTTCAAGAGCTTTACGAGTTTCTGTCTCGACAAAGTTGATTTAATAAAGTAAAAGATTGTTTTGTTTGAAATGAAACTTATTAAATTATATGCAAACGTTTTTCACATCAGTTTATCAAACTACACATTCACACACATCCATATAACTACCTATATATATATATATATATATATATATATATATATATATATATATATATATATATATTGTGTGTGTATTTGTGAATACATATTTTACAGAATTTTAAAAAAATAAAAATTAAAAAACTATGTACAAGTTTTGAAACTATGGCGAATTCATTTCTTAACAAAGCCTTTTTTAATATTTTTATTTTTTATGTCAGTACAAATTATTTGCTGAAGTGTTATAATTATATATATATATATATATATATATATACAGTCACACAATATATTATATATTATTATTGCCCTCATTAGTTTCTTTCTATTTACATAATCTTCATATTTCTTTCATAATGGACTATTGGATGAAAGTCTCCCTCAAAATTTTCTAATTTAATCTACAATAATATATTGTACATATATATATATATATATATATATATATATATATATATATATATATATATATATATATATATATATACATACACATTCATATACACTTAAAATTCACATAAAAATATAAAATACAAACATTTCTTTAACATATTTACATATAGATATCTTCAATTGTGGATTTTAGCTACTTTGTAAAGATGTTAGTTTATAAGATCTATTAATTATTGACATGGAGAGCTGTTTATTTTCAAATATTTGATTTATTATTGTATTCATCGATTTCATAATAAATAGTTATAATATAAGTCTCGAGAACATGATTTTATTCAAAGATTAAAAGCAAATTATCATAATATTGTTTTTCGTAATGAGTGTTGCCATTCTGTAAGCAAAAATGTGATGACAGTGATGATTCACTGTTCCTTTAATGTATCCGTATAGTTTATTTAGTATGTATAATTATTTATGTTTATATTAATTTCATAATTTGTATTGTGATTTGTAGCTATTTCCAAAGATCTAAATTAAAGCTCTATGATTATTATTTTCAGAATTCTTAGGTTTTATATAAATATCTCAAAATATTTATTCCAATTATTTTAAACATATTTGTGTTATTAAAACTTTTAGTCAACATCAAAGAAATATATTATTCATTTTTAATTAAGTGAAAAAAGAACTATAGGCTAAAAGTTAAATTCAGTTAACGATATTAATACGTTATATATGCAGTTTATACCTTATTAAAAAATAAATAAAAACATTAATATATATATATATATATATATATATATATATAAAAGTAATTAATAAAGATTATCAATCATTATTTTTTATATATGTAAATTATTTATAAATTAAGTTAAAAAATACTAATAAATATTTTAAAATATATGTTTAGTTTGTGTTGTAATACATTATTTCTAAACAAAATTAAGGTTAAATAAAACCGACAATCTTCTTTTCTTAATTTTATTTATAATATATTTGTTTTAAAAATTATTATATCTTATGTTTTATATACGTCTATTATAATAATATGAATAAGTGTAAATAATTTCTTTAATTACAATTTAAACTATTCCCCAAAAATTAGAGTTGTTTGGATTTTTTTAAAAAAATATTTTCATGTTAAATACTGAAATGTCAATTCATATGGGTATGATTAATTTTTTTTTCTTTTATTAGATTATTAATTACTACACATTTCATTCTCAACAATAAATGAATAATACATTTTTATAGTACATATTGTAAATTATTAAAATTATTAAAATCATTAAATTCAAATTACGTGTAAATTTCATTTTGTTAAGTTATATTTACATTTAATATGGTTATCTAGTTTTCTTGTTCTTTTGATTTATCTTTGTAGATAGAAAATTAAAATGCAGCATTATTTAAATAATTAAAATATATAAATATTTTATTTTTGAATAATAGTACTTTTGTTAGTAGTAAAAATGTATTGAGATGCATATTAAAATTTTTATACAAATAATAGTATGTATTAGATTCTTGGATAAAATCATTAGTGTCATACAAATTTTATTATTAATTTTTTTTCTGTGTGTTTTTATTATACTAGTATATTTAGTTTTTAATAAAAAATATTGTATTTAGTTTTTATGTATAAATAATATTATTCTTATAATATTCTAAATGTTTTAAGTAATCAAAATTTATATGATATTTGGTAAATTCATATTTTCTATATAAGTATTTTACATATAATAATTTAAAAAACGAAAAGGGAAATTATTTCTATTTGTAGAACTATTAATGAAATAAAGATTATTTTGACTAATATTGAAGTCAATAAAATTATGATAACATTTTTAAAACTAAATGAAATAATAAGAGGAAGAAAGCTTTTCATTAAGAGATACTATATTTTAATTCAGTTTACATTTGTAATATAGTAAAAAAATATAAATTTCTTTTAATAAAATAAATTGTATACACAAAATAATAAAAAATTGCTAAAATATAATATTATAATATATATTTTTTTAAAGTAACATTAAAAAATATGTTACTAAAAGTCTCTTTTGTTAAGAATTTTAAATTACACATTTTCTGATAAATTTGTTTATGTCGATTTTACGTTTAAACAAACAGTAAAATAATCAAAGACTTCTGCATAGAAAATTAATTACATTTTATAATCCAGAACTTGCTTATTTCTCTAATCAGTTTTTTGGGTACAAAAACTAATAATGCATTTATGATTGTTCAGGGAAATTCTGTAGTTTTATTTTAACTGCAAGCTGTTAACATGTACGTGATGTTTTCAAAAATGAGTATATTACAAATTGTTCAGAGGAAAGCGTTAAAATCTTATAAAATAAACACTATTAATGTCTTTTGATGGGGAATTTATGAGTTTAATTTAAATTATTATTAGTGTTCACGTTTACGAGTACGAAAATACATATGTCAAAAAATATTATATTTGATTTTAATTACTTTAAATGCTTTAATAACAAATTTCAACTTTTCATATTGATATTATATATATATATATATATATATATATATATATATATATATATATATATATATAGAGAGAGAGAGAGAGAGAGAGAGAGAGAGAGTTAAAATATATGTTCTGAAAATTACATTTGGTAATAAAATACAATTTTCGGAATCAGTTTCAATTTAATACGTTAATGTCTAATTTTGATTGCATTATGAGTTAAAAATATAAGCAGGTTTTTTATTATTTATTTTAAAATCGGGTGATAATTCAGTTGTGTGAAAAGAACATTTTTCTTAGTATCAGGTGTATTGCATACAACTATAAATTTTTAATCTTTAAAAATGTAATGTTATATATATATATATATATATATATATATATATATATATATATTATATATATATATATGTATAGATTTCATTGTTGGACAAAGAATGTGAAAATATTTTTCAATATTTTAAATTATTTTAGATTTTCTAAATCAAAATATAATTACATTGTATTTATCGTTCACACTATGTTATAACTGTCAGGCTAAATTTATTTTAATTTATACATATATTTCATAATTGTTTGCTAGGTTACAAATTTTTACAGTTATTTATTAGATTACAATTTTTTATACTGCTAACTAACTAAATGAGTAAACTGTTGTTAAATGTAAAATACAATAAGCTTAGCTCTATATAAACTCAATAGGGAAGTTATTGAGTTACAAATATAATATATGAATGTTTTTCTGTCAATTATGGTAAGACTATGCATTAAATACTTTATTTATAGCATATTTTTTCATTATAAGTATTTAGGTTTTTTTGTGTTACATCCAAAATATGTCAGTTATTACAATTTCTGTTTTGTGTACCATGAACTAATAGTTAAATCTTAAGTTATATATTCGTCTGAGCTTTGGATTTTAAATGAACACCGCATGAGCGTCGAATAAGTGAAGATTTAAATAGTGAGGACAGCGACTTTATTATTGAAACCTTTGTTTATTCAATGCTTATATGGTGCTTATTTTGGTTGAATGCTCAAATGAATATGCAGATTTAGAGAAAATGTAATCAAAATAAATCTTGAATTACATTTGTTGTATTAAATGTAAGTAGATTTGTTGAAATGTTCGAATATTTTTTCTATAATTAATAATTTTATAGATGTTCAAAATAAATTTATGATTTATATTCATGTTTTATTGAATTGTATTTTATAGTTTACACTTTCGAAATTTATCACAATTATATAAACATATTCAATAAATTAAAATATGAGTAAAAATATTTTTAATGTAATTTTACTGTTTTAATCGTTTAACTGATAACTGATTATTAAGAGTAAGTTTATTCATAAAATAGCAATAAATATAAGAAAAAATAATTGACATCACACAAGAAAACTATTTTTGTTCCTTTAACCATAACAAATTGTTGACTATTTAAATACATCAAATTATTATAGATTATAGTGCTTGTTTGTGACTATTGATTTGGAACTATATGATGAAACTGATTGCTTTATAATCTTTCATATTTATTGTTAATAGTCTTTTATGTTCTCAAAATAGATATAGATTTAGATATAAATTTTAAACGTCAAAAGTTTATGGAATAAATATTCCAATAAAAATATGTTTTAAATATTTGAAATTGTTCCAGCTTCTAACAAATTCTTAATTTTTAATCTTTTCGTAATATACTTAATTATCGTTTGTTTTGTGAAAAATAACAAACATGGAAATATAAAAAAGTAACTTAACCTACACCATTTATAATTTAAACATTAGTGAAAGTTGTAGCGTCGCAGATTCCGCGAGCAGAATACAAATACATGAAAATTTCCGACCATTAGTCGAGACTAGATGACAAGTAGAATTGTTTGTGCACTAGATAATGTAGGTAAATAAAGAACTTATTCCAGATAGAGTATGATCCTGCATATAAAATATTACGATTAATTTAAACGACGTCGAAGTCATGTATTGAATATAAACAACCGACATTTGGAGAATATTTTACAATTTTTAATATTTGATGGGAATTTTTATATTTTGCATTTAAAAGGTGAATCACGTATGTTCAGAACTTGACCTCGACAATGTACAAAAATAATGTAAAGTACAAATATTCAGTTATGAATAGTATAAAATGAATATGGAATGGTTTGTATTATATAGGATATTTTTTCAAGCGTGAGAGAACTTTAAATTGAATTCCTATCGAAAGTTCTATCTAACTTAAAAAACACCTTTATTTGTAATTGTGTGTGTTTATGTATATATATATATATATATATATATATATATATATATATATATATATATATAAAGATGTTTTTTAGGTTAGATAGAACTTTCGATAGTGATTCAATTTAAAGTTCTATCACGGTTAAAAACACCTATATATGTTGGTATTAAGTAAAATTGATATTTTTGACTTTATGATATATATATATATATATATATATATATATATATATATATATATATAGTTAAGTAAATTGAATTGCCTGTTATTTTATTTTCAATTTTTTTAGAATATGAGCTTTGCACAAAGTTATCAAATATTTATCATTTAATTTTTTTAAATAAATGTTATTTTAATTTAGTTGTATAGTTCGTAGTAAAATTGTTCTTGTACATTGAAAATTAGAAAAAATAGTGATAAATATTGAACAAACAATTTTTTAGATGAAATTTAATTTACGTTTTGTTTATAAATTTACAGCACATTATTAAAATTTATAAATACAGAATTGTGTATTTTTTAATAAAATTTAATATACTTTATTGTTTGTTAAGTGTGTTTTTGATAAAACGCATGTTGTCATTTAAAATTCAGAATACAATTTACTTTGCAATATTTTCTTGAAACAAAGTAACTTATTATTCATTCAAACAATACTGACACAAATTTTTTACGGGCTATTTAGTTCATTTATTCTTTCATTGGGCCCCTTTCTAGAGGCGGATAGGGAAACATTCAATGCAAACGTTTTAGGAGAGGCTTTCATCCAGTAGTGGATAGAAAAAGACTAATAATGATAATGATTATATATATATATATACATAACTATTTTATATCTATATCATTAATTTCTTCCAAACGTGAACAATTACCTCCGAACTTCAACGATTGTAAATAAACATAATTCACGATTGCAAGTATCAAGGGATGAACGAGTAAAGTGAAAGGGGGGTGGGCGAGCATACTGAGCAGGGAGAAAATCCCCTAATATATATAAAATATATAATTTGAATGGATTTTTTTAAATTATAATTTTAAAAGAAAAAGTACAGAGTTTAAAAAATGTTACTATCAGTTTCTTTAACAGACGATAAATAAAAAACTTAGAATACTCAGATTTAAATTTTAATATATATTTTTTTTAATTTTCTTATGTAAATATTTTCAAACGAAAATAAAAGATTAGTTGTGAATTTATTGAACTTACAGCTTATCAATTCAAGATTTTTAGGAATAGCGATTGCAATTATTGTTATATTCTTAATAAATAATAATTGCAAATACTGACTTAAATTTTTTTTTATAAATTATATTTATAATTTTAATTTTATTAAAAAGATAAAAAATTGCTCCTATAAAATTTGTATCAATTTTGTAAGTAATTTATATTTTATTATTATTTTGTTTTAATATATATATATATATATATATATATATATATATATATATATATATATATATATATATATACACACATATATCTAATACTGAATTGTTCATTGTTTCTAATTTTTTTTTATTTTATTAAAGTTTTACTTATTTTATAAAGAAAAATCTCAGAATATGATTATATGTAAAAAATGTTTTCTTCGAAAATTTCATCTAAACAGTAACTAGGGAATTTTAGCAATTTAACAAATTACAAGAACGTACATAAAAGTTTTTACATAAATAGCATGTAATTGTAAATGTTTACAAAAATGTTTTGCGGTTACGCTTGTTATATTTTTATTAGAACTACCGGTCATGAGAATCTTATTAATAGTGGTTTGTGATGTCATTACATACGAAATGACTACTGATTGTTGATTATTTATAGTTTTGGAGTGTACAAAAAAAATATTACATATAAACAAAAACATGGACCTTGCACTATTGGCATGATAACATTAATGATATAAAATTGTATTTTAAGGAATATAGAGCAAAAAATAAAAATAAGGAGTAAATAATTAATTCTTTGATAAAATAATACAATGAGATGAACTTACATAAAGTGTTATTATGGAATTAAGTATTTTTTATATATGCAATTGATGGAAGATATATATATATATATATATATATTTAAAGATTTTTTTATTTATATGCAATGCTTATAAAATTTTCATTAGTATTGAATCACAATCTATTGAAAATGAAATGTACTTTTTCTATATGATTGATATTAGTGCATATCTTGATATATTTATTTTTAATTTTAGATTGTAGATATAGGATAGGAAATAGCGTTTATTTACAAAATAGAAAACACATTAACTGAATGTAAATAAACTTTGTAAATTCATTAGCATTGAATAAATTTTTCCGCGTTTCTAGGAAAATTACGATTAAATTTTGAAGAACGAACAAACGAATCACCCGTCCAAATAGCATAAGATTTTATGAAGTTATTCAATAATAAATTTGTTTTTAATTTTATTCTCTGATCCACATATAGATGACCAATACAATGTAGTATTCTGATTGTGATGGTATGAAAGTTTATCAATAAATTAAATGAATACAAAGTGATTTATTTATTATATTAATTACAAACAATTAGATAATTCTTGTATTTTAAGAATATGCATTAAATGTGAAACTGTATATTTCGGTACAATTTATATTTTTAAATATAAACTGAACTGTTTAATGTCAAATATTTTTTAGAAATCAGGAATAAATAATATCAGTTGGAATCTATTTTAAATCAGAGTACTTTGTAAAAATGAAAGTGAGTAAAAAAAACTTTTTGTTATGACTACATTATATTTAAATAACCAGATACAAATATTGTATGTCATTTTAGTATCTGTGTTTTGAAAAAATGATAATAATAAATCAAAAATATTTCTGTAAAACTGGCGAAGACGGCAACTATAAGCTCATAATTTAAGTCCGAAGCCCAAGCAGCAGGTTGCAGTGATACGTATTTTTGAAAATTTCGTATGACTCATATTTTAAGTGAAGTCGCAGCAATAAGTGATCGTACATTTCCACTGTACTAGCAGCACTGACAGCGTCTATAAACTGTTGTAACGAATGCAGACAGCTTAAATTATAGAGCGTGAACGTTGTACAGATATAAGATTCAAGACGGTGTCGTCGTGAAGAGGAGAGTCTAGGCAGCAGGTTGCACGGCGACAACTGTACGCGCTTCGTCATCGGCGTCGATGTTTTGGGTGAACTTAGTTGAGCGTCGCGGTGTGTGCGGGATACCGGGACGTCAGGGAGGACACGCACCGCGGCGCGACTATGGGACGGAGCGGGACGCGACGGGCTCGTACAAGCATCTAGCCGCAGCTAGACGATACAGAAATAGAACGTATTCATATATAGAACGAATCGCGAAGCAGAGGCAGCCGTCGGCTACTTCATCACACATGGACATACTTCTGGGATAACGGGAGATTATCGCGCGCGCGCGCTCACTCGCACTCTCCTCTTATGTTTGAATGGGAGTGCAGTGCATGTCGCTAGCCGTTTGTGATGTCTGTCGTCCGAGAGATTTTCTCGTCGTATGCGTGCCACATAAGAATCGGTTGTAAATTATGTACAAATCGTTTGCGACAGCGCAGGAGTTCAATTATTTATCGTGGTTCATTTTCATGCCAATTTTTCAAGATCAATCACTTCACATTCATAGAAGAACATTATATCATAAATTCGTTTAGAGAAAAGTAGATAGATTTTTATGCTACCTGTACAAACAATCGATGTAGTTCGTATCTAAAAACAATCTTACTTTTTAGTATATATATATATATATATATATATATATATATATATATATGTATATATATATATATATATATATCAGGTATATTCTTTAGGAATATCTGTATTGAAAATTAACATATTGGAGATATTATATTGAATTTTTAAGCAACATTTTAAAAAACGTAACAGCTTCAGTGAAACAAAATGAAGAAAAAAAGAGTTTAAACTAAAAAAGTTAAAATTGAAACTTTTATTTACTATTTTTATTTGACATTTAAGAAGTATTCAAATAAATCAAATGAAAAGTTAAGAGTATTAAAAAATAAATGGCGAAATGCTATACCGCTTTGATTTATTAATTTCAGTAAATATAGGGTCATCCAAATATAACGCCTAGATATGTGTTTTATTAAAAAGAAACATGTGTATAAGGTGGTGTATAGGAAAACATGTGTATAATTTATTTCGTTTCTTTTTAATAAAACACAAATGTAGGCGTCACATTTGGATGGCCTTTTATTATGACAGAATTAGAGAAAATAATTGAAGAATTAGAAAAATTCAGTAAAATATGTTACAATATGAAACATAATAGAGTTTTCAAGTAGATAACTATTTTTAAAGAATATATGATTACTTTAAAATTCCTACATTTTATTATCGTTTTAATTAGTTTATATTTTTTATTAATACTTAAATGAAATTTCTCTTCAAACCTCACTATCTTCGGAACGAAAACATAAATTACATAGTGTAATATAAAGTCCTGAAAATGAGGTTTAGTCATAAAAATACATAATAAATAAAAAATAAATAAGAAATATAAGTAATTATTTAACTACAAATAAAATCTAATACTCTTATAGTAGTGATTCCTTTGTAAATCAATATACAGTTACATATAGAATATTTAATGAGTTCATTTATTCGACATAGTTCAAATGAAACGATAAATATAAAAAATACGACATGTTTTTTTAGTTAACAAGAATGAGTTATATATCGGAAAAATGTTATAAAAATTAGAACGATTAAAAATTAGTCAAATTGAACTCAAATATTTAAATTGAGAATTATACATATATGCTTTAAATAGTATAGCATTTCATTAATATATTTTTCATCAAAATTGGTAGGATTTATTTATTGTTTAGAAAGTACCTGTAAAAATTCTAGAAGGAAATATATGTAAAATGTAATTCCTCACCCATGTAAATAATTTGTAATATATATATATGGAAATAGATGTATGTAAACAATAAATTAGTGATGTGTGTGTAAACAATAAAAAAACAAATTTAAACCATTTATTACACTGCAAAAAATACTACTAAAGTAATATGCTCACTTTTCAATTAACGCAAAGTACATATGGCATTAAATTGACTGAATTATTGCGTTGTACTTTCATACAGCGTTAACAAATTAATTATTGTAAATTGCTTATGAAACGCTAATTGTTGCAAGTTGAATGATATACATCTCACGAGTTTGTCAACACGTTTTCAATTTTATGCTCAAGGTTAATTTTCATATTATTCTTGTTGAAAAATTGAACTTGTTATTATAATTGTTTCTAACGTAATTAATATACATATGAAATAAATTTAAAAATATAAACTTTTTATAGATAGAAAGCAATAAAGAGTAAAAATGAAACTACAGAATTGTCCTTTGTATATATATATATATATATATATATATATATATATATATATATATATATATATATATATATATATATATATATATAATAGAGACATATATATATATATATGTTTGGCAATATACATATGTTTATAATATATTTGTTAATATAGCTAATGAAAATCATATATTATCTACAAATTTCTTCCTATTAGAGAACAACACAGTGCTTTATATTCTTTCGAATTTTTAGAAAAATTGTATGTAAAATATTTACCTATAAATACGTATAAAATATTAGAATTTAAATTAAACTTTTAATTTCAATGAAGCATATCTGTATTATGTTATTAACACATTATTTAAATTTACTTCTATTAACAGAATAAAACCTTCGGATAACGATTGTTTCAGACTTTGCGAAATCTTATGTAGAAGTAAACTTATAGGCCTTATTTAAATAAAAATTATATCACATGATAATAGATGCGTTATAAAAGTTTTGCATTATAGAAATAAATTATTTTCAAGAATATTTTTTTGTATAATATTTTTTGTAACAAATCTTAGAACAAATAAAGACAGTCCGTGATCAAAACGATTTCTAGCTCTGAGTAGCAATTAATTATATTGAAATTTAAGAGATCTAAACTAATTAGTGTTATTATTAAAAAAAATCTTTAATTTTTTGTAGAATTTATAATGATTTAGTTTATTATAAAATCAAGAAATTATTAAAATATTTCACGATTTGTATATACTCGTATATGGCATTATGGACATATAATAAATTCATTGGTATTTAAAAAAATATTTTTAAGTCGCTATGTTTAATATAATTTAATTTTTAAAAAATATTCAAAGTTATCCTTATACAATATATAAAATTACTATAAAAATTTAAAAAAAGTTTTATAAAAATGTATAACTATTTAATTATATATTCACGAAATTAATTAAAATATTAATTAAAAATCTAAAAATGATATATAAAAGTCCTTAAAATAGTTTTAAAACTGAGATTTTGTACCCTTAAATCTTTATTACTGTAATACATATAATAATAATAACAATCATGTACCTAAAGAGCCAAAAAGAGCTAATCTGGTAAAGGAGATTCTAATAAAGAATAATTTTTAATTTCTGTTGAAACCTATTTATAATTAAAGATTAAAAATTTGCCTCAAGAAAGGATTAAATTTACATATAATGGAATAAAAAACACTTCAAGCTCAATCAACTTTATAAAAGATCGAATTTTCAATTATATTTTTTAAAATTTGTTTTTTATAATTTTTCAGTTTATTTTTAAGTGAGCTATAAATTGAATCATGGAAAGAAGAAAGATTTTAGAAGCAAAAAGAATTTAATATTAGACATAATGTTATTCTTTATATAAGAGAAATATATATATATATATATATATATATATATATATATATATATATATATATATGCGTGTGTGTGTGTGTATTATCGATTTTTCTGTCAATAGGTTTAGTAACGTAAATATTTTTAAAAAATAATTATTGAAAAATATAATTCAACGTATTGCATAAAGATATATTTTTAATAAAATTGAAAATTGAATTTTTTAGAAAATAGTTTTGAAATTTAAATTAAATCTAATTTGTTTATTTATTCAAACCTCAACTAATACGAGGTCGTTTGATAAGTATGACAAAAAAGAAAAACTAAATTGAAAAATTTAATTAAATTATTTAATAAATTAAATTAAACAATAAATAAATTTACCATACTTATCAAACGACCCTCGTATACTAGCTTGGATGAATGTATATAAATATTGTTTAACTATGAATGTATAAACGTATGTATAAAATGTATTGTAAAAATATTTCTTTTTTCCAATAAATTATTATTTTAAATGTACAATAATTTGAAAGTGTGCAATAATTATTATTCGTTCATTATTGCTTTAATACATTTTAATGAAAAGAACTTGGAAGTACATTTACAATAGATAAAATATTAGATTTTATATACTATTATAATTTCGAAAATCTTAATATTATCACTTAAAATAAGAAAAACAGCAAACAATAAGTAACTATAGAATATTAAAAAAAATCTTATGTAATCGACTAATGATTTCTTAATGAAAAGTGTATTAGTCATAGTGGTGAACTATACTGCAAACAAAGAATTCTTAAATAATCTAATATTTGCTATAGTTTATTTGATTTATTTTCTCAAAATATTTTTTCATTAAATAGAATTGTTAATTATATAAAAGATTTTATTTTATTAAGGAACCAAAAAGATAAATAATGTTCGAAAAAAGAAGTACCATTTTATAAAATAACATATATATATATATATATATATATATATATAAATATATAATTCCTTAAAATAATAATATAGTAGTAATAATAGTATTGTACATGTAAAACATATCTGTCATTAGGATACGTTCGTCTAAATTCAACACAAACAAGAAAAGGGATTTACAAGTAGAATTGAACAAAGTTTTCAATTTAAATTTATCATTACCGAGCTAACTAACTGAAATAAGTCTATTTAGAAACCGCATACACGGTCGTGTACGCTCTGTACTATACTTATTTAATTTTAATTAACGCATGTTGCTCTCAACTACTGCACACTATCGAGTCATTGCAGACGAAGAATCGTAACGAAGAAAATTAAACAGTCGTCGGGCGATACTGTAGTGGAAAAAATAACACACACCGACGCTGTCACTTTGCTTGTGCTCCAGTCTGAGTTACAATCCATATGGTGTGCGTGGATGTATATTTGTATGTATGTATAAGTTTCCATTTAGTTTTTTTCTATTTATTATTTTTTTTTTAGTTTTATTTTGTCCGAATACGTATTCGTTGAGTGCATACTGCAAATGTTTTATTGCATTTATCATAAGTCGGAAAAAGAAATTACTAATGTTGTTTTTAAAGCAAATTTAATAAGACGAAATAAAATAGTAAAAATAAAGATCAGAGGAATGAAAAGAGAGTGACTTTTGCTTGAAGAAAGTTCAAAATCAACATTAAATAAATGTTGAGATTATTATAACACTTCATCATTCCAAGCATGTAGTTTGAATGGAATATTTGAGTTGAAATATTTATTTCATACATTTTATAAATTTGTAATAATTAAGTATTATTCCCTTTAATAGTTTTTTTGTAGTTTTAGTTTATTTTTCTTATATCTGCGTATAAGTTTGTTTGATGAATAAGCATCATATTTTATTTTTTTTAACCAGTAATTTATCAGTGAAATATTATTTAATTTTTAGTAAATTTTATATATATATATATATATATATATATATATATATATATATATATATATATATATATATGTATATAATCAGCAGCAGAAGCAACCACTTTCTATCTACTACTGGGTGAAAAACTTTTCCAAAACTTTCCATTTTGACCAATCTAATGCTTTTCTCTTCCAGTCTATTCCAATGAATTTTCTTATGTCTCTGTTCTGTTTAATTATCATTTTGTATTATTCTTTAACTGTATCTTTCAATGCTTCTTTGTATTGCCTACAATCACTAAATTAATCTAGCATTCAAGACTTATGCTTCTCTGACACAAGTGAGAATAAGTAAGATGAAATGACCAAACTTATCTTTTTAACCATAGAATATCCGAGTTCATAATATGAGAATTTCATCCAAATTGAAATTAATGTATTTTTATTTCTCTATTCGTGTCATCTATAAATGTTCCTTTAGTGTCAATTAGTTGTCTTAGATATACATAAGTTTAAACTTCTTTAATTTCTACTCTTTTTATATAGATTATTCTCTGATTCGATAATTTATTACTTTTAGATTTTTGAAGTTAATAATAATAACAATTTTTGACTTACCTTCTCCAATTATTTTATTCTTTTTTTAAGTTTATTTGGACTTGCTAAAAAAATAATAATGCTATCAGCAAATCTCAAGTGACTAATCATCTCTCCATTTACTTTGTATCCTTTTGATTTCCAGTTAAGTAAGTTCATATTTCTAATTAACTGTCTTAAATAATTCTTTTATGCTGCTATAAATAGTTTTGATGTTGTCGCATCATCTTATATTACTTCTTTCATAATTTTAAAATTTTATGTTTCTTCAAATATTTGTAAGAAGTAGTATTTTTGTTAGTATTTCTCAAAAGTTAAATACAGGCTTTCTTAAAGCATTTAATATTGCTGACATACTGACATAATTAAAGATGTATTCATAATCAATAAATCCTAGGAGTGGTATTTCATATTTATTGCATCAAATAATAACTTTCCTTATTAGTTTAATAATATATATATATATATATATATATATATATATATATATATATGTGTGTGTGTGTGTGTGTGTGTGTGTGTGTTTACAATTTTTAATTCATTATTGGATACAGTTTTTCTTTTTTCACTTTAAATAAATCATCTCTACTTTTTTCCATATATTTTCAATTGAAATTATTAATTTTACATTATATTATTAAAAATATATATACACATACTAATATACGTATGTATATATATATATATATATATATATATATATATATATATATATATATATATATATATATATATATATATATATATATATATATATATATATATATATATATATATATATAAAACATATTTTTAAATATTTTAATAAAATAATTGTGATTAGAAGAAGTTCCACAAAACATTTTCATATTTTATCTGCGTTTATATTTATAATATTATCTGATTTTATTATTCATTAATAATAACATGAATTTATAATTAGTTCAATAGTATTAATTTGAAGAATAAGATGTATGTATGTAATTATATATGTATATATATATATATATATATATATATATATATATATATATAAATTGAATAAATATATTCTAAAAACACTAAACTAAATAGAAATATAAAAGAAAATTATTTATGTATTTTATAAAAAAAAATGTTTTCCCTACAGTAATATTACTAATAATAACATTAATTGCACCAATCTCAATTACAAAGTTCAAAAACATTTATACAGACGACAAGGTTAACATAAAAATGTACTGTTTGATGTTATAATAAATTTAATTCCGATTTAAAGTTAATTGATCGAGATCAATAGGATTTGAATGTTATTTTTGAAATAATATACGTAGAAAGTTCGTTAAACTTTTAAAACACTTAAAAATAAATTAATTCGAAAAATTAAACAGCAGGTATTTATGAACTTATTACGTGTACAATATATATATATATATATATATATATATATATATATATATATATATATATATATAATAAGAAAGTGAACATTATATAAGTAAATATTTTTCTTCTATAATTTTAAATTATAGAAATAAATTATTTTTTTATACACATAAATATTATATATATATATATATATATATATATATGAATATTTCGATTTAAAATTTAAAGCCATATTCATACTTTTCATAAAGCTTTTTGAAATTAAACAAATAAATTATATTAATAATATTTTATAAACTTGGAGAATATGATAAATCAGACACAAATCAATTTAATTTTCATTTCTAAACAAATCCAAATATATTTCACACTATGAAGTAAAAAACAATACTTAGGTAATTTATTATGTTAATACAAATAAGATGAAATATTCTTAGGAAAATAATTATTGTACGATTATATAGTGCCATCCAAATACGACGCCTAGATTTGTGTTTTATTAAAAATAAACTATTTACAAGTTTTTTTTAATAAAACACAAATCTAGGCGTCATATTTGAATGACATTTTATATATATATATATATATATATATATATATACATATATAATTAATTTGATTTTCTGAGAGAATAACCTTTTTTTTATAATAAATATCAATCAATCAAATATTAACAATTAAGCTCAAATGATTCTAACAGAAAAGTAATACTTTTTTATTATGAAAATAGAAATTGTTTAATTAAATGAAACAAACTAATAGATTTTATTATCCCTTTTATGAAACGACGCCATGCTGTGCACTCAAAACAACGAATAATGTACGTTTGGTATGTTTTTTTTCAAATATTCATAATTTTCATATATTTATGAAGTAGTAAAATATTTTACTACTCTTTAATGTTTTCGTACGGTATTAAAATAACTTAATTACTGCACAATAAACGTGGGAAAACTTGAATCGCTTTCATAAATATATGGAAAAATATATGCTCGATCTTAATTAGCGATATTAGAATTGAAAATAGTTATTTAATGAGCGACGTTTTTTAAGTTTGATATTCAGGCGAATTTTTTTGTAATCTCAGTATTTACAAATAAAGTACAACATTATATACAAATATATTACTATGCATATTATATATACGTACACATATACAAATATATATATATATATATATATATATATATATATATATATATATATATACGAGGGTCGTTTGATAAGTATGGTAAATTTATTTATTGTTTAATTTAATTAATTAATCAATTTAATTAAATTTTTCAGTTTAGTTTTTCTTACTTTTTTACCATACTTATAAAACGACCCTCATATATATTATTCTTAATTATCTTAACAAGAATTGGCTCTATTAATACAATTTTTGTATATAAATATAAGGTAGTTGAATGAGAAAACTAATATTTTTTTAGTACATATTATTTTCTTTTATATATTGTACAGCTGTCTATTGAACTTTTATTATAAAACGGTAAGAAAATAAAACTTTTTCAAAAGTACTCTGTACACAATCTATTAATAAAAATTTCAGTTCGAATCATTGAATACTTCTGATGTTAAGTCGGCATGTATACAATTCTATGCAAATAAACTTACAGTGGAAAAAATATCAAACCAGTCAGTTCGTTTATTTAATTTGTTCACATAAAAGAATAAATTTTTGTCCTGACTTTCTGTACAATTATGTAAAATACGCAAATGTAATGATTGTTTCAAGCATGTAAAATATATTTCATAATAGTCTTAAATATTAAGTCATTTTTAAATAATACTCAAATTACAATGGAAATAAATTAAAAGATGTAGAAATATTTTCAGACGATAGTGGTAATAAAGTGAAAGTAATGGAAATAAAAATAAATACATAAGGTTGGTGTATCTTACAATTTATTTATGTATTATAGTTGGTTTATATATATATATATATATATATATATATATATATATATATATATATATATATATATATACCAACATAATAAAAGGATCATTTAGGCTAAAAAGAAATGAAAAACATCTTTATCTGTTCTATCATTTTTTTTCAATAGATTAGAAAAGGATATATGTGTATGTATGTGTAGTTTTATATATACGAGGTCGTTTGATAAGTCCGTGTAAATTCCGAAAGATGGCACCACTGGTGCATATCGAGGTTATTTTTAATTAGTAGCACCTCTTGGAAGAACACACATCAAGTTTCAGCCATATCGGTCTATTCCTTTGTGTTTGACAATCGTTGGAATCAAGGAAATCGAGTGATTGTCAAATAACGGACGAAAAAGAATTTCGCGTGTTGATTAAACACTACTTCATTAAAGGCAAAACGCCTCAGGAGACTAAACAGAAGCTTGATAAACATTATGGTGACTCTGCACCTTCGATTAGTGCGGTTTATAAGTGGTTTCAAAATTTTCGGAGTGGCCATATGAGCACAAGAGACGCTGAACGTTCTGGACGCCCTGTTGAGGTCACCACTCCAGAAATCATTGATAAAATCCATGATATGGTGATGGATGACAGAAGAGTGAAATTGCGTGAGATTACTAGTGCTGTAGGCATCTCGTATAAACGGGTACATAATATTTTGCACCAACATTTGGACATGAAAAAGCTATCCGCCAGGTGGGTGCCGCGATTGGTTACGATCGACCAAAAACGAGGTCGTGTGAAGTGTTGCAAGAACGGTTTGCAGCTGTTTCAGCGAAATCCGCAGGACTTTAAGCGTCGTTTCATCACTGTAGATGAAACATGGATACATCACTACACTCCTGAGACCAAAGAGCAGTCTAAACAATGGGTTATCAAGCGGGAATCTGCTCCGAAAAAGGCGAAGACAATTCCTTCGGCCGAGAAGGTTATGGCGACTGTCTTTTGGGATTCGCAAGGAATAATCTTTATCGACTATTTGGAAAAGGGTAAAACCATTACAGGTGCATATTATTCATTGTTATTGGATCGTATGAAAACCGAGTTGCAAGAAAAACGTCCCCGATTAGCCCACAAAAAAGTTCTCTTTCATCACGACAACGCACCAGCTCACACCTCAGCAGTTGGGGCCGCAAAACTAATGGAAATAGGGTTCCAAATCGTTTCACATCCCCCCTATTCTCCAGACTTGGCTCCATCGGACTATTATTTGTTCCCTAATATGAAGAAATGGCTCGCGGGAAAAAGATTTTATTCGAACGAGGAGGTGATTGCAGGAACGAATGACTATTTTACAGACTTGGACAAATCCTATTATTCGGAAGGGATCAACAAACTAGAGCAGCGTTGGATGAAGTGTATAAGCCTAAAAGGAGACTATGTTGAAAAATAAAAACGATTTATTCAAAAAAATGAAGCAGTTTTTATTTTTACACGGACTTATCAAACAGCTCTCGTATATTGTGGTTTATTTGAAATATATTTTAATTCTTGTATAAATGTACTCTTCAAAAATAAAATCATTAAAACAGTTAAATTAATACTTAAAAAATTTTCATAGCAAAATAAATAAATATATATATATATATATATATATATATATATATATATATATCATCAGCCTCTATCAATCTACTGCTAAATGAAGACTTCTTTCAAACCCCTCCACTTCAAAAGATTTAATATTTTTCTCTTTTAATCTATTCTGGCAAATTTCCTTATTTCTCTGTTCCACCTATCCACGGGCATTTTCTCGAGCCTTCATATAAATCAAGATTCTCAATCAATAACTTCCTTTGTTCATCAGTGATCATCTCTTCTTGCTACATGACCGGACCATTTTCATTTCAAACTTTTTACTTTTTCCATAATATCTATAACTTTTGTTTTCTCTCTGATATATTTATTTCTCTTATCTTTTCGTATGATTCCTAACATACATCTTTCCATACTTTTTTATATAATGCTAAGCCGCTGAATCATTTTGATATTTAAGACCTATGTTTCACTGCCACAGGCATAAATAAATAGGATGCATTGATCGAAAACTTATATATATATATATATATATAAATTGAAAATACACTATTAATATAATACATAATGAAATGTATAAATCGTTTTTGTAGAATATTCTGTATAATAATTTTTTAAGTTTTGGTTAGCATTATATCAGTTTTATAATATTATTAGCGGAGTATTAAGTATCATTTCTATTTTTTACCTCAAGCTATATATTCTAATATATCTTCTTTCTGAAAAATGAATTTTTCTTAATAAAATAAATGATGACATTTACTTGATGCTTATCAGTATATATATATATATATATATATATATATATATATATATATATATATATATGTGTGTGTGTGTATTTGTGTTTGTATGTATAATGTTATCAGTTTTTTATAATATTCATATCTTAATTAAGACGTACACTAAAATCAACAGTGTAGTGGAAAGTAGTTCCAAAATAAATCAAGGCATAAAAGAAATTTGTGACTTAAGATAACAAAGTATTATTTACATTCATTAATTCGTCGTTTATAACATAAAATTCATAAAAAATCCCAACTCAAATTTCTGTTATAAACTATTTTTACTTTTCATGAACTTTATCACACACTGATGTAATAGTTTATCTTTTATCAAAAACTATTTTTAAATTCACTAATCTTTCGTTTATAATATGAAATATACAAAAATTATCTATATAAATTAATGATAATCATATTTTCATGTGTTTTTAACCATGATAGAACTTTAAATTAAATCTCTATCGAAAGTTCTATCTAAACTAAGAAAACAGCTTTATATATATATATATATATATATATATATATATATATATATGTGTGTGTGTGTGTGTGTGTGTGTGTGTGTGTATGTGTTTGGGTAAATTGCTTTCATGATTGAAATTTTCAATAAAATTTAATTGTATATAACCGTTGAAAATAAGAACACGTAAGCAATTGGTGTCCTTGACATTTTCGTTCGTTCCATCTTATATAAATATTTAACAATGTTTTCACAAATGTATAGATATCGCTTGAGGCACTTTTCCTGTTGGATGCGACGTCCAAGAGTTTATGTCGCAGTCGTTCGATTCACAGAAAACTGATCGCCAGCTCGATTTGTTGCAATCGAATTATTATTATATTTCGGCCAGTAAATAAATTCATCGTTCGGATATTCTTACGCACGAATCTGTATATTACGTTATACTTTCGAAATATTTATACAAAGGTGCTCGGTAAAAAATCACCTGCTTTTTTTCTCGTTCGAGTAAACAGATTGTTAAAAATAAATCGTTCATTGTATAAATCGATATCATAATTCATGAGAGTTAAATAGTTTTTAATAGTGGATTTTCAAAGTCAACTTATTTTATTTGTCTATTCTGTTTAGTTATTCTTAATAAACATATTCAATAATTATTAATTTTTGACATAAATAATTTGTCCTTAATTCTATATTTATATATTATTTCGTCCTTAAACAATACTAAGCTTGTTATCTTCAGTGTAAACAATTGTGTAATAATAAGCAATAGCAAAAATTCAGTTGATTAGAAAAATATTATTATTAAAAAAAATATTTCGTTATAAGTGAAACACATAGTGTTATATAACATATATTATTCAAAATAGCAATATATTTTTGTAATTGCATACAGATACATGTGTATATATATATATATATATATATATATATATATATATATATATATATATATATATATATATATATATATATATACACACTAGTAAATAAATAAGATTTTGGATTAACCTCTATGGGAAAACTCTGTTTGTATTAGGTCAGAAAATAATGAGTCCAGGATATTGGTCATCTGTGTTCAATCAAATGGTTAGGATATTGCTTGTTCAAAATAGTTATTATATTCTTATGAATATAATGATATACACTATTCTGCTGTAAAATTTTATCTTATTTATTTTCTAAGAACTTAGACACGAGCCAAAATTTCAACAACTTTCAGTAAATAGTAGTAAATAATATTGTTTTGAAGTTCAGACAATTACTACGAAACTAAGTAGCATGTTTCTCAAAAAAAGAGAAGACAATGTTCAATGACTGTATAGTTTAATTGTAGAGAGTATAATAATAAATTATAAAACTTTATATGAAAAGCTCTCTACTACCAAATATACATATATTCATGTATACAAATTGAAATTTTAATTAACTTTTATTATAAATTTTCATTAAAAAAATGTTCACAAACTGTATAGAAATTTAATTTATTTCAAACTAATACTTGGAGTTTATTGTAAAATTTTGAAAATAATTAATTTTAATAAAACAATTATTAATTTTATTGGAATTTCTAATAAAGTAAAAAGTGTATCTATAAGAACCAGCAAACAACGTTGAATTTTTTAAATTAAACATAAATATTGGATGATGAAAAGTATTTTTCTTCTATGTTGTATGTTTTTCTGAATTTATCTCTACTTATAAATCAATAATACAAGTAGAAGTATTCGAAGTGAAAACATGAACTTTTTATGCTACATAACAAATTTTTGACAAATATACCTGAGACAGATTGAAAAATTGTATCAATAAATTATATTTCGTTATTTGTCTTGATTCCAAAAGAAATTTAATTGGGCGCGAATGCCAAGGGTGCAAAAAACGGAATTTTTTATATGATTCATTTTTCATAAATCGCGAAACCTGGCCAAATGAAAAAAATTCCATCTGCACAGATAATGAATCACGAAATATCTATTACACAGATCAAATACATTTTTGTATAACTGTCTAGACAATTTTTGAATCTCATCAAATCTGTTTTGAATTTTTATGTTTTACATATATATATATATAAAATTTTACGTGTATTATGGCATTACGATGTAAATATTTTATAATAAAAAATAGGTAAAGAATTATATCGCTGAATCATAGATCCTGTTTTAAAATGTTCGATGCAAATGACCTCTTCGTAACGAATATACGTGTGTAAGTTTTAGAAAACTTTTCAAGAATATATAGGACTATTTTTATAGCGTCGTGTTTTTGATGAATTGGATTAATGTGTGTAATTTTTTTATACTCGGTTTTTGCATGCACGTGTTTTACTTATTAATGGATATATTTGTCATGATGTTATTTTCTACATTGTTGGGATCAGTCAGTTACTACAATATCAAATCATTATAATAGATTTAATTATGAAAATATTTTAATATTGCACACTTAGAAAATATATATCTATTGTATTTATTGTTTAAATGAACTTACATCTAAAATAAATATTCACCTATAAAAGAAAATTTGAGATGAAAATATTTTTTTTATATATTGAAGGAATTAAAAAAACATATAATTAAATATTTTTATTTTTTTCTTGTATTGATCATTACTGAGTTAATTACTTTGTATTTCTTCGTGAACAATTTCATCAAATTATGTTCAGGTAGATAAATACTTGTAATTAATAATACATAATATAAGAAGACAGTACAAAAATAACAATACACTACAGATTAAATCATGAAAAATGAAAAATCAATGATTAAAAAGTGAAATTGTTATTTTTCTCTAATGACTTCATTCATCTTCTCAATTTTTGTTTCTAAAGTAGAAAATATATCAAAATATTTATTATACGCTTTTCAAACTTTATCATACTTTTTATGTTATTCAGATTCCCTTGTATTTATAAGAGATAATCTCTAAAAATATTTTATAAGGACACAAACAATTTAAAAGCAAATTTTATTTAATGTAATTAAATTATTACAATGCAAATTTAAAGTATATACGTACATATGTATAAATTAATAATTTTTTTAAAATTTAATTTTCAAAAAAATATTCGACAATTAATTATAAATGATTGATTATTTTATTAAAAATTTAATTTGTAGCATCATATTTATTGTTATTTGTATGAAAATATGATACTGTCTATGTATTTTGGTGATAAAATGACTATGACTTCTTGAAAATATCAAAATCGGTTATTTATAAAATTGTTTTTACCATACGTATTCAAAATTACGAAATATGAATATTGAAAATATATTGAATGTTGACTTTTAAAAAATATTCTTTTATAAATGAATTTTATGCTTTGAAAAAAATAATTGATACATATTCTACTAAAAAATCGCATTAAAAATATTTTATACGTCATATCTTCTTTGAGTTAATTTTTCAATTTCACATATTAACGTATTAATTATATATATATATATATATATATATATATATATATATAATTATAAAACTAATAATTTTCAAAAATTTGTCGAGATAACCAGACGGTTACAATATCGTTAAATAACAATAACTATAAAATAGAATTAATCAGTTCGTTTTAAAGTATTATATAAATTATAAAATTGGATAAGATTATTGAAATAAAATACAGACTTAATTGCTTCAAAATAACCTATTTAATACAAATCATGCCAACTTGGCTCAGATATGTATTAATCATAAATTATTTAGTCCGTAAATAGAAATCAATTAATTCGATTTGTTCACATCTGAAAATATATCTTGCGTTGAAATTACTTTCTGGTTCTTTTCTGAAACATTTTTTTTTGTTTTTTTTCTAGTTTTCATTTTATTCTCATAAACAAGAATAATGGTCCAAAAAATACACACAAGTTCATACATGCATATATATATATATATATATAAATATATATACATATGACATCATAAATTTCAAAAGATGCATTTGGCCAGGTATGAGTATGTTGCTTATTCGTTTCGTTTTTATGACTCACGTGCTGAAGATATTTTATACAGATAGCAATGAACAATTTTCTCAAAACGTGACATAATGTTTCCATAAATATTATTTGTGTATTTTAAGGTAACATCTCGTAATGACTTTAAGAATATTTTTTTCTCAGTAAATTTGCATGTGTAGGTGGAATGATTTTCAGAGATGTAGACAATATCAAAATCCAAGGATGGTACATGAACTAACAATTCAAATTATGTATTTTATTCCAAAAAAAACCTTAACGTATTTGTATATATATATATATATATATATATATATGTACATGGGTTTTTCATATGTAGTAATTCTAGTTTATCCAGATCAAGCCAGATTAATAAAAAACAAATAACTAGACAAATATGTAAAATAAATATAAAATTATAATTATTAAAATCAATGTAATAAAAATATACACAATATTCTACTCTGATGATATTAGAATTATACATATTATTTAAATGTTAACTAGTAACTCGTCAAATATATATTAAAACAAATTATCAATGTTCATTTTTATAAAATAATTATTAGTCTTAAATGTTTAAATCATTTTATTATTATTTTTTGGTTAATACGCCATAACTAGCGTATTACCAAAATATTTATATAGATATTTTTGTATTTTAAAATTAACAAAATATAATGTACAATATTTAAATAGATAAATAAGACAGTGAATTAATTAATTTTAAAAAATAATTATACCGTACAACACATTAAAACTTTTTTGTGTTTTATAAATTTGATAATTACTATAAATTGAAGATACAAATTAAACATAACATTTGTTACTGTTATAATACAAACAGTTGTAAAGAAATCATATTAAAAGTTTTCATCATATTTAAAAAAATATTTATCAAAAAGGAATATACTTTTAGTATTATTAACTGTTTTTGGCATTCTTTTTTTAATAAAAAATAAATAAGTATTAGAGATTAATTTACATAGAGGATATATACTGGTAGAATTTCTCAATATTTTTTTTACTAACAATACCTAATTTTAAAAAGTAATCTAAATAGGAATTCAAAAATTATTTTAAATGACTTATTAAAATCTATTGGATTTAAAACTACACCATTTTTAATGATGATTTTTATTTTTAAGTTTTTCCACGGATCTAAAAGTTAATCAGATTATTTTTTCATATAACTGATGAGTTTTGGAAATCATGATTTTGTTTAACTATTGTAATTATATTATGAAAAAAATATTTCGTTTCATTTCTTTGTTATTGAAACGCGTTTTTTATATTTTTTATTAATATTTTTAGTGGATTGTTTTACTGATTGAATCTTTTTGTGAATTTTATTTCAAAAATTAATAATATATCAAACATTCGCTGAAAAAATTTTCTTTAAATAAAATTCAGTTTAGAATTCACTTTTTGCGTATACAATATATTTTAATCACGACTATTATATTCGTATAAAAATCAACACATTATTTTTATTTTACAATATTTCCAAAAGAAAACTTATAGCTTTGAATATTCTGCTTTTATGAACTATTTCAATATTCTCAATTAAAATATGTTTATTTAGGTTCTTTTATGTGGATATCTCAATTAATCAAAACTAAGGATATTTTACCTAGTAATTATTTCAAAATAAGTTATAAATTAATAAATACATATATGTATAAAATATAAAAATTAAAAAATAGACCCAATTATTGTTGAAACAAAAATATTTATACACAAATCTTATTTAATTTATTTCGTTCAATTTCATGATAACATTCATTATTTTTGTTAAAATTTATACATGTTTTTAAAAACATAGTGCATGCTAGAGAGATTTTAAAAATATATTTTTAAATAATGTATAAAAATACATCAAAACCCAATTAAATTTTGAAAGAGAACCACACATTTTATTACACAATGTTAGTGATAATAAAAATAAATCTTCTAAAGCATTAACTAAAATAATTTCTAACCGAAATAATATATTCTATATGAAAAGCATTACATTAAAAATGCACAAAAAATTTGATTTTTTTGTCTTAGAATATTTTATTAGCTTTACTATTTGTACATTGTTTTTCTGCACGAGGAGTTTTTTAATTTTATGTATTAACTTTTATTATAAGAGCTTAAAATGTTTATAAAATATTCTTTAAGTGGCAAAAAATAATATAAATATGAAATATTTATTATATCATTTTTAATAATTTACTCCATTTTTTTCATTTTTTTAGTTTTAATTACATAGAATTTTCTAATTAGATTTTTTTATATTTCGGTTATATATATATATATATATATATATATATATATATTTATTTATTAGGTCTATAGAAATGTCCTGTCTGTTTTTTATACACAGTTATTTTTTTATTGTTTATTATTATTTAATTAACAATGTAATTCCATTAATATTTAAAACTTGTTCCTATCTTAATGGAAACCTTTGAATTCTTCTCCGAAAAAAATGATTTGTCCTTGGAA
Organism: Neoneuromus ignobilis; assembly: GCA_029203775.1. Lineage (NCBI taxonomy): Eukaryota > Metazoa > Arthropoda > Insecta > Megaloptera > Corydalidae > Neoneuromus > Neoneuromus ignobilis. The sequence continues at coordinate 39,778,245 of CP092087.1, forward strand.
GCTAAAAACTCATTCAGTACCTTTTTCACATCACCATTTTCATTAAATTCTTTCCATTCAAAATTTTTCCTAGAGCCAAAAATAAATGGTAGTCAACAGGTGCTACATCTGGAGAATATGTTAGGTGACTTAGAACCTCCTAACTAAGTTTTGCTATTGTTTTCTGAGTTACTGAAGAAACATGTGACCTTACGTTATGTTATATGATAACTTGCTTACTATTAACAAAATCTAGTTTTTTTTTTGTGAGTCAACTATTCAAATTATCTAATTATTAATAATATTTTTTACAATAAATCGTTTCTTTTGATTTTAAAAAATTATAATAAAATGATCACTACATTTTTATATGTAATTCACTTTTTATCTCTAGTTACAAGACGTTCCAAAGATGGTTTATTTTTATTAAGTGAAAGTAGAGACAACCAAACGGTTACACGAGCCAGCCTGTTCCCAGTAATCAATTAATGTGATACTCACCTTTGCTACCTCTAATACGAATAAAAATGAATATTTTTCCAAAATCTTGCGAATAATATCCTAATCGATCACAGGTTTTACACGTGTTGTACATATACATATATGTATATATATATATATATATATATATATATATATATATATGTATTTATGTATGTACGTTTAACACCTTTACTGATATTGTAAATCTGGTGGCAAAAATTGCAATTTTGAATTTTCTTTCAATTTTTTTTAGAGTTTAAATGAATACAAAACAGTATTTATTCATATCTTAAATCTGAATTGGTAACTTTTTTACGTAATAAAAATGTATTATCACCTCAACCAGTGTATATAATTTAGTCATATATAATGCAGTTTTTGTAAGGTATTATTATTTCTGTGAAAATTAATTATTTTAAATCCGTGTTAGTTATAAATGAAAATCAAGTAACATATTTTTTATTTATTGTAGTAATCAATATTGAAATAATTATTTAATCACTGTAAATGTTATTTTTCTTACTAATATTTTGATTTCTCATTAATTTTAATTTAATTAATTACATTTTATCTATGAACTTCATTTTCATGTATACAACGTTTATTAAAATTTAAAAGTTTATACGTTTTTATATACAAAATTTAAAGATTACTATTTTATTTTAAAATAATAACACTTGTTCATTGTCTTTATTGAATGATTTTGTGGATTGTATTTATGTTGGCACTTAATATAACAATTTTGAAACTATTTTTATTTTCGTCTTCTTGAGGAAAAATGTTACGCAAAACAGTGTAAATATACCTGAATTTTAAACTCCTTCGCTGAAAAAAAATAATCAGGTTAGTTTTACTTTACATGAGTTTAAATATGTTATTTTATTTTATTTGTATTACTAAATATTTAAGATATTAAATTAATAATTAAAGTTGAAATTATTTTTAGAGAAGTAAATGGAATAACTGCAATGTTGTGGTCATTGAAATTCATTTGTAAATAAAAAATATGTTCAATTGATTTTTATTATAATTAATATAATAATCTTGATCCTTGAAAACGTAAATTTCATTTAGAAAAATAAAGAATTTTTATTAAACGATAAATTTGTTCATTTTCATATTTTATTAGACGTTAAACTATAGATTATAAAAAAATTGTCATCAATTATGATAAAAGATTTATTTTACTTTTTTTAGATACGAAACTTTTTTTTATTTATGAAAATGATAAAATTTGAAAACATTTAAAAAAAAGTTTTGATTTTACTCATATTAATATTGTTCTAAATGAATAATAACACTTGTTTAAAAATATTTTTACAGTTTAGTTATCAAACACTTCAAAATTAAAAAAATAATTAAAAATTTGGTTGAGTGTAAGAACTTGACTATCGATTTTACAAAAATACAATAATTACATGGTATTTTAAACAAAACAACAATGGATGTATATTACGAAGATTTTTGCAGATTTAAGAATTCCGATCAGAAATAAACAGTAAAATATCAGACAAACAACTACAAACAATATGAAATCCAAATGCCTCCAGCTGATTACGTTTGTAAACTCAATTGTGTTCGGGAATATAAAAAAAATCTCGCAACATTGTACATACACATATATGCGCTTTCTAGTATTTCCGTATATAGCGTGTACTGAAATTGCATTCAGCCAACAGCGTTCCAATGTACTGTATTATTTGTGTACTTACAATCTACCTGACTTGTTGTTTTGATCAACTGGATGACCGTAGTAGTAAAACATTATATATATATATATATATATATATATATATATATATATATATATATATATATATATATGTATGTATATATGTATATAAATTTCCGAAGTTCGCAAAAAACTGTTATCCAAATCAAGAAAGTCCTACATATAGGGAATTGAAGAATGCAGTTTTATATATATATATATATATATATATATATATATATATATATATATATATATATATATAAAATATGGAAGTTTGTGATGCAGGTTTTGTTATCCACTGTAGTCTACGTAATATTACGGTATTTTTATTTGTGTTGAGGCTGAGTGTTGAAAATTTAATTAAAACTCACAGTTATTTTAACAAACATATATATATATATATATATATATATATATATATATATATATATATATATAAAGATATTCAATAAATAACCAATCATCCATTAAATAATTTTTATTTGTAATGCTAAATATTTATTAATAAATTTGAAAATTATTTATGATACTAATTGAAATTAAAACTGTGTTCAGTTTAAAATGATCGATTTTGGATTATGTTTTATAAAACTATTTCTTACATTTGTTTGTAGAAAAATCGTAATTGTATTTCGAATTATTTATCACTATTAGAAACCAAAATTAATTTTAACCTCATTTAAAATGTAATTCAAATTTTGATTTCTTCTAATAAATAGTTGCCAGTTGATATAACCTATTTTTAAAGAATTTCTCAACATTAATTTTTTTAAATTTTGCATTTTTATTAAACTCTCTATCAAATTATATATATTTTTTTGACAATTTGGCTTTAACAATTTTTTTAATAATAATTATTGTAAATGTATCTCGTATAAAATAAATTAGGTGGCGAAATTCCTGTAAGGAATGAAAACCATTAATTTTTAAAAGTTATTTTTTCATTTAGACACATTTTTAAAAATTATTATTCAATAATTAAATAACAAAATCATATAAATATTATCATAAGTTTTATTACCACCATTCAACTAACTGATTTTTGAATAAATATTTTTTTATTTCAAAACCCCCAAAAAATGTATAAAATGGTTATTCATTTTTGTCCATTTTATTCTTTAATATATATTTCAATACTATTAGTAGAAGAAAATGTATGATAAGTGACTGTTGAAAATTATTAAAATGTTGTAATGTTAAGAAGAGTTTAATTAATATGTATGAAATAAATCCTACTGTTTGAATCCAAAAAATATATTTTTAGTTAATTGTAACAGTTTTATTTTATATCACGACCATACCAGAATAATCACTTAAATATAGATTCAAATAAAACTAAAATAGTTTAATTTAATCTTTATTATCTATAAAATTCCTTAGACATATACCAATTGGATTTTTTTTCTGTTCTAATCATTAGCACTTGTGTTATTGAATGTTTTATAAATATTTCATTATCATTTGTAATAAATTCTTAAGAATTATAATAAAAGAATATGAATTTCAGTTGATTACAAAAAAAAAAAAAAAAACAGAAAATTAAATTAAATAAAAAATATTCTTTTTTAAATAAATTTTATGCCATGAAAAATTATAAAATATTTTTTTAATTGTCATATCTTTTTTGAGTTATTTTTTTAATTACACAAATAATATAAATGTATTGGTTTTCTTAAAAACTTTTATTAAATGCTCAGCGAATTACATATGTGTTTAATTATGTCATTAAATAAAACATTTCTCTTTCTAATCTCTTTTTAGGTTATTTTTTATAAGAATCGAGTTTAAAATAAAAAATATTGTTCAAGAATAAACTCTCAAACATTTATAATAAATTATAGACTTGAAGGAATTAAATAAATTCATATCTATGTAGGGTCATTGATATTGAAATACAATTTATGTTTTTATAAAAAAATAGACAAAATTTTTACAATGATCTTATATGTTAAAAAATATATATTTTAATAAAAATTATTAAGAGTTGAATTTAAGAAGTAAAATAGTTCACTTATATCATTGAAAAAAATATTATTATAAAAATACAATATACAAAGAATACTTTTTACAAATATTTATTTGTATGTTAAATAAAATTTGCAAATATATAATATCAATGACTCGCTATAAATATTTAAAAATAATATTTTTTATACAAAAAGGAATATATAATTTAGTTTATATAACGATTAAAATATTTGAGATTTTGTTTTTCAATAATATTTATTTATTAGACTTTATCCCTATAAAAAATACTTAATTAGACATTAGAGAGAATATGTTTCATTTAATAATATAATTAAATGCGTACACGTAATTCGCAAAGTATTTAATATAAGTGTTTTCAAATAGAATAAATAATATATTTAAATCATAATTGAAAATATAACTGTAAGAAGATACTACCACTTTAAAAAAAAATAATTTTTACCCCCAACGCCACAATAGATTATAAAGTGTTCACTAATCACTTATTGTTATTTTTTTTATTTATAATAATAGTCGGTTGATGCGCATTTCGATGGCGATACCATCATCGTCAACACTAGATAACCTATTGGGATAAAAATTTATTTATGTTGGAGTGAACTCACCACAATTCCAAAACAAACAATAAGATACTACCACATTGGAAATAATAATGTTCTATATTTTTTTACGATATTGTTTTTAGTAGAAGATTTTCCAGTTACTTATTTTATGAGAATATATATTTGTAATTTATATGTTTATTTTTTAGTTGTACATATTTTATTCCTTAAAAATATACGGTTTATATATGTATATATATATATATATATATATATATATATATATATATATATATATATATATATAAGATGTCCAAGTGGAAAGTTAGGAAGTAATTTATTAATAAAATATAGTTTTTTAAAGAAAAATTCATGTTTATTAATATCAATGTAACGTAGAAATATGGAAATTATGAATTAAATACAATTTCAGTCAAATGGACTCTTCTACCATGTCGGCAAACGTCGACTCTTTTGTCAAAATTTTGAAGCACGTTATAAATGCAATACATAAAGTTGTATTTCATCTATAATTGTACGAATTTAATCTTTTAGTTATTGAATAGTTGCTGGTTTGTTGATATAAACTTTATTTTTCAAATAATTTCATAAGAAGAAGTCTAACGGTGTTAAATCACAAGATCTAGGCGATCAATTAACATCACCATTACGATAAATTAAACGTCCATTAAATTTGACTGTGAGTAAATTGATTGCCGCACAAATTGTATGACTTGTGACACCATTCATTGATATCAATATCTTCGAGTTATAGCCACAAAAAATCTGTTATCATGCTTAGGTAACACCGAATTAACTGTAACACGAACATCTTGCTCATTTTCAAAGAAGTACGGACCAATGATGCCTCCACTCTATAAACCACACAGTGATACTTGAGTGACTTTTTGAAGATGTAATTGTTGTTCAACAATGGCTTTTTTACCTCTCCATATGCGACAATGTTGTTTGTTTACAAAACCATTTAATTGAAAATGCGATTCATCACTGAAGATGATTTTGTTCAAAAATTTAGCATTTTCTGCTTTTTTCTTGGTACCAATTAACAAACATACGGTGCAAAAATTTCTCATCACTAAAATTTCCAAGTTTTTAATAAACAAATGTTAAATAATGACAGTTCAATATTTGACATTTCATCACATAATAGCCAACTTACTTCCTAACCTCAAATTTGGACACCTTTATATATATATATATATATATATATATATATATATATATATATATATATATATATATTACGTGTTGTGTGTATGTAAAATGTGTTTCTATGCATGTACATATGTATGTATGTAGATAAAACGGGGCACCTTTTTTGTATCTAACAATACAGTAAATAAACAACTTCCATATAGAAAAACATCCGCATACATAAGTACTCATAAACATACATGTATCAATACAGAAATAAAAGTGCATCGGCCATCAGCAGTGGCACGCAAGTATTTGTTTATTTACGTTTTTAGCGCTGCGGTTGGCAGGCGGGCACTCAATATAATAATGCGCGATTCGCGAGCGACACGCACTCGTATTCACATACACATATGAACCAACACTCAATACACATACAATATTATACACAAACACACATTTACTTAAAGAGACACCGTCGAGACGCGTGAGAGGAGGACAACACACGTCGGCGGGCCCGTGAAAGAATATGTGCGCGTTTGTTTGGCGCGCGCGCCGCGCCCCACCGCCGCTTGCACTGTGTGCAACTCTATTCGACATGCATATTAAATATCAAACGTTGCGCCCCTAAACGCAGCAGGTCGGCCGTCGATGACGTGACGTCGCCGCGGCCACTTTCATCGACAGCCTCTTGTGGTGCAGCAGCCGCTTACATCGCGGCGGTCGGGTGGATGGTTGGTCGGCTGGTTACTGCCGTTCTGGCGGTGGTGGGTGGTCAGATATTTGGACAGGTTGATCACTTGTCGACCTTCGTCCGACACGTTTTTCTATGTAAAACATTCAACTTACGATCAGTAGCTTTGCAGTTTTTAAATTTTTGACACCAACATATAGGTTAAAATAACAAAATGTATGCAATATTTTTTTTTCATTTATATCATTTTTCACTTTATATTCAGTTTGTTTTTTGTAAATAATAGCATAAAATTCGAAATAAAATTGAATCGATAAAACTAAATATATTTCTCACAAACTTCTAAAAAAATATATTTCTACAATCCATCAACTAATTTTATAACAGTGAAAAAATATTTAGAAACTGAAAAAAGCTTTCGTTTTTGAAATATTTTTCATAATAGAATTATTAATGGATTAAGTGAAAGTATATAAAAAATTAATGAGGAGAATAATTAAACATATAAAGTATTGTTTTTTAATAGAAAATTTATCAACAATTTAATTTTGTAAAAATTGAAGGCAATAACATTTATAAATTTAATTAAATAAATAAAAACAATTACAATTTTAGTTTTCTAAAACTTCATTTTTATAAAATTAAAATTATTCGGTCCATTGTTAGGAGCTCATTTATTATATTAAATTATTTAATGTCTCTAATCTTATTTTTTCTTTTGTATTATATTTTGCTACAAGTAGTTTCAATAATTTTTCCAATTTTAATTAAATTTCAAAGATACTCAAGAGTATCTTCAAAATTACTTTCATTTATCATTAAAATACCTACATAATAAATATCCTTAAGGATTTAAAAATAAAAATGGATATTTATTTTTAAAAATGATTATTTTTAAATAAATACTACACTAATTAGAATACTATCTAGTAAGTGAATTTGAATTTTTTCTGTTTGTAAATTTTTTTTAACTTCTGGATATATATTTAAGCTACTAATTTCATTCTTAATCTAATTAACTTATATAATTTGACATTTAATATTTCTACACGTTTTATGTAAATATAAAACTTTTTAAAAAGTTTTATGTATCTTACAAAAAAGTTTTTAAAATAAAATAAAGTGAGATTTTGTATTAAGTTATATTATATTAATATTTTATTTTAAAAAAGAGCGAAGAATACAACGACTATACATTTTTATGCTGTAGAAAAATCAAAATAAGTTTAAAAATAATTTTCAAAACGAAATAGAAATTTTTCTTTACAAGACACCCAGTTAAGGATGCATTAATTGTGGATGACTCAAATTAATTATAAATCAAATTATTGTAGTTTTTTCCATACCGAAGAAAATAGCTACCAAATATATGAAGAAAATTGAATATATGAAAAAAGTTGAAAAAAATCATCTTGTCCCTTGTAATTCAATTTAGAGCGTAAAAATAACAATCTATTTTTGAAATAATTAATAACCGAAAATGAAAACTGGTTATTTTATAATACTGCTAAGTGAAAAATATTCTGGAAACTTGAAATTAGTTGTTATTAAGTCATTCAAATTTAATCTATATGAAAAAAGTTTCAGTAGATACTTTATATCTACTGAAATTAATGGTGTATCTACTAAGGACACTAGTCAATAAATAAATTATTGCTACAAGGAAGTATTGTTCCTAAATAAACTATCTAAAGGCAGTTTTATGGAAAAAATACTGTTTTATGACAATATCAAATTATTAATTTTATTAAACTGATCTTTTGTGTTCTTTTTATATTTATTCAGTCGCTTACTGTAAACCTCTTGAAATGCATTGATTCACCTTTGAATAATTTGAATATAAAATTTAAGAGTTTATAAATCATCATAATCATCCAAGTGATATATTTGAATTTTTTTTTTAGTGAAGAATTAGTATATTATCTTTCACATTAACTCAGTTCACATAAATAAAATAATAATATAAAGTTGTTCTAAAATATAAATAAATAACTCTTATTGTTATTAAAAATATCTAATATTTTTTTTGATTAATCCAACATAATTGTGTCTCAACAATCTTTAGAAAAATTTTCTTTATCTGTTTCCGATACATAAAATAAAAAAAATTGTGTCATTTTTAATATTGATATATGGATTTTATTATGTAATGATTTCATAAGAAAAAAATTAAACGATTAAATATTTATAGTTATTTAATTATAATTTTAATTATGTATATATATATATATATATATATATATATATATATATATATAATTTAAAAATTAAAACATGTACGAGGGTAAACATAAATATATAATCTCTTAATATTTCTTCTCTCGATTTACATTGTCTTGATAACTTCAATTTTGAAATAACTCTGAATATATGCAAAAGATTCAAAATAGTAACAAAACATTCATTTAGTTTTTCACAGTTACTCGTTTTCAAGATATCTCTATTATACAGTTGATTTATTTATTCAGTTAAATATAATCTTGATTGAAACTAATTGGACATTTGTGATTATTTTATATTTCAGTAGAATTTAAATTTCAAGTATAAATCTAGAACAGTAAAATGAATTATATGTAATACATGAGAAACTATAAAAAGACTACTTTAATCTCGACCTGAATTACATGGAGTATTTATAGTTACATTTGAAATGAAAAATATGATATTAAATAATGAAAATAAACTTTTTAGGCCGGCTTAAAAAATCATAATAGATATATTCATATATGAAATATAATTTATTAAATTATATAAAAAGAGTTGAAACTTTAAGAACTAATAAATATCAAAATAAGTACTAATTTTTTCTACTTAATGTTAAATATTTCTCTCTAAAAAATGGAGTTTATTTCTGTGAAAGTGAATTCGTCATAGTTTTAAAACAAATATATATATATATATATATATATATATATATATATATAAATTGTCATTAAAATGTTTATAATTGTGTGTGTGTTTTTAAATAAAATAATACTTTTATCATAATTATTAGAAATGTTTTTAATTTAATAACATATTACTTATCCAGTTAATTGATGATTTTACGATGAATAATAGGTAAATTTGTACTTCATTTTACACTCTAAAATATACCGATAATGACCGATAAGATTTGATACTTGAATTATGAATACAAACAATATTACAATTAAGGAACTTAATACATATCAAAAACACAGGTATTCGATTACAAACAAAATAACGAGCATTGTAACTTATAATTTTATTCCCAGAAAAATATTTGATTGTATACTCAATATGATTATTTTCAAATAATCTTATCGTTAAATATGTAATTCACTAAATTATATATCTATTCTGTAAAAATAAATTAAAATTCCAAATAACATTTTTAACAATCGTATTTTTTATAAAAAATATGTTACTATTTAAATTAAGTAGTGTAATATTAATATGCTTTTAGATAAAATTTTCGTAAACTTTTAGTGGAAGTTAAAAACGAATAGTTAATTTATATATTAAATTTTTCATTTGATACATTATTATATTTTTTAACTTTTCTTTTATGAATATTATTGTAGTATATTTATTTTATAAACTGAATATTTATTATATTATTTATTTCGTATTTATTATTATTTTTTTATCAACAGATAATTTTTAGTTTTTTTTTTTATCAAAAACAGTTTTATGAATTAATATATAATTTAAAAAAAGTTTATTAGTATTTGTAATTTGTAAGATATCATAGTGGTTATTTTAACCAGTTGCGCTGGAATGACGTGCTATGCACGTCGACTACTATCTGTACCAAATGCTGATATGACGTGCAGAGCACGTCGTGTGATCTTTGCTAAATATAACATCGGAGTTCAGTTAGCAAATGTCACACTTCTGTTTTGAAGGCATACAAGTGCGTTTTTGTAACACTTCATTAATTTTAAATATTTTCATTGAATAATAATCAAGTAACTATAATACACAATATTTTTTTTATTATTATAAAGAACTATTTTATCTAAAAATTATTTTATTCTGATAATAGCGCATCAGAAAATGTTGTACTAGATTTATGTAGACCTTTAGTTGATTTTGGAAACACTCTCTTTTTAAATAACTGGTATTCGTCATCAAAACTGTATCGGAAATTACATTTGCAAAAAATTAATACTATCGGAACAGTCAGATCTAATAGAAAGAATATGTCAAAAGATTTCGCAGCGACAAAATTAAAAAGATTTGAAGTTTTTTCAAGATCTTGCAATGGTATCCTTAGCTGTAAAATGGAAGGACAAAAAAGATATATATTTGCTTTCTTCAAAACATTCCAAAGCAGAAATGATTACAACAAGAAAGAAAAAAATTACAAATTATACCAATCAAAATGGAAATATTACAAAATCTAATATAGTTTTAGATTACAATGATGGTATGGGTGGAGTAGACCTGTAAGATAACTATTTATCATCTTTTCTTTTAATGAGAAAATTTGCAAAAAGTTACAGAAAAATATTCTTTTATCTAATGGATATGGAATTTTTTAATATCTCTATTCTATTCGGTAAAACAACAAACGTACCAAAACCCAAGAAATACTCCTTTTCAAAAATTATTTATATTATTAATAAATTTGTTAATCAATTTCACAGTTTTACTATAATGTTAATGTGTGTGTGTGTGTGTGTGTGTCTAAAACTTTATAAAAAAATGATTTCAAATACCAACTCGCTGCGAATTGCTTTGGACGGATTGCCATGCGTGCATGTTAATTAATTGCCTGCGCAACTGGTTAATACATGGTTCTTTTATAAATAAAAAGTTTTAAATGCTTTTCAAAAAGGTGTTTAAAAGATCGAAATTTATAAAAATAAAAATAAGTACAAATAAAACAACGTATAAATATAATATTTAATTTTGCAAAATAAAAATAAAATGAATAGTTTCAAATTTTATATAAAATTATTGAAAAATTTTAAATAGTACCTAAGAATTAAAATTGGTCGTAGAAAAATTAATTGATTGAAAAATTATAATTTAGACGACGAACATAATAACGAAATAATGAGTAAAATCTCTTAAATTTCTTTTAATATGTTATTTTATATAATCTATAAATTATTACAAAAATTTCTTAGAGTAAAGAATTAAATAAATAAATAAATATTAAGTTAATCGATGTGATTTATATATTTTAACAATAATTTATTTTTTATTACAATAAATATATTGTATTCGATAATATTTGAATAATCGAATCATTGTAACGTTATTGATAGTGATCTATAACAGAAACTTATTAGATTGATTTGTTGATTCACATTAACGAACATAGAATATTCTATTAGTGCATATTTACATAGGAAATGCAACACATGCATCGAATTGAATATTACTCATGCAATTATTTCACACGTGAAATGTTTGACATAAGACTGTGTTATGTATTCGAATGTAAGCATACATAAATCTGTATTGTTTAACAAGTTTTATATTAAACACATTCATTTCGACAATGTGTACTGATTTATGTTTCATACATTATAGTTTACGTCGATATCCACTTTGTCGATAGTATTCTTTCATTGACATATTCTTCTCCAGTATTGTTGACAATAACGTGAAAATGTTCATTGAAAAGCAATTTTTACACTTAACTGTATATATGAAGTATTAACGTTATTTATTTGAATAAGTCAATGTCTTACGTATCATTTCTTTGCATAACACGAAAGTAATAAGAAATAGACGTAAGTATTCATTCCCCTATAACATTTAAAAGTTGATTTTTTTTATTTCCATTTTTGTCTGTTTGAAGTGTTTTTGAGTAATAGTGACAGATTACTAGCGTAAAGATATGTATAGGATCATCAAAAAAACACGCCTACATGTTTCTTTTTAATAAAACACAAACGATTTTGAATTTTTTCAAGCTGTTTTTTCTATTGAAAGTATAATTAATTACAATTATCCGTGGAACAGAATATCGTTCAAATGTCCACCACGACTGCGTCTGTAGGCATTAAGTCGAATATCGAAATTTTTAATGACTTAGACATGTTGCTGAATTTATTTTACGAATTGCAACTTGAATGTTGTTCTTTAGGTCATTAATTGTTTGTAGCTTGTGAGCATAGACTCTAGTTTTCAAAAAACATAACAAAATAAATCTAATGGTGTTAAATCACATGATCTTGGGGGCCAATTAAAATCTGCATTTGGTGAAATTACATGTTAACGAAATTTCTATCACAAAAACTGAATGTTTCCTCGAGTTGTGTAACATGTAGCATCGTCTTGCTAAAAATAGACATCAGACACATTAATTTAATTTAATTCTGGCCATAAAGTCACTCGATATTAATTTGTATCGCTCAGAATTCACAGTAACCGAATTTCCAGTATTATCATCGAGGAAAAATGATCCAATGATTCCATTTGCTTAAAATGCACACCAAATAGTGTCTTTTTGTGGTTGTAGAGATTTTTCACGAATAACACTTAGATTTTTTATCATCCCAGATACGACAATTTTGCTTATTAATGAATCCATCCATTGTAAAATGAGCTGCATCACTAAACAAAATTTTGCTTGAAAACAATAGATTTGTTGTTCGTTGTTCAATGATCCAAGTAATTAAATTATGACGTTGTAAATGATCTCTTTCTTTCAATTCCTGGGTTAGTTGAATTTTGTATGCGTGTAAATACAAATTTTTATGTAAAATCTTCCATAGAGAGCCATAAGATATGCCCAATTTTTGCGAACGACGTGAAATGGATGTCGGTTCATTTTCAACACTTTCACTTACAGCAGTTATGCTTTCATTTGTGCGTATAGTTTTTGGTGTTCCACTTTTTGGTTTATCAATAACACAATAAATTTCTTCGAATTTTTTTATTAATCTTTGAATTGAAGACTGATTTGATTGATTATTTACACTAAAAAAAATACGAATTTTGCGATTGATATTTTTCAAAGAACGCCCATATAATAAAATATTGAAAATTTAATCCTTATATATATATATATATATATATATATAAAGAGAGAGAGAGAGAGTTATCCAAATGTAACGCCTAGATTTGTGTTTTCTTAAAAAGAAACATGTGTAGAGTATGTTTTGTTTCTTTTTAATAAAATACAAATATAGATATAATCAAAATATTTATATATATATATATATATATATATATATATATATATATATATATATATATATATATATATATATATATGTAAATGTTATTAATTTTACTGTTTATATTGTATTTGACTAAGAATGATTTTGTAACTTTTATCATCAAAAGATACCCTAATAACTGTTAGATCCATATTGAATAAACTTTAAAGAAATAGTGATTTTGATTCTAATAAAAAATATTTAATTGAGCAACAAATGATACATAGATATATCATATATAATTATAATGAAAACAGAGCATTTACTTCCATATTTTCTATAATTCCCTGCTTTAATTCGCTATTGTTTTTCTTTATTTAAATTGGAATAAATTAATGCTATATACGTTTTAAATTTTGCTTAATCTTCAATATATATTATAAATAAGAATTACTGTTCTTCATACAATATTTATAAATTATATTATTCTGTTTTTAAAAAAATCACAGCAGAAAAATGTAATTAATGAATAATAATGTACTCCGTTCTTACAAAAATTGATTTCCTCAACACCACATAATTTTATATGTTCTATAATCTTTATTATTTAGTTCATTTGCTTATATACATTTTAATAATCATGTTATTATCATTATAATCCTGTATTATAATATCTATATTAAAATAAATACTATATATAAATTAATTACAATATCAAAGAACTTCCTATTTTCTATAAAAAAACAACTAGAGTCAATGTAATTTAAAAATTAAAACGAATTCAAGTTTTGAACAAAATATACATTGAAATATACATATTGCAATCCTTATAGTTGGGATTGAAACTGTACAATTGAAAAATTTAATTGTATGTCTACTTTTTAAAAAAATAACTCTAGTATTGAATTATTTAATTGGGCTATTTTTTGTAGATATTTTTTTAGATATTAGTACTTACGTTATATATATATATATATATATATATATAATATTTGTATGTGTATGTGTATATAGGATAAAAACATTGAAACGAATCGAATGATGACGAGTCAATGCTCTCCGCATAAAAGAACTCGAAATCGTAGCCGTGATCTATCCTTCTACATGCGAACATATGCGTATTTGTTTGTAAATGTGCGATGAATTCGAAAACAATAGATACGGAGAGCATGTGAATACATGGCACGCAAACGTTTGTGTGAATATTTTGAATAGCGGAATATGTCACATGGTGTTGCGGTCAATGAGTGAAGGTCGTCGCATGTCCAGTTTTGACACTGAAGTCGAGAAATGTTACTTGATCGACATTTGAAAAAGTGTTTCAGAATTTGATCAATCGCTTTAGGTGGATCAGTCGATAATAAATTAAAAAGTTATATATCTAAGACTTATTTCAAACTTATACAATATTTTTTATATAATTTTATAATATGTTCAAATTATTTTTTACACAAATATTTGAAATTGTTTATATATATATATATATATATATATATATTCAACTACAATGATAAAGAGAACTACTTCAAAAAGACTAAAGAAACGTTTAAAAAAGTCTTTATAAGTAAATACAAAAAAATCTTTGTTAAAAATGATAACAATTGTAATAAAATATATCAGAAGAACAGAAATATACAGATAAAGAACAAAAATATAAATTTACGTTCTTAATTATTTGTAAGATAATTGCATTTAAGAAAAATAAGTATAATTTTAATCTTTAAATCAACAAAATTCAAATTACGAAATCCCATTTCGAAAAAGAAAAATAATTAAGAAATATTTCTCAATAGTTACAAAACTGATTTGTTCTTATTAAATCAAAATATATGTACTAATGTTTACAGGTAGCTGATAATTAAAACATTTTTTAACGAATTAAAAATGTTTTGAAATGAATTTATACGAGGTCAGACAATTAAGTAATGTAACCGATTTTTTTCTCGGCCTGTGGTAACACTGCGAACCTGTAACTCCGCCATCGTAATAGCAGATCCCTACTCTCTCGATTGAGACCTTGACCACCCTCGTACGATCATTTCTTCGCCAGCTGTTTAGTGTTTTGTAACAACGCGCGAGTAGTGCATGTCACGAAAATGGAACAGAGAAATTGAATGAACATCGCTCAAGATTGTCTCGAGCAGGTTGAAAGTGATCCTACTCTTCTCGATCGAGTTATTACTGGTGATGAAAGTTGGTTCTTTCAATATGACCCCGAAACTAAACGACAAAGCCAACAGTGGCTGTCCCCTGGAGCACCAAGGCCAAAGAAGGCGAGAATGAGCAAGTCCAAAGTGAAAACCATGTTGATTTGCTTCTTCGACAGCAAAGGGGTGGTTCACAAAGAGTTCGTACCACCTGGATAAACCGTAAATCAAGTATTCTACCGCAGTGTGCTCGAAAAATTACGAAAAAGGGTGCTCAGAGTACGTCCAGAGATCGCGAAGACTTGGGTTCTGCATCACGATAATGCTCCCTGTCACAGTGCGTTCAGTGTCTCTCAGTTTTTGGCGCCTAAAGGTATCGCAACGTTACCACAACCGCCCTATTCACCGGACATGTCACCCTGCGACTTTTTCCTATTCCCCCATATGAAAAAATTCGTCAAAGGTCGACATTTTGACTCCGTTGAAGATATCCAAGAATCTGTGACGAGGGTACTCGGAGAGGTCCCACAAGAAGTGTTCCAGAATTGTTACGAAAACTGGAAAACTCGCTGGAATAAGTGTATAGATGCGGGAGGGGACTACTTTGAAGGGGATCGCAGCGATGTACCTTAATTTTTAAATATACTCGATTTTTGAATTTTGTCGCATTACTTAATTGTCTGACCTCGTATATATATATATATAGTTCATGAAAAGCATTTTCTACAAGAAATAATTTTAGCTTTAAAAGTTATTTTAGAAATAGGAATTATAAAGAATACAAACAAATACATGTCTTTTATAGATATTGAAACATTATTTGATAATTTTAAATAGGAACTGCTTTTTAAAATACTGAAAAAAGTGAGAGTGAAATAAAGAGTTAAAAAGATCATTTGAAGACTGAAATGGAAAATAATAGAAGAAAACGGAAATTATAGAAAAAACGGAATATTATAGAAGAAAAGTATTATTTAATTTTATATTATAACACTTAAAGATTTTATTATAAGTAATCAGCAATACTTTTACGTTTACAATATTGTTAATTTTTTACTCGACAAATAAATTAATCACAAATCACAAATGTAAATTAATCGAATAATTTAATTAAGAAAAATTATCTGTATATATTTTCAGTAAAAATTACGTTATTTAATAATAAGTAAAGAACTAAAAAATTCATAATTATAATTATATAAGTGTTTAAAATTTAAAGTCTACGAATTTTTATTTCTGAAAATCATAATTCCAAATGAAAAATCAACAATTGTTAAAGATATTTTCTAAATTTAAATAATAATAATGTTTTCTTTTCTTTCAGAAAATTAAAATATCATAATTATTTGAGATAAGATTCAATCTGTAAGATAGGTAGGTATAATTTTGAAATTAAATTATTTCATTGCATGCTTCATAGTATATATGAATCAGTCATGTTAACGAACAATTTTCACCATTTTATATGTTTAGTAGTACATTTTTGTTTTTACGTAGTGAAATCTATAATACTGAAATATATTTTGACATATTAATTTTTTTCATTTCTAAATTCCCGTTAATTTAGGATTTTTCTTCACGTATATATTTAAAATTATATATATATATATATATATATATATATATATATATATATATGTGCGCGTGTGTGTGTGTTAAATTATGTACAAAATAGTAAATATACAAAATAACTTCGTTAGTATAATGAATACTTTAAATGTAATTCATTAATTTAAATAAATATTATTAACTATTTGTACAAAAATATTTTATTGCTTGGTTAATAAATGTATTATTTCAGTCATTTTATTACGAGTATATATATATATATATATATATATATATATATTAAAATATTTTATAAATGACATGTTTTGTGTTAATTAATTATTGTTAAGACCAAAATTTATTCGAAAAAATGGAAATATGCTCATTATTAAATTTATGTAAATATTCTTCTTAACTTATGTCAGATGATTTTTTCTCTTTCGTTTAGTTGATTTTTTAAATTAAGTATTTTTTAATTCAATCCAATATTTTAAGTATGATTTAAATTTGATTAGATTTTTAAATAGATTACATTTTAAATATATGATCTGATAAAAATTATTTAAGATAATAGCTTTATTTTTCACTTTTTTACATATAATATTATGATAAACGAGATGAAAATAATTTTAAGAATAATTAGATTTTTAGAATATACAAATATATTAAATAGAATAAAACAGTTGTTTAAATTATTAATTATTTAGTACATTTTTTTAAATTTCATATAAATAAATATACTAAAAATAAATAATCTGAAATATCACAATTAAAGAAACGAACTGTTTAAGATGTATAATTCATTTATGTATAAGATATATAAAATAACATTTAAACATTTTTAAATTAATAATGAGTGAATATTAAAATAAAATTATTAATTTAAAATGTTAAATTTTAACAATAACGTAATATAATATGTAATAGTATACCACATTTCTGTTGTTACTTGTAACATATATACATACATACATTTATATATATATATATATATATATATATATATATATATATATATATATATATATATATATATACACTCTATAAAATATTTATAAAGATACAATAGCATATCTTGCGAAAAAACATTTCTAATTTAGTTGTATATAATTTGCGATTGTTTACGTTGAAATTCAGGTGTTTATAAACGTTCCAACGTATGGCCTAAAATTGTATGACTACGCGTTCCACATTCGCACCGAGTCCTAGTTTTCTGTAACATTTCTACGTATCCTGACACGTCTTTCATAATTTATAAATAAATTTGTAATATAGTTACGAATGACGTATCATCGTCTTAAGTGATACATGTTTGCAATTGTTCTCGTTTATATTACAGCTGTAAACACACACGCAAACATACACACACAATATATATATATATATATATATATATATATATATATATATATATATATAATATAATTTAAATAATTGCTTTTTTTTTTTTTTATATTTTCTGTGTATATGTAATTGTATTTTATTAATACATTCTATTTTTTATTTGAAATTAAACAGTTAAAGTTAAATAAATAAATGTTTTTATTTTTTTAGACTATTAAATATTTGAACATATGGATTGCTCATATAATACTTGAAAATAATATTATCAAGTATTATTTTCTCTCAATATAAACTTTGTAATTAGATACAGAATAATTATTCTAAATGTAATTATCAAATGTAGAGCAAATGTTTTATATAAATGTCATATGGAAAAATTCCAATTATAAAAAAAAATGATACTTGTAATATTCATCAATTATTATTTTCAAGTAATAAATAGTACCTAACACAGATTATTAGAAAAATATTATATAATTTTTTTTTCCTAAATTTCTTTCTGATAATTTTTCAAATTACATAACTTATTATTCTTTTAATAAAGTATTTTTACAACAATTTCTCTCAAATTCATGTTGATTAAACAATTCTATTTTGAGTAAATTAATCATATTTTTGTGAGTTAATAATCAAACAGTAGTAAATCTCAAATTATAATAATAATGACTTATTAATATATATATATATATATATATATATATATATATATATATATATATATGTGTGTGTGTGTGTAATATTTATTTATTTCTATTATTAAAGAAATTATTTTAAACAATTCTGAAATTGTTAGAAAACTAAATTTGTTCTCAGTTATTAAAATAACAATAATATAACTAGGGAATCTAAAATTTGTCAGTAAGATTAAAAAGAGGTTATACTTAATAAATAAAATCAGATATTAGATTGATCTGATAAAATATATTTAAGATATTAGATTTATTTTTCACTTTTTTACATATAATATTATGATAAACGAGATGAAAATAATTTTAAGAATAATTAGATTTTTAAAATATACAAATATAATAAATAGAATAAAACAGTTGTTTAAATTATTAATTATTTAGTACATTTTTTAAATTTCATATAAATAAACATACTAAAAATAAATAATCTGAAATATCACAATTAAAGAAACGAACTGTTAAAGATGTATAATTCATTTATGTATAAGTTTTTAATATAACATTTCTTAGTATTTTGCGATAACTATTTTTTAGATATATGTAAAATATAATTTTGAATTAATTAAAATTATTTAAATATAATTTTGAAAGTATTATAAGTTTCAAATATATTTATGCACTACATTATTTATGTATAATATTTTAATATTTATACACATTTTTTTTAACTAATACTCTTAGAATTGTGTAGTGCTTTAAATTCTTTAATAATATTAGTTCAGTGAGCCAGCATTATTAGTGTACCGTGGCAGTTATGTTTTTATGAGATGAAGTTTTCATTGCTATATTTTACCCCTAACATAGCAGCTTCCTGAGCAGGGATAGAACGCAATATTCTCCACAACAGGCAATGATGAATACTACTACGTTCTGGTCTTTTGAATTTCGCAGCTATGTACATCAAATATATATATATATATATATATATATATATATATATATATATATATATATATATATATATATATATAAATGATAGAAATAAATGATTCATAAGTATCATTCATTTAATAAACATTTATTATAATTAAACCATCAAAAAAGTAAATAAACAAAGAGTGGTTAACAGGCCTATTACTAAATATAAAAATTATCATACTAGATTTCTATATATACGTTATAACTTTTTGATTACCATTTTTATTCGTGGTATTTTATTTCGCATTTTTTAAACGACAAATTTTCTTTTATTTAAAATGTTC
Organism: Neoneuromus ignobilis; assembly: GCA_029203775.1. Taxonomy (NCBI): domain Eukaryota; kingdom Metazoa; phylum Arthropoda; class Insecta; order Megaloptera; family Corydalidae; genus Neoneuromus; species Neoneuromus ignobilis. Next base: position 39,798,816 of record CP092087.1, read on the forward strand.
ACCATTTCCAATATCCGTAGGTTTTTAAGTAAATGAAATTAAATTTATATTCATTATTTTTATTTACTTGACATCATTCTTTTATTATTACTAAAAAACAGTAAAAATAATAATCTGAGCATTACAAATAAAGTGAATTTTTAATTTGAAACTTGTGCGAAAGTCGTAGTTCAAAAAACTTTATATCTTATGTTGGCACAACCTTCAGTGATATTCACTCCTAATTTCAGTTTGATAAGTCAAATAGTTTGTAAGTTACACCAATTGATTTACATCAACTTTTTGCCTTTTTTCGATTTTTAAAATGTCTAATATTGTTGAATCAAGAAGTTGCATTCAATTTTATGTAAAAAATGAAATTAATGCTACTGAAACGTTTAAAATGGTGCAGAAAGCATTCGATGATCAATCGAGGCAAACTGTATTACAGTGGCGTAAGCTGTTCAGAGAAGGTCGTGAATCCGTAGAAGATGAACCTCGTTCTGGTCGTCGATCAACATCAATAATCGAAGAAAATAACGAAAAAATTAAAAAAAAAGTAATGGGAAAAAGTTACTTGACTGTAAAAGAGATTGTTGAAGATATTGGAATATCAATAGTGAGACGCAATTTTAAGTGATGTTTTGGATTTGAAACGTTTGTCAGCAAAACAATTATATTCGCCATGTGAATATTCGTGAGTTTTTTGTCAAAAATTCAACAAAAATTGCTCCACAAGCACCGTATTCTCCAGATATGTCATCATGCGATTTTTTTCTGTTCAGTTGATTAAAAAAAAACACTTCGAGAAATCCGATTTGACTCAAGTGAATCGATAAAACAAAAATCGAAAGAGGTGCTGATAGAAATTAAAAAAAGTAAATATAAAAAGTGTTTCTAAGATTGGCGACCAAGAGAACGCAACGACCACCATGTGGTCAGTTGTTAGAGGGGTACCCGGAGGTAATACCTCTAGACGCACAAATATCTAAACGACGCATGGATTAGAAGGATGCACAATAGGAGCCTATCTCAAATTCCAGTGGAACAAAGTGCTCCACCAGAACTGTTGCAAAACGTTTGACCAGAGGGAGCTCCATGCCACCAAGGTGACTTCTTGCTGGTCAAGTTTCTAAAGAGTCGCACGGACCTTTACGAGGAAGCTCCAAGTGGAGCAAGCAGACGGGGCCGCTTGTGCTTGGAGTATTCATCGACAAGGTCGATAGTGTTTCTAAGATTGGATTAAACGTTGGCGTATATGTATCGCAACGGGAGGAGATTACTTTGAAGGAGACAAAGTAAATTTGGATGAATAAATAAATAGTATTATTCAGTCACCTTACTTTTTGAACAGAATAGTATATATATATATATATATATATATATATATATATATATATATATATATATATATATATATATATATAATGTATAATATTTTTAAGAAAGCAGGAATGAGCGATAATCATTCATTCATACATAAAAATTGAAACTAATTTTTAAATTCAATTTAATGTTTTATAATATTTGTATTTAGATACTATTAACAAATAAATTATATATATATATATATATATATATATATATTTAATTAAATAAATATCAATTATTTTAAAAATATTATAAAATAGAATTATATTCTGAATAATTCTACGAATATATAATCATGAATATCGTTGATTAGCTTAAACTATTATATTTACGTAGTCGGTATTAAAAATATTTTCTAAGGAAATAACTCAGTAGCAATAAATCGAATATTTATAAGAATCTAAATGAATATCGTGAGAGAAAAACACTAGTTTTACGTAGATGAAGACAGTTTGTCTGCTCGATACATCATTTAATTATTATACCGGACTGACTAGATTATTTATATAAAAAAACGAAACTGTTGTATAAATTAAATAAATATTTTTAAAATATTAGAATTACTGTTTCAAAAATATTTCTTTATTCTATTTTAGAAATGTTCGAGGACTCTCATTATTTTGAACATATAAAAATAACAATGAATTATTTAAAATAATCACATATTTGTATTGAAATTGTATCAATATTAAAAAAGACGATTTTTTCATATTGCTGAGGAATCTCACGTAGCATTATTTGTCTTAAGTAGATTCTTATGCAAATTACAATTTAATTAATGAAATTTAAATAACACTCGCATACAAACGTAATTGTTTATGTGTGTGTATGTATACACACATACATATTATATATATATTCTTGTTTGATTAATTAAAAATTATTAATTTACGTCTAAAAATATATATACAAAAACACCTAGCGGTGTTTCGATTTTACTAGCAAAAGACGTTGCGTGTATTATTATGATCCAGTAGTTGACACATTTCGGATATCTGTGGTATGTGAAATTGCCATGTTACCGGCAGTTCGTCGTAAATTCGTTCCAATTAAGAGATTTTTATGTGAAGGACGTCTATTTGTTTCAAATTTTATGTCTTTGGATTTCCATTAGTAATTAAACACGAACTGATCGCATGTACTATTGATTTTTTCTTATCACGTTTATTTTTTTTTCTCGAATTAATTCATTTTATTGCCAATCATTTTTTCGTTTGAATAATGTACTTTATTTAATCATTAAAATTATTTTAAGAAACATATAAAAGGTCAATGATCAGGATTTTTTTAAGAAAGATAATCGTTTTTTAAATGAATGTGTTTATTATAAAATCTGATTCAGACATCATTCTTGAAACATTTGATATTCTTTTATGACGTAAACGATTTTAATTTTTTTTTAGTTTTTTTAATGTTTTAATTTACTTCAATGTTATAATGCAATATAATTTTTACTGGTTCAAATTAATTAAAAAGCTTAAATAAGCATACAAAAATATAGTTTTTTTCAAAAATAGTATATAAGACGTTGGAAATTTAATTGATTTAATGAAATTTAAAGAAAAAAGTGATAACAGAAAAATAGAATATCATTTGTATAATTAAACTGAGTAAAAAAATCCTACGAAATGAAAGTATTTTTATAATAATTTTTCCAAAATATATTTAAAAAAGCCAAATTATAGATATTAACATTTTATTTTATTTTTACAATTACAATTTCTTTTTAGCATATTTTTATCACTGTTTGAGTAATGGTCTCTATCGTCTATCTTGATATTTTAGTATTTTTATAATTGATAAAATCAATTTTACTTTTGATATTACAAAAAAGCTTCACTATTTTGTTTGATTCTGTTTTAGCTTTTTCTTTTCATTTATCTCAGTTACAATATATATATATTTATAGATTAATTAAGATTATTTTCTTCAACAAATATATAAGTAATAGTAGTATCAGCAGCTCTTTCTATTCACTGTTGGATAAGGATAAAGGCTTCTATAAAAATTTGCCACTTCAACCGATTTAATATAATTTTTTTTATACTGACGAATTTTCTAATGTCTTTCTCCTATCTATCCACAGATATTTTCTTTGATTTCTTATAAATTCAGGTTCTCAATTAATGATTTATTTTGTTCATGGATGGTTTTATATTCTTGAAATATAACAGATTTATTTCTATTTCAAATTTTTCGCTCTTGCTATAACGCCCGTAGCTTTATTTTTTTTTAATCTACTGATTTGTCTTTCTATTTCTACGTGTTATTGCTGACATGTATCTTTCCTTACTTCTTTGTATTATCTGAAACCGTTGAATTACTTTGGAATTCAATGCTCACCTTTTAATATCATAAATAAGAACAGATAGGATAAATTCATCAAAAACCTTTTTCTTCACATAGAAAGAAATATTCGATTACATAACTTAAAAATTTCTTCTGAATTAACACCATCTTGTTTTTATTCTTTTGTTAATTGTATCTATAAATGTTACTTTCATGTTAATGAGATGTCCAAGGGATGAACAAGGGATTTCTTAGTATTAAAAATATTGAATCTACAATGGATATATAAAACTTCACAAAATTAAAAAAATATATAGTTTCTATTTTATAATGCTTTATGTATTAATATTAATTATGTTTGAACTAACAATATAACTGTATAAGTAGAATCTATTCATAATAAAAATTATTATATTTTTTTAAATTAAATATAAAACAATATATTGTGCATTACCTTTGTAAATATTTTACCCTTGAAGTTGCAAGCTAACACAAGATCTTATCTAGTGTATTACTGAAATATGCTATCAGGAATAACATGTCACGTAGAGGAAATCGTTACTCAAGAAAGTTGCCAATAAATTAAATGTGAACAGAATATTTAACTCAACACAATTAATATTGTATTGAGTTAGTAAATATTTTTTTAATTTCACAATGAAACCTTTTTTCTGCTTAAATATTAAACTTCATTCTTACAATTATTTTTTAATATTTTTATTAATTAATTAATATTTTTTATTTCACTACAGTTTGGTGTCACATTTAAAATTTGCATTTTTGTTCGATCATTCTTTATAATTTTCTAAATAATTATTAATATTAACATACATATGTTTAATATCCAGCTAAATTTTAATTCATAATAAATAAATATATTTTATTATGTGCACCTTATTTGTAAATCTCTTTTTCATTTAATAATTATTAAATAATTGCATTTCGCAATTAAACTTATTTGTTTTCGTATTTTTTTATAAATTTTTTGTGCACAAATTTTCAAATATGAGAAGTTTAGAATTAACTTGTGTATTGTATTTAGTTCTATTTATTGAAACCATATGGTTATTATTTATATTGTATTTTGCTACTATCAGTTCAATATATATGTAATCCTCAAATAGACTGAAAAATAATGAATAAATATTGGATAGAATCTAGCTTTTTTGTAAATCAAATGTACTTTGTGTACCAACCTGCAGTTTGTTTCTTATATACGTTATAGCTGTAATAAAGATCTTCATGACGTATAAAAAAATGGAGAAAAAATTCGACATTTTGTAATGCTATAACACTTTGTAACGTTTTACTAACGAATTTTCAAAACAGTTCCGAATATATTTCTTTACTAATTAGTGAATTTTAATGCTATGTGGTTTTTGATGTAGATAATTCATTAATGATATTTTGATAAATAAGTAAGATACTGAATTAATGTGTTCATTTCTATATTCATTTTATTTTTATAAACTTTCAAAATTGTTTAATAATAGTAATTCTCTCATTAAGACTGAAAATGCGTTGATAAAAAACCAGTAAGAAACGATATTAAATATTTTTGTTCTTTTTAATTTAACTTTATAAGCATTCATCGAAGAATGTTGAAATGTGAAAATTTTGGCACAGAAAGCCCGAACACCTCTAACATAAACAAATTAATAATTTATATTTCTAATATATGTTTTGTAATTTTTATAGTATGATCACTTATATCATAAAAATAAGGAGAATTTATTCTTTAATATTTTCATATTAGATATTATTGTCATATTATATAGTTGTCATTATTTCACTAAAATTTTCAATTTCTTTTTCTAAAGAATAAGTTTTATTGTAATTTGATAAAAATTAATTCATTTTATATTTTTATTTCTAATGTACATTATTAACTATATTGATTTTGTAACAATATTTTGAGATATGTTTAGTGAAAATTAAATTTGCCTATTTTTTTATTGAGCTATGTGCTTGTTATATATTATTTATTTTTAAATATTCCTTCCATTTGTCTTATTTTACGAATTCATTTTTATACAATTTTTATTTTAATAAGGTTTGAATACTCTTACATATAAATGTTGTTTAAATTTTAATTTTTAAAAATTTTGTAATTTTAGTTAATTATAATTCGTAATTTTTTTTTGTTCAAATTAGCTTTATTTTTTTGTTTTTACAATTTTCTTATTATTAATGTTTTTTAAGAATTTAGTAATTTTTTTTATTTATATCTATTATTTTTAAGTAAAATAGCAAATAATTAAACAGATAGTAATTATAAAGTTGTAATCAATAAATAGTGAAATAAAACATAAAGAATGAATTTAGTGTTTAATTATTATTTATATAATATTATTTGTAGAAAGAGTTTAATTATTATTTATATAATGAACTTTAAAAAATCATTTGATATTCTTATGTTTCAGTGAACAGTAAAGTATGTCGCGGGCCGGATAAGACTTATAGTACGCATTCTGAAAATACAAATAAAATCGATAAATAAAAATCGTCACAGAAAATTGCTATGCGAACAAGACAACTGGACCACAGCGACGATACCGGACTAGTGACACTTATGTACAGTACAGTTTAAAATGACATGACTGCATGTTAGAGTAAATAATGCGTATAAATATGTACCATGATTCTACATTAAAACTGTACTCAGTGTGTCTGTTTGTCCAGAGAGTACCCTACATGCAGTTTACTACATGTAGTAGTTTTTACCATTTTTGTCGGCGGCTGTTGTATCGTATATAGATCTGAGAGTCTGTTTTGATTCCGAGAAATATAGTTTGATATAAAAGTGCGTTCCCGTTTTCAACCTTGTAAGGTCATCGCAAATACCATGAAGAAGTTACGTACACGTTTATGTTTAACCCTTTTTAACGGACGATTGTCCGCTGCCGTCGACCGCAAACACTCGAGTAGTTTGTCTTTTACAGTAATTTTTTTGCAAACATTCTCGTAGCGTTTTTTAACGACGACACGTGTTTCTGTTTGTTTATTTTAAAATATTTTCTATAATTTATTCAAATGCACTTCAAGATGCACCAAAATTGATTTTCTAAAAAATATATATTTCATTGCAGATTATATAAATTTTTCATTAAAAACATTTTAAAAATGAGTAAAATTCATGTAATGTTATTTCTTCTAATAATAACAATTCAATAAAACGTATTTTTGAACATGTAATAAAGATACAAATCAATTTTTCTGGATATAACGGGTTCTCGTAAATTACTTCAGGATTGGTCTCATTCCAAATGCGGCAATTTTGCTTATTAATGCACCCGAAAAATGAACCTCATCACTGAACAAAATTTTCTACTCTATGAGTTTGACGAACAGAACACTAATTTTTGAAATAAATTTTCACAATTTGGAAACGTTGCTCACATGTAAAACGATCCATAATCATTTGCCAAGTATACTGAATCCAAATGTCACTTATAGCGCGCAAACTGACAACTGATTTGAGAGCTATCCCTATCAAAAGTTCTATCTAACCTTAAAAAAACACCTTATATATATATATATATATATATATATATATATATATATGAATTTGTATAATTTTTCTTGACTTAAAAGATTTTTTTATTGATATATTCAATTTACTGCTTAACTTTTATTATCAGAGTTTGAAAACCTTTTATACTATACTCGTAAAATAAAATTCTTAAAATAAACTAAAATGTTAGACAGTGAAAATATAAATTGCAATTGCTGTATGTAAAATAACTAACTTACAGTGTAATTTTTAATTTATGATAGTGTTTATGAAAAGTGAGTATTTAAAAAAAATTAAATATTAATTTTTGTCTAAATTATTGTCGAAAGATAATTTTTGACCTTTATATTATATAACTAATATGGTGACTGTCTGTAGTTACTCATCACAATCATATTTTTTAACGCGGAAAATGTGTCGTATAGATACATAACCACAAGGAAAAAATGAATATACGTCAGAATTTTTTTTGTACCATAGTTTATATTAGTATCACTTATCGAAATAGTTTACATTACAGCTTGGAATATTTATTTATCTAACATAATGAACAAAACTATTTAGTTTATATGTTTACTTTTCCATAATATTGTTGGAACATTTACTCCATCATAGAATATATATAAAACATCATTAATTTAATCAAAGTAATTTCGAATTATATATGTATTTCTCAGAGAAAAAAAACTATTATAATTTAGAAACATTGTGCTAATTATTTCATAATATAAAAAAATTATCGAGTGAAAATAAATTTATGTAAAAACTTTTAAATTATGTTACAATTAATCAGCATAATTACAATAGATTATTGGGGAAACATATGAAATAAAGAAAGTAATTACATAAAGATAACGTTAATGTATATTTAATTTTATTGATTTTTAAAATTACGACTATCAATGAGCTATATATCTCGCATAAGTATGTCACTGTTTTTTTTTAAAAAATGTTATGAAATTTACTTCTGTTTTATGTAAATAAATAAATAGTACGTGTTCCAATTTCATATAAAAGAAGACAAAACGAATCAGACATAATACTCATTATTGAAACTGTACAAAAATGGTTTTCGATTATATTTTTATTTAAATTGACGAAATTCTATTCAGAGCACAAAGTCACTTAAAATTACCTTTCATATTTTCAACAAAAAATAAATACTAATGAAATAGCTAAAATGTGAAAATCTGTATAAACTGGAAAAACATTAGATATAGTTATAATATATAATATAGGATTTTCTAATAAGCGTTTCAGAAGTTTATGTATTTACATGTTCTATTCATTTTTTAACAGAATTTCATTACAGCTTACATCTATATTTATTATATAGGGTTTTCCAATTAACGCTTCAGAAGTTTGAATGAAAATAAAACAAAAAGTGATAAATTAATTATTAATTTTTTTATTTTTAAACATATTCTATAGCATTAATGATGAAACACAATTTCACTCGTATGACCACCACGACTTCGCTTGACATTCGTTTAGTCCAATTTTTAGTCACTCTTTCATATAATTGTAGTTCAATTTCATGAATTACATGTTCAATGTTTATTTTTAATGCTTCTGTTGTTTGTGGTTTACCAGCATAAATTAATGATTCCACACAACCCCACAAAAAATAATTCAATGAAGTTAAATGATATGATTTTGGTGGACAATTGATGGATCCATTTCGTGAAGTAATGGACTCATTAGACTTTTGTTTCAATAAGTCTAATGTTTCTGTAGATATATGGTACATAGCACCGTCCTGTTAAAACCACTTATCGTGCAAACCATTTTCAATCATTTTTGGAAAAAATCATTAATCGTGATTCGATAACGTACTCCATTTACTATAACATGATCTCCAGCTTCATTTTGAAATTTTCACTAACAGAAGCATTATTGACCTCACATCTTGCATTTATTAGTTTTACAGGTGTTGCTGTATCATGTAGATTGAAATTGTTTTCAAATTTTTTAACAATTCGAAAAATGGCATGTTCACTTGGACGATTATGTTAAGTTACACGAAGCGCACAATAAGTTTTACGAACCGAACATTGATTTTTATAATAAGTTTTTACAATTTCTAACTGTTGTTAAAGTGTTAAACGTTCGATGATAATTTTCCAAACTATACTGAGTTGAAATGAAAAAATGAGCTTAAAAAAATTCAAACATGTCTCCCATCAGCGGTCAAAGTTATGATATTCTTTTTGGAAAACCCTATATAACACGTCTGATCCAGATTAAAAATTCGGTAACAAAGATTTGAATTTCAAAACAATCTTTTATTAATTACATTTTACTCCTATTGATCCAGTTTTCAAAAACATTAACTGAGGAAAGCGGTGATTTAAAATTATTAACCCTTATCAGTCGTATGTCACCTCTGACGTGACATTACAACTTTTCTCTGTCAGTCGTATGTCACGTGCGAGGTGACAAGACTGAACAAGTAACAACGTCCTTATTGCTGAATGTACACACTGTATGTTTTTACAGTTTAATTCTTACTCGATAGCAGACAACACGTTTTGCCATATTTTAGCAATTATTTTACTTATATTATAATATTTTATTCCTCTAAAAATGAATAAAAAAAACTATAGCAATATGGAAAACAACCGTGATAGTTGTAGTGAAATATGTGAAAATTTTGAATATTCGGCAAGCGATTTTAATTCTTGTGATGAAGGAGAATGATACAAGTGTTATATTTCAGTTAAGGAAAAAATTGATCCCTATTCAATATTCAAATGAAGAGGAAAGAGAATTGTTCCTGATTGTGATGAAGTTTGGATTGAAATCGACAGTGATGACGAAGACATTTAAAGTGTAAATATAAATATTTTTATGCACAAAACTATCTTTTTATATCAAGTAACCTTAGTTACTCTTCTCTTACAATAAGTACTTAAATATATCTTCGACCTAGCAGAAAGTTAAATACAAAATGCTAACGTCCGATAAGGGTTAAAATGATGAACGTTATAAATATGAACAACTCTGTGAAAAATAGAATTTTTTTAAATTTGTTATTTGTAGTTTTTCAATTTCAATTCGTGATAATTTCGACAATGGCAAGAAGAAGATGCTATTTGACTAAAATCCCTTCAAGCTCGCATCTCTTAAAAGCTGTACATATGCAAATTAGAGTCATAAGTTTTCGTCTATTTTCTAAACTCTCCTATTCAAGTTGCTATTGCCATTTCACTAGGGCTAGTTATTCTTAAATGTCTAGTTAGCACAAAACGAGCCCTCTTTTTTAAAATTATTTCTTTTTTTTTATTGAACTCATATCTCAATCAGTAAGTATGAGTAAAAGTTTCACCAAACTTAAGTATACCTCTTTTTTAAGTAAGTTACATAAGATGGTGTTTAGTAAGATCCATATCCTTTTTTTGGAAAATTTAGATTATTATAAGAGTTAGAGTTTTACTTAAAATATTTGAACTGTGATCATTAGAAATTAGAAATAATTCTTATGTAATCACAATAAGATTTTTATATAAATCAGTTCCAAAGTTTCGTTTAATAATAATGTCATTACTTATTGTAATGTTTTTAAAAAATTGTATAAAAAGAAAGAATAAATAATTAACATTAATTTTATAAACACGTAAATTCACAAAGGAAATAAATTAATATAGTAATGTGTCTAATATTAAAAACATACAATACACACACAATACTACATAAATATACGCACGGACACATATTTTAATAACATGTATATAATATATATATATATATATATATATATATATATATATACATAATTATTTTAAATTTCATAAAAAATATTTTTGTTCATATATTTAATCATGTTTTTTTTGTGTACGAAGTTCGGAAGTGATTTTTGATTACTATACTCTTAACTTACACCAAGATAATATTTTTTATACATATATTATAAAAAAACAATCAATACTGCTTATTCATCTAATGAATTGTTTTGAGTGTGTGAAAGAGAATTTAAGCGCCATTAAATAAAATAAATCAATTAGATATCATATTATCTCATCTGTTATTTATATTGTCGATACGTGATTATTATATTGTATATACATACAGAAAGTTTTTTTAAGCGTGATAGAAATTTAAATTGATTTCAATGTTAATTCCTATCACTCTTAAAAACTCTTCTCTCTCTCCTCCCCCTCACTGTATATATATGATTTATTAATTATTAAAAAGTCTTATAATAATATGAAATTGCATAATTCAATACATAAGTTAACGCATATTTAAACTGGTTAACTTTGTATGGTTTGTTTTAATTTTTTTTAAAAAAACAATTAGAAAAAATATTTTAATTGATTAACTTCCATATACTGTATTAATCAAAATGATTTATTATTAATTTAATGTGAATTAATTATTGATTTGAATGTGTGATATTTTTTAAAAAACACACATTAGCATGATACAGATTTAATTACATGAATCTATGTTGAACTCAGTTCAGAAAACAATTACAATAAAGCATAAATTGATTAAACTCTATATAATATAACATATTACAATATCCTTTCATTATTCAATTCATCAATTTAATTGATATCATTGAAAATACTTCTTTACAATTAAGTAGTGTTCATTTATTAAAAAAATAATTCTAAAATATTATCATGAAAACTCATTTTGGAGTGAAACAATCATTAAGAAATATAATGAGAGGCAACAGTCAGTATATCTATAGAAGTATTTTATTTTTTCAATTAATATTTTTTAACTTAGTGAATGTAATATATATGGGACAAATTTAATTTTGTGAATATAAATATAATATGGAATGAATCATTTATTTTACATGAATTATTATTCTTATTTTGACGATATTTTATTTGTGAACTTTTTCGTAGAAGCAATTAACCACTTGAATTGAAAAATATTGCATCTGCTTTAAATGAAACATTTTTTTAAAAAAATACAATGTATTTTTAATAAAAAAGCTCATAATGAAATATTTATGTTTCTTAATATTTAATATTTGAAAAATACATTTTGTAATTTTATGATATTTTTAAAATTGCCAATTAATTAATTTATTTAAAATTACAATAAATAATACTGTTTAAAATATAAAATATTTTAATACTAACATTAATTTACAAAATTTAACTTCAGTGATATAAATCTACAAAATTAAATAGAATAAAGTGCATTAATATCATGACGAAGAACAATAATATATAAAAATGATGAAATTTTCCTATTATAGATTTTTTTTATGTTGTTAGAAGAAAATGAAATTATATACATTTTTATTATTTTTTATTGCATAAAATTAAAAAATGTTGATAAATATGATTTATATAAACTGATAACATAATGTAAATACACGTTTATAGATTTGAAATAAAATAAATATATAGTTTGTTGACCTCGAACGTTTTGTTTTTTTTTTAATAAAAAGTAATAATTATTCAAATTATTGATAAAAATGTATATACAAATTTTCTGTAGGCATGAATCATTCAATGAAATATTAAACGAATTTATAAATTTGTTTAATTACTATTTATTGTTCATTTTATTTGTTTAAGTATATTTTAGTGAGGGTCTAGTATCATCTTTAAATGTACAATATATAGTTTTAAACAATTAAACCATATTTTTAATTCAACTTTGAAAACTACTTGAAACTTATTAGTTTTTATAATAAAAGATATAAGTTCGAAAATATAGTTATGAAAATAATAGAGTAAATTATTATGAAAAATATAAATTATTTTTTCACACTATTAAGTCTACTAATATTTAAACTATAATTAATTAAAGTGTTAAGTTAGTAAATTAAAATAACCTTTTTAATCTAATATGTAATTTTAAAATAAGATTTTCTTAAATTTTAATTTACATAATATCACAAAATTGCTAAGAATTTATAAACATTTGAAATTATTAGTACGTGTAATGAAACATTATTACTTATACAAAAAATGTTATCGTAGAAATATTACACATTATAACTCTTATCATTAAAAACAATTGTCAATAATTACACATTACTTACTTGCTTACATTCCATCGTTAAATTATTTAGATATGCAATCAAATTATCTTATCTTGAAAACCAGAGTTATAGAACTCGGTTCACATTTTATTGAAATCGGACAAATTGTAATGTTTTAAAATGATACCAATAATTTAATTTCAATTCATTTAGTAATTTAATATTTATCGACAATTTTTTTAAAAAAATTTAAAATATAGTTCATTAATAATTTTTTATGCCTTTTTAAAACGTTTCCAAAAATTAATATTTTTTATTTTATTATTGTGATTAACAGTCTTTTTTGAAAATTTTTATAAATTTTAAAGAAAATCTTCCTATATCATGAATAGGAGGACAAAAAATAAAATATAAATTGCGTGTTAGAAACAACGAAATTTAAATTCATAATAAAGTGTTTATTTTCTATTTTAATGACGCTAAAATACCTAATTATACTTATAAAAAAAACAAAAGGAAATTCGAAACTGTTACATTAACTTTTCTTTTAAAAAGGTATGTATAAAGAATTTTTTTGTTTAAAAACGAAAGTTAACAAAATGCCTCAAATAATGATAAGAATAATTTTGCAATATAAACGAACATTAATAAAAAAATACTCTTAATTAGCAAAACATGAAATAAAGAGAAAAGATGAAAATTTACATGAGAGTAATAGAAGTAAGAATCAAGTATGTGAATTAATATTATTTTAAGAAAATATATAGCTCAATATATATATATATATATATATATATATATATATATATATATATATATATATATATATAATCTTCCAAATTAAGTATGAATTTAATATGAAGTTAACAACCTCATAGAGGGTACTATATATTAATAATAAATATTTAAGAAAAAAATACTTTGCACAAAATATAAATGTCTAAGAATAATTATAAAATTTCTAATAAATACAATAAACCTCAGATAATATATAAAATTGAAAAGAGAGACAAAAATGACTTTTGTTGTATCTATTAAAAAAAATATGGAAATAAAAAAATAATTCCTGTTTAGATTTTTTAAAAAATATTCTGTATTTTCAATCAATAATATTTTGAAGAAATAAAAGCAAACTAAAGCTCCGTGACTTTAATATAATACATTTAAAATATCTACATTTAATACTTTAGTATAATATATTTAAAATATCTCTCCTTTTATATGCGTGTAATATATATATATATATATATATATATATATATATATATATATGTGTGTGTGTGTGTGTGTGTGTGTGTGTGTACGTGTATGTATAAATATTTAAGAGTTTGTTGAAATAAAATGTTTAAATATTTAAAATTAACTTTACAAAGAAAATTATCATATTATACTATGAAATTGAAAACAATTTTATAATATTTTACTTAATAATTCATTATACGATCTACTTAGTTACAATATGCTAATAAAAACTGTAGGTGTGCCAACTAATAAATGATTAAATGACTGTTATATTGAATGAACATTAAATGATATAACATGCCTTCATTTTTCTAGTTCAGTGCATCAGAATTCTTATAACATTTCTTGTCAAGGTTGAAATATTTGTTCACCACAAAACGAACAGCTTTTCTTTAATATCATTTTATTTAATTCGATGAAAAAAGTAAGTATATTTTAATAATATTCGAATGAAATGATATTTAATAATATATGATTTTATTGTTTTAAATTAAAATTCTTAAATATTGACATAATTATTTTTTCTATTAACAAACTTATATAATTTTATAACATTATAATAAAGATAATGAAGATATATTGCAATATATTAGTAGATTAAACAATAAATAAATAAAGCATGTAATATAAAAATGTCAATATTAAAAATCATATTTAAATAGGTATTTAATTCGAAATTATATATATATATATATATATATATATATATATATATATATATATATATATGGATGTATGTATACGTAATACAAATATCTAACAAATACATAAAATATTGATTTTAAGTGGAGTTTTATCAACATTAAAAAAATTGATTATTAAAAATTAAATTCGAATGAAAAATTGAACTTAAATTTCCACTTAAAACGTATTTAAATTTTTTTATTATGATCATTAGACTTCATTTGATTATATAAAGACTATATGGAAGATTCTCCATTGTTATCTGGGAAGTATTGAATATTATTATAAAGCGATAAAACATTGTTTTGAAACAGTTTTGACACCTGGGTAAACATTGTTGTATTTTGGTAAGATTTGTTTAATATTATAAGATTTTCGATTATAAATCTCATTTGAATATTATTAAAAAGTATGGATTATTGTTTTAATTGTTTCTCATAAATCTTATTTTGGATAATTTATAGTAATCTTTTGTTATGTTTACAATAAAATAAAATATAATCATTTAATTACACAATGTTTTAGTTTTGGACATTTATTTTCTTAAATTGTGTCATATAATTTGAAATATTTGTATTAAAGTAATTCTTACTATTTTTAATGATCAAATATATTTTTATTAATCACTACATATTTACTAAGTATTATTTTCTATTAAACATTTTTTAGACAAATTAATCAAATTTTTAATGAAAGTTTTCTTTTCAATATTTGCTTGAAAAACGTCACGATTACTGACATATTTATTTCTAAGGTTATTTTATTTGTATGCAGTACTGATTTTTTTAAATTAATATTAAAAAATAAAAATGGTATTTTTTTATTCTAAAAAATGTATGTGTAAATATTTTTATCTCTAATTTATTTTCTTAAATTTAATGCATTTTACTTACTTCCCAAATATTTTTTGGTAAAATACAAATATGTGATTTAGTTAAAAATTATTATTTTAAATTATATCTTTTTTTTTCTTTTCACTTTTCTCTCTTTTCTTCGCACATATATATATATATATATATATATATATATATATATATATATATATATATATGTATCCTTGTTTATATTATTGTCGAACTAAGAAATTTATAAAAATCAATGAAAAGTAATATCAATAGTTGAACATTATTTATAAAATTTTCCAAGTTTGCGTGAATTCCTATAATCTATTATTAATTCCGAGTCAAAGAACTGCCTGGCGGATAGGAAAGATAGACGCAACAAGATTGACATTGACAAATTTGATGGTAATGTATTTATTTGGTGGGACGCCTCAGGACTGTATGATTCACAACGCATTTCAACCAATGCTTTCTACATATTTACATTGTAATATATATATATATATATATATATATATATATATATATATAAATTGTCGAAAATTTTAAATAATTTTACTTATTACGCATCGTTTTATTATTATATTTTTATATAATAACTGGCTAGTTTACACTTTAAGTTCACATAATGTGCCTTTTAATGAAAAATACAAAAATATTCATAACTCACTTCACATCGGTCGTCGCTGCTACACACAGTCAGTTAGTATTTATTTTTGTAATGATTTATTTTAGGTATAATAATATTTTAGACAACCAACGTTAACGATACATTATTTTCATAATACAACTGATACACTTTTAAGTGTATTTACATGAATACACACATATCATTATATATATATATATATATATATATATATATATATATATATAATTTCAATTTTATTTTTTTAAAATAAATATTTATTTTTTTAAAAAAAAAATTATAATTATTTCTATTCATAAATACAATATTCCATAATTCAAATATATAAATTAATAAAATGTTTATTTTAGTCTGTGTATAAAATAAATTATAAAAGTTAGAAAGCTATAGTGTCCAGATTTTTTACAATTTTTTTATTATTTTTTGTAAAAACAAGTAACAAATAATCACTTAAAGATATGTGTATAATATTCTCGACGTTTAAGAAGCGAATTGTTTTAGTTTTTTCTTTGTAGAATGTAATTTCTCAGATAACTTTAAACATTTCCTCCATACGAGACTTTATGTCTTTGTAATCAATATTTCACTGAAGGTGACTTTTGTTCTCGACACTCAATAATATTACACATTGATTGTTTTACCAACATAACGATTTGCAATTATATCAATTTCAAGATTTATTTATAGTGAGCGATTATTAAAAATATAAATAACTAATTGAGCTAGGATAACTTCAGACAAATTATTTTTATGGGTACCGAAAACCAGTAAAATAATTGTAAGTCGTAAAATATGTAATTTGTAATCCCTATATATATATATATATATATATATATATATATATATATATATATATATATATATATATATATATAAGTTTGATTGTAATCCCAAAATATTCTTAAATGACTCAAAAGAAAACAAATACGTAACTCTATTATGAATATCAAAAACTCAATTAAATAAAAAAGTTTATTAAAGAACTTGAATTCGTATATACCATAGTATTTAAATAATTGGTAAATAATTTATGAATAGGATAGAAATAAATAAACTGAGCAATAATTTTTTTTATACTTCGGTTTTAGTCAATGTTTAATTAATATTTCAAGATATCAATATGAATATCATATAATAATATTTTTAATAAAAAATATTAATAGAAGGTAGAAATCCACCCTAATCACTATTAAATCTTGACTCCGACAGAATAAATTTATATTATTTATATGGAGAGAAATACTAAATGAAAAATATTAATAATATTATATATATATATATATATATATATATATATATATATAATCAATTTTTGAATACTGTAACTTAAATTCCAAACCGTAATATAATAAAATTCATTTCAAAAAAATTAATTCTATTCTATAACACCAATAATTTTTACAATCTTTTGGGAACTTATAAAAGATGCAATACATAATGAAAAACACTGAGGTGCGCAAAAATGGTTATAAAAATATTGTCTTTGTAAAATAAGACAGTAGGGGTTATATTGATTATTAAAGATAAAATGTCGATCCGCTGGGAAACGGAAATGATATTTTGATGATAAATAAGAAATTTGTATCAAATTGTGGTAAACCAGAGATTAAATCTGGATTGCGTCACTACAAGCCACGGTGATCCCATTAATTAGAATAGAACAGTGTACACCATGAATCGCGGTTTTTTACAGTGGCGTTAAATTTATTCGACTGTGAAAGAAACAGCATTCGTTTACCTGATCAATTGAACAATTTAATGGAAATGACGTCATCATGTTTTGTATGTGTACTTTTGTGTGTGTGTGTGTGTGTGTTTATATATATATATATATATATATATATATATATATATATATATATATATATATATATATATATATATATATATATATATATTTCATACAAACATGGATACAAGCATAAATAAAATCTCTTAATGAAGATAATATATTGAAAACTATGAAATGGAAACATTACTTAATAATGATGAGCGCTTAGTACAGATACAGATACCAATTGAAAATTTATAACTAATATTTTAACTGTTATTCAGTTCATCATTTATATAAACACACACACACTTAAACGTGTATGTATGTATATACATTATATATATATATATATATATATATATATATATATATATATATACAAATATGTATGTAAGTAAAGCGTAAAATTTAGTGTATGTATAAATTTTAATTAGTATTTTACGTAGAAAAAATGAAACCGCTCTAATCAATTAATATTTTTTAATAATAATAACTAACTTGAAACACATAAGAAATATTATTTTTAATCCAATTACATTTTCTTAAAAATAATCTCATACGTAGGTACATTAATCACTGTTCAAATCACTCGTTAAATAAATCATCTAGTCTTGTGTCTTTCAGCTTAGCTTTCAACTATGAATATTATTATCTTTTTATTCATTCATAAT
>CP092087.1:39820286-39867786 GCA_029203775.1 Neoneuromus ignobilis
CCATTCTCACTTTTTTCTTTCTCTCTCTCTCTCTCTCTCTCTCTCTCTCTCTATATATATATATATATATATATATATATATATATATATAGAGAGAGAGAGAGAGAGAGAGAGAGTTACTATATTATATATTTTTATATATAAATATATTTATAAAAATATATAATATAGTATCTAAACATAAATATTGTGCATATTTTCTGATGTAGATAGAGTTTATTACATTTTTAACAAACAACATACGTAATTATAATTTATTCTACATTATATTTTTTAAAAACAAAATCATATTAACTTTTATTGATGTATACATTGTTTTTCGGACGTTATTATTGAAAATAATAAATACATATTAAAAAAATATTTAATTATGTATAAACAATATTCAAATGAGATGTTAACTAGAAATATCCGATTTTTGGAAAATATGTAAAGTAGTACATTCTAGACATATTTCCTAATAACATATATTAATAAAACGTATTAAAATTCATAATATAAAAATTAATAACAATCTTGGTGAATTTATACTTCATAAAATTTTAAATATAATTGGCATATATATATATATATATATATATATATATATATATATATATATATAGTTTTTCAGGGTGTTTATTTTTCTTAAATATATAAGCAAAAATCGATAAATATGTTTAAATATATATTCCCAAATAATACACATATTTTTCTTGTTTATTACAAATCTTATTTATTTATTCTATATTTTTGTAATGTTAAATTTTTAAAACATATCTAATTGAAAAATTACATATTATAAACTAAAAGTGTCTCTAAGGAAAATAAAATTTAAATTCAACTAAAAAGAAATAGACTAAAATTTCAATATTTAATTTTTTTAAGGTAATATGTAATTTATATTTTTTATTATTTGTGAAATATTTCATACACATTCACATACATAATAAATATATATATATATATATATATATATATATATATATATATATATATATATATATATATATATATATACATATATATATATATATATATATATATATATATATATATATATATATAAACAATATGTAATCTTTTATAGTTAAAGTGAATAAATTAATCTAATAAGAAAAATTGTAAAACATATTTTCATAGATTACATTAATTGAGCATGTTATTTAATCAATTTAAAAAAATATTTTTAAGCGATTTGATGACGTACTAGATATAGTATTGTTTTAATAAATGAGTGTACGTACACATAAGGTATACAATTGTCTTATCATGCTAAGTTCACGTCATTATCAATTATTTTGTAGTAAAACCTAGAACTGTATCTGTATAAAAAACAGTTATGTGATGTAGATATAAAATTATTAAAGTATATTTATATATATATATATATATATATATAATATCAAAAAAGTTGTTACATTTATAATCATTGTTAATATATGAATTGATTTACAAGATACTAAGTCTAAGAAAAAGAAACAAAATTACTCACCAGCTTTGGGCTTGAGCACTCTCTCTACAATTCTGATATTCTTTGGAATATGAGAGACCGGTGGTCCCAAAATGGTATAGTTGTGGGCTCCTACCCGATTCAAAAACAATAGGTACGTCTTGGCTGATTTCAATGAGTGCGGACGACAGCCGGAAACGTTATCGTTTCCGGTAGTCGTGCGACCGTTCGCGTCGACAGCACAATCGCAGTTCGTCGCTTGCATGAAATTCAGTCGTATCGTTTCGTTGTTGACCAGCGGTCTGAATCCGCTCTGGTTCTTGTACATGGCCGTCACTTCAAACGTGACCGCGTTGTTATTCTTGCTTCTGGAGCGTACTTTACCGCCGTATACTGTCGGCGCTTCGTAAGCACGCGTCGCTAAGTCAAATCCGGGACAAAAACTATGTCCTCTATGTTTGTTTTTTTCGCTTTGGTTTGTCGCGCGCGCGAGTCGTTTGTTTAGAAAAAAATCGGAAGTAGAAGAAGAGATGCCAGCCGGTTCGAATTTTTTGTCTCGATTTGAATATATGAAATTCGAAAATATGTTCGATACGCCGATTTCTTTCTTTTGTTCGTCATCTTTCGTACTTTTTGCGTATATTTCAGTTCGACTACTACGGTCTGTCGGGTTCACATCGAGAACGTCTGACCTACGACCGACATCGCCATAAGCGTATGCCCTGAACTCTATATGCGGCCTGACATCCTCTTTCTTTTGACTTGAAGCTTCATCCCCCATCATCAATTGATTATTGATGACAGTGACACGATTCTTCGCGTCGTACCTCTCGTATAAAACACTGTGCATTGGATTCGGCTGATTCGACGTTTTCCTCCTCCTGGAGTGTCGTATACCACGTCGTGCAACCGCCGTTGGGTTCATTGTACGTTTACGATCAGTCGATCGATTTCGCACATCGAATATTCTTCTGGGTGGATCTGTTGATTCATCGCTCTTGCGGTAAATGGCAATCTGGCTGCCTTGCGTCGTTTTTTTGAATCGACGTGTATTATTAAAATTACTAATACTATGCGCGTAATTCAGAAATGTGTTTGTCTCGGGAATATTTTGAACTAAATTTAAATTATAATCATAGTCCCTGTGTCGCGACCGGCTATCTATGGGGAAACTTTGGGAATAATTTAGCGAAATGAAAAAGAGGAAAATCATTAAAAAATAAACGCATCTTGTTAAACTTTGTGTGATCAGCATCAATCCTTTATACATAGTGATTTATTTTTGCGGGTTTTTCTGTTGTAGGGGTCGACTTTTTGTTCGAAAAAAACCCCGCGACCGTTTAATCCGCTCGGATTTTTGTACAAATCGCGGTTAGTTTTTATGGTTCGTGTCTGTGCAGCTTAATGTACATTTACCTCTACGGTGTTTTAATTTCACGATAATTCCTACACGCCGTCTCGAATACGGTTTTAGATTTAGATAGATCATTTTTACGATGATAAAGTTTTAAACTCATCTGAGTCGAGCGGAAGTAATTAATGTCGGATTTCAATTTTATTATTTTTTGATAGCCAGCTAATAATTACTTTTTCTTGATTACATGTTATATCTTTTTTGCTCTCTATTTTGATGTACACTTTTGAATTAAAAAGAACGATTTTTCATCTACACGATCAGTTACTTAAAAACGCACATAGAGATTCGAAAAAAACACTATATTTCTTCTTATTCTGACGATAACAATAACATTTAAGTACCGATTAATCGGCTTTCACCACATCTACGATTAAAGACAACAACGATGCTACAAAACTTTTTGAAAAATTATTTTCAAACATCAATAAACGACAGCGTTACAAGATCAAAACAACACCAATTGCACTATTTTATAAATATATATTTACATATATAAAAATTTATTTTTAAAACGACACCGAATACAAAACACACGGAGTAGACACTTGACAATAATATATATATTTTTCAAATACATACATATATATATATATAAATTTAAAAAGAGAAAGAAAGATAATAAACGAAAACGAGAGAGTATCGCAACAATGAATAAGTTTAAGATAGACACGAGTGTGCGACGGCCGTTAACGTCTGTGCGGAGCGTGCTTACCTAACCGAGGTTTGGTCGAGACTGAAGGCAGCGGACCGTGCGTACAAACACTATTGTAGTACTCGCAGTTCTAGTAGCAGCCGATTGGATATCGGCGCGTAACAAAGCTCATCGCCGCGTCGCATCCGCACGGATGGACCTACTCAGTACTGTGTTCGTCACGCGTGCGAAGCTGCCAGTCGCGAGTTCGAGACGTAACTTAGGCGACGGTCTTTTCTTTGCATGAGGGGTGTAAACATCGCACGCGCAAATAAATATACTTTCTGCTGATTTCAGCAAACGACGATGTTCACTATTTCTAATCGATTGTGAAAAGAATCAAATATAAATGACCATAAACTACAATCATGTAGCCTTTTTTATTAGCACCGACATTGATAAAATATTTTTTTTTAAATAATATATATTTATAAATCTAATTTAGTGCAGATTAAAAATTGCAATTTATTACTTTTATTAGAGAAATAAAACTACACAGGTGACTAGAAGTATATGGTCATCCAAATGTAACACCTAGATTTGTGTTTTATTAAAAAGAAATAAAATAAACTATACACATTTTCCCCTATACACCACTCTATACACATGTTTCTTTTAATAAAATACAATTCTAGTCATCACATTTGAATGACACTAAATATTTATTAAACAATTGTTATTTTACTTTTAAAATGAACATACCTAAAAAACCCCAATCATTATATTATATCTAATTCAATAGATTAACGAAAAATATGGCTAAACATGCAATTTCTCTTTACTAAACAATTCAATTGTATTAATGTTTAAGTTTTCTTAATAGCTCTAATTTCTTTTTTTCTATTATATTCGATTTTTGTAAAAAATAGAACATTCAAGATAATTCAGGAGGTTTTTATAATATAAAAATCTTATTTCGTATTTTTAATAGTAATTATTTAAATAATATTTTAACAATTTTTAATAGTTACAATTGGTAAATTAGAAATAATTTTACACGTTATTAACGCGTTGAAGAGTGAAACAAAAATTTCTTCAAATATTTATTCTATTCAAAATTATAGAATTGAGCATTTTTTTTAATCAAGATAAACGAAAAATTTTTCAAATTTATTTTTTTATAGTTTGAATAATTTATAATTTTGGATAAGTTTACATTGTAGGTATTGAGCACATACGATATGCAACAAAAAATTTGGCATTAAAAGTTTAATATTTTAGTATTAAAATTTGTATGACATCAAATTATCATTAATAAAAATGAAAAAATGTTTCTAATTAAATGATATGACACTGCTATATGCATATTATTTATAACGATATATATATATATATATATATATATATATATATATATATATATATATATATATATATATCGTAAAAATAATATGCATATTAAAATGTGAATCTATTTAACAGCCACTTTATGATCATTGCTAAAGGAAAACTTATCCTAAAACTTTTCACCTCGAGTGATTAATGCCTTTTTTCCAATCTAGAACAATTTTTTAGGTATATTTTTATCCATGGGATTCTTCTTAAACCTTTTTGTATCTTTGGATTTCAATTCAATCAATTCTCTTAAATAACGGTATTTTATGTTATTATAAAATAGGCATATTTCTGTTTCAAATTTTCCACTCTTACTATCACGTGGTTTTTATTGATTTCATTTATTTCTTTTTATGTTTCTGCTTGTTATTTCTAATAAATATTTTTTCATGATTGTTGATGTGTCTAGAGTCATTATATTATCTTAGTATTTAAAATCCATATTTCACTACCATAAATGAGATTAAGCAGAATGTATTGATCAAAGACTTTTTCTTCAAATATAAAGGAATATTAACCTTCATATATATATATATCTATATATATATATATATATATATATATATATATATATATAGAGAGAGAGAGAGAGAGAGAGAGAGTTTGAATAATAGAACTTTTGAAAGTTCTATCTAATCTAAAAACACTATTTATCGATAGTTATATATAATATAAATATATATATTATATGTATTATGTATATATATATATATATATATACATATATATATATATATATATAATGTTTTTTTAGGTTAGATAACACTTTCGATAAGGATTCGATTTAAAGTTCTATCACACTTCAAAACATTTTTTCTTTTTCTATCTCTTTATACGATGGTCGTTAGGTAAGTATGGTAAAAAGTAAGAAAAACTAAATTGAAAAATTTAGTTAAATTAATTAATTACTTAAATTAAACAATAAATAAATTTACCTTACTTATCAAACGACCCTCGTATATACATATATATATATATATATATATATATATATATATATATATATATTAAAAATTCCATGTTCATTAAAAATGTTTTCAATAACAGCTACGAATTAGTGTTTAATGATTTTATAAATTCAATAACTAATTACGTTTATTTAATATAAAAAATTATCAAATGTATGCGTATCTATATATATTCATATTTATTATTTATAATTATCTACTTATTATCAAGCACTTATATACTTTCTATGAATAAGTAACTTCCTTAGAATAACTACTTATCTGGTACATTTTTTAATAATAATTATATCATTACAATTTTAAATAATATCTATTAGAATTTAAAATTATTTCATTTATTGTATTACAATTTTAAATAATATCTTAATGAAGTTTATTTATGTAATAAATAATATTTTTAATGATATTTTTTTCAGTTAGTCTTATTTAATGAAATAAAATATTTAAATCTTATCTCTAAACATATTTTAAATCAATCAAGGCGAAATTTATCTTTTAATTATCTTTTATCTATTGAAATTTTATCATTATTCGAGAATTTAATTTCTGCTTGATAAAGAGATTTTTTTTAAATAAATTGAATTGTTTTATAGTTCAAATTTATTACATAGTTTAAATAATTAAAATCGCAGATTTGTCTTAATAAAAATCAAAACATTTTTCATGTATTTTAATGTAGACTTAATTGAAGATTGTTTTCTTGTCTTTAACACTGATAGACTATTAATATTATTGCAAAAATATAATTTATTAAACCACTTGCATTAAAATTACATCAAATAATCAAAGATGTTTTGTATATTTTTTTTAATTATAAATATTTATTTACGTTTTCAAAAATAAAACATCATTTTATTTATTATTTTTTCAGTTGAAAAAATGTGGAAAAAATTTTGAAATTGTATGGCTATGAATTAATCACATAGATTTTTATCACTTTGTTATTAATGGTTTTCTATGAAATTTATTTAATTTTGTAAAATAATTTTATTATAAACAAACTTCAATCATAGAAAAAAGTATATGTTTATTTCTTAAAAAAATCTTTTAGTAAATATGCTGTTTATTTTGCAAAATATATTTAACTATTGATTGCATCCGTTTATTAAAAATGTAACGATTGATCAAATTGTATTTTAGTTTAATATTGAATTTCTAACAACAAAATTCTTTAAAAAAAAATTGTAGAAAATCATTCCAAATTTTAAAATTTAGTTATATTACTAAGTGTATAATATTCCTCACTTATAATTGTACGTTCTTAAACATATTTATTTACAAATATTTCCTCTCGATGTAACATTGGCGGTCCAATTGATTTTTAAAATCTTTGTTCTCTTATATTATTTAATTTGATTTGATACTAGTTATTGCTTTGACAAGTAAAAATGCTCTATTGAGTTAGCATTTATCAGACAGACCTGGGATTGGATGATGATGATACTAATTATTTCTTTATATGAAATTTATTATATTTATTTTATGAAAGAAGAAAATATTTAATAAATTTTAGAGACATGTGTGTCAATAAATTTCATCAATACAACAAATATTATCGACGCCAATGTTAATTATTATATTTCAAACTTTTCAAAAGACAAGCAGCTCGTCGGCATCGTATGTTCAGAGAATGATCGATGCGTAGACGTATATAAACTATCTCATCTGAAGTTGATTATGAAATTTTCTAATTACGATAATTTAATGAAAACATCTTTGGTGTGGACGGAATCTCATTTGCGCACATCAACATTGAACATCACAGGCGATCAGGAGAGACCGGCAGTTGAGTTTACGTGGAAGCGTAATGCCATGTTTAATGTTATTCACACCTTCAACTTGGGAAACAAACTGCCCCCGACATGCGGACCCCACCATAAGAAACCGCCGACATACACAAACACATATACATTTCCTAAGTAGACGGACAGTGGTGTTGGATAAAGAACACTATTAGATTTAAGAATTTCGTATTCGCATTATCCTGTTATGAAAAGACCCTTCCTTGTACATATTTTCACGTACCTATAATTCTTTTTAATTATATGAGTAAGACATGCTTTGTATACAGGAACGTACTTTGTTAAATTATATTTATTTATTTGAAAAAAGTATTACAATGAAAGATTAAAAGAGATTTATTTTTTGTATTTATTCACTTTATATATATATATATATATATATATATATATATATATATATGACATTTTTGAAAAAAATATTGCAATAGTTATAGTTTTTGATTTGTTTTTATTTCAAGTGATCAATATATTTAGCAGAAATAAATCATTTCAAAAATATGTAGCTTATTATTTCATAGTTTTTTAACTAATAGAACAAAATTACAAACATGTGTTTTCATATTATTTTATGTTTTTTCTAGTTAACTTTATCATTTTAGAACGTTGTAATTTATATTTCGATTATTTTTTTGAAATAAAACAGGTAATTTAAATTTATTTTTTTAAATTTTTGAATATTATTCAAGTAAAAATTGAGATTTATTATGTTTTAATAAAGAACCAGTAGAAATATTGTCTTCATATACCAGAATAAAATTAATACATACACACACATACACATAAACACACACACACACACACATATATATATATATAGTAATATTATTTATCATAATCTGATAGTTATTTTTTTTATTTTAATAATTGTAACTACTTGCATTAAAATTATAAGAATATTAATTATTTTTTTAGTAGTATAATTGTTTTTTTAAAAAAAATTAACTTATAATGTACTAAAATCGATGTATCCTATTTTAATGCTTTGTGGTTAATATTTATTCTGATAGTCTGGTAAATTTACTTGAACATGAATTAGTCATTTACATAAATACTTAACATCAAAATAATTATAAAATAATAAAGTGTAGTACTTTGACAATGATGAAATGACTATCGAAATGTAGCCCAAATAAATTACTTATCTATATAAACAATCAACATCAAAAATTTTTATTGAATTTTATAATTCGGTACTCTGACTAAATGAATACTAAATCGAAATGGATAATAATTAATAAAGTAAACGATAAGTAATTATTAAACTCTTTTGTAAAATCTTCTGAAGTTGAAGTGAGTGATTTATTTCTATTAAAGTAATTTTATTGTTTTAACGAATGTTATTTAATTGTTTTTATACGTAAATTTTAAGCAATATACTCCATAGTAATAGTAAATTATAAGTATTTAATTATTCACCTATTTTAATAAAATATTTTTTTAATATTGATCTATAAAAAAGTAAAATACACTTATATGAGAAGAAATATGTAAGAAGAAAAAAATATAGAAAAATATTGAAGTAATTATTCATGAAGCATTGAAAATGCCTACTAAGTGAATAAATATAACTTAACTACATTTCATTGCAATTAAAAATGAATTTCAATATATTTTAAAATATTTTACAATAACATTTTTGGTATGATTTTAGGGTCATTCTTTTTGATTGATATTATATTGTTACCATTTTTGAGAGTGTGTGTCATCTTAAATTAGTTGTGTAATTTTAGGTTTTATCATGAGTTTCAGTTAGTTACCTGAAATAACACAGGTTGTTGAAATCGTTTATAGTACAATATTAATAAAAAAAGTAACACTAAGGTCTCAAAATGAGAGTTATCGCAAGAGAACAACCCTGCACAGGAATGAATTTAAGAAACATTAACTTCATATTATTTTATGTTATTTTATAATTTAATTTTGTATTAAAATTTTTTGTTTGTTTACTATAATTGAACTTGTAAAACATTTAGTTTCGGTAATTACATTTTGTTGTATTATTTGATATTAAAAATTATTTTATCGTAATTTTGAATTTAAAAAACAAAATCAAAAATCCATGTTCATTTAACGCTGGCACTGACATGTCAAACAACATCCTTGTTACAATATTGGTTTTTACGGTATTGCGTTGGTATACTATGACCTTTAATTTAATATTATAATAAATATTCTACAAAATTAATTCAATCGTGGAAGAAAAAATGTTTAGGGATATTATATATATATATATATATATATATATATATATATATATATATGCATATATATACAATATGATTGTTTATTTTTCTAATAAATTTTATATTTTTACTACGTTTTTAAGTTATATTTATAGATTTTTAAATGAGATAAATTTATTCAATAAGAAAAAACTAAAACAGATGCAGTCAAGTGTCCATTTATATTATATATAACAGTGATATATTTATTTATTTTAATATTGTATAGATCGTATGAGATATTATTTTGTGTGAATTGGTAAATAAAGAATTATATGTAAATTTATAATCTTACATATTATATTGTAAAGTTATAATGAAAGTTTCGTAAACATTTCTTTAAAATATATTTATCATAGTTTTCTATTGTAAATATTATGTTAGGATCGAAATATATTTAAAAACTGTTTTGTTGAATACAGTTCTGGCAATAATTACAATGCTAATTGTATTTTATTTAGTTTTTCTTTCACTTTTTTAATTATCTCGCATTCTGATAATCAGTAAAATCAATCATAGTTAATTACAAATTGTCAAAATTTTATATTAAGCCCTTGTCAGTTTTGAACCCTAAATAACATTGTTAATTTGTTTTTTTTATTTTGCATTTTTCAAAGAATGTTTCTAAATATCGCTGGATCTCATACACAGTTGAAAAACTACTTCCAAGAGACACATTTTAAAGTTATAGTATTGAAAATTTTGTTTTGAAAATTGAAAAATTCCTGTATTTTAGAATTGAAAAAAGTCAAATTTTTATCTTATTACAAAGTACAACTAAATCTTTGATAATAATAATCAAGACTGTTGATATAAGTAAAGCTTATATATTAGTTTTTGTCAAAAAATGCATGTTAAATTTGGATGATAATGAAAATATAATTTAAAAATGTGTACAAAAGAAAAAACTATAAATAAAGAGTGTAAAAAAATACTTGGAACTTTTAACAAAGATCGTGCATTATTAATAAAAAGTTAGAATTGAAGATGAAACTTTTGATGTTGAATTATCAGATCTATCAGTCTGAATACATTTACATTAAGCAAGTTTAATTATAAAGAGGTTAAGACAAAAAAACAAAACTGAAAAAAAAATTATTAAAAAGAAGACATTTTGGGATAAAAATCACTTAGTGTAAATCGATGAAAGGAAGAAAAACTGTATTATTGCTACTACTTCTTGGCAGTAGAATTCTTGTAGAGATTTAGCTTCTTCATCAATACTAGCCTAATAGGGATTATTATTTCTGAGTTTTATAACTGTTATATTTTTTACAAGATAGGGTTATTAGCCCCATGCTCAAACCCCCGCTTGGGATACCTTGGAAACGACACTCGACGTTATTTAAGTGGTTATTTGTTCAAATACTTACCGAACTTGGCACTGCTTAACTGCAGTAATTGAATAAGAATGGAGTTTCCAGTGTGGTATGGTTGTTCATTAAGTCAATATTATAGATAAAATATTATTTTCAAACAAATTTTCCAACAAATTATAAGGTTTTTTATAAGACGATAAAAATTATGTTTATTAAAATAATATATTACGACAATAGTTACTAAACTGCGATCGTATCACTAATTAAAATAAAATTGTACATTATCACAAAAATATTTTGTAAACGACGTACTCAATATTATATTATATATAAAATATTACTTCAATTAATACAGTAATTTGTAATATTAATTAAATATTTTCACAAATATATCATTCCATGAAAAGTTTTTTGTTTAATATTGTCTTTATATTGGAGAATTTCATCAAAATTCTAATTAATTCATTGATATTAATGCGCTCCAAAAATAAATTAATATATATTAATGCGACTTATACTAATATAATAAATTTAAAACTAAAATATTACATTTTTGTGTTTGAATTTATTATTTTTTATAAACTTCAAGACAACCAATAAGTTTCAAGTTTTAGTTACATAAAATATTGCTCATTCCAAATTCGTAAAAAAATTAGCATATAAATAATAGAAAAAATATCTTTTATACAAAGTATGTACGTAAACAAATTTATGATTAAATTAATATCATCACATACGTGGTTTCGTGCCAAAGTGTGATAATCATCAAAAAAATATTTAAATTTCTGTAGTGTTTTTCTGCAGTATGTAATTGAAAATTTATGAATATTGTCTTCAATATTATAAATTTTAAACGTTTATGAAATTTAGTTTCTCATTACTTAATACAAAATTCTTTACATATAATAACAAGTAACGGAATTTAAATATATTTTAGAAAATTATTTCAAGATATTACACAGTACACTCTATATAAAATATTTATTACAATACTACGCATAGAGATCTAACTGATTTTAAATTATATAAGTAACATTATTTGTTCATTATATAATGTTATATAATCTATAACTGAAATTTTGTACATCTGAGAATTTATTTCAGTTCATTTCATGCATTGAACGTGTGCGTCGTTTCCAATAATTATTTTTGAAGTTAAAGAATTTAATTTTTGAGTGTTTTTTCCCTTCATTTTAAAAATTAATTTCATGCATAAATTTGTGTAAACGTAAATAAATAATTTGAATCAAACGACAAATTTATTTTTTAAAATAATATGCAATACTTTAGTTACTTGAATATTTTTTTTAGTAACTATTATAGTGATTTTTAAAATCAACGTGTTTATTTTATAATCAATACCTTTTGTGGAATGTGTTTAAATTAAAACAATGTGTCTTAATCTTAGTGATACAAATTTATAGTGATTGATTGTTATCAATATTATGCAGGTACGTTGGAATTTTCTCTAATTTAATTTATTATTATTTCCAATTTTCGTTTATATTTTCATTATTATATGATATTTCTGCTGTATTGAAATTATTATAGTTTTAATTTTTTTAAATTTATTATACTGTATGTTTATTATTTTACATATTAATATAAAGAAAGATTTACATAATCGTTTTAAAAATATAAATTGTTATTTATAATTGTTTTAACACCAGGATTATATTTTTTACAAAGTAAACACTCGAACAAAATATTTTTATGAATGCTCAATAATAATTTATTATTTATATTTTTGTAAATTCTCATTTTATGGATTATTCCATTAACTTTTAATTATATTGAAGGTGTTCATAGAAAGTAAAGCTCACAAATAGATTTTAATAATATACATAAAACAATTTCATTCAATAAATATTTTGATTTTTAAAATTGAATATTTTTTATCTGAAAAACCAAATTGCACATTATTTTTATTGATAGTAGTAATTTTTCTGTTATTAAAATACAATATAACATAGTGAAGAGAATATTAGACTAGTTTTAATTTTTATGTTCAATCATGCTACCATTGTCAGAGCTTCTACATTATGAAATCTGATTTTATAATGCTCTAACATTTTATAATACATTGCTCTGTCAATAATTACATGATCATCGTAACACATATCAGCTTCTTTACACTTCAACAAGAAGTGATTATTAGACAATTGTATAATAATATTTTGTGGTGTTGTTGGATGAGTAATTTATTATTTCTATTAAAAAGAAAATATTTTTTGTGTGGAGTGGTAACTAATGATGAAATTGGGATATATTTTTAAAAATCTGAATATAAAAAAATAGTATCTATATTCTGGTCAGTTATCCAAATCATCACCATAATTAAATATCTATTCTTTTAAAATTTTATTTTGCATTTGGATGAATTAGAACGGATTTTTTTATTATAAATTATTGTGATTACGTGAAACAATTGCAGTCAATAAATGCAGTGAAAATGTATATAAATTGAAGTAGATATTGGGTAAAAACTATTTTCATTAGGCCAATAAATGACTTAATCATCCTGCTCCATGAAAAAGCCATACCAAATGTTGCTAATGTAACCAAAGGCACATTGTTCGAGTTGGAATAAGATATATTTCTTTACCTTGCATTCTATTTAAATATTTCTCTTTTCAACTACAATCTCTTCAAACTAAATAAAATAATTTAAAAAATACACACATAAAATTTCGAAAAACTGCTAAAATTATTACATACTTTCATCGTATTAAATCAGAGTATTTCCTTTGAAATGAAATTCACCTTTTACCAGAACTATTGCAAAAATCATGATAAATAAAGGAAGATATGTGGATTAATGTTTTGTTTCAATTTTTTAAAAGTGAATAGAGACTCGTTAAGAAATAGTTTATTTTCAATGCATATCCAAATTCACATGGTTACTTAAAAACTGAAATTCATTAAATATAGATATATTATTTCAATAGCACATGTGAAGTAATCGAATAAATAATTTTTAATTATTTAAAGAAACCTTACGAGTAAAATATTATTATATTTTTATAAAGATCAATATGGGTTTAAGTTTACAATATTCAAATAAATCAAACTTAATGAATTTTAAGTGATTAGACATTTTCGATAACGGCTTTCAACAATAACTTTATACTGTATTTTTTGTTTTCTTTTTAAAAAAGTGGTTTTATAAATTTCCTCATAATCTAATTACAAGTAAATTACATTTGTTCAATTTTGATCCACCGAATCCATGAATTCAAGCATATTTATAATTTAAAAATAAAATATATATCATCTGATAAAACTGAATGTTTACTGCTTACTGTTAATTTTTTATTAATATTTAAAAAAAATATTAGTCTAAAAATCAGTCTTTGTTGAGAAAAAAATCAGTTTGATTTCTAATATTTATATATTTAAAAAATATTAAAATTATTTTAGTGTGGTGGCCAATTTTTCCAAAATTGTTAGCAAAGGTTACAATTAACTTCATAATAAGATCGATTAAGGTATATAATTCTATAGTGAAATAAAGAATACTTTTTAAAAGTTAAATAAACTTAGTATTGTGTCAGTATGTGGGATTCACATTTTAAAATACGAAAAATAAAACTAATGCTAGATAGAAAAGTTTCAGTGAGAGTTTATAATATAAATGATAGAGACTCATGATTTTGATTTATATTTTTAAAATTTTTGATATATTTATCTTTGAAAAAATTTAATAGAAGGATAATTTCTTTTTCATTCTAATAATTAATAATTATTTACTAATGTAAAATTAGAAAATTTATAAATAAAAACAACTAGTAGAATATCGAGAAGGAGAAACAATAACTAAATTTTTGTTTTCTATTAATATCCTTGTCACTGAATTCGCTGTTTTAAGCAAACGAATTATTATTGTTACCGAAATGTGAATAAACGAAAGTAAACAGCAACTAATTATAAAATACTTTAATAAGGATTTTACTGTATATAGTAGAATGATTCATTTGTGTAAAAGTGAATTAGCCACAGTGCCAAATCAGCATTGAAAAATTTACTTACATAAACATATAATGATATTTTTGTACAGATTTATAAAATTTATTCGCCTAAAAAATTCTATTATTTTATTAAAAAACATATGTATATTTTTCATAAATTAATATTTCTTCACTTTAATTTTATCTTCATTAAAAAAATTCAAATATTTATATTTTGATAATTTTTTTAGTTATTTAATATTCTTTCATGTAATTTATAAATTGATTACGTGTTATGGTCAAATTGAGAGAATGTTATCATTATCAAATATCATATAGTCTGTTAATTAATTGAAGTAATTCATACAAAATTGCTGCATAAAAGAAAAAAAATAGTAAACATGTATTATTTTAAAAATATTTGAAATTATTTTAATTTGTATTTTATTTTACATCTTTTAAATATTCAGCTTTTTAATTGTAAAATATATAAATAAACATCATGAATATAAAAACTAGGTATAATTTATAATAAAATATGTTTTCATATATCTAATGTTATGCTTAATAAATAATAAATAAAATAGAATATTTTAGATTTAAGTTAGCACAAACTAATTTAAACACAAAACTAATTTAGGATATAATACGATAGTACTTTTTAATTTTACAGTTTGTTTTAGACTTCAATACTGAATAAAAAATGATAATGTTTATGAGATTTTCAAAAAAGTTAAAAATGTCTTACTCTGTATAGAAGCTTGATAAAGGCTATAAATATAACATTAAATCTAAATAAGATATTAAATTAAATCTAAATAAGAAACTAAAGGCATATACCATTGCTAGTGCTCTATAATGTGGTCATTAATTTCATATACAGGTCATCCAAATGTGACGTCTAGATTTATTAAAAAGAAACGTGTATATATAAGGTGGTATGTAGATAAATATGTGTATACATTATTTTGTTTCTTTTTAAAAAAATACAAATCTAGACGTCACATTTAGATGTCCTTATAAAAGAATTTTTTTGTTAAAAATTATTTTGCTTTAAAATAAAACAAAAAATAAAAATAATTATCAATAAGTTTTGTTAAATTATTGTGATAATTGTTATAATTATTGTGACTGAAAACTTTTTTAAATAAAATTTAAATTGTTATTTTTGGCAAAAAATTTTAAGAATTCAAATATGTTAAACATAAAATTCATTGAACATTTTAATAAATGAAATTCCAGTGTTTATTTAACTTCATATAATCTTAAAATAATCAAATAGAAGTAATTAAAAAATAATATCTACAAAATATTTGAATTATTTATTTGTCACATTTAACAAGAAATGAATGAGTGCTATAATTAATTAAAAATACTATATCACAATTTAGATTCGATTTAAGTTATATCGCTGTTCGTCTATTTTTGTCGGTTCAAACTGTATTTGTACTAAATTAACACTTTTGTGTACTTACTGCTTTTTATTCATGTAGAATAAACTACTGAACAGTCTGTATCAATGAAGTATGAAGATAGTTTCAGTGACGGAGATGAAACAAAATAATTTTTATTATAAAATTTTTACTATTTTGCTTCTTTCAATAAAATTAGATTCTTTTTTAAAAAATACACGTATTTGATGTTTTTAATTTTTTCACAAATATTTATCTACATATATAACCTCTATAAAATTTATTATTTCTTTGATAATATGTTTTACATTTAGTAAGAGAATTATTTGTAATTTTTTATATTTTCTAGATAATTTCTCTACAACTTCAAAAGTTCTTTGCTATGAAATCAGATATTTATAAAGTTACAGAATCGAATACGATTCAAATTAATATGTTTAATTATTTCAATAGACAATAATGATAGTACAAATAATTATGTTGATATTCCAATAATCTTACTTTTATTCCATTTCGAAATAATTTTTATTTCTAAACTATAAATATAAAAATTTAGTGTAGTGTTTGAAATATTAATTTTTTGGTACCTATTTATCCTTTATGAAATATGTATTTTTTTCAGAAAACGAAACATTTTATCATTTACATGGGTATTTATATAAAAGATCAAGAGAATAACTTAAAGAAATTAAAATTGTTTATAATTATTAAACATTTTTTCTATATTTTATATTACTGTTATTCAAAATCTCTTTCTTTCTCTCTCTCTCTCTCTCTCTCTATATATATATATATATATATATATATATATATATATATATATAATTGTATATTTATATGTTATGTGAAAATCGAATAAAAATATCTTAGAATTGTTATTCTTAGAAACATTTAATTGAATTTGTATTTACGAAAATATTTTATATAAAAAATGTATGCATTTATTTTTAACTTCTATATGTTTCATATAAAAAAAATTGTAAAAATCAGTTTTCAATAAATCTATTTTTTTCTCGTGTTGTCAGTTCGTCATAATTCTATCTCTTGACAACTTATTTAACAGTTATTAAATTTGTTATAAAATTGAGAATTAATTCCAAACAAAAATATGTGTTCTATTTATTGATCTGTTAAAATTTAAATTGATTTATATAAAAGTTATCTTTAAAAATCATTAAAAAATTATGTAGTACAAAATTTCAATTATACTATCAATACTACTTTTACAAATATACAGACTTGTAAATTTATTATTTATTCTCATATACCTATTACAAATAAATACTTCATGACCTTTTTTTTAACTCTTCAGCCTAATTTTACCTATTTTCAGTAGTTTGGCTAGAATTAATTTTAGAGTTTTTCAACTTCCTCTCGTCTTAACAACTTTTGTCAGTATTTCATAGATTTATATTATAATTTAAAAAAACGAAATAAAAGTAAAATAATTTTATTAATTTTTAAATTATATATTGTATTTTATTATAGTTTAAAACTTTTTATAATGTGAAACAATTTAAAGCAATTATCTATCTACATGAAAACCAGATTTTTTTTATAAATATTTCAAAAAAATAATTAATTCTCTTTTTTCTTCATGAACATTCTTCTTTAAGGAAACTAAATAATTCTCATACTTTCTTCTGAGTGAAAAATAATCATATATAACTTTTTATTCAATCTTTTTTCCTAAATATTTAAATTCCTTCTTCACTTCCAGTTGAGTAATATGACGTTTCAGAATCTTTTTTATATTTTTTCTTATATATATCATTGTGATATTTCTCATTCTTAGTAAACATTCTCCATATTACTTTATAAGGCTAAAAATCCTCTTCTAACTCAAAAAAATAATCTACATTACCACTTTTTAATATACTATTCTTTTTTATTATTTCTTTTCTATCCATGATTCTCTCATTTTTTAATCTAGAAAAAAATAATATTTAGAATGAAAGTAAGTATTAAAGTCATTAGGAATATAGCTTTTCTTACTTAAAATTTCCCAAAAGCGAATTATAATTGTAACTGTATTTGTTGCCAATTATTGCCAAAAATTGTCAATTATTTTTTAACAAATTGCTTTCTATTTTAAAAAATTACATAATTGGTCATAAATAAGTGAACACTTCTGTGACTCAAAATTGCTTTATTATCAAACAAATAATAAGTTAAAATTATTGGTTTCATCTCGAATATAAATTATTTTTAAAAACATGTAACATCATAATAATACTTAATATTAAAAAGGGTTAGTTGAATTTAATGTTTGACTTAGTACAACGGTATGTGCTTTGGAATGTTTGACTTAGT
Organism: Neoneuromus ignobilis; assembly: GCA_029203775.1. Lineage (NCBI taxonomy): Eukaryota > Metazoa > Arthropoda > Insecta > Megaloptera > Corydalidae > Neoneuromus > Neoneuromus ignobilis. The sequence goes on from CP092087.1 coordinate 39,839,145, forward strand.
ATGCCGATATATAACTGTTTAATACTTCATAATATATAGTTTCTAATTTTTAGTGTTTTATATAAGACTTGTTAAGAATTAAGTTCAGAAAGAGTTTCTGAATATTATTTCCAATTTATGTACTTAGTTTTATTAAAATGTAGTTGTTTTAACATCAATCTATAACTAATAATCCTTGTACCGCCACTGGCGAATTCAATTAACTGTATTACGTCTGTCATCGGGACAGACCATCTGCCGACTGGAAGGATACGTTTAAATTGTAAAACCCAGTGTACAATTGAAATATATAGCATAAATCTCAGTTAAAATGACTGATATGTGTTCTAAAAGTGATGCATTCAAATATAATTAGCGTTTAACACTTGCGCTCGACACATTTATCGCCAGACTTCGTTGACTTAACGCCAGCACAAATTTTGCAATTGGCGAGATTTATACTAAAAAATCAAGTGTTGTTTTTTGGCTACGGCGAAAACAATTATTAAGAGCTTAAAATGTCAGAAAAAACATGTACTCTATGCTTGTATATTAAGCTGTGTGGTGAAAAACATGACGATATATATATATATATATATATATATATATATATATATATATATATATACATATATTTTCTAAAAGTATTGCACATAATATACAAACAAGAATTTTTCATAAATTATATTTGTACATACATATAAAACCATAAGGAAAATTATATTTGAAAATGAAATATATTTTTTTGTATTAGTGAGTTACTTTAACTACATGTGATAGCCTGCAGTCAGAGTTAAATAATATATTGAAATATTTTTTTTGTATAGAAAATAAATTAAATAATATTTTATATATCGATTTTTAATATAAAATTATATTCTAAATGTGTGAAAAGATTTATTGAAAATAAATATACTTTTTAAATTATAATGTAAACAAATCAAAATATAAATTAATTATAATATGTGAATTAAATTTTGCTGCATAATAAAAATATATAGTGGGACCAAAAAATTAGACAGTATCAATTTATAAAATCATTTAAATGTGACGTTTAGATTTGTGTCTTATTACAAAGAAATATGTGTATAGGGTGGTGTGTAGGGAAATATGTGTATAGTTTCTTTTCAATAAAACACAAATCTAGGCATCATATTTGGATGACCTTATAATTGTAACTAAGCCAATATTGTACTAGAATATTTTATTCTACACGAAAATATATTCAATATCGAATTTAACTGTTTAGTATGTTACATAAAGCTAGTAATTGATTTTTGTATGATGTATAGAAAGTAATTGATTTTGACAAGAATATATATAAACTTACCCTATTTGAGAAAAGAGACAACTGAAATTCATCAACATTACTCATTTATCTAAAATTAAAGTTATTTGTAAAGTTTGGTAATGTTTTGTTAAAGACAAACTATTCTGTTTCTGAAGAAAAAAAACAAGTTGTTTTTTTTAAAAATATTCTTGCAGTAAAAATTCATTTTCACATTGACATATTTTTCTGGTATATAATTTTATTACAATATTCAATACTTCTTTATGTTTCATTTTATTGGAAATTAAAAATGGATGAATCTTTCTTATTCGTGCCACCACCCTAACGTTATATTCAATTTCTTCTCATAACAAACATTTCTTTCTTTTCGGTTCTGATATTTTCAATTTTCCATAGTATCAATAGTATTCCATATCATACCTTATGAACATTTCAAAGTTTGTACATAATTTGAAATCATGTTTTTTTATTGTTTAATTGTTTTATTAATTGTCTTCGTTACAAACAGCAATTATTTATTCTTATCAACAGGCTATAACATATAGAACCGCTTAAAAATGGTTATTAAATTAATATAAAATATATTTTGATGCTTAACTGCAAATATTAAATGAAACATTGAAATAATTCCATTATTCTTTTAAATGATCACTAGCTTACATGAAATATTTATTATTGCAACCATTTTCCAAAATTTACATTAAAACTGATACAGTGTGCTAGCTAATATGATTTACAGCTTAGTCTTAATACATATATAATTGTGAAAAATTTCAATTATAATACGAATTTCAAATAGAACATTGAATTTAAAAATAATTTAGTGTCATACTTTTTTATCACTGTATATATTTTTAAATCTATTTAAGCTTAAAATCATTAATAGTGATTATTTCAAAATTATTCGTGATTATTAAAAAAATTATCAAATAAATATATCATTTATACTTATTTAAAATAAAAAAGTCCAAAAATAAATAAAATATATTCATCTATGGGTATATACAATATACGAGTCGTTTGATAAGTATGATAAAAAAGTAAGAAAAACTAAATTTAGAAAATTAAATTAAACAATCAATAAATTTACCATACTTATTAAACGATTCTCGTGTATATATATATATATATATATATATATAGGGATGATAGTGTTTTTTAGGTTAGATAGAATTTTCAATAGAGATTTAATTTAAAATTCTATCACACTTAAAAAGACACTTGTGTGTGTGTGTGTGTGTGTGTGTATATATATATATATATATATATATATATATATATATATATATATATATATAGGTATATTAGCAAGTATCTCCCTTCCGCTTTTTTTTTTTTTTTGTACATAGCTGCGAAATTCAAAAGACCAGAAGGCGGAAGGGAGATATTTGCCAACCTATATATATATATATATATATATATATATATATATATATATATATATATATATATATATATAACCGGTGGTGTAATAACTAATACCATCGTATGTTATATAAGTGAAATGCGTTCGACTCCCGATCGAAAATATTATAGTTCAGGCTTCTTAATTTTAATGAAGGCAATTTGCCTCCAGTCAACGTGGTAAGTTAACTATGTATTGTATTTACTAGTGAGTGTTAACATTCACTGAGACTTTCGTCCAGCAGTGATCGAATTTGTTGATGATTATATATTTAATTTTATTTTTTACATTGAATAAATTTTAATTACATTCAAATTTTTTTTGTGTTTTGTTGTTTCCAATTATTTTTATTATATTCTGTTAACTAAAATAAAATTAAAGTTAATTCAATATATTTTCATGTATGTACATAATTTACGTATATATGTTAGTAATTCTTAAATTTGTTATTTTAAGAATGTGATATTTTTCAAAAAAAAATATTATTAATATTTCTCTTTTATATTTATTATTAGATCAAAAAAGATACTCTCTCTCTCACACACACACACGCGTGTGTATGTATGTATATATATATATATATATATATTTAAATATTCTTTTTTTTATTTACAAACTACACATAATATCTGAAGTACAATTTTAATTAAAACCATTTGTCACGAAGAAATAACATTATTGTTAAATTTTGCATTTTTCATGAATCTTTTGTGTCACCTATTAATCAAGTACTGTATAATCATTTATTTGTATAAATTAATTGAATTGTTTATAATATCTGATTTTTGTTTATTTTTTGTATTTTTATACGTATGAACTTAACAGGTGAACTTTATGGACTGAAATGAATTATTATTAAATTGAATTTTTACCATTATTATAAGAATAAATTTCAACAGCTCATGAGCAGAAATCTTAATAATGTAATGTAGATTTCGACGCATCAACAATCTGGTTTAATAGTCGAACAGTACGTGTCAGCCCTAGAACGTCGGCTAGCACTGGTCTAAATTTAACGTCGCGGCGCTGGCCGATGTTTATTATTGCGACTCGGCAGACATTGACGTCCTCGTCCATGTTTGCTTTATCCGATTCGTTTATTTTATATGATTTTCACATAATTTATGCACTCTCAAGTACATGCCAATAATTAAAACATGCCGCTTTGTAGCCGCCGTCGTGTTCGACGATATTTAATTGCTTTGAAATTGCGGTAACTCTTTACTACCTCTAAAATGGTGACGGTTCTAATGATGACTTCTTCGAAGCATACTGATTTCTGAACTTGTGTTATATATTTAAGTCTTGTTTATTCACTTGCTCCTTCAACGAGCCTCTTTTCATGTTGATGTTGCTGTTATATATCATGTTATACACCTGAAGTTTTAGCTACATTAATCAATTTTATTATCAAATCGAATATATATATATATATATATGTGTGTGTGTGTGTGTGAGTAAGTAAGTAGGTATATGTGTGAGTTTTTCTTGTAAGTGTACGTGTTTGTCTAAACTAGTTACAGAGAGAAACAAAGTTGAAGGAGAAGTTTACACTTCATGATTTCAGGATGATATTTCAAAACAATAAGTAACTATTGTATAAAAAATCGTTTTAAAGTATATTTTAATAATTTTCATATCAGAATAATAAAATATTAGAATAATAATTAGTATATTTCATTTACTTAAAACAACAAATCAAATAGAAAAATAAAAAATGTGCCTTTAATGTTTAACTGATAATTTTTCTCAATCTACTTTTAAACTATTTCACTGAAAAAATACAAGCTTAGAATGCGAAAATAAAAATCTTTGATATATGTATAATTCAATAAACTATTGAATATTATTCAAAAATTTTTTTTATTTAATTTTCAGTAAATTAATATTATTATTTTAAAATGAAGTAGATCCTATTTTTTTTATTAAATTTCTTTAAAGTTTAAGACACAAATTAAATTCAATTTTATTAATTACAATTATAAAAGTTAATATTATAGAATATAATGAAGAACTATGAAATAAATAAAAAAAATGTAAAAAGTAGTTATAAAAAAAGAAAATATTTTGTCATCAACTCATAAGTGTTTTTTCATTGCCTTTTTAATTTCAATATTAGTATTTAGAATATAATAAACTAATTTAATAATAAAAATATAGATATAATGATTTTATGTGTAATCAGTAATAATGAGTAAAAATCTAATGTATACAGCAAAGTAGTGTTAAAAAGAATTTCTTTTTTAATTTTTGTTGCTACAAGTATATTATATGTTTATTTTGTTATTTTTTTAAACATTAATGAATTTCATATATAAATCTTTACACATTTTTGAGGACACAATTACATAATAAATAGATATTAATTTATAAAATGTTCATTAGTTTAGAATTATTATCTACTGAATTATTATCTATGAAAATAAAATATGTGAGAACTTAATACATTCATATAGAACACTATATTTTTCTTCAAAATAACTCAGTAATATAACTATTATTTTTTATTTTCTTGTTAATATTTCTGAAGAAGAAAAAACAATAAACCATATAATCATTTTTATACATGTACAGAACTAGCAAGTTTAATTTATGCAATTTAGTTTGTATCAAATATTTATAAGGTAATTGTATTTAATAATTTAAATAAAAATGTTTCATTTTATGGGCAATTATTATTTTTTAGTATTTGATATCTTAAATTAATATTAAACACAGCTTAACTTTATGTATAGGCACACTTTTCTTAATTAGATTATGTTAGATATTTCAGCTGATTTTATCATAAGAGGTTATATAGATATCTTTTTAGATATTAAGAGCGTCTAGTGAAAGTAGTAAACGAGACAAGGGCTGTTAAAAGTATTTGACAAATGCAATTATTTTGAAATTGATTGATTATTTTAAACAGTTTTTATGAATATGATTAATTTCTAAAAAAATCAATACTTTGAATTTAATTACACAGAAAAGTGATTGAAATAAAAAATATTTTATACTATAAAATATTAATTTTAGTAATAAGATATTTTTTTATTAAACATTTAATTTTTTATTGAACTTCCATTGAGTAGCCTAATTAGGATTTAGTAGGAAATATTTCCTTCCCTTGCACTTATGAGTATTTTGTATTTTTTTTCATACTTTATATCAGAAATTAGATCTTATTTTAACTAAATTTGTTCCATTAATATTTAAAGTGATTTTAAAAGCTTACTTGCTTCGTAATTGATTAAGTAAAACTATAAATAGTCTTCTAAGTATATCTAATATAATTAATGGAATTGATATCGAAGTTTGGTTTAGGTCAATCCATTACTGTTAAACTTTCATCACGAAGAAGGTTAACGGTCATATTTTAAATATGAGGACAGGAATTATCATATATCAATAAAAAGTTTTCTGTAATTCTTGATTTAGAAAGCTTCACATGTGGCTACAAAATATTAAATACATATGCTTTGATATTTATTGACCCTGAATAAAAACAAACTAATTTCGTTTTTTGATAGAAATTTATACTTTTCTATGCTATTATTAATCTCTTTCAAATCTTTTTATTTGACTGATGCGATATTATAAAAATTACTCTTTATTACATGTCTATACTCTTATTTTTTTATCATTACCAATAATATAATATTCTCCCTATATCTAAACATATTTTCCAAACTTTACAAATAACTTTGATTCGTGTCACGTTGGTAATTCTTTCTCTAAGCAGAGTGTTTCCTTAACTTGATTACAATTTATATGACTCCTTCTAATATATATATATATATATATATATATATATATATATATATATATATATATATATATATATAATGAAGTGACTAGGCAAAAAAAAGAAAATTTTTAAAAACTTCAAATTATTTTTGATCTGATCAGTCAAACTAAAAAAATATATTTTTTTAATTAAAATAGTCAATGATAATAATTTGATTCTATCAAATTGTTTCGAGATACCATTACATAACATTTAACATTTTTTGGGCAAAATAATTACTGAAATATTTAGTGTTAATCATTGTTTTTCAATTGAAAATGACTAACACTAAATATATTGAGCTTTTATAAAAAAAGTGTAATAACATGGTTAAATACATAGTTGACTTCATTTAATTTGAAAATGTGTTTATATTTTTCATGACAAAATCATACATCTGGAAAAAAATTTTTTTGAGTTATTTGATAATCATATAATATCCAGAACATTAGTCGTATGTGAATTTATAATTTTTTTGCTTCAAATACTAAATGATTTTATTATAAAATAAAATAATAATAAATCTAAATAGATTCCTTTTTTGTATTATACAAAATATAACAATTAAATTAATATTATACACAATAAAAAGAAAATTGTCTAGATCATTAACAATAATATTAAAATTATGTAAATATGATATTTATAATTATTTAAATTTTCTGATATTATAGTCTATTATGTTATTTAAATTGTTGAATTTATAATATCAATATAATATTATTAAAATCAAATGAATAATATTTTGAATTATAATAAAGTGAATTTATTAATGTAAAGATCATTAAAATTGAATTAGAAAATAACAAAATTTTTAGCAATAAACTCTAAGTATATATTATTTTGAAAGAAAATTAATGTCATAATTTTTATTTACTTTAAAAGATTATTTAAAAGTTAATTCAAATAAATTCGTGTTAAAAAGTGAGTATTATTTTTATAGTAGTTAATTTATTAATATAATGCAATAATTATAATTGTACTGTTATGTTATTCTATATTTACTAAATTACTATATGTTTAAATTTAAAATTATGAATCAGTTTATTTATTTTATTTATTATTTTTGCTTATACATAATTTTAAATTTGAGCATTAAACAGTTATTTTGTAATATGTATTATATAATGCATATACGAGTATATTCGCTATCTATTATCGCTACATATTATCATCATAAAATAAATGTCAAATTAATCAAAAGTAAAAGGAAATTCTATACAAAAACCAAAAAACGTTCCAATATTTTTTGATAAAATAAATGAATGCATTTTGAAAAAAGGAAATATCTGTCACATTGAATCACCAATCATTATAATATTCGTATCGAAAATGAGCGATATATCAAACCGTAAATCCTATGCAAAGTATCACATAGTTGTCATCATCATCATTGATGTTAGTGAATTATTTATTGGAAAGTAACAAATAACCACATACAGAGTTTTACGCTCTTTTTACGAGTTCGCTATAATCGTTACAGGAAATTTTACTGGGACTTTTTATCGAAACCCTACATTCAAAATACTTTATGTCAATGTACTAATAAAACATGGAGATCGGTCGTGAAAAACTTGTTACGTATGAGTATTGAATACTCTGGCACATAAAGTTAATTTTACTTGCGAAATAACTCATTACGTTCGAATCAAATAAGTCGTAAAGCTTATCAATAAATTGTTTGTAAACTATTTTACGGCCAACGATTTCGTTACACATTTATAACATACACAAATGCAAATTTCATTATAAAATTTGAACAATATTTAAAAATAAAATTTATACAATAATTTTTATTCTCTCTAATATATATATATAATTGGTTTTTTTACCTTTTTTTATTAGTAATAATCATTGTACATTGTCTATATATTTACTTAATTTTGTACATGTGTTATATCTTGCATAATGATTTGTCTTATCATTCTCATACATTTATTTTTAATTATTAGATTAATATTATGATGAAACATTAAAATCAGTTAATATTTATTGCAATGTTTGTATTTTTTCTTATAAATACACAAACATACATATGTGTATATATATATATATATATATATATATATATATAAAAAAAAAAAAATTGTATGTGTGTGGGTATGTGTAATTTTATCTAATCAGTGAAAATGAAATATCTAATGTTTTCCATAAATGTATAATTGATTAACTTACAAATCAGCTATTATTTTATTTATTCTATATTTAACTACAGGAAAAGATAAAGAAAATGTGAAATTGTGTCAAGTGTAGTTTAACATTTTCAAATCAGGCTTGTAGCAGTTATCGTATCTTATAACTTATAATACAACTGATATTGTATAAAAAAATTTAACTATCTTGCAGTTTTGTAGCTGATTTTAAAATATATATGGTCATCTTAATGTGACGCCTAGATTTGTGTTTTATTAAAAAAAAAACAATACACGTTTCCCTATACATCCCCCTGTACACATGTTTTTTTAATAAAACACAAATTTAGGCGTTACATTAAGATGACCCTATATAATTGTTTTTTCTGTCCTCCATCTCTTCCCATTCTCTCTCTTTCTTCATACATACATACATACATATATATATATATATATATATATTATGTAACTTAATAAATATTATTTTATTATAGAATGATTAAATTAAATTAATAATTGATACTGTTTATTTCTGTTGATATGAATTCCTTCATTACATTTAATTCAAAATATAAGACATTACAATCACTTTTCTTTGTATTGTGATTAGTTTTAACAATTTGTGTCATTCTCAGGTAATATTTAAGACATCAAGAGTCACTAAAAGACTAGTGTTCAGAATTTTTTTATATATAACACATACTGTTCAAATTAGCCATAATGCAAGATCCATCTAAAGTTTCTTATTTTAAATAGTGTATATAATCAAAATAGAAAATAATGTATTTAAAAAAAATAATAAATTATCATTTTTATACAGAAAAAAATCATTACACAGTTTTGTATAAATTTATATTTTATTTTTAATAAATTTATGGTACATTTGAATAGGTCAATCAAAATTAATAACTATTCACCATAAAATAATCAACATTTTTCAAATGATCAAAAAAATAAAAAGTTGAATATTAAACTAACTCTTAAAATGAAATTTATTTTCTAATCTATAACAAAAAAAAATATTTTCAAAGAAATATATATTATAAATACTCGTATATGAATCACAAATATCAATTTATTTAAACAAGTAATTAAATAAAACTACTACAACGATATTTGTTCCTAGATTATAAAAACATGTTTATTTGAGTTAAAAGTACCCATTGATAAAACAACGTTCCAAAATTTCAAATAAACACGTATATAAAACGCATGAAAAAAATTGATGTAGCATCGTAAACAACAATAAACGTATATTTTTAAATTAACACAATAATAAAATAAATAGTTATGGATTTGACTTTTTATTATTAGCGTTACCAAAATATTGAAAGCGGAGAACAGCGTGTTTGGCACATGGCGGCAGATACTTTGTTTTGATTCTATTCACATTTCATGGAAATAACTGAAACATTGTTTTATTATTACATCCATAATTTATAAACTTAAATGCTCTTATATTTTCAAATATGCAACATTAAGTTTATTTAGTACAACCAACTTTGTTTCGTTTAAGCTCATTACAAATAAGTAATTTGACAGATATCTTCATAAAAATATTAATTTTGTGGTTTCTATAAATTGAAATATCACAGGAATGTTGACTTAAAATTCAATCAATTCCAGTAAAGTGAAATAATAAAGATATCAAATATACTCCATAATAGCCTGAAATGTTATATATATATATATATATATATATATATATAAATTGACACATAAAAGTAACAATATATTAAAAAAAATTGTATATCATCCATACACTAAATCTCTATATTGTAAAATTGTGAATAATTTTGATCTTTTACTATTAATTTGGAATAAAATTACGTTTAAAATAATAATAATGAAATGCAATTTCAATTCATATTATAGAACAATTAATATGTATATTTATCTTTTATTAATGTACTTAATAATAACATATATTTAATTTAAAGCGAATGAAAATATTAATAAAAAAATTGTTTTACAGTATTTATAGACAGAATTATCCAACCAAAAAAATATTTCGTTCAATCAATATTATATTGAATACTTTTTATTTTTTTTAAAGATTTACCCAATTCTACATAGAATATACATGTTGTTTTTCTAAAACTGATCTAATGTACTTTTCTTTTTGAAAAAGCATTTTAAAATAATTTTTGTGTGTAAAGTAATAGTTATTTAAAGCTGTTTAATTTATTTGAGAGATCAACTTTTCTTTTTCGCATCTTTGGATGATTTTTGATGAATATAAATTTAAGCTTACAATATTTTTATTACTTAAAATGACCTGCGACAAAAATTACTTCTAATCTTTAAATTACATTTTTTTAAAGATTGAATTTTAAATAATAAACGAAAAATTTTCAAAAATAATATATTTTTTTATTTTTCCTTAAATTATAATTGATTTTTTGTCTACCTCTTTTATATAATTGTTCCTGTTTTTTAATTTTTTGTCAGTATTTAATTTTTTTATAAAAAAGATAACATGATAAAATATACATGTTTCTTTTTAATAAAACACAAATTTAAACGTCACATTTGGATGACTATATATATTTGATATGCATTTCGTTATGAAAGTAAAATCATTTTCAAAAAATCCGAATATTTTTAAATTATTTTTTTTCCATTTAGATTTCTTATACGAGTTTTGAGACAAAAAAATATGATTTTATTTTATACACATATTAATACAAAATAAAATTCTAATCGATTTTATTTTTGCTATTTATGTCTTGGTAGTAAAAGAAAATGACGCGTTTTAAGGCCATAAATAACGAACTGACCAATCGTTATCTGTTACGAAACAAACTCTTTTCAAAGTTCTTGATTAGAAAGGAAAAGTCATACATGCTGCGTGCACAAAAGTTATTGGCAAAGAACTTGAAAACTTGACGTGATTCGTTCGAAAACCTTATGTTGACTGTATTTATTCTTATGCTGTTTAACTGATCTTGGCACGAGTGAGTCAGGATTTCACATCTTGTTTTTCTTTTTATGCCACTGTAAAAGAATAAAATTTAGTATCTACAAAACTATGAATACATGCGATAGACTGAATGTATATGCAATTTATATATATATATATATATATATATATATATATATATATATTTATTTGTCCGTATGAAAACAATTATAAAAAAAACTATACAATTAACGCTCTATGTTATTTTCTGGTAGTGAAATGTCTTATAAAATTAGAATTTTGGTTATAATACATTCTAGAAAACTCAAAAATTAGTTTTTGTACTTTATTCTATTTTTGAATCAATCATATTTACATTTTACTAAATCTCAATTTATCGAATGACTACTTACATAATAACTATTGAATACATTTAGATTTTTGGTGATTATTCATGTGCTTTTTTTAAAAAAAATATGTATATTTAGAATACAATTGTATTACATATTAATAATATTTATAAACAATTTTATTTTTTATGGAATACATTATTTTTTAAAGTTTAATCTTTCTTTAATACGATTTTCTCCAAAAAGTATTATATTTGCATATATTGTTCATATTTATCAATATATTTTTTCTCTGATATAACTCAAATACATAAAAAATAGGTTAAAATGCGTTTATTTTTTTAACACGTTTGTAAAGAAAAATAATCATAACAACAATGATGTAAAAAGTATATAATTTATTAAATAAGTTACAATTTGAGTTAGAAAAAATAATTTAAGCATTATTTCAATATGTTTGAATAAATTACTATTATAACAACAAACAACTTTTATGAAAATATTCAATAATAATTAGTTTACCTAATTTATTTCTGTTTATTTCAATCATATTGTTAATATTATCCAAATTATATATAATTATATATATATGTATATATATATATGCGAAAATACAAAGAGAAAACGAATTAAAATATTTGTTAGTAAAACTAAATAATGGAAATAAGAAATGAAAGAGTGAAAATACCAATAATATAACTAGTGTAAGTTTCAAAGGAGAGTTAATTTAAGACAGCTTTCATACTCTTATTTTATTTACATCTGAAAAATTAGTGCACGAAATTATAAAATACATCTGTAATTTAATTTCTTGTTTACTGTGAAGAATAGTAATCTGAGGATAACTATTCTTTCTTAGTTTATTTTTGATAAACAACTAGGTCACGTAGCGAAAATAACCTTAGTTACCTTAAGACAAGTCAGCTGGTTTATATAAGTTTATGTATATATATATATATATATATATATATATATATATATATATATATATATAAAGAGAGAGAGAGAGAAATAAACAAAGAAGGAAAACAATTCAAACAGGAATTGAAAGTAAATAAACTAATTATTTAAATATGTTGCTGTATTGTAAAAATAACATATTTTAAATAATTAATGAGAGTTTGTTTAACATCTTCATTTTATTCTTAAGTCACTTTATTTTAAAAGAAAACGTAATTTACACATTACTTAATTCAAATTTAAGTAAAAAAAATGTCAAGTTAAGAATAAAAAAACATGTATAGTATTTCTTTTAACACCTATAAAAAAATGTTAATTAGCATTTATAATCATTTAAATACAAAATTATAAATCACCTCTGATATTTTAATTTATATTCAGACGTGTATACACAGTTTATATATATATATATATATATATATATATATATAATGAAATTTAAATAAATAATTAGATATATAATAATTAAAACAATAATAATTATTTTATAAGTAGTGAAATATTTCTGAAGAATATTTTATTCGTTCAATATTTAAATTTAAAGGAAATGAAGATTTCTTAATACATTAATATAATAAATTTCTTGAATAAAAAAATAGTTTCTTTCTAATAATGGATTAATTAAAATTAAATATTCCATATAAATAAACTAAAATAAATAAAGTAAAAATGTTTTTTACAAACTATGGCTGAAAATTATATTTTGAACTTGTGAAAATTGGTATCATAGAAGTTTGACAAAACATGTGATCAGTCGAAATAAAAATAGAATTTAATAAATTTCATATCACATTTAATATATGTATAATATATATATAATATATTTATATATATATGTATAATATATATATATATATGACAGTAACTTTAATAAACTATTTATTCACTAAACTCTAGTTGGAAACAATCTCACAAAGCCTTTAAAAATATTTAAGAGAATATTAAATAATGTATTGAGATATGATAAAAATGAATAAGTGTACAAATATTTTAAGTAATGAATTTCTGAGTAATTTAAAAAAAAGTTAAAACAATAATAGAAAAATTAGGATCGCTTGAAAATAACTTAGTAAGCTTATTTAATTTTTCAATATAAGAATAAAACGTTAGAATAGTAAATTGACTTAAAAATATCGATTAAATCTAAATAATACTTATAGACTGAATTTCAAAAAAGAACATAGATATAACGAGTTCTGTTGACAAAATTATGTCAATACAGATTTAATTTTGATTATTCAGTGAAAAGAGAATAAGTGTCTGATATTTGTGATAAAAGCTTTAATTGTTAAAAACATGTTTCATCGTATGAAATCTGTTATGTGAATTAAATATAGACACAAAATGATAATAATTTTACTTTAATTATTGATCGAGTAAATATTAAATGTCGGATTATTACAACGGAAATAATATAAAAATCCGACATTTCATATAACATAATCTAATAAAATCAAGTGTTACAATAAATATTTAATATAAGAATAAAATTAATAAGTAATTAATAAAATACTGGACAAAAAGCAGTCGAAATTAATCAATTTAATTTAATAAAAATAATTTCTTTCTATTTAATTTCGTACAAATTCTTTTTTAAAATTCCGTATAATCATTTAGTTACACGCACATACATACATACATACATACATACATACATACATATATATATATATATGCGTGTGTGTGTATATATATATATATATATATATATATATATATATATATGCGTGTGTGTGTATATATATATACGAATAGGTATTTTTTAACCGTAATATAACTTAAATCCCTATCAAAAATGTTATCTAACTTAAACACAAACACACACACATACATATATATATATATATATATATATATATATATATAGATATAGATATATATATATATATATGTATATATATATATATATATATATATATATATATATATATATATATATGTATATATATATATATATATATATATATATATATATATATATATATATATGTATATATATATATATATATATATATATATATATATATATATATATATATATATATATATATTATATAAAGATTGAGAGAGAGAAAGAAATATTTGTTTTAGTTCTAGAAATTTAAATTATCTAGTTTCAATATACTATTTCAAGGGAGATTAAGTATTTTAAATGAAAATTGTAAAAAAACTAAATTATTTTAATAAATACATAAATCTTGATTCATAAATCACAATTTCATTTATGCTTATGGATTTTTAATTTGTAACAGATTGAGAAAAAATGAAAGTAGTATTTTATAAAATAAAAATCTCGCAGACAAAATACAGTGAAATATAAAATCAGTACTGAAATACACACATGTACAGATATATTTGTATCAGTGAGACGATGGTGATATTTGCTATCCAGGTGATGGCATTATAAGGTGAAAGACATCCGCGACACGCTCTTCCCTATCTATAGGCAACATGTCTACATTAAACATTTCGAAACCGCGGCTCGGTGTTCGTGGAACGAGCGTCGCGATGCTGGTGTGAGCAATACTAGTGTGAGAGACTCCGAGTCGGCCGGAGTACGCGTAAAGAAAGAGTGTTCGAGCGGGACGGCGAGCGGGGTATCGCGACCGACGCCGGCTGGACGCCAACGGTACATAAAGCACGGCGGCGCCGAACCACTTCGATTTATATATTATGGAGACGCCGTTTGTCCAGATCCCCGACTCAGGAAGCGTGTGCGTTGTGTTCGTCTCGGCCGCACAGCATACAACACAATGTCGTGTCGTCATAACAACATCATCATCGTCATCGATTCTAATTACACGTTGTTATTGAAATATTCGTGTTTGTCTGTGATTTTTTACAATATAGATATTTGTTTAGATAATGTACGTTTTAATGGACTCGACTTATATGTATACGTCGCATTATCCACTCGTTATTTTTAGTGAAAACATATTTACTAAAACAAATAATTGTTTAAAAAGTACAGAATAACGCAGTGATTATATTAGAAATATGAAATAACGATGTTATTTTTCAGAGTAATTGTCTTTTTTTGCAGTTGAAAATTTTACATTCATTTAGAAATTTTTGACGTTACATTTATTATAGTTTAAATTTTAATTTCTCATTTTAATTTTCAATTTTATGTGAAATCAATAAAATCTTATAATTAACAAGTTATTGTATTACAACATATCATATATAGTGAACATTTTTATTTATTTCTTCTTTTATGAAAATATTACTACTTAACGAATTATTCAGTGAAAACAAATTATTAATTTTATCAAACACTTGATATTATTTAATATTATAAAAGAATATAAATCGAATAATTTTTGGAAATGTTCTCTACTCTAGATAAAAATAAATCAGTACGAATAATTTTATTTTTAATTTATATTAATATTTTTTTCCTTATAAAAATAATATAAAAAGATAAAATTAACGTTTCAGTATGAGATATTATCTTAACATTGAAATGTACCAGTTATTTTCTTAATTTTAATGCTCAGTTCACTCGAAAGTATATGTTAATGAAAAATTAAAACAAATAAGTATTTTACAAAGTATTTAATAAACAATTATTGTTTATTTTATTTGCATATACACATTTCAGTGACCATGTCGTTATGATTATCAAGAAGGGATATTATTAATACGTACTTTTTACAAAATTAAATAATTTAAAAAAAATAATGAAGTATATAACAATTTAAAAAAAAACGAAATAAGTTATTTTCAAAGCTGATATTTCCGATACGAATTAACGAATCATTGTCTATAGGTTATTTTGAATGACATATTTTCACAATACATACATTTAACATATATTTTTTCATAGCTGTTGCTCTGTTGATGCATTGTTTCCTTTCTTAAATTTGTAAAATCATTAATAGAAATGTATTTGATTATTATATTTTCAATTTTGAAAAACACTTTAAAAATACTACCACAAAAATTAAAATAAAATTGTGTTTCTTTCACTGTTTAATTGTTTTCAAGTATTTGATTAAAATAAATAAAAAATCTATACGATTTGTATATTAACAGTAAACGAAGAATTTTGTTGAAGAACAATAAAATGTTATAAAATTGTGATGTCTAATACATTTATTATAGTTGTTGTATAATAACGGTTCTTTCTTGATAAAATCTCAAAAGTTTTAATTTTCATAAAAAACGTTCAATTCATATATAACAATCTGATAATAATTTCAAATTTTTAATCTTCACGAATGGAAATATTTTGTTTGTATATTTACACAATGAATATTTAACACTAATAATAATAATAATAATAATATTACCTATTTAAAAGCACAAATCAAATAGCCAAAATTGTGTAATGCACAAATAAACAACATCCAAAAAAAATAATATAAAGTTTTCCAATAAGAATGTCAAAACTTTGACAGCTAGTGGTGGCCATGTTTGATTTTTTTAAAAATTCATATTGACATTTCAACTTAGTATAGTTTGGAAAATTATCATGAAACATTTAACATTTCAACAATGCTTAAAAATTGTAAAAACTCATTATAAAAATCAATGTTCGGTTCGTAAAACTTACGGTTAACATCAAATAAAGAAAATTGTAGAATTTTGAGTGAAATCAATCCACAAGTCATTGAACAAAGACCACGGCATCCACAAAAAGTAATTGTCTGTTGTACGTTATTTGCTAGAGGTGTCATCGAATCATATTTTCTTCGAAATAAAACTGAAGATCACGTTATAGTAAATGAAGTGTGTTACCGAACTAAGATTAATGAAAATTTTTTTTTCAAAAATGATTGAAAATAGTTTACATGATATGTGGTTTCAACAGGACAATGCTACTTGCCATACATCTACAGAAACAATAGGTTTATTGAAGTAAAAGTGTAATAAGTCCATTATTTCATGAAATAGACCCATCAATTGGCCACCAAGATCATGTGACCTAACTCTATTGAATTATTTTCTGTAGGGTTATGTGAAATCATTGGTTTATGCTGATAAACCACAAACAACAGAAATATTAAAAATAAACATTGAACGTGCAATTCATGAAATTTTACCACAATTATGTGAAAGAGTGACTAAAAATTGGACTTAATGAATACACTATGTTAAGCGAAATCGTGGTGATCATATGAGTAAAATTGTATTCAATCATTAATTCTCTAGAATATTCTTAAAAATAATGAATACTATTTGTTTTATTTCTATTTAAACTTCTGAAGCGCTTATTGGAAAACTTTATATAATAAATATAGTTATAAGTTTCAATGAAACGTTCTTAAAATAATTAATAGAATGAGTAAATATATATTCTCTATAGAGTTATTAGTAAATGGGTAACCTTTAATTTTTCTACTTGGGCTTTCGACAAATGTAATATTTAGTAGTATTACTTTTACAATTAGAGTTATTTTATAGAGTTCTATTGAAAACTGTTAGTGTTTGGTAAATCTCTATGAAAAAAAATATTCTTATGTCGAGATTTTAATCTGCGAATCAATTTAATGTATTTCCTTATTAATTTTGTCACAATATTCAAATAGTTACATAATATTTTATAACTCTTAGTCATTAATGTTTTGAATGTAACCAGCTGTTCTTTTTTCAAAATATTTACATATTTTTACATAAATATATACTACAAATGTTGAATCATAGTATTAGTGACCGATTCTTGTCTCATAGTCTACCTTTAACTGTGTATAACTACTAATTTGATGATTCATTTAATTTATATGAAATCGAACACAGCGGTATATGTTGTTAAACCGTTTAAGTTTATATATATTTAAATTTTACGTTATTAATAATACAAATAAATATTTTTTACCAAATATTTTATTTATAGTATAAAAAATATTTTTTTCTAATATTTTATTTATAGTATATGTTCAAACAATGGTGGTTAGTTTTCAAATACTTTGTTTCAGAAATTTTGAACTCAAATTTTTAATCTTAGTTAAATAAACATAATACATAAAATCTAATAACATAAAATAATTTTATGTCAAATGCAGAGTTTTGTAAAATAGAATATTTTTTAATTTGAAAACTTATATATTTCTTAATTAAATACACATTTTTTTATAAAATAAAACTTCACATATATTCTACTTTTTATTTTTTTTTAATGTATTTAATTATAAAATATTTTTACTGCTGATATACTCTTAAAAGAAAAATAATTTAAATATACGTCCTTCTCTGAATTTTAAGAATTCTTGTTTAAAATATATTAAAATAAATAGATTTTTGAAAAAAGTTACAATATCATAACATTCATTTACAAACCATGACTCCTTAATCAATTATCATTAATAATAGTATAATCAGTTAAGTTACTATAGCGTTTTTAATGTAATTTATTTTAACTTCACAATAATATTAAAATTTTAAGAAAAAAACATACACAGGAAAATTATAAAACAACGTGTGAACAAATACAAAAATTAGGATTTTTAAATTCTTTTATTTGTAGAAATAAATATTTTCAGTAAAATTTAATTCTTAATTTTTTTAAAAAAAATATTTCTAACTAGAAAAAAAACAAACATTGTGAAAAGTTATAAGATGATACTTTCACTCTTATTATATTTTATATACTTTTTAAATAAAATATAATTTGATAATTGAACTTTCATTTACAATAAAAATGTTCATTTACAATAAAACTTTTTTAGAATATGTTAAGGATTAAAAGAATGTTTTTATCTTAAAGAAAAAAATTTTTTTCAATAATATGACAGTTAAAAATATAACCATTATTTAACTATATTAAAAAAAATATTTTGATAATAGTAGAAAAAAATTAAAATGCATTAAATAAGAACGAAGAAAAATAATAATTTATAGTTCCATTAATAAAAAATATTTGTGTGAAAAACAATTCTCAAGATATCGCAATAAATATCTCTTGTAAATTAATCAAATCTATAAAATATTTGTTTAAAAGTATTGATTTATTTTTTTAATAAGTATTTTAAATTTTTGTTTTATAAATATTTTATTAATACTCTATTTAGAGCATATTACTTCTAAAACTAATTTTAAAAAAGGCTTTTTTTATAAATAATTAATAAAAGCTAAAAATATTTCTTTGTTTACAAAATTATCAGAATTATTACAAACTATAATATTAATTTTGTGTTTTATTAAAAATAAATATATTAAGAAATTTAAATGTATCTTATATAATAAAAATAATAATAAAATACATAAAACGTATTAGGTTTTGTAATATGAAATATCGGATTTTTAAATTAAGAATCAAGGAGAAATCAGACATTTCATATCACAAGACCGAATAGAAACATAACCACAGATTAGTTTATGAAGAAAATAGTTATTAATTTAAATTTATTTTAAAAATATGAGTCACGTTTGCAAAATATTTGTTATGAATAAATATTTTTCAATATTTAAAAAATACCAATAAACTGAAACATGTTAAAATATTTATTTTTAAATAAAATTATGAATTAACACTTATTTTAACTTTTCAGAGGCATATATTTTTAAATGAACTTAGCATAACATTTTGTGAATATATCTGGCCCCAAACTGTTAATTTCATCTTCAATGAACGTTATTACTTAACATATTTTTCAATTTTCATAGTTACATTTTTTAAGATATTTCTAAAGAAAAAATATAAGTATTTTAAATTTAATAAATGTATAAGAAAATTAATCACAATATTTCTTAAAATTTTACTTTACTTAAAAAATAGTTTAAAAAAATTGATTGTCTTTTGACTACCGTATGTTTTTTATTAATTTTATAAAAATCACATTATAAAGAGTTCGCAAATCAAATAAATGGTTTAAAAGTTCTGGTCTTAAAAAACTCAACCATTAATCAATATCAGATGGCACTTAAAGTACCAGAAAAATAACTTTTGTTTTTGAATAAGTAAGAATACATAATTCTTTTAATCGTAACTTCATATTAATTGTACAGCAAACTAAATACAATCATCACTGACACAAAGTATTCTTGTATTCTTGATTGGTAATATTCTTAAATATATATAATGTTTGTATTTATTAACAAATCTTTTCAACTAAAAATGCATTTTGTCATTCATTATTAATTTATGAATATATTTGAATTATTGGAAAATAATTAGGTATATTATTTACAAGATCAAGTGATATTTCAAACATATTATAAATAATTTCTCTAATACTGTATGTTTTCTAGTGGATATTTCTTGATTAACTATTTCTAATATTCATTTTCAACAAAGTATAATCTTCCATATGATCTACTTTGGAATAAATTAATTTTGAAATTCAGTTTTTTTTCATATAGAGCAACTACACAAAAAATCGTGAATTTTTATTGATATATTTTAATTACAATATTAATTTTTTTCATTTATTTTTTTTGTAGTAAAGTTATTATTACAGATTTGTAAATTAAAATTTAATGATTTTAAGTTTTGTCCAGTTATGCAACTTTTTATTATTAATTTCCAATAAGTACTCTACTGCCAAAGAAAGTAATATACAATAGAGAAAAGTTATCTTTTATTCTACTTCTTTATGATTTTTAATCCACTTTTGATTATTTTTTTAAAATAAAATGTTAAAAGATAATGCTTAAAAATGTTATATTTTTTTCATAAATAATGTAAAATGTAAAAAAAATATTTATATATATATATATATACAATACATATAATACATATAAATAGATATATAATGATTTATTACTTCATAAAAATATTATTACCTAGAGCTATTGATTTCTAATTTTTAATCAGCATTACGTAAAATGCAAGAAAAATAATTATTTGAATGAGTAATACCCAATTATGCCTGATATTAGAACACCTGCAACTCTGATATTTACTGATTTATAAGTTCACTTCGTGTCTGTAGCTTTCAAAGGTCAAATGCTGCTTAAATATGACCTCATAGTGGTTTACCTCGTTAAATCAAATAGTCTACGCAACAGTGAAATCAAGGCCACTATTTGTTAGGCTATAAAATATTTTTAAAAAAGAATTCTTTTTCAAATACATAATTATTGACAAATTCAAAAACAGTATACCTTTAAACTCTTTAATATTACATATTTCGTAAACTAAGAAAAGTGTTACATTTTAACTTTGAAGTATTTTTAGTGATACCGGTTTTCAATGTTTTGAAAAATGATGTTTGTATTAAATAACAAAAGGGTATAATGTCAAAATAGTTTATTGTTAAGTTTTTGAAAAAGTGGAAAAAATATTTATATATATATATATATATATGTAACATATGAATTTGCCGAATTTGTAGGTGAGAATTAAAACGCAATATTTTTAACAAAACAAAATATATATAATCAAAATAAGCTCCATTAGCAACAATGGCCTTTTGCAAGCGATAAATTAGATTGTTTATCCTATTTTTATAAAAATCAACATTTTTAGAGCTTATAAAGTCTTCGGATCCTTGAATCACTTCTATTTGGTTTCGGAATTTCTTATTTTTCAAATAATATTCCAAGTGGTGAAAAAGATGATAGTCTGTCGGTGAAAGATCTGGTAAATAAGTGAGATGCGGTAAAATGTCATCATTTAATAAATTTAATTTAGAAATTGTGATTCGAGATGTGTGTGGTCGAGCATTGTCTAGCAATAGTATTGGCCCATATTTATTGATTAGCATTGGCTATTTTATTTTTAATTTTTCATTCATATTATCGATTTCACAACAATATGAATCAGCCATAATTGCTTCGTCTGTTTTTAAAAAAGAATAATAGATTGTTCATTTATTTGTCCACCACACAGTGGACCATAAGTTTTTTTTGGTGTAAAGACGGCTTGGGTGTGTGTACTGGAGCTTCATTTACATTTAACCAATGTTCAAATCTTTTTCTGTTATCATACAGAATCCACTTTTCATCACAAGTAATGATTCGATATACGAGGGTCGTTTAATAATTATGGTAAAAAATTAAGAAAAACTAAATTGAAAAATTTAGTTTGATTAATTAAATTAAACAATAAATTATTTTACCATACTTATCAAACGATCCTCGTCTATATATATATATATATCCCTACCACGATTGGTTTCAAATATGGTACTCATTCGTTTGACGAGAAAAGACACTTGTGCTAGTTATAAATCAATCTATCAAATTTCTCTATGATTAGTTCATGTGGTACCAAAATATCAAGTGGAACCATATCAATTTTGAAGTGAACCAAAATTATCTTACGATGAGTCTAATTGTAATGAATTTCATCATAAAAATGATTTATCATCCCAACACTACAAGATGCACTGTGGTATTGAAGTGATAGTTCATCTGTATGGAATTGAATTCGCTACAATTCCAAAACAAATTGTATTTTAAAATTGAGCAACATTTTGGACTTAAAACGTACTTTATTTGATGCCATATTTTCACTCTGGAGGGGGGGTTAAAATAATATTGAATTTTTAAAAGCAAAAAGTTGTAAGTATTCAATAAATAATAATTCATTACAACATTCATTTTATATGTTAGGTATGATAAGGATATTATATTAGTTATTTTACTTGATGCAGATAAAATAGATTTTCCCACGTATTGAATATGTATTATAATATTATTAGTTTTTCTTTTCACTGCTAAATGAAAATCTCTCCAAAAACTTTCTTCTGCAATAAATATATATATATATATATATATATATATATATTAAATAAAATATTTAAAAAATATTGATGTATAAAGATAAAAAAAAACTTTTTGCATTCTGTTAGCATTATTTTCACTTAAAAAGTTCCATTTTGCATCTAATAAAAAAAATAAATCTTGCGTCTTTTACAAGAAAACTAGGTAATAGAATATTAAACAGACATTGATTATATTCGAACGTTGTATGATAACAAAAAAATTACTTCGATATTTATGTTATGTTTTAAAGATAAAGTTTCAATGTACAAAAACTCTAGAAATAATAATAACAATATTTTTTGTCAAAATCGAGAGTGCACATATAAATTAAATCGAACGAGTGTTCGTTTTCATTTGGACCGAATTCGTAACAATTGTCAAGGATTCACTAAAAATTCCGGAGACAGATCGTACGAATACGCACACACACACATCTATTCAGACACACAGACGCACGTAAATTCATACAACAGAGATCAACTAACTCTGGGCTTCAACCTCGAAAAACGCCGGGGTGGTGGATAGTTAACTACGCTCGCGTAGATTCTTACAGGCTTCAGGGTCGCGGAAAATATTATTTATATTTTGATAGGTTTGTTTATGGTATTCTTTTCCTATTTAGTGGCAGAAGAGTTAATAATAAGAAAAGTTAGTTTGAATAGTCTCAGTGTCTGTTCACCCCGTCTTCGATGTACCGCACACGCGTTTCGGGGTACGAGTACGACGTGGAGATTGGGTATCTGTTCCCGACAGCAATAATTTCCAGTCACGCCCAAATGAACATAAAAACAGGCCATTCCGACCAATTTAATAACGATTATTTTGAATTCATAGCTCTCAAATTAGGTACAGTGGAAATGTTTTATTTCTTCAGTATCGTCGGGCTTAACACAATTTATGTGACGATAAATCTTCAGAGAAGTAAAATAAAAAAAATAGTTTCTGTACTATTGCGTTGTGTTTTTTCAGTTTTAGTTTAATTTAAATGACGAATGGGAGAATTATAATTTATAATCAAGATAAATAATGTCGACAGACTGCACTATTACGTTGTTAAGTTGTAATTGCCCTTGAAATATTTTTTTACGATAATTTGATAAATTTGTCAAATTGAAAACTTTTCTAGAAAAAACATGTATATTTTAAGAAGAAAATTAATGTTTAATAGAACTTTTCACTCGTTTTACATAATTTATTATAAGCTTAATTTAATTATATTTACTGCATGATTGCATATAATATATGTAATATATATATATATATATATATATATATATATGTATATATGTATAGGATCATCGAAAATGAAACTCCTAGATTTGTGATTAATTAAAAAGAAACATGTGTATAGGTGCTATATAGAATGGTGTATAGGAAAACATGTGTATAATTTCTTTTGTTACGTTTTTAATAAAACATAAATCTAGATGTCACATTTGGATACCATATATATATATATATATATATATATATATATATATATATATATATGTGCCTCTCTCTCTATGTGTATGTATGTATGAATGATTGATATAGATATATCAATGATTAAATAAATACTGATTCAATTATCATTTATTTATTAAGAAAACACATACCTGATACTTAAAATTTATAAATTAAAACAATTCGTTCTAATATTATCTTCTTATATTGTAATATCAAAAAAATTATTTATTAAATAGGTCGATGAGACACTGCTTATCAGTTTTATTTATTTTTTATAAGTTTCATGTTTATTCTACTTAAAACGATTTAATATTTATTATATATTAAAAAATAATTATTTCAATTTGAATCAATAATATATATTAATATATATATATATATATATATATATATATATATATATATATATATATATATTAGGTTGGCAAGTATCTCCCTTCCGCTTTTTTTTTTTTTTTTTTTTTGTACATAGCTGCGAAATTCAAAAGACCAGAAGGCGGAAGGGAGATATTTGCCAACCTAATATATATAATCATAATATTTGCTTATATCAGTCCACTGCTGAATGAAAAACTTATTGAATGCACTCATGTACTGGTAATTAGTCATACTCACCACGCTGACCAGGCTGGTTATGAGGATTCTTTATTCAGGGTTTACTTTTTTAGGGGAGTTGTCTTTACCTCAGATAAAGATTCCTACTTACCTAGTTCTCCAACTGAAGATTGAACACAATTTCTTATATAACTGACAATGAAGTAAACCACTAAACCACCGGCCAGCTATATATATATATATATATATATATATATATATATATATATATATATATATATAAATGTCAGTTTAAATGAGGTTGAATGATAATAAAGAATAATACATGATATTAAGTAAATAAATCTATGTCTAAACCCTTCAGTCTTATTTAGTTTACACTATATAACCAACTGAACCACTATATAATCAATGAATAAATTATTTTTTATGAATTTTTTTTAATAATTAACACTTATTGAATTTAAGTATAGTTATAATAAAAATATGACTAAAAAGAATCTATTAACACTCAAAATTTCAACCATTTATATATTAAAAAGAAATACTATTTTTCACTTTAATGGAAAATTTGAATACTGTGTGTTTTATTACAGTAGTAAATTCACTTTAAGATAAAGAGAAACACTCTCCTCTGATACCACAAGATTTATTAACTGTTCAATAATCTCTTATATTATTCTCTTTATTTTCTGCTGTGTATTTTAATAGCTATATTATTATCGTCAAAGCGTTTTATTATAAAATATAGATTATTCTTTAATTGTTACTTATTTATAAATCACTTATATATTTATTGTTTTTTTTTCAGAACAAAATAAAATGAATATTAATTAAAAAAAGTAACGAATTTAACAATAGAAATAATAAAGTAAACAATAAGCGATTATTTAACACTTTTATAAAATATTTCAGTGTTGAGATTGAATAACTAATTTGTATTAAAGAAGAATTTTAATTTACTTTAAAGGGAATATTTTTATGATTTCATTTGGTTTTTTATTCCAAATATAATTATCTAGAAACATTTAAAATATATATTCCTAATAATGTTATTATATTGCAATAAATATTTTTTAGATAAAAACTTATTTGAAACACATTAAATTATGCATTTTTTAAATAGACTTTCTGAGATGAACATTACATAAATCAAATTTAGAATGAATTCCTACGAAAATATTCTAGAAATGATACGTGTAGACAAATAATTAATATTAGAAAATATCAAAAAAAAATATTATGAACGCATTAGAAAGATACCGAAAGAAAAATTTTCTAATAAATTTTTATATGAATGATAAACAAGTCAGATATTAAAGAATATATAGGCCAGACTGTAATTTATACAAATAAAATAAAAACTTCAGAATTATACATGAATAGATATTGTTGACTAAAAATATTGAAGAAATCTATAATATTTACAGAAAAATATATTTTCTGTCAAAAAAAAAAATAAAATAAATTAGTAAAATCATAATATAAAATAGTAATAATATAAAATAGAATAAAATTGATTTTTTTTAATTTCAAAAAGTTTTATATAAAGTTATTAAAAATTTAAAGAAATCAAAATTTGATTCACTTTTAGAGAAATGCAAAACAATCGTATAGGTTCATCAAAATGTGACGCCTAGATTTGTGTTTTATTAAAAATAAACATGTATATAGGGTGGTGTATACTTTCTTTTGTTTCTTTCTAAAAATATACTTTAATGTCATTAAAGTGATTTTTATAATTTCTAAATGGTCAGTTTTTTCATTTAAACTATTAAGTAGTGATTAATGCTGAATAGTTTTAACTCTGGTGCATTAAAAGAGTAAAACTATTAAAAAATATCTAAATATTATATTTTAGATATTTTATCTGGCCAGTTATATCTGATGACATTATAAAAGAAAAATGTGTTTATTTATGTCGTATGTTACTATTTTTTTCAATAGTTGATTTTTAGATTGTTTATTTAGAAAAAAATATTTCACTGCAAGCAAAATAAATAATTATATTTTTAGGTAAAAAGTGGCATAATTAAAAACTTTTTATCAATCTTCTTAAATAAATAATATCAATTTCATAAAATTTAGCTTACTTTTAATTATATAAATCACAAATCAAGGTTCTTATTAATTATTTCTATTGGACATTATTGTATATGAAATATTAATGTCATTGAACAGAAGATAATTCTGGTTGTATTTGAGGAACAAGTTATAAGAGAAATATAATTTAGTCAACTATTTCTTGAAATTTATGCCACATCTAAGTATTAATAAATATATATATATATATATATATATATATATATATATGTGTGTGTGTGTGTGTAAATATATATATATATATATATATATATATATATATATATATATATAGCTTTTTTCTTTGTGTATGTGTGTCTCATTAATGAATTTGAAATGCGTCTCTGATTGTGTGCCATTTTTTCAATTCAAAATATCGTAATCATTTTTCTACTATTCGAAAATTCATATCAAACTTTTAGTAGACAACACAAATAATTTTTTGGTCTTGGAAAGTGATGCCTTTCCAAAACCAAAAAAGCACAATATAATTGAAATAAGCTTCATAGTACTTCATTGTCAATTTTAATAGTAAATATAAATTATAACAATTTTATTATGTTTAAAATAAAATAGGCATGACATTGTCAAATATAAAAAAGCATAAAAATAAAGTGAGTTTTGAATAAAGTTAGCAATTGATAGTGAATAAGATACGAAAGAGAAATTAAGAGTATTTTTTAATCTAAAATATCGTACGGTACTTTTTTTATTATTACTTATTACGTACATACTCCACTCTTTCGCATAATAGTTAAAATTGTTTTTAATTCATGCTTATGAATATATTTTTTTATAAATATATGTTATTGCTTTAGTAATCATACTTTTATTTTTATTTTTAATTCTGTTTAATATATTTTAATTTAAAATAGTTTCAAAATAAACTATTTAAATAGTTCTTTAAAATTCATAATCCCAATTTAAAAATAAATTTCCTCAATTAGTTACGATGATAATTATATTTAATATCTAGTATCTGTTATGTTATGTTTAAATATAACTTGATATTATAGTATATTTTTCTCGGGTTAAAAATGGAATTTTAAAATGAAAACATTCACATACTACGTAAATTTTATAAAAATTATAAAATATACATAACCATTGATAAT
>CP092087.1:39870286-39905286 GCA_029203775.1 Neoneuromus ignobilis
TTCCTGTTGAAACAATTTAATTTCAGAAAAATCCCTTTTATCCTAATATTATCTACACATACACACACACAGATATATATATATATATATATATATATATATAATCTGAACATATTGTTTCTTTGAAGAATTAGTTCACATGCTTAATATTCTTAAAAACTAAATTGTTGAAAGTTATCTTTTTGTTAAATACTTTATGGAAAATTTGACTGGTTCAATAATTTTTGTTCCATATTGTAATGTTATTCATATATTATTAATTATATTCATTTTGTCAATTTCAAAAGAAGATATTTTATTAATTTGTAGATCAATAACTATAGAATATAAACAACCTTGAAAAAATTTTCCGAATTTCGTATTACTTCATCGATTCCGCATATTGAAAAAGATAAATAACATTGTAATGATGTCGTTGACCTCAAGCTATTATAAAACCTGTGTGTCTGATATCTGAGCTAGAATTGCAAGTGTTTAGTCTACATGATATAAACTCTTATCCTGATAATTGCCTGTGTATTCTATAAGGTGGCGGGCCTCCAGGGATACGATGTGGCTTTTTTATGGATTTTGCCCGTTTGGCAACGAAAGTGTAAATATCACTTATAAAAAGAACGATGTCGAGTCTCAAATCATTTTTTCAACAATTGAATACGTTAAAAATATATTATTTTAATTTTTTATCTTGTCTTCAATTCACACGTGAATAATATAATTTTCCGTCTGGATGTTGACGAGACGTGATGGGCGTTCGGATCTGTTGTTTACGATTCGATCAACCGACGATGTGTTTAATAAAATATTATTTTATATTTTCAAATAAATTTCCAAACATTTTTACAATGTTAGATGAAGTAAACGGAATGTTTTAGAAAAGATGAAGGATGGTTTATTTTATGACTTTTAATATGAATTGTTCTTAATTTTTTTCACGAATAGCGTCGTAATAAAATAACAGTTTGTTTAATTTGTCGATTTATTCTTTGATTATAGATTCTTTTAGGTTATTCTTACACCAAATTATTAACATACACACACACACACACACACATATATATATATATATATATATATATATATATATATATATTCAAATGTATGGTATTGGTTTAAAAGCCACAGCATCATTTTTTATATCAGTCATTACTCCAAAGAATATTAAAAAACATTTATTAATAAAATGATTAAAATAGTTATTTTCCGTTTTATTCTATTTATAAAGTTATAAAAATATTATTTTATTTTATTTATAAAATAATAGTTATGTTTTATATTCTGCTATTTATTTCGATTCATTTTTTATTCTTTTTGGCATATTGTCAATAATTCAAAATGTTTCTTAATTTTTTTATTTAAAATATGTATATTATCAATATTCGCTATTTATGATCAGTTCAATTTTAAAATAAAATATTAGTCACATCATATATTTGTTAATTTTTTCTTATTTTTATTGTAATTATATAGTAGATTTGTTTCTTTTTTCTGTTTGTGTATTTTTTTCAATTTAAAATCTTTTATCCAAATATCTTGTCCTCTTTTATGAGAACGAGAGCTACATTATACATATATTTTCAAATTAATCATATTACTAGTTGTAAAATACAATTCAGTTGATTTTTCACAGTTTATTTTTTTAAACATTTGTGCATTCAGAAAGAAATTTTCCAAAATGTAAATATAAATTTATTAAATTACTGTTTTCATTCCTTTTGAATATTTTCTCTTGCATAATTGCCTTTCACTAGTTTTATGATTGTAATTAATCAACTGAATTTAACACATAGTCATTGATAAGATTCATTTTAAATCTGATACTTACTGAAAATTTGTACCCGAATGAACCAATAACAAGTTATTCACTAATGTTCGACTAGTAAAAACTTTCTATTATATCAATACAATTGTTTCAGAGACGAGAGCTTCTGCTGATCTACCTTAACGAGTCATCTTCAAAGGCTTTTTTCGTAAGTAAAACAATTTTACTACTTTACTATTGTCGAATATGATGAAGATTTTTCATATACAGTATCTAAACGGTTTTTTTTTAAATTTTTGTTGGATTTTACTTTTTTTTGTTATAAATTCAATAACTGCAAGATATCTAACATTAAACATTTTAAAATACATCCAATAGCACGTTTTTTTCAATATAAACTGACATAATATTAAAGGTAGACTTTAAAAATTTAATTGCATGACAACAGAATATAGGATTGGATATATCGACGTGAAATCTATAAATTCCTGTTTAGTTCAGGAAACTTTATGACGGAAGATAAATATGATAATTTAATTTTTTTCAAAAAGATATAAATTCTCTATATAACTATGTTATAAAAGCAATAGATAACATCCCTTTACTAATAATAATATAATATTTAGATATAGGTAAATAAACGTATGTATGATTGTTTGTTTTAAAACTATGGAGAATTAACTTTAGCATAAATAATTTTTTATCCCTAATACTACAATAGTTGAAAAATGTTTAATAATCATTTATTATTTACTTTTTGTTTATAACAATAGTAGGTTGATGCGAATTTTGATAGTGATGCCATTATCATCAGAGCTTTTTATACTCATGAAAAATAAAGAAATCACCACTAGTTAGAGATTCATTGCATAAATATAGCAAAATATGAAAATATGTAGTCACAATTGAAAATTAGTCTTGTTTTTGTAATATCACTCTCATAATAATAGTATAAAAAACTAAATTCATATTAGCTTTTAAATGAATAGAGAAATCAGCTAGTGATTATTGGACACATTAAAAAATCTTGTGATATTGGGCTGATTATTCATTTATGTTAAAGTGAATTTGCTGCAATATCAAAATGAACAGTAAAGAAAATTCGTGTTTTATTTTTTTTAATATTTGATACATATTTTCATTTTAACTTTTTTTAAAAACGTATTTTTTTATCATTTGGAATTAGGTTGTTTTTTTATTTTATGTAACCACCGAAAAAAAGAGTTTAGATATTTATTTTATTTCTAAAATGTTATAACAATAATGTGTAATACCAATTTTTGTTTTTATAACAACATTCATTTATCGCTACAACATTCATCATTGAATGTAATTATTATAAATATTAAAAACTAATTATATTCGATTTTATTTATTAGAGAGTTTATCATTCATTTCATTTTGAAAAAACTCTTGATCGTTTCTTTAAAATTTTCAGTACTAAAAACATTTAAAAAGTAAATGCAGTAAAAAACAAATAAAAAAACTAATGGTTCCTCAATTTGTATTCAATTTTGTATTATAACATCGTAGGTATCATTATTTTTTTCTCCACTATTTATCAAAAATTAACTTATTTAATAGAGATATAACAATTAATTTAAATAGGTAATAATTCAATGAACTCAATAAATCATTTTGTTTACAAGATAACTAATTAAAATTATAAGAGAAACTTAAGTAGGATTTTTATAATCATTTCACGTATGTTATTATAAAATCTATGTAGTTTAAAAATATCATAATGCATATCATATATTTTATTTGGCGTTTTAATATTTTCCATTTAGTAAACAAATAAATTTCTATTTAATAACTAAAATAAAAAAAAATTAAAACACTTACTTCCCATATTTTTTTCAAACAAAATAATACTAAAAATATTTATTACTTATTTTTTCATATTATTTTCAAAAATAAGACAAAATTTCAACTAGATTGATATTAGTTAAAATTTGTCATTAAAGTTATAATTGTTAATTTTTAATATATATATATATATATATATATATATATGTAGGTATGCATGTATTCTAAAAAAAAGGAAAATTGAATAATATTTATATCCTAAGTCAACCAATTTACACTAAAGGAACATTTATGAACATAAGAGTAAAAATTGGATAGTGTCAATTTAAAATAAATTCACATATTACGAAATCTGATATTCCTTTATCTTTTTTAAAAAGTATTCAATCAATGCATCTTACATGTATTCTCCTAAGGCAGTAAAAAATGGATCTTAAATATAAAAAATATTCAATGGCTTCAGATAATACAAAAAAACATAGAAAGATGTATGTTTGAAATAACACGAAAGATAAGAAAAGAATGGATCAGAAAAAAAATAAAAATTACAAATATTGTAGCAAAAATAAAAAGTTTAAAATGGAAGTGGGTTAACCAAATAAGAGAAAAAAATTACTTACGATGAACAAGGGAAGTTATTGATTAAGAACATAGGTACATAATAAAGTTCAAGAAGAGAAAAAAAAGTTATATAAGAGAAGGAAAAATATTTAGATGAAAAGGAAAAATAATAAAATTAGTCTGAATGAACTGGAAGAGATAGCCATTAAATCGGTCAAAGTAGAAAATTTTAAGAGATGCTTTCATCCAGTTATCGACTGATAGTGAGTGCTTCTGCTATTATATATATATACGATTTATATATATATATATATATATATATATATATATATATATATATATATATATATATATATATATATATATATATATATATTTATTTATTTATTTATTATATATATATATATATATATATATATATATTTATATATATATATATGTATGTATAAATGATTATTTTTTATGAATATGAAGAAAAATTCAAAAACACATTTTTGTATAGGAATTATTTATTCAAATACTACATTTCCGAAACATTATGAATTACAGTCTCGAAAACAAGAACATAGCACAGACAACAAAACTGAAAAAAATGGTAATAAATATTTATGTAAAATATATATACATAAACCGGTATATAAAGCTATTTTACAAAAAAAGGAAGTTTCATAAAAACAAATTCCGACCCTGGAAATTTATTATAGCCAATGACTCCGGGGGGCAACTCCTCCAACTCAAGTTCGAGGGAAAAATTATCTGCGATGGAAAAAAACGCCTCGCGTCAAAAGTCCCTCGAACAATGAGAATCCCTTTATAAAGTCGTTGACTTCTGTACATAACAGACAAACTTTATTGTCTATGAACAAGTCAATATAAATTTGATGTTTTCAGACTTCAAGAGATTTAAGATAATATCGATATATATATATATATATATATATATATATATATATATAAAAGTATATATAAATAAGAGTTTTTCTTCAAAGACAATTAAATATTATGAGTTAGATAAATAGCTTTAATCACGCTTCGAAGGACTGTGTTGTAATTGTTTGGCAAACAATTTGACTAGACAAACTGTAAGTCTGTCTCCGTAGACGTCTAGTCAGTTGTAATATTTGTTAGAGCGTAAAAAATATTTTATATAAACCTGACTGCGTATTTATTTTGTAAGATCTAAAAAGGAATATTATTTCCATATTTCAAGAGCATTTATATTGAATTTATTTTAATGTAACAAATGATTAATAATATTAAACTATAAAAATATTCCTTATAAGCTATATATATATATATATATATATATATATATATATATATATATATATATATATATATAAAGAGAGAGAGAGAGAATGAGAGAAAGAGTGAAAGGAGAGAGATTGTCCGAAAAGTTTGACACTAATAGTGAAATAAACTTTTCTAAACAGCTTAAAATGACATCAACACTAGATAATAAAATGTATATATTCCTTTTTAGTAGTGTTCAGAGATGGACTTAGGAAGAAGTGAAAGACAAATTTACAATAATACTGATCAACCAAATGAAATCTATTATCGTACTGTGCAATTAACTTATTGAACTCTTTGAATGTGTCTTATAATTTCTATTCCTTTAGATTTATTATCATTTTAAATTTAATTTTTCTTTATTTTTTCTTAATTTTTTATTTCAATCCCTTTTAATTTAATTTATTAAACATTATTTTTGTTATTCTGAGGGTCATCATAAGATCATTTTTTTAAAACTTTCGTTATTTAAATTTTCAATTCCTTTTTAAGTTAATCTGGGCTTTTTAACTAGACGTGTGTGTGTGTATCTATATCTATCTATCTATCTATCTATCTATCTATATATATATATATATATATATATATATATATATATATATATACACCCATCCCTCAATTTACATGGGGTATCCGTTCCACGTGGATTCGTTTTACGCGAATGAAAATCGCGTAAATTGAGTC
Organism: Neoneuromus ignobilis; assembly: GCA_029203775.1. Lineage (NCBI taxonomy): Eukaryota > Metazoa > Arthropoda > Insecta > Megaloptera > Corydalidae > Neoneuromus > Neoneuromus ignobilis. The sequence continues at coordinate 39,876,393 of CP092087.1, forward strand.
TGTCAGTACAATAGAAAAAATATTGGAAATAAAAGCTAGTAAAGTTGTAGAAACACATATTTATTTCACATAGCTTAACAAAAAAATAATGATGTTTTAGAAAACAAAAGTAGATAAATTTTATTCGGTGTCACTATCGCTACTGCAAATTAAAAAAATCAACCTTTTATATATTTATATCGTGCTTTTATACCTTCAAGTAAGAGTTTGTGTCTCTCTGATATATAATAAATTCCATGAAAAATTATATAAAATGAAATCTATCTGACCGCGTATAAAAAGTGTGACATAAATCAATACCGCGTAAAAAAAGGTCCGCGTAAATAGAGGTATAATTTATCGCGTAAAAAAAACTCGAATAAAAAAAGCCCCGCGTAAATTGATGGACGGGTATATATATATATATATATATATATATATATATATATATATATATGCCTGTATAGATATTTGTAATTAGATACAATCTTTTCTTTACAATTAAATTATTAATTAGTCATTAATAAATAATTTCTTCTGCAATATCAGTTATTCCTTTTTTGGATATTCGTTTTATTATGATGACTCTTGTAATATAAAAAGAAAAGTATTTTTTATATATTATGTAAGTTTTATTTTATTAAAAATAACTATATATATATATATATATATATATATATATATATATATATATATATATATATATATATATATATATATATATATAAAATATGTATATATGTGTGTATATATACACATAACTATTATTACTTGTCATTTTTTTGTTAAGAAATTAATTATGAGATATTTAATTTTTACAATAAGTTATTAAACAAATTTGGAATTAGTTTTCAAACTCTGGATCGCTCTATAGAGGAATGATTTATTTATTAAACCTATTTTTATTTTCACTCAAATTTAGAATCATTTATTTTGAATAATTGGAATTTTCTGCTAAATATTGATTGTTATTTTCTTACAAAGTTAATGATAAATACAGTTTACAATTATGTAATTTTTTATTTTTTATAAAATAATTTGTAATATTTACTTTTTTACAGATAATTAAATTCATTTCCAATAAAATACTATTTTTTATTTTGTAACTTATTTATTTTGTCACTAACAGTAGAATATTTATTTTTGATATATAAATTTTTATATAAAAATATCAAAACTGTTTTTATATAAAAACAGTAGAATATTTACTTTTAATATATAAATTTTTATATAAGGAATTGTTACAATTCAAAGAATGCTATTTTTTAACTACATTATATAATTACTAAATTATTAGGTCTTATAACATGAAATGCCGAATTTTTATTTTATTTCCAATATAATAATCCCATATTTCATAGTATAATACCTAATATATAATATAATGGTTATTTCTGTTTGGATTTTAATTTTGAAAAATTCTTTATAAACGTTTATTCATTAATAAAACAAAATATTTTTTGAAATAAATTAATCATAAAAGAGAATTAATAAAATGAAACTGTTAAAGTTATATATATATATATATATATATATATATATATATATATATATATATATATATATATATATATATATAGACGTGTGCATGCACAGAGACTCATTCTTTTCTGAAATTAAAATTAAATAACATAAATATTTTCAGAAATGAAATATTTAACAATTGAAACTTCACAATTCAACATTTGTATATGTTTTAATTTTTTTTTATTACATATAACAAAAATAACAATTTTATATGTATATATATATATATATATATTAAAAAATGAAATCGAGATTAAAATAGGTACTTGCATATATAATATCTGTTTCTGTACATAAAATGGACATTGAAATTTAATATATTTATTACGTTTCGTATATGATTTTAGCATTTTTTTATTCTTATGTTTGTATTGATCATGTATTAATATATCTTATGAATAACAATTTTATTATTCTACATCACATTTCAGTATCATCGATCAAAATACATAACAGGGTACTTGAACGAAACTCTTCATACGACATGACTGGTGATTCGTCTTGTAATTACACTAAACCGTTCACATAACCACAAAACATCAGAAATTAATTATTTTATCCTTTAAAACGATTGCATAGTTCAATATCTGACACACTTCAATGAATACATCTGCCAAAAATATCTGTTGTGTCTTGGTCTCATTAAAATATAATCAATGCGTTGTGACAGCACCTGTACTGAATAAAGAAACGAAACATAAGGCCAATTGTGCTTGCCGGCATTTTTTATGTTTTGTAAATCACACCTGTTCATCGTATAACGATTGACTTTCAGAATAGCACTTCGCACTGTGCGATCGAAACGCTAGTACAATATTCGTTTCGGATTTTTTTGTTTATAAAACACTACGTGAACAGATTTTTAAGTGTAGATCAAAATAAAACTGTATAACGTTATGCCTAACATTGCTTTCGAAATATGATTTGTTTCTCTACTACATTCTAATTGTTTATTCTGCACGATTACATTTAACATTTTTATATCTGTCTTGTTTTCATTGAATCAAGTCTGATTGAAACGTCGGTATGATATTCTTCGAAAAATAACGTATCAATTAATTAAAACAGTCATTCATCTGTATATATAAAATAATCATATAATGTTAATAAAATTAAATAATTTTGTCTTAAAATATTTTTTACTCCATCTTGATATTTGTCATAATTTCATACATTATGTATGTGAATATACAAATAACAAGTTTCAAATTTAGTATTATTAATGACTTTTCACAAATAAATTCAATAATATGAAAATAATATCGTTCTTTATGCGACTGTGTATACTTTATTTATTTTTCAATTTTTCTTCTAAAACTTTTCAATAGTTTTAATATTTTAAATAATATATAATTAATACTGGTAATATTAAAATAATAAATGTGACATTAATTAATTTCTATTAATTGAAATTGAAGAAAATAATTAATACATACATACATACATATATATCTGTATATATATATATATATATATATATATATATATATATATATATATATTATATATAGTATGTATGTATGTATTTCATAAATTAAAGTAGTTATTAAAACTAAATTATATATAAAAATGATAATTTAGATATACAGAAAAAACCTAAGTATTGAAAAAGTTAATAATAAATATATTATTATTTTATTTTATCTTATATGAATTATATTTATTATTTGTGAAGTAGCATGTAAAAATGATTATTAATACAAAATACAAATAAATATAAAACTTTAAAAAAATATTTTAATATTTTATTAGAAATAAAAACTTTTATTTTTTTTGTATCTAAATCCCTTTAATTAATTCAATTTTACAGTAATGAATTACTTCTTTAACAATACAATATTTTATTACAATATTCAATTATCACTTATGCTCATTTTTTTAAAGTTATACATTTTTGTAACCTTGTATTGTTTTTATAAAAATATTACTAATATAGGTGTGAAATCAATTTTCTTTAATTTAAGAGAATGGAGTAATTTATATTGACAGATATAATAAATAAAATTAAAAGTACTTTTTGCACTTAAATATTTTATTCCCTTTGAACATTTATTAAATTATTTTTTTTTTAATTTTTTCAAAAAAAAAATAATTAAAATAAATGTTCAAACACGCGAAATTATATATATTTTTGCTTTTCTACAATATATTCAAATTGTTTAAAATTTCTGATATATAAAACAATAAGAAAGTAAATTTTATATATATATATATATATATATATATATATATATATATATATATATATATATATATATATATATTATATCATATCAGGTTGTATCAGCTTACTATTGGAGGAAAATTTCAATGAATGTTACTAATCACTTGTACTTAGTCATACTCACCACGCTGAACAGACAGATTGGTAAGAATTTTTTATTCAAGGTTTACTCTTTTAGGTAAGCAAACTTCACATCGGTTAAATAGCTTCACCTGCTTTATTTCTCTAATCAGGTATCGAACGTATTCTCTCACATTACAGGTGAAAATATAAGCCATTGTATCGTCGATCTGTTTTATATATATATATATATATATATATATATATATACATACACATATACATACACATCTATGCTCATATATATTAGACACCCACAGTATTTATTTATTTTATGTATTATATATTAATTACCCAATAAAATTTTATTAATAAACCTAAACCTAAATGAATCCTACGTCCGTTACCTTAGAAATTCAATAGTAACAATAATACTGTATATTCCTAGGGGTGTCTAATATTTATGAGCATAACTGTGTAAACGCGAGAGTCATTTGATAAGTATGGTAAATTTATTTATTGTTTAATTTAACTAATTAATTAATTTAATTAAATTTTTCAATTTAGTTTTTCTTACTTTTTTACTATACTTATCAAACGACCCTCGTGTATATATATATATATATATATATATATATATATTTATGTATATATGAAAGTCTATTATTATAAAGTAAAATATTTCTCTATATTGAAAAAATATTTTGATCAATGCATCTTATCAATATTCATTTATGTCGATGAAACAAAGGTCTTATAAACCGAATTTTTCTGACTATATAACACACAAACCATAAAAAGATATGTGTTGAAAATATAATGTAAAGACAGAAATAGAAACTAGTGAATAAAAAAATAATAATAACGAATCTTATATCAATAATGAGAAATTTAAAATGGAAATGGGCCAGACATATAACAAGAATAAGAAATCCCCTATGATAAGATAAATTATTATTTGGAAACTCAAATTTATAAAAAGACACAGAAGTATGCTTATTGATCTATTTTTTTAGTCAAATAATTGAAATTGGGTAGAAATGAAAATGGAAGTGGAATGGAAGTGAAAGGTATTTTATCGCTTGAAATTTAAAGTTTTGGGATAGTCTTTTCATCCATTAGTAGATATAAAAAGGCTATTTCTGCTAAAATCCATACACTTATATATATATATATATATATATATATATATATATATATATATATGTATATATATATATATATATGTATAATTTGATAATTCTTTAAAGAAAATATTTTATTTTTACATTAAACAAAAATTTCAATTATCTTGATTTTATCATGAACTATTTTTCATCATTATTTTTTATTTGATAAACATTCGAATACTAATTCACTATAAAAAATAGTTTTTTACAAAATTGTTTTTTTTTTTGGAGTAGTATTTACCCTCCTTCTAGACTTTTTAATATGAATTATTAATTTTTTTTTTTAATTTTATTCAAAATGCAACTAAAAATTATTACACTATAATATATTTTAATCCAGTCATTATTCATTAAAATTACTTTCGATATTTTCATTAATAAAATAAATAATTCTACTTAAATATTAATATTATTTTCTAGTACAAAATTATTATTACTTAAGTACTAATACTATTCTATGTTTATTTTATTACTAAGATCAATTTGATTATTTTCATTTAAAATTTTTAATTTATTTCCTAAGCTATTTACATATGTGTTCAAGTGTTAGGAAATTTAATATTTTTATTATGGAAGGGTTGATTATTTTGTTATGTAATTAAGCAAATCATTCATTATGTACTTTTTTCTTTAAATATAAGTATATTATATATATATATATATATATATATATATATATATATATATATATATATATATGTATGTATGTATGTATATGTATGTATGTATGTATGTATACATATATACACACACACACACACATATATATATATATATATATATATATATATGTATATATATGTATATATTCATATAAATAAATGTGCCTATATGCATGCATGCTTGTGTATTGATACAAATAAATACATATATCCATGTATAGATATACCGTTATCGAGCAGTGTGCGGCCTTTTTTTGAAAAGAATGTGATGAAATGAAAAAAGAATGAAGATTTAAATGAAACAATTCAGCTATTTGCAATTTAGATGACGCGTCGTCATCGCCACGGGCATTGTGTTGTCTTCAGCCCTCTTCTGTTCACATTGTTGCGAACTTGCTCACCATGTATCTTTGTACCAATGAGATTATTTTCAAAATAGAGGAGTAAACATGTATGTATGTATGTATGTATCTATATATGTAATATATATATATACATATATATATATATATATATATATATATATATATATATATATATATATATATATATATGAGCTTGTTTTTAAATATATCGAAATTTTACAAAGTCAAAATATAAACATATAGTTCAATAAAAAATACCCCATCTGTTTCCAAAATCATTTTTAATTATAAAAAAATAATTTTAATTATGAAGGAACATATTTAGTGAATTCATCAGATTCTTCTTTATAATAAATTTACATAGTCTGTTATTTATATAAAAATATTTTTTATATATATTATTATCTTATCATATTAATTATATATGCATATACATATATATATATATATATATATATATATATATATATATATACGATATATATATATATATATATATATACGATATATATATATATATATATATATATATATATATATATATATATATATATATATATATATATATATATATATATATATATATATATATATATATATATATATATATATATATATATATATATACGATATATATATATACTCGTATTGGATGGAGTCATAAATATTTTCCCTTATTGAGACCAAGTTTTAATGATTCATACTCATCCTAATAACTCGCCACATGTGACAAGTTTTTGCTTGTTTGAATTAAGGGAGTAATGCTTAATCTTATTGACATTGATGACTTATATATCATATTCAAATAATAATCTATTGGCTGTAAATGGGAGGATAGAAAGTGCGCATTTGCCATATAATGTAATTGGAGATTAAGCAGGGAAAATGCTACAGAGACAAGTGAAAAAATATATAATGTGTATGGTGAAGAAATCATAACTAACCGGCAAGTACGGAATTGGTTTGCAAAATTTCGTTCCAGAGATACGTCATTAAAAAATTAACCTAAACTAGGGTGCTCTTCTAACTTTAATTAAAAAGTTCTAAAATCATTGGTTAAATACAATCCATGTCAAAGCACTCAAGAATTATTAAATAAGTTAAACACATTACAGTCCACTATTTATCGCCACTTGAAAAAGATGGATAAAATAAAAAAACTAGGTGTTTAGGTTTTACACAATCTTAATGAAAAAAGCAGTTGGTTTTCGATAGTGGCAAGTCTTTTTTCAAGACCGAGGAACGACCCATTTCTGGATAAAATTATTAGTGGCGATGAAAAATAGATTACATATAACAACATTTTACACGAAAGGCAGATGGATTGATAAGGATAAATCTCCAGAAGCGGTCCCAAAGGCTAAGTTTCATGGAAGAAAAATAATGTGTCGTGGGATCATCGTAGAATCATACATTTTGAGGTTTTAAATGGGAATGAAACAATAAATTCAGAAATATGTGTCCAACAGCTGCAGCGTATTCACCAAAGTTTAATCGAAAAACCTCCTGCGTTCGTCAACGTTGGTCTCCTCCATAATAACGCAATACCCCACAAATTTACAGTAAATGTAATGTAAGAAAAATTTTTAGAGCTTTGATGGTTAGTTACCTACACCCACCATACTCACTAGACTTGACACCATCAGATTATCATTTTTTTTCGACCCTTTTGTCTGAGGAAAAATTTTCTATGATAGTGATGATCTTGGAAATACTCATTATTAATAAAAATTAATAAGTAATTACTAAACACTTACAAAATCTTATACTTTAAAAAATATTGATTCAATTGTATACAAATACAAATTTTCCAAGTATTCTTTTTTCATTTCTAATTTATTACCAAATAAAATAATTTACTTTTTTCTATATAATATAAATTATTTTATAATCCTCACTTCACCAAATATTTTTTTTTCTATTTCAAACGTGTTAAGAAGTTATAATAGGACTAAATATCAACAATATAGTTTTGATATAGAATACTTATTTTAATTAGGTGCTAAAAAGAAACAAATTAACACAAGTTAATTTTTATTGTGAAAAGAAAAACATTTTATATCACTATTAATAGGTGATGTGATTTATTTTCTTTTATATAAATGAATCAAAATGTTTATAATATAAAAAACTCCAAGCACAAGCGGCCCCGTCTGCTTGCTCCACTTGGAGCTTCCTCGTAAAGGTCCGTGCGACTCTTTTAAACTTGACCAGCAAGAGCCACCTCGGTGGCTTGGAGCTCCCCCTGGTCAAACGTTTTGCAACAGTTTCAGTGGAGCACTTTGCTCTACTGAAATTTGAGATAGGCTCCTATAGTGCTTCCCTTCTATCCATGAGACGTTCAGGTATTTGCGCGACTAGAGGCATTACCTCCGGGTACCCCTCTAACAACTGACCACATGGTGGTCGTTGCGATCTCTTTGATTTTAATATAAAAAAATATAATGCATAATTTAATTTAAATCTTATCAAAAATTACTTTAATAAAATAATTGAATTATATATATATATATATATATATATATATATATATATATATATATATATCTGTATTATGCATTCGATGGAAAATAATATTTAATACTACTATTTACAGTATAACTGGATGTCTATGATTAGCTCTGAAAATACTTTCTATAAAATAAACATAAATATCATTGCTAATTTATATTTATAAAAATAAATTATTAATTCAAACAGAGGAATGGAATATTATATTAAAGCCTTGAAAATAATAGCGTTGACATCTAGATGCACATTAGAATAAAATAGAAGTAATTATAGTTCAATAAGATATGCATACAAAGAAATAGTATTAAATTTATTCTTTGACTATTTTTATGCTGAAAGTCTATACATTTTAAATATGTGTGTTATAAACTATGTAAGAAAACAAAATATATTCATTTTAATTTTTCAATGAAATAAAGAAAAAAGTATGTAATTAATATAAATCTATTAATTAGTTAAAAATTGATAATAAATATTATAATAATGTAAATTTTGAAATTAAATTCATTTTCATTTAAATGGTATAGAATTGTTATATAGTAAATTATAATAAATGGAATAGAATTATTCAAAGAATTATTTAGATTTTTTTACAACATTTACGAGATTTAATCAAAAAATACTTAATTTACCATAAAATTTTATTAATAAAAATAATATAATTTAAATTGATCACATTTTAAAAAAGTTTCTTAGTAATTACATTGTATTTCCGATACCTTTTTCATTTTTAGAAGTATTTCTTATAGGAACATTTAGAAATCGCTCTAAGATAATTAACCAAAATTTTTATCACGTTAATCGTTTAAAAACGATATCCTTTTTAAAGAGCATTTTAATTTTAAAAACTGCTGAATTCAAAGGGAAGTATTAGCTAGTGTGTTTTCGTGGTGCAGCATCTACGATCTATTTTTTTAATTTTCAGTTTGATTCTTCATTTCTAACTTACATAATCACTTCAAAATCTTATGGTAAAAATGTTATTTTACTATCTGATTTGTTAATTATCTATTTATAGTGAATAATTCTTTGAAAATCGGAAAATATGATGATGGACTTATGTGGATTGTTATCATGTTCGATTAAAGTGTTGTTTTTTAAAAAATGCCGGAATCATGCAAAACATATAATTTGACTAAAAAAATCTTCTTTAAGTGATATTTGTAATAGTTTATTTTTTCTGAAGTCATTTTTTCAAATTTGAAACAATATATCAGATCTTCGATTAGGTCCATCTTAAAAATAGTTGGAGTGAAGAAAATCGAATTATAAAATTTACTATAATATTATAAAGAAATAACTTGTAACGAATTCAATAAAAGTCAACTTATAAATGATAGTTATGTCATTGTGTATCATATCGCTATTTTTTTACATACTATATATTTATAAAACTGCACACTCCATCGGTTTTTTTTTATTATTAAACCTCATAAATTTATTATAATAATTTTGTACGAATTTCAATAAATTAAGTATATCTTATAAAATATTTTTTATGATAGTTACTTTTATTTTTAAAAAAATTGCATATAACATATTACCACTTTTCTCAATCTAGTGTTTATTTTTCTATATACGTGTATATTTTTCATCGTTTAAAAAATACTTAAAATAAGTTATTTTTTGTATCAACAACCACATTTGTATAATATTCATCCCTTCTTTATCCAATGAACATGATTCATCTACTAGATATGCCTTTTCTAATTTCAACAAATAATAATAAATATAAAAAATATATAATGTTGCATTATTGAAAATAGTTGTAATATAAAAGATAAATATTTAATAGTTGAATTCATAATTCATAATTTCATGTTTTAAAATACAGTATAAATCATTTTTCTGCAAATATTTTGAACGATGTTTAGAGTAAATTATTTTATTCTACTCTTATTTTTTACTGTTGTAACTAATTCATTTTACACAAATAAATCACTTTTTTAAACGTTAAATACCTTAAAAATATCCAATAATAACTCAATATAATTTAAAAATGGTAATGTAAATTCTCATACACATTTTGTAAAAATACTTTCTTCTTGAATGCTAATCTCTGGGATGTAATTACACATACAAGTATAATTAGTTGAAAATAAAAATCATATTTAAAGTAATAATTATCGTTCATGTAATAAAAAATCTATATTTACACAATATATTAAAGTTATTACTTTTTTATGGTTCTATTATATAAAATTAACAAACTTACATTATTTTTAAAATAATCTCAGAAACAAATTAAGCATTTATAAATTGACATTGATTCTATTTTTTAATAAACTAATAAATACCTTAAACACTTTGAGATTGAAAATAGTTTGAATTATTTCATTGTCACTTTAATGTCTTATAATAAAAGCACAAAACATTTCATTTATTATTTTAGTTTTTTATAACATTTTAAAATGATAACATTGCAATTAAAATATTTATAAAGAATATAATTGAATAGAATTTAATTATTAAAATACAATTTAATAAATGATTCTATGTTTTAGATAAAAATATTAAATTATAACAATTTAAATGAGTGGATCAGATCAATTCAATACACATAAAATTTAAAAACTTACCGAGGTATATTTTATACTATTATTGTCTTTTATTTTATTTTTTAACTTAAAATTTAACTTAAGCTCACTTACAACATTGTTATTTTTATATATAAATAATTTAAAATGATTCAATTACATGAATTTCATTACATTGTTCTTAAGATATATTTTAGTTTTTTTATTTGTTTAACTGCACAAATATTTTTTTGAAACTAATTCGAGAGTATATTTTTAATATCTCTATTAAAATAACTTATTTTGTACACCACCTTTATGAATTTATCTTCATATTAACATTTTTTTATACTATTTCATTATTTTCAATATGTAAAAAAATCATATTTGATTCTTTCTTAAAAATATCATCCAATAAAAATTATGCAATCTAATTATCAATTCTTTAAGAACTATTTATTATTATATTTCTTAATTATTTATTGAATATAAATGTTATATTACTTGTTAAACATATTCTGAATACATCTAATAATTATATAAAAATTTATATAATAAGACATTAAAATTATCAATTACATTATTTGATTAAAAAATAACGATTTTTAATAATGAATTGAATTATACTTCATAAATTTATAACAAAATTTTGTTTAGTTTTTTTTCAGCATATTTATTATTAATACCATTATAATAATGTTTGTCTCTTTGAATTTTCAAGTTGTTATTATCATAAATACGACATGTTGTATTTTGCAGTTCCTTATTTCATTTTTTTAAAAAATCATGTTTTTAATTAACACCTTTTATATCTACAACTAGCCATATTTGCGAAACAACCACCAATGTAATTTTATAAATAATAAAATATTCTAAAAATTCATTTATTATAACAGTTCAACAATGTCGATTGTTTAGATAAAGTATTTTTTATTTGTGAACATTACACATATTTATATATATATATATATATATATATATATATATATATATATATATATATATATATATATATATAATAAAAATGTGTGTGTGTATGTATATATTTATATGTAATAAAATGAAATTGAATTTAACGTCTTCAGAGACATAAAAATGGTGACATTGTTGACATCGCTTTATACTGATGTCCATAAAGGTAAAACTGGATAAACATGTGATAAGACCTTCGGACTCTTGAATCTTGCACTACGATAGCCTAGTTGGTAAACTGGACGGCGACCCGAATTTTCGAACCCTGTTTTGATATGTTTCACACGTATAAATTTTTTTTTGTTTGTATATATATATATTAATATTCGAGTTTTTTTCTACAATTCTTGTTTTATCTTAAAAAGATATGTATTTTAAATATACAAGTGTGGATTGTAGTAAAAACTAAATATCACAATACTTTTTATAAGAATAGAGTTTATTTACAGTAAATTTTCATTATACCATAAAGAAATATTACAGTATTTATATTTTTATATAAAATTTATTTTTATTTGTAATGGTAATTTAGTAATTTGTAATGTATTTTTTAGAAATAATATATGTAGTTAAAAACTGTTAAATAAAATTATATTGAAAAAATTAAATCAAAAATTAAAAATAGCAAACAAATTAAATATCAATTTAATAATTATTAATAACAATGTTTTCTATTATTTCCTAATGATATGAATATATTTAAAATATATACTAGTAAATATTCTTGATTCTTTAGTAACAAAAAAAGTATTTTATCAGTAAGACGCAATTATTATAGTAAAAGTCAGTATTGACTTTGATTCTGTGAAGTTTAAAATCTGATCAGATTTTTATGAAATATTTATGTTAAGTGAAATATAATCGGTGATAATATTTAAGTTGATATATTTTTTGTGAAAAATTGAAATCAGTATTAAAGTGACCATATTATTATACATATAAATAAATTAGATACAATTATGCACACTACAACAATTAATACATTCAATAGTGAGTTCAAAGATGAATTTTTTTTATAATATTGACAAATCAAATATTCTACTCTACAGTTGTATTTGTAATGTGTTATTTTTATGTCTGAGTACCTATAAGCTATATATATATATATATATATATATATATATATACATATATATACATAATTCTTTTACTATTATATTTTCTTTTTATTACAACAATTGTGTCATTTATATTGTATTGAATAAAGAAATAATATGAAGATTATAATAAATTTCATTAATCAAACAAGATAATTTCATGAAGAACAAAAATTTTATTAATGTTTTTAACATTATAAATAATTTACAAGTATTTATAATTAAATCATCAAATCAATAAATAATTGTAACTTAGGTACAAAAGTTGACAATTCAATTCAATTAATTTTTTTGTTAAATATATATATATATATATATATATATATATATATATATATATATATATACACGAGGATCGTTTGATAAGTATAGTAAAAGTAAGAAAAACTAAATTGGAAAATATAATTGAATTAATTAAATTAAACAATAAATAAATTTACCATACTTATCAAACGACCCTTGTATGTATGTATGTATATGTATGTATATATATATATATATATATATATATATATATATATATATATATATATATATATATATATATTGTAAACGTTTTTCTATCCGTTGTTGGATGTAAGCCTCCCTCAAAACCTTCAGCTTCCAATGATACAATGCTTTTTCGTTTCATTCTGCAGCAAATAATTTTCTTGTAAATCTATCCTTTATTCTTATTGTATATCTGGATTTTTATTTATTAATTTCTCTTGTCCATCAGTGATCTTTTCCTCTTAACATGCCAGACCTATATTTCCATTTTAAACTGTTTACTTTTGTTATAACGTCCGTAAATTATATATATATATATATATATATATATATATATATATATATATATATATATATATATATATATATATACGAAATGCAGAATAAAATGCAGTTATTAATCACCTAAACTGAAAATATTTTTTTCAGAAAAAATTAAGATTAGTATGACAAATAATATTGTAACTAAATTTTTATAACATATTTCTCGGTTGTTTTTCTTCTAATTAATTTGTCTTTTCGAGAATATGATTTATCTTAATTTTATAATATAGGGTTATACAAATGTGATGCCTACATAAGTGTTTTATTAAAAAGAAACATGTGTTTAGGGAAACATGTGTATAGTTTATTTTGTTTCTTTATAATAAAACACAAATCTAAGCATCACATTTGGATGACTCTATACAATAAAGCTCTTATTCCTTGATTATGATTTCTACGCATTAGTATCTCATTTTAAAAATGAATATGAAAATATCTTCTTTCGTCTATTAATTATTATTTTAAACAATTCTGCGTATTTTACATTTTAATAAAAATAATAGTTCTTTTATGAATCAGTTAATGAAATCTATTCAAATTATACATTTTGTTAATCCTTTTTATTTGCTAGATTTATGAGTGAATCGTGTCTTATTAAGTATTAATATCATCAAAATATATTTCGTTTCAGAATTTATTCACATTAAAACATTATATTTAAAATATTTTGTCTCGAACATAAGACAAATGTATAAATTATTCATAATACAATTAAGATGTTAAATGCACGTCACATGCATATTTAAGATTCTAATTATAAATTATGAATAGTTGATCAATTATACCGAACGTGAAACCGTGCGGAATATTCTCTGAAACGCAAAACAAGTCGTTGTCCTTAGATGTTATTTAACACTAGTAGTACCAATCTACGATTTGTCGTCTTCTTGTGTTCGTTGGTGAAGAGAATGTCTATTTTAGCAGACAGATAGGCGACTATGAAATTTTATACACACACAATGATCAACAAAGAAAGAAATACCTATATACGTTATGTACGCACTTACTACGTTTACATTATGGTTGTTATTAACGATGACATCATACATTCTAGACGTGGAATATTTTCAAGAACCATCTCAAACATGCACATAAATTAGATTAAATTTTCTTAAATATAATTATAATGAATCATACTCCGATATTATTTTTTAATATATAAAGTTAACCATTCATAAAGAAACTGATTTTATTTTAATTAATATTTTCCATGTTTACAGTCTAAAAATAGTGACAATATAAAATCATTATTCGTCCAAACCCATGAGAATATTTCAATAATGCAAATATATGATGTAATAAAAATGGGCTAGTACTTGATGTAGTAATTTAACATTTTATAGTAAACAATGGGCATTAAGATATAATTGAGAATCAATTCAAATATCAAAGACTTCTCTTTATTTTTGTATTTATTTAATTAAATCGGTTTATTATTGAATTTTTGAAACAAGCAAGGTATTTTCATAAAAAAGTTTTTGAAAATTATCTTTTTAAGATTAAAATTAAATATTTCAGTTTTTTATAAAAACAAATTTATATAAACTCTAAGTGATTATATATATACACCCGTCCCTCAATTTACGCGGAGTATCCGTTCCACGTGGATTTGTTTTACGCGAATGAAAACCGCGTAAATTGAGTCTGTCAGTACAATAGAAAAAATATTGAAAATAAAAGCTAGTAAAGTTTTAGAAACACATATTTATTTCACATAGCTTAACAAAAAAATAATAATGTTTTAGAAAACTAAAATAGATAAATTTTATTCGGTGTCACTATCGCTACTGTAATTCAAAGCAATCAACCTTTTATATATTTATATCGTGCTTTTATACGTTTAAGTAAGAATTTGCGTCGCTCTGATATATAATAAATTCCATGAAAAATTATATAAAATGAAATCTGTCTGACCGCGTATAAAAAGTGCCGCGTAAATCAATACCGCGTAAAAAAGTCCCCTGTAATTAGAGGTATAATTTGCCGCGTAAAAAAATCGCATAAAAAAAGTCCCGCGTAAATTGAGGGACGCATGTATATATATATATATATATATATATATATATATATAATACTCCTGAAAAATGTTTTTACATTTTCATCGAATATAATGATTATGCACTACTTAAAGGTTTTAAACGATTTTTATATAAAGTCGATGCCATCTCAAACTGCTTTCCATCCGTATTTCAATTTTCTTTCTTTTTGATGTCTCCTTACCTGTAATGTTGAACTTTGGTAGATTCTTTTCTATTTTAATCAATACTTCTCAAATTTTTTCAACATTTATATGTAAGTTTTGAAAACGCATGATTGATAAAATGGTGGTATTTTTTAATAAATTTATATACATAAGTGGTGTTGGTTGTTGTTGAGTTATCTTGTTAAAATAATAATTTTTAATGATTTTTTTATTCTAAATATTTCATGATTATATTTATATATTTTGTTATTATTAATAAAAATGATTATCAATTTTTTTACAAAATTTGTACTCAAATCATTTTTGATGAAATTATAAAAAGTCATAAAACCGTTTAAATCTATATTTTTAATGAATTGAAATTATTCTTTCAAATATCAGCGATATTATTCGCATTATTAATAAATTATTCATTAAATTATCTTAATAATTAAAATAGAATCGCCCGCACTAAATATCAATAAATAGAAATATATAGAAACTTTCAGAAAACTGAACTATCGTTCCTACACATGCAAAATATTGAAAAAGTGTTCAGTAATTATATATTGTTCACTTTCTTTATTTATAAGCTGATGCGCATTTCGATGGAAATACCACCATCATCATCATAATTCTACGTTATAAAATCTCACCAAATTTAAAAACGTAGGGCTCTAATATGCAGACATTCTATCGAAATGCGCATCAGCTTATAAACAAAAAGAATTGAATAATGTATAATTATTGAACACTTTTTTCAATATATTTCAATGTTGGGATGATCGTTCATGTGTGTAAAAGTGAATTCTATACAGTTTCAAAACAAATAATGGTTTTAAAATTGTACTGTATGTAAATTTTACTCTAGATTTTATAAATTAATAATAAGATAACAAAACGTTTGAATAGATTTTAAGAATATTATCTGAACAAAAATCTGTAATTTAAAGTTAAAAAATATTAATAAATGACTTGTATAAAAATCTTAATACGAAGTAGAAATACACATAGTAAATATCAGTGGAAAGGATAATGTAAAAACTGTACTATATATAAATTATATTATTCTCTAATATATAATAGTAATGGGATTACAAAGAGATTTGAATCGATTTCAAGAATATTACGAATTGAAAAATTTAAAATCTAACGTAAAACAAATCAAAGTTACTGCTTTTAGTCAAGAATGTAAAAATAGTAGAAAAGAGAAATGATATAATGATAACGAAATGTAAATAATAATAAAATACAAATATTCAAAATTAATTTTGATAGTTGAGAAAAATGAAATCTATACCAAATGCTGATCAGATAAATTAAGAAGTGATATATATATATATGAAAAAAGTCATTTAATATTCTAAAATAACATTCAATGTGGTTAATTAAGCAATTATCACTCAGGAATCCTAAATCTGTGAATAAAAGGAACCATAAAAAATAGGCACAATTATGATACGTTTCTATGTACATAGAAAATCTAGACGTCAATAAAATAATAACCAATTCTACTATATTATTAGAAGTAAGATAATTGAGATTAAAATAATTTAATAGTTTCCTATCTGAAACAAATTGTAATAGTATCAAAGATAATAAAATCATGCAAAAATAGAGCTTAAATGTCCAAAACTGTAAAGGATAAGGAAATATTTGTTGTGATTTCAAGCTAAATATCATACTAAATGATAATGTAAACATAGAGAAAAAGATAAATGTCATTAGAAAAGAACTTAAAGTGAAAAACAGAACATAATTATTAGAGAATATGAAAAAAAGTTAATGTGTTACAAACATAGGAAAATTATCAAAACTGAATAGAATATTTGTAAAATTTAAATAACATGGAAAGAAAGTATTTGAATATGATTAAAACATAATTATATTTAAAAATTGTACTGACAAAATGAAAAGAAAATAATAGGCATATATTTTTAATTAAGAAAAAAATAAAAACATATTCCAGAGTTTATAAAATTTGTGCTATTTTTTTCTTTATTAACAAATCTAAGATCCTTTCAAACTTCAAAGGCGTTCTTGTCAATTATGTGAAGAAAATTGTTTCAACTGCTAGTCTTTTCTTACTATATATTTGTTTGTTTGTTTTAGATCTGTCAATGAATCGAAGATACTAAAATTTCTAATGCTGTTTAAATGATGTATTATGAACAGATGATCTTTTGTGAAATTTTTCTTTATTAATTTTTGTGAATTTTTCTATGTAACCAATTTTAGTTTTTTCTGATCTTTATATGTTTTAACATTATTTTTAAAAAAAGGGATTATTTAAAACAACAAAAATTCAATAGAATTCTAGAGCACATACAACCATTTTTATTCATATTTTAAAATCTAATGTCTTAATTTCCAATTATCTAATATCATACATAATAAGCACGTAAACAATAATCACATAAATAATTTATAATCAAAGTAGTTCTTTTAATTTAAGATAAATGTCAGCAAATTAAAATGTAACAAATTTGAATCATAATAAAAAGAAGATTAAAAAATTATAAGTGATTAATATTTTATGCAAATCTCTATACATGTTATATTAAATACCTGAAGTAAAATTACTTTGGAAAATAATATATATATCTGATGTAGTAGATTTAAAAAATATCAAAATATTTTAAGGAGTGATAAAAGAAACACTAGTATATTTAAAAATGTTCCCATTAATAATATTAACAAAATATTTTGCATTTTTGTACTTGTTAAGCTAGATTTATATTTATACTATTTACAAATATTTTTTAACTTTAAATGTTTTTGCACTTAAAGAATGTAATTGTCTCGCATTTTAAAGCTTATTTCAATCTCCTAAAACTGTTTGTGTAATTAAGTTTATAATATTTGTGAAGATGAAACAAGATTAACTTATTTCGTGACGTTTATCATAAGTACGCCAATCAATAGGTTTTAAGATCTTCTCACTTATATCATTATATTTTATAGTATTTTTCTGTATTAAAACGTTTGTTATCATCATATATGAACATAGCAATTTTAAAAAAATATTTTAAAAAAAATATTTATGAATTTTATTTCTATCTCATCTTATTTATAAGTTGTTTTTTTGGTTTACAATATTTGCCATATATCATATTTTTTTAACGATAAAATTAGTTGTTAAAAACAAAATTCAAAAATTAGTTCTTAAAAACAGTACAAATCTATATATAAATTTTATGTTAATTTATTAACTCTAGATGTAAATAAACACTTTAAATATCAAGTTTATCAGCACAAACTTGTCTCTTTAATTATAAAAAGAATATTCGTTTTCAAAATATGAGAATTTCTTCTGAATTGACAATCCCATTTTTATTGTACTGTTCACTTCATCTACAAATGTTCTTTTAGTGTTAATAGGTTGTTCCAGATTTACATACTTTACAACTTCTTTTTTTCTTTTCCTTTAAATGCATTTCTTTGAATTGAAAATTTATTGTATATAAGTTTTATCTTGCAAAAGTTTATAATAAAACATTTTTTTTTAATTGCTTTACCTAGTTATTCAATTTTTTTTGCAAATTCACCTGAACTTGCTTAGCAAATAATAAAATCGTTAGCATTATTACCTTCTTAGGAAGTTACTAATCATTTCTTCATTTATCTTTATTCTTTTAGATTATAGATTTAATATTTTATATTTTTTTTTCTTATACCACTGTAAATATTTTAGATGGTATTGCATCACCCTGTCTCATTCCTTTCATAATTTCAAATCCTTCTGGTTCTTTGTTTAAACTTGTGTGCATGTAGTAATATTTCTCTAAATAAGTTCTTACATACTTCTTAAATTTTTAATTTTCAAAAATATTTAAAATCACTGACAAATTAACTGAGTTAAAGGCTTTTTCATAATCTATAAATCTGAAACAGAGTGGTATTTGGTATTCTTTGAATCGAATAACACTTTTCTTTCTACAGAAATATAATTCATTGAATTAAATCTGTTTCGAAATCCTATATAAGACTATATATATATATATATATATATATATATATATATATATATATATATATATATATATATATATATATATATATATAATCATCATCATATCAGTTTATATTAACCCATTAGCCCACTGCTACATAGAAACTTCAATGAATGTTACTATTCACTGATATTTAGTCATACAACTCTAACCAGGCAGGTTGGTGAGATTTTTTATTCAGAGTTTACTTTCTTAAGCAGATTTCATTTTTTAAGTTAAAAAGTTTCGTTTGCTCTATATCTTCAACCAAAGTTCAAATACGCTTCTTCCACATAATAGATAGTGAATATATATACAATTATATATATATATATATATATATATATATATATATATATATATATACATATGTTAAGAAAAATATGTAGAGATAGAATCTGAAACGAATGTATTCGAAAGAAAATCAAAGTTTTCGACATTATAACAAAAGTAAAAAATTAAAATGAATTTTTTTTATCATATATCAAAAAACAATGACTGACAATGGACAAAATAAATAAATTATTATTATAAATTAATTATTGATTATTGATTGAGAATTGAGGGATATGAAGTATTTCAAAAAGAGATCAAAGTATAAATATGAGAGAGTCATCTTAAATCGATGCGAATGGAAAATAATAATTTTGGATCATTCGAAGTGGAAAATTTTGATAAAAACCTTTATCAAACAGTGAATAGAAAGAGGATGATATTGATACACACACAATACGTACATATATATATATATATATTTATAATATATAATATGGTGCCCCAAATAGACAGACTGATACTGGTGAGACTGAAAATATTGGACGCACATTTACTTCTTAGTACCATTTACTATCTTTAAATCTCATTTGGATCACCCTCTATATGTATATATATATACCATATATATTTATCTATATATATATATATATATATATATATATATATATATATATATATATATATATATATATATATATGTATATGTATATATAGGTTTTCCAATAAGCGCTTCTGAACTTTAAATGGAAATAAATTAAAAAGTATTCAATTAATTAGTTATTTATTTTTTCGTTTTTAAGCACATTTTAAGACATTATTGATTGGATACAATTTCACTCATATGATCACAATGACTTCACTTAACATTGTGTATTCATTTAGTTCAATTTCCAGTCACTCTTTTACATAATTGTGGTCTAGTTTCATGAATTACACGTTCAGTGTTTATTTTTAATGTTTCTGATGTTTGTGGTTTATCAGCATAAACTAATGATTTTACATAACTCAAGAGAAAATAATCCAATGCAATTAGATCAAATAATCTTGATGGCCAATTAATGAGTCTATGTAAATCCTATCAATTCCTATAATTTTGTTTCTTATTAACTCACAAATAACATTTGTGATATAGTGTGTTAGCAATGTTTTTTATGGTATTTTCTTGATTATTTTCAATTAATATTAAGAATTTTTTTAATCAGGAGTTATCAACCGCAGAGAGTCATTCTATTCATGGAATGTCTTACAAAAAAAATATTTTGATCGGAAGCTAAGAAATCACTTTTTGTCATTTTCATTTGTCATAGCATTGTTTCCGTATACAGTACAAATATTTCTTTACGTTTTCGTCTAATTTTTTTTTCTGGAAATAAAAGAGCTTTAGATAGCAAAATACAACTTCTGATCTTTTATTTTAGAAATTTATAATACAAGTTTTATTTTCCAATCTAAATATTTTTTTAAAAAAATGCATTATCAAATTGTCAACTGATCAAATCATATATTTATGTTAGGAATCTTATACGCAGACACAAATTTCTTTTTAAACTATCTGTTGAGAAAATCTGAACGAACTTTTGGTTCAACCTAGTGTGTGTATATATATATATATATATATATATATTAAATTAGAATTTATTTCTAGCAGAGATATAAGTTTGTGCGTGTAATGTTTATGTGCACATATGAGTAAATATAAAAATATAATCGTTGTCGTCTTAGCGTCGTACAGAAAACGCTTGAATATCGAACGACGCGATCTGGCAATCGGGACGAAAACATAATCGAGTAGCCGACCGACTCTATGAATCATAATTTAAAATTATTCTAAATGAGTTTGCAAGCATCGCGGCTGCTAGAAAGCTACAACTAGAGTAGTGGAAATTCATAACGAGCACGTTGTAACAATATCATTTTTCATGTCGAGTCGATCTCGTATGACAGATCGGTCAGTTGCCGACTTCGTTGACAAATTGACTGCTCGGCTTGACGTTTCTTTTTTGCATTATTATTCATACGTGACGAATCTCTTGAAGTTTTTCTTCTCTTAGAGAATTTTATTTATTTTTTTTTCTTTAAATCGATCTAGTAAATTGTCTCACACTTATATACAAACATTCATATATTTTTTTATACTATACTGTTCTTAGAAATTTTTATCTTTATTTTGAAATTTTTATTTCAAATTTCTTACAACATATATTTATAAGAGTAACAAAGAGAATTTTTTTAGAAAAAATAAAAATGTTCATTAATTTCGGCTTAATATTATTGACAAATTTAAATGAATTTTCATTAATTAAGCTCTTCTTTGGTCCATTTATGTTATATATTATTAATTGTTTCTTATCCGTTATTGGAATTATTTTTAATATGAAATTGTTACATTTTTTAATATTTGATTAATGTACATTCCAAAATATAAATGTTCATTTTTCTAAGAAATTAATAAATAATAACATTAACAGAAGTCTTTCAAAACAAAATGATTATTTGTTTCATATTCCTTACATTAGTCTTTTACTGAAGATAAATATAAAAAAAATTAACGAATTAAAAATAAAAAACACATATATTTATTCTAAGGTCATATGGCTCTGTTTAAATTATATATTTATTAATATCTTCTATATTTTTAATTTTTCTTTCATTCTTTTGATCTTTCTTATTTTTGTAAATTAAATATTATTATTCATAAAAAAATCTTTAGCCCTTAAGAAATGATTTAATATGATTACTATTTTTTTAAACTTTCCATTTTCAGTAAACTAACCAATTTGAGTTTATATATATATATATATATATATATATATATATATATATATATATATATATTTGATTTACCTTTTTAATGATTATCCCGAATTACAATAAAAGATATCTGACCATATTACCTTTTAATCATTATTAATTAATTATTAAGTGTGGAAGCATTTGTGAGAACTATTAAAATCTTATAAGTATGGTTCAAAGAAATGTAAAACTTAATGAATAAAGTATTTTGTTTTGATGTGGTTTGAAAGAAATAGTACAGAAAATACGATTAAAATCATTAGAAAGTTGGATAAGTTTGTCATACGTTAGTATTTTAAGTAATAATATAATTATATCAGTTAAAATAAAACAATTTGAAAGAATAATGAACTTGGAAAATGTTTCAAAAGTTAACAAATTCTGAATATAAATAACGTTATTTCCAGTTATTGCAAAAAAGATTTTTTTAACAATTATAAATAAATTACTCTTTTACTCTATTAAATAATAGTTCAAATAAATATCACTTATGGACATTTTGGTAGTCAAATAATTTTATAATTCAGTGCTCTGACTATGATGGCACTGCTATAGAAATGCATATTAGAAAATAAAATACTCAGTAAGTAATCGTTAATGAAACGTACATTTTCTATAAAATTTTGTAATATTAGGAAAATGAAAATTTGTGTTATAATTAACGAAACAATTAATATCTATACTCACAAATATTGAAAGAAAATCGTATTTTTTTATTGTTGACAATAAATATTATTTTAATAATTCTATTTTTAAATACATATATAAATATATGTTTATATATATATATATATATATATAAATATATGTATATATATATATATATATACATAAATTTAATCTAAACAAATAAACATTGATGATCACAAAAATAAAACGATATTATATTCTTTTAGATATAACCGTGTTTCCTCCAACAGTGCAATCGTACATCCCATACAAACATAGTGTCGGCATACAATAATATTGGTTTTTAGAATTAGTAAAAAATAACTTCGGTCGACACAAAAAATACACCACCGTGTTTAAAACAACTTTCAGTAAAACGGTTTCCAATATATATTTGTATAGTTAGGGATTTAATGTGGGAAGAACACTATTCCGAAATTCCCATATTATTTTAAATATATATATGCATACGTATATATATATATATATATATATATATATATATATATATATATATATATCCATCTATTTCTATCAGTTAAGATATTATAAGGGAACATATTTTTATTTACATTATTATTTAAAACTTTAAATTTTTATCAGAATCTGAAATATTATATATACATATATATATGTATATAAGAGAGAGAGAGAGAGAGAAAATAAGGGAGGATGAAAGAGAGGAAGAGATTAGTAAGTGACAAAAGATAGTAGAGAGAAAATTTTAAAAATAATTTTATAATTTAGGAAAACTATATTCATAAAATTCAATTTTTAACATTTTCCGTACATTTATCAATTATTCATAAAAAAATATAATGTGGAAGAATTTTTTTTATTATATATTTTATAGCGTGGCTTTTAAGTTTGAAAGAACTTTAACTTGAATCCCTATCGAAAGTTCTATCTAACCTAAAAAAATACTATATATATATATATATATATATATATATATATATATATATATATATATATATATTCACAAATGTGTGTGTGTGTATGTATGTGTATATATAAAGGTATGATAAAGATATTTCTTACGTTAGATAAATCTTTCGATAGAGATTCAATTTAAAGTTATATCACGGTTAAAAAAACACATCTATATAATAATTACATATTTGATTAAAATGCCTAATTTAATATTTTATATTTACAACGAATAATATTTGTTGTTTAAAAATACTTTTTTATCTTCAATATTTTATTTTTAATTGTTTTTGTATCTCAATTTATCAACTTCAATTAAGTTCATATCTGTCTTTCAAAACCTATTTACCTTTGTTAAAATTTGTAAAATATTTATATTATTTGTTCTTTTTGCATGCCTGAAGAATTTTGCTTATTATTTTATTGAATATATCTACTGTTTTTTAATTATAGAATTGACACATTTGTATTAATATTAATATACGAGGGTCGTTTGATAAGTATGGTAAATTTATTTATTGTTTAATTTAATTAATTAATTAAATTAAATTTTTCAATTTAGTTTTTCTTTTTTTTACCATACTTATCAAACGACCCTCATATATATATATATATATGTATATATATATATATATATATATATATATGTATAAAACACCTTCACACATTTCAATTCATATAAAATAATGTTAATAAAATAAATCACATACAAAAAATTGTCTAAAATGTTATCTAAATTATTTGCTATCATTACATTTTGCAATTTTTTTTATTAATTCAAATCATTATTGATTTCTCCAAAAAATTTAACGTTCTTCTATTGGATTCTGAATTAATTAATTTATATTTTTTAATTGAAATTATTATTTCTAAAGTACATCTAACATAATATTTTTACATTTGGAGACGTTTTACATTTTAGATAATTATTTAAGAATTTTTATAAAAATGTAAAACATTATAGAAAAGGTAGTTGTTTTTAAAAAAAAATAACTAAAAAATATTAACTATTCTAAGTAGTTATAGGTGCATAATCGGTAAAAATACAATTAACATTTAAAAAAAAAATGAAAAGAAAAAAATTTTAATCATCCATTGAAATCATATTAGTAAATTTAGAAGTTGATACCTAAAACCAGTTTAAGAGAAGTTTTTAAGAAGCATTTAAAAATATTAGAAATAAGGACAAAATTTAATATCATAAATTGTATATAAATTATTCTCAAAATAGTCATTACTTCTATATTAATAAATTTTGTTAAAATTTGTAATACTTCTTAATCTTATTCTTCCTTCTATTGCTTCTTCGTACTTTAATTTCAATTTAATATTTTAAAAGTAGACGCATATTGGTTTTATCTCCTTCTTATTTCTTATTTCCTTCAAAAGTAATCATACGAGTATTACCATCGAAACATGCGTTAGGAACAAAGAATTCGTAATAAGTGAATATTGATTATTTCAATAAACTCTTATAATATTAAGATAATTATTTACGAGATGGAATTAGTCATAATCTTAAATTAAATTGTAACTCTATAAACTATTTAGACTAGAAATGTAATTAAATATTATATATATATACACATATAATATGTGGTATTATGCTAGTTATTTTTAAATAATGTGATAATTTGACCACTATCAACCGTATTTAATTAATTTTAACAATATTTTTAATAGATACATCATCATTCTTACACATTTACTAGTTTGTATTATTATTCAGTATTATAAAACAATAAGGAAAATTAATTTAAAACACATGTATAACTCCTAAAAAATTGTTAAAAAAGTTCGAAATTTTCTAAAAAGTATTTGTATTTGAATCTTATAATGGCGACTAAGAATATATATGACCTGTTCATTGATTCTCAAATTTTCTAACCATACAGACTCAGAATTATTACTATAAAAAGCCTATTCACTATGATTTTTTACTGTAAAATTGTTATAAAAAATAATACAGTATTATTATTTTCATTTAAAATGAAATACACATGTATACATACATACACACATAGCATCAACCTCTTTTTAACCGTTAGATAGAGACCCATTCTGAAAATTTCAATTTCTAACTATTTCATGTTTTTCTCTTCTATTCCTCTCAAATATTTGTTTATATCTCTATCCAGTCTATATCTATTTATCTATCTACCTCTCTTTCTCCCTCCCTTGTCTCTCTCTATATATACACTTATTAAATCTACGGAAAAGTTCTGTCCACTTAAGATACAATTATTTTAAATACGTAAAAAATGACCGTAATATTTTATCGTTTGTACCTTTCAACATACACTAAAACATATGTTTTATCATTAGTATTTACCTAGAAATAGTGAATGAAAGATATTTGTCGATAAGGTTTGTTTACGGCACTGTATATTTTACGAATATCAATAAGAAAGAATGCTACAAAAGCATTACAAATTTCTTAAAAGTTTTTGTAGCAAATGCAATATCTGAAATAATATTCAAGGAATGGTTCGAGAAATTTAAGAAGGGAGACCTTAACCTTAAATATAAATTATTCCCTATGAGAGTTTATGTGATCGATGATTATATTTTTCGCAATATTTTGGAAGAAAACTCAACTTTATTCGCATTAGAGATAGCAAAAAAGCTCGATATATTCAAGCAGTGTTTCAGATCACGTCCGATAACTTGGATTCGTATACAAGTATATAAGGTATCCACATGAACTGAATGCTGGGAACAAACAAGTCGTGCAACCGTTTGCTCATCTACTTTCACCCAACAAAAATGAATCATTTTTGGAACGTCTTGTAGCTGAAGATAAAAAATTGATTACATATGAAAATGTAGTGAGAAAAAAGGCATATTGTAAATCTGGACAATCCACTCCATCAACATTTAAACCGATTTTTAATGTAAAAAGATAATGTTGTCTATATGGTGGGATATGAGATGACCAATTTATTATGAACTTCTAAAACCAAAAAAATCAATTAATTCTAAAAAATATTATCAACAATTAGACAATTTGAACAATGAACTTAAAAAAGCGCCCAGCTTTTTTTTAATAGGAAATAAGTTATTATCTTACAGCATGACAATGCGAGACCACATGTTTACTATAGCAATCGAGAAAAAATAGCAGAACTTGGTTAGAAATATCTAAATCACTCAACATATTCTCCAAATATAACAACTCCGACTACCATTTATTTTTTGTTCTAAGAAATTTTTAAATGCAATGAGATTAATAAAGATTGAGAGGTAAAATTGATACTAGATGAGTTATTGCTTCCAAGAACGAATTATTTTATCAGAGAGGAAAACTTTTTCTCATCTTGACAGAAGTTTTTGAATACCTCAAAAACATCTGTCAAGATGAGAAAAAGTTGTTAATATTTATATCATAAATTAATTATTATTAAACAGTCTATAAATTTATTATTTTTTTTACTTAAAAAACGGACAAAACTTTTCGGTAGACTTTATATATAAAATACATATATATATATATATATATATATATATATATATATATATATATATATATATACACATATATTGTGTGTATGTTTATGTTATAGAGAGACACTAACTCAAGATTTGCTAATAATATTACTATTTTCTCAATAAGTCCAGAATAACTTTAAAAACGAATAAAGGAATTTGACAATGTAAGATAAAAAATTGATTTCATGATGAATCTCGACAAAACAAAAGTAGTGTACATTGAATTTTTAGATCAGGAATAAATCGAAATGAACAGAATGTACAGAGAGATGAAAATGATGGGTATCTATAATAATTCGTTATTAATGAAGGAAATTTATATATGACTTGAACAAAAGAATATAAATGGAATTATGCAATTTGGAAGAAATACTCATGTTATAAGAAAATCCAAAAATTCCTCTTTTGAAAGAAATAGTTTTAGATCAATATATTCTAAGTGTTTTCATTTATAACATTAAAAGTCTAGTTTTAAACACCAGAATAATTCAGTCTTATAACAAGAAGAAAAAACACCAACAGACAAAAGGAATTATTGATTAGGAATCCAAATATAAAAAATTCCAGATAAAACTCCATGAACAGATGCGACAATGACATATTTCATCAGAATAGAATAAAAAAGAAAAGACATTGAATCGCTTGAAATGGAAAGTTTTAGGAGAGGC
>CP092087.1:39910286-39967786 GCA_029203775.1 Neoneuromus ignobilis
ATAAAACTATCGAATTCTTTATAATTTTAATATTCATAATTTAATGTTTCAATATCTCTAAAATTCATTTGAATTATTTTTACGAACATGATTGCAATGTCGTGTAAACGTACCAAGCGTCTGTATGTTATCGGGCCATAATCGTTTGATTGAAGCACGCGGGAAATATTTTTGAATGATTTAAAATAATATTCTACTTTCGTACGAGAAAAATAAGAATTTTCCATAAATTTTTACGAAGATCGGAAAATATCCTTTTGTATTTGTGTTCGATTGATAAGAAGAAAATATTCGTCCGATTTTCTTTCCAATTGGAATGCATATTTTCAATAAATCCGTCTACGCAGAACTTTTTTACGAGCGAACAGTCTCCGAGAAAGATTCGAACTCACACGATTCGTACGTTTTCGAATATTCGATTTTTACGGCGAAATAAACAGTTTAATTTGTGTCGTTCGATCAAGTACATAATCTGACATGGTGGACGAATGAATGGCTCCTTGAAGTTTACTAATAAAAAAGAAATATAATTAATTTTTCAATGAGAGATATAATATTTCGCGTTAAAAAATATCTGCTGTATTATACGTATATTGAGAAGTTTCTCCTAATTATTATCGTATTTTTTAGAGATTTTTTAAAGTACAAATAAAAGATATCTATTTTTAAAAAATATTCTTAGGATTTTATTTCAAACTTTAATTTGAATATATATATATATATATATATATATATATGTATATATACTCATATATATACTCGTATATAACATGTATATGTGCATGTGTGTGTATTATTTTTCATAGTTCTGTAATTGAGACTAAATTTTCTATATATGAAAATGAATTTTCTTTTTTGCCATTTTAAAATACTTACAAAACTAATTAATTATATAGGGTCTTCCAAATGTAACACTTAGATTTGTGTTTTATTAAAAAGAAACATGTATAGGGTGGTGTATAGGGAAACATATGTATAGTTTATTTTGTTTCTTTTTAATAAAACACAAATTTATGCGTCACATTTGGATGATCCTATATATAATTTAAACATTACATAAATATAACATAAATTATATATAAATTAAAAGTTGATTTCAGAAATATTATGTCTTTATATTTATCTAAGGATATATCTGTTTGGGATTACAAGTCCATTGATAGCGGTTATAATTTTAAAACAATCATTAGTTATTTAAATTTTATCCAAAGAAAATTTTGAAACTAGTTCTAGTGAAATATAATACTAAATAATCGGTTTTAATCAAAAATGGGTTAAATACAACACAGAGACTAATCTTTGGTATGCATATTAAAAATAACTTAATTTAATCTTATCTTATTATCATTAGTTCTTGTAAATGAAAGACAAAATAACTGAGTAAATATATGACACATGAAATTTTTAGTTCAAGAGAAAAATTTTGTCAATAATGAAAATTCAGTTTTTAAATAAATTACATAATATTTTTATACTCTTTATCAAAAATAATAATTTTTTTAATTAATTAAATAAACTTTATTAAATGTTGTTATTAAAAATTAATAAAAGAAATCTTTTTTTTTAAAAAAAACATTAATTTTTATTTTTATTATTTTTTCTATAAAAACTATATTTGATTAAATTGTAATGAGGTTAAAAAAAAACTTAAAAGCAAATAAGTTTTTTTAATACATTATATATTAGTGTTCAGTCTAAATATTTATAATAAATATTGTTTTATTAAAAAATATACACTTGCACGAAATTTGAACATTTATTCAATAATAAGACTGACTGTAAATGTATATTTTTTTATTATTATTTTAATAGATTCTATTTTAATGAAACTGAATAGTATATCATTGCCTTTTTCATTAATTCTAATCATAAACGTATTGTAAATGAACTCCCGTCAAGTAATCGACTTATCTTTTCTACGTTCTGTATATATAATTGACGAAAAAACCCGACAGGACTGAATTGTAATCGGACCAACTTAACGGCGCCAAATATTGACATTGTTTTATTATTAAACTCAATTCCCGGACGGCTCGTTATGTTTCTCGCAGCTTGAGCGCGAAAAGTTCGTCGAAGTGTTTGGCATATTGGCCAATAAAACCATAACAATTAACTATAAAATGTTTATTGTTTTATAACTTTTGTCATTGTTATAATTTTGTATGATTTTTTAACAGGATGTATGTTTGTAACACCGAGAACCTATAATTTTTTTAAAAAAAATCTGTAAATATTACTTGTTTTATACTAAAAATGTGTTGTTTATTAAGTAGACGTAATAAAACATATATACAGATAAATAAATATATATATATATATATATGTATATATGTGTGTGTGTTTGTGTGTGTGTGTGTGTTTGTGTGTGTGTTTGTGTGTGTGTTTGTGTGTGTGTGTGTGTTTGTATGTGTGTATGTATCATCATCATAAACCTCTTTCTATCCATTGCTGGATAAAGATTTTTCTCAAAACTTTCTACCTCGACTTATTCAATGCTTTTCTCTTCCAGTCCATTCCGACGAATGTTTTTATGTCTTTGTCTCATCTATCTAAGGATCTTTTTCAAAGCCTTTTGTATATCTAGGTACATAATCAGTAAGTTCTTTTATCCATTAATGATCTCAATTTCAAATTTCTCTCTTTTTTGCAACAACCGTAACTTTTTTCCTAATCCACTTAATTCTCCTTCTATCTCTACGTAATTCCTCATTTACATTTTTCTACGTTTCTTTGTAACTGAAGCCATTGAATTATTTTGATACCCAAGACCCATACTTCATTACCATAACTAAAAATAAGAGTAATCATTGATCAAAAACTTTTTTTTATCATAAATAAATATTTAGCTTAATAATATGCGAATTTCTTTCGTATTAATATTATCCTATTTTTATTTTCTTGTTTATCTAAAAATGTTTCTTTAGTGTTAATAAGTTTTTCTAGATATAGTTTTCAGCTTTTTATATTTCTCTTCCCGTTAGTTCAATTCTTCTTTGATCTAAAAGTTTATTGAATAGTATTTTTGTCCCACTGAGGTTTATTTTAAGGCCAATTTTTTTATTTGTTTTATTCAATTCTTCTATTCTTTTTTCGAGTTCATCTGGGCTTATCAAGAAAATAATAATGTCATCTGTAAATGTTAAGTAACTGAGCATCTCTCTATTTACTTTTATTCCTTCAGATTCTCTCTTAAATACATATTTTAAATCAAAAGTAAATATTTTTGGTGATATCGTATCGTCCACTCTCGCCCTTTTTATAATTTTAAGTTTTCCTATTTGTTTGTGTACCTAAACGGAGGATATAGTGTGTCTATAATTCTTCAAATTTTCCTTGTCACCTTTTTTGCGAATAAAATTTAATGAAGCCTCAATCTATTCATTTGATATTATTTTTTTCTAAACATCTAGTGAAAATAACAGTTCATATTTTTCATATTTTCTTCTACTGATTTGAAATATTTGCTGTAATTCCTTCGTTTCTAGCACTTTTGATATTTTTAAAATTTCTGTACATACACACACACATTCATATATATATATATATATATATATATATATATATATATATATATATATATATAAAAGAAATTCATAAAAAAATATATAAAATAATTATAGATTTCTGAAATGACTTACTTCTTACTAATAAGTCTAAATTTAACATTTGTCATGTGATTAAAGAATAAGTGTACAGTAAAAAAAAAGAACTAGAATCGTTTAGAATTGTCTATATCTATCGAGATATACAAAACTTATGTTGAACCATGAAATTTACTGGAAGAACTCTTTAAGAGTTCATATTAACTTCAAATGTTAGTGATCTAAAATTTATTAATAAATTAATGGATATATTAAAAAAAGATCTTTAAAAACACTTGAGTCAGAGCTCCGAGAAAACGGTTATTTAAGACAAAAAAGTTTTAAACTATCAATAATCTAAAACAATATAATAGTTACTTTAAGAAATTAGAAATTTTGGAACTGTCAAAAGTTGAACAAGAATGTATGGCAACATTAATTATCCATAATTATAATTATGTAAGTTTAACAGAAAACTTGTGTCTGAAAAATGAAAATTGATTTTACTTCAGACCACATTATTAACAAAAGTATTATTAAATGTTTGGTTTATTATCTGTAGAAAAATAGAAATATAATTAAAAAAAAACTATGCAAAATAATATTTTTGACAGAATTGTCATTTTTACATTAATAAATTGATATCTTATTAATTGAAAATCCATTTATTAGAACAATAATGAAAAAATAGATTTTCAATTTCTAAGAAATATAAATTAAATGAAAGTAATGTGATTTAGAGAGATGTGATTTCCATTTTAAAATATGAATAAAATTATTTTTATATTATTTAGAATACATTAAGTACAAAATTAATATTCGTTATTTGTTTCATTATATCAGATGATAGATATATTTTCAATATTTGTTAAATTTATATACTTATACTTATATATATATATATATATATATATATATATATATATATATATAATATTTTATGAACATTGTAAATTATGTATACGTAGAATGGTTATAATAAAATTTCTTTACACAACACGTACGGCAACGTTTGAACATAAATACAAGATACGATATTCTTGTAGGAACGCATTTAAGATTACTTGACAAGGAAGTGGAGCTGTTAAGTTAGCTACAGGCGCGGAATACAGGAGCAGGGTGTCGCTGAACGGTGGCAGCATCTTAAAACAGATGACAGTCACGTCTTGAGC
This sequence comes from Neoneuromus ignobilis, assembly GCA_029203775.1. Taxonomy (NCBI): domain Eukaryota; kingdom Metazoa; phylum Arthropoda; class Insecta; order Megaloptera; family Corydalidae; genus Neoneuromus; species Neoneuromus ignobilis. The sequence continues at coordinate 39,915,040 of CP092087.1, forward strand.
GCGCGAGATAAGATAGCGTGTCGCGTCTCTGCCACTGTTATAGCTGTTTCTAATGTTTTAATTGTTGTTGTAAGATGAACATCGAGCTTGCTAGCTACAAAACAGAATCTGCCGCTCGAATGTGCGTTAAAACCATTTCCATAATGGGTAGCGATTTGTTCATAACAAATTGTAGTCCTACGTTATAAAGATTTTCAACGATTTTATAGATGAACGAAAGAATTCTGATTTTGTTCTATTAACACATCGTTTCTGTTTTATTTTTTAGAGTGTAATTTTTTAAATTGTCAGTCGAATAGATGTAGTCATGAATCATTTTACATTATAACTGTCATCAAAATTACTCATTTCCATATATTTATACAACGTATAATTGAAATAATTTATTTAATTGATAATTGAATTAATTTCCTCAAAATTTTATTATTTGATAAATAATATCAGGATATATATATATATATATATATATATATATATATATATATATATATAATATTGAAATCAGAAGTTACTTTCTGTTACCTGTTTTACGACCTCTACCAAAATTTTCCACTTACATTGATGCAATACCTTTATGTTGTTTTCCTTACTGTTAGATTTTCTCATATTTCTATTTCCTTTATCAATAGCTATTTTCTTTTATTATTTCTGAATTTTCAGTCAATATTTTCTAGTGCTTATTAATAGTTTTCTCTTTTTATTGTCTAATCAACTCATTTTTATTTTAAATATTTCATTGTTGCTACATCTGAAACTTTGTTTTTATCTATTCATTTACCTTTTTCTCAGCGTCTTATTCCTAATATACTCATTTTATATAAATCTGTAATTCAAAATTATTATTTTTTTTCCAAGAAAAAGCTAACTTAAAATTTAATCATTATCAACAATCTTAAAAATGTAAAATACATTTTATATGCAATTAAAAGAAATTTAAATATTCAATACCGTTATTACTTTTATTTCAGAAATGTATTTTAACAAAGAAAATATTGACAATAAATTTGAAAGAATTTAAAACTATCTATAATAAAACTATTTCTATTTACAAAAATGAAATTTTACATATTTTTGATTTCGTGAGAGATGTTTTATTAAAAAAATAATTTAAAACTATATACTAGCACAGTTTCAAAGATATATACAAATAAAGATAATTAATAAATAAGTCTTCAGATAATTTAAAAAAATAATAAATTAAAAATTTAACTGAAAGTTTTTATAAATATTTTTAAGAAGAGAATTATCTCATGTTTAAATTTACTCCGTTCTCTCTCTCTCTTTCTCTGCATGTATATATATATATATATATATATATATATACACACGAGTATATATATAGGGTCATCCAAATGTAATGTTTAAATTTGTGTTTTATTAAAAAGAAACTATACATATGTTTCTTTCAAATAAAACACAAGTCTAGGCGTCACATTTGGATAACCATATATATATATATATATATATATATATATATATATATTATCTCTCTCTCTATATATATATATAGAGAGAGAGAAAGAGAGAGAGGGATGGAGAGAGAGAGAACGGAGTAAATTTAAATATGAGATAATTCTTTTCTTGAAAATATTTATAAAAACTTTCAGTTAAATTTTTATTTATTCTTTTTTTAAATTATCTGAAGACTTATTTATTAATAATCTTTATTTGTATCTCATTTTCTCGTTTTTCAGTTCTCAGCAACACTGTTTTATAAAATTTGACAGAGCTCCAAATTGCACACGAACGCAACCTCTTATTGATCAGATTAAAAAATATCTTATGTAAATTATATTATAGTCTCTTCAAAAAAATCGCATGACCTACAACTTGTTTAATACCAACTGAGAATTAAAAAAAATTTTCAAGTTAAAAATACATTTTTGCAAAAAATAATTTATCACCCCTAACATCACAAGATCTTATTCTGTTCAATAATCATATATTGTTCACATTGTTGCTTATAATAACAATAGGCTAATGCGAATTTAGACGGCGATACCATCATCGTCTGTCATCAAATGCTTTGACGATGATGATAATAAGTGATTATTGAAAAAAATAAAAATCGAAGTTTTAGACATAATTTTTACTACAAAATTCAAATACCACTTTTGTAAAATTAAAAAACATTATAAATACAATTAATTAAAGTAATAATAGTAATTATTGAATATATAAATTTAATTGTTAATTTCATTTTAGTTAAATACCGATTATGTATTGAAAATATTTGTTTTTTTAGTTAAAACAATCTAATATACTCAATAGATATAACTTTAACTTATATTTAACACATTTTTTTATTCTCTGTATTTTGATACGTTACTTCAATTAAATTCTTTCTTTTTATTTCCAGCTGACAAATTTATGCACATATACGTTTTTTATGTATTTGAGTTTCTTTTCTTCCATATAAAATCTTGAATGTTTTATGCACAACGAAATGTGTGTCAGATAAGAAAATGTGTTTATACATCAGAAATAGATTATTGGTTTTGTACGCTGCCCGTCGTAATATTTTCTGGCGAATTTTATTGCTTATAAATAATATTTTCATTCGGTTTATGTACTTTCAGTTTTCAAAAGAGATTTTATGCCATTGTTTCACAAACTATATATATATATATATATATATATATATATATATATATATATATATATATATATATATATATATATATGTCAGTATATTCATTTTATTTATTTATTGTATAAAAAATATAATATTAATTTTTTATAATATTTAAAAAAACTTGAATACATTCACTAACTTGTATTTATTTACTTTACACTCGTACGAACTTATTTAATTTTCTATATAAACTTCATTGTATTTGATATAAATAGAGAAATTAACTTCTAAATAATATTAACAGTTTAATCATCGATATTTAAGCAAATTTTATAGGTAACAAATTATAGAAAATATATTAGTGGTATGAATTAAAAGTTTAAAGATTTTTTGACGAAAGTTTTATTTAATCTTATGCCATACAAATTTGAAACATAAGATTAAATAAAATATATTCCTTCGTTTTCTATAATTTATTCCAGTTTTTTTGGTCTAAGATGAATTTTATGCCCAAAAAATACTTTGATTTGTAATAATGAAATTATTTATCTGTTTTCCTGCCTCTACAATATTTTATAAATTTGTATTTTATACTATGTTATATCGATTAGATTAGATGGTAATCGGAAGAAATAATGTCTGGAGAGCATGCGGTGTTAAAAAAGACTTTTTATTTTATCTCTAACAATATGTCCTTGATTAATTTACCAACATGCAATCTGGTATTACTGTGGAGTAGGAAAATCCTATATCTTTTACTGATTACTTATGGTCGTTTTTCATAAAATGACTATTTTAATTTATATATTTTTTAACTGCACGGCTGTGACTGTTTCATATAATAGAAATAAATTAGTAGATAATTTCTTTGTAATCATAGATAGATACCAATTAAAGTCTTCAGATCATGTATGCTTCCTATATGACATACGTACATTTTCGTATATGATTGATTTAAATAAATTTATAAATAAATCTTTTTCCAAGAAGTTATAATAATTTTGATTAATTCTTTAATTGTAATTTAAAGTAATAAATATAATTTTTAAAAACTAAAACTTTGAAATCTTGAACTTGAAATTTCAAGTTAGAAAAATAATATAACATAGTGGTATTCTTAAATACAAATATCTTTTTTCACGACTCATTACTATATTTTAATTATTAAAATTAAATTTATTACTATGAATATTTTTAAACATATTTTCAAAATATTATATAAGCAAATATATAGAATCATTCAAATGTGACGACTAGATTTGTGTTTTATTAAAAAGAAACATGTGTATAGGGTGGTGTATAAGGAAACGTGTATTGTTTCTTTTTAATAAAACACAAATCTAGGCGTTGCATTTGGAAGACCCTATATTTTAAAACCATATCATAAAGCAACAAATCAAAAATCAAAAATATCTTTATATATATATATATATATATATATATACTTATATATATATATATATATATATATATATATATATATATATATAGAGAGAGAGAGAGAGAGAGAGAGAGAGAGAAAGAGAAGAGAGTGAGATTAATTTTTATTGAATTTAATTATATTATTTTATTTCTAAAAAAATCATAAAGAATAAAAATATAATATACTTATATGTTTTGCATGTACAACACACATACACACAAACACACACACACACACACACACACACAAATATATATATATATATATATATATATATATATATATATATATAAAAAAATGAATGTATAATTGTATCTGTGTTCAAATGAAGTCAATTCTCAATTAGATATGAAATATAAAATGACTGAAGATATGATTAAATCTTGAAATGCAGTAGAATCATAAAATTGTGTTAGGTATGTAAGTTCTAGACGCTGACTCGGTGAAATTATTTGAAAAACATAATTTAGCTTCCCGCATTCACTAAGATTCATTGATGTGAAGTTTTCAAAAAAATTTATGTTCTATATTTGAGTGTAATGAATTGAATTTATTATTTTATCTGTTTTTTTATAAGAATCTTTTAAAATGATTATTAATAAAATAAACAGATATTGTATATCTGAGTGAATATCGATCAAATATATTATATTTAAAGTTTTCGTTGAATTATGTATATGTATATCCCATTTTTTAGATTATTTTTGTAATTATTGTGAATATTACGAATAAAAGTATTTTTATTTTATCATTATTGTGCCTAAAAATAACTGTCAAGTTTTAATAAGTATCAAATAAAATGGTTTTTAACCAACCTTTTATGATATAAACAAGAGATAATTTTCAAACAACATATATAAATATTCGTATTAATACTTATAGGTCTTTTAAACAATAATTATAAACAAATTGTGAAGTATTAGATTCATATAAATGAATAATTTTAGCATCACGAAATTTTATAAATATGTTCAATAATCATTTATTGTTCACTTTATTCGTTGAAAAATATTTTATAGCCTTATTATAATGATCAAGGTATTAAAATCTTAAGATGTTATAAGCCAAGTTTCTAGGATTTTAGAATGTATTATGTAGCTCTTTAATAATGACGAGTTGGACATTGAAGTATGTATCATTGAATAAAAATGACCAATAAGTGATTATTGAATACTTTTATAAAAATTTGTAATGTCGAAATGAGTTATTGATTTGTATTTAATTAATCTTAGCACAGTATTAACATAAATAATAATTGATTAAATTAATAATAAAAAGTTAATACATTTAAAATTACAGTTTTATCGTAAATTCCTTTTTAAAATGTTTATTCATTTAAAATGAAAAATGATATTCTATAGTATAATTTTTATGAAAAATGAAATAAAAGTACCATTTTTATTTAAAATTAAAGTAATTCTGTTCATTTTGTTGATTATCTAATCCATTATATACTTGTAAACAGCTTAATATTTATAATGATTTATTTTTTTGTCAATATTTTCACTTTACCACTTTTGTGAAAATCTTACGAACTTCTCTTACTTATTGAGATAATTTATGTTCTTATATTTATTATGAGTTACAGTATAATATTTTTTTAGATTTCTTTTTCTTAATGTTAAAATGTTAATTTTTTTCTTAAATTAATAGAACATTTTTTTTAATATTATTTCAAATATACATGAATTGATTATTCAAATTCTCTATAAATAAAAATATATTTAAAATGAATATGTAATTAAAAAATAATAATACATTTCTTATTAATAACTCTGCTAATTTTGTATAATTTATATATTTGTACGTCTAATATTCAAGTTTTTATCAAATGTAATACAATTTGATCAACCACCTGTAATGACCAATTTATTCTAAATTCAGTGTATTTCTATTATGTTATCGTTAGATGTAGGAAAAACAACATTATATTCATGTACTCCGATACGTTCCCTTTCAGAAGCCGTAAACTTTTTATACACAGCCGGTGTATGATTCAATGTCTGCCACATTGTGTTCGAACGTTAAACACACGAAACACAGATTCTCGCCTCGGGCGTCGACAAAAATGAACCACCGTACGCTCTTAGAGTCGATATTCATGTACGTTTACTATACGTGCGACACCCTTAACGTTCTAAAATCCAATATTGTGTTGTCCATAGTAAAATAGCACTTTAGCTGTGAAATATGGCCGCGCATACAGGCCACTGCCGCCGATTTTCAATATTGCGGTCGGAAAATAAACTACTTTGCAATCTGTTCTCGCGAGTCTTGCAGAACCTCGCACGGACCGAAATGTTGTAAGAAAATGAATTTCTCATCTCTACCACGATTGCTTTGCTTGCTTGTATTGGTGAATGTTCCGTTTGCTAGTGTTATTTATTCACATTTGAGATGAATATAAACTCATATGAGCATACTTTTATATACATATTTATACACGAGTAGATGTCAAATATATATATATATATATATATATATATATATATATATAACTGTGTATGTATGTATATATGTATTTTTGTACATTTGTGTTCACAGAATGCTAATGGCAATATAAAATTACTGAAGAAAATTATTTGATTTTAATTTTTTGGCCATAGACTAAAATATTTATTAACTATTTTTTTTAAAATTGAAACAAATAAACAATTTTTTCATATTACAATAATACTAAACTTTATTATTTACTTTAAAATTGTGGCGAATTCACTTTCACGCATATGAATGATCATTCCAACGCAATAATATGTTAAAATAGTATTCAATAATTATTTATTGTTCACTTTATTTGTTTAAAAGCTGATGTTTATTTTGATGACTTCGCCATCCTATCAAAGCGCTTTATTATAAAATCTAGAAAAAAAAATAAAATCTAGGTATTATAAAATCTAGATTTCATAATACTGCGTTCTGACAATGATGGCTTGGTTATTGAAATACGCATTAGCTTATAAACAAATTTAATGAATAATAAATAATTATTGAATACTTTTACTGTATTTTGTGATAGGGTGATAATTCATTTTGTAAAAAAATTATAAACTTTTAAATGATTATAAAATTCAGTTAATACTTAAATATATGAAAAAATTAAATTATCTCATTTATATATTTGATCATTTATTAAGAATGAATTAAGAACGACACTAAGAAAAATAATTTTACAATTAACATATTATGGTCCGGGCTGTTTGCGCGAAAATTGGTGCGAGTAGCCGATATATTTTTAAGCGATTTAAAGAAATCTTTGGAAATTGTAGAGTTGAAGGTTGAAATTTACTGTTATCTTTTGCTTTGATTATTATCAAAACACACAGTATTAGTCTAGTCCAGTGGTGGCGAATCTATGGCACGTATGACAATTTTTCTGTCACATCGATTTTTAAATTATATCTTCATTTTACAACGATATACGACATTTGGCATCCAAAGTACAACAACAAAAAGCTCATCAATAAAAGTTATAATTAGTATTGACTTTTATATGGCAAAATGTATTGTATACAATTATTTTATGAATTTTTAAGTCAACTCCTTAATTTAATAAAATTTTATAACAATTAATTTTTACTGTTTATTTAAATGAAATAAATTTCCTACTAAGAATTTTCTGGCACGCCAGAGGTTGGATAAAAAAATAATTGTAATATTTGGCACACGCATATAAAAAGGTTCGCCACCGCTGGTCTAGTCGATAAGAAATACTATTTTCGGCATATTTATATGTCGCAGGCATTTAATGCACAGTACACAAAACCCTATTTATATATCTCCAGCATTTCACGAACAATCAACAAAAAACTTATTTTTGTCTCCGGACGTTAATATATTAATATTTATTAAATAACATTTTGTTTATTTTTATATTGCGTTTAGTAACTGAAATTTAATTTATAATTAATTATTTATTTTAATCTCAGTTTATATCAATATATTTGGTACTACAACTAAGTCACTTTTAATAAATGTCATTCATTCCAATACTTCAAGATTCTATTAAAGTATAGTGAATAAAACAAAAAATTAATTGGTATTAATTTTTTAGTAGGTATTAATTTTTCAGTAGGTATTAATTGTTTTGCTTTATTCACTAATGGGAATTTCGTTGGCCATAAAGCATTTTGTAAATTCTCCTAGTGTTGTGATGATTGATAGATTAATGTAAAATTTAAATTAAATATTTAAAAAATACTTCTAAGGCACTCAATCAAATCTATTAATTTCTAAACAATTATTGATTAGTAATGTGAAATATATTCTATTATACGTATATAATAATGATATTGAGAAAAGAAGTTTAAGAAAAAAAAGATGAGCTCTTATTAGTCTGCTTTAATATTACGTGTGTTAAAAAATGATACTATATTTCTAGTTAAATTAGCAATATATCATTTACTATACTATAAATCTAATAAAAATCATAAAGAAGAACTGTCAGATAAGTAGAAAAATTAAAAAGAGGCATTGTATTCCGTCGTAATAGCATCAAACTGCACTATTTTTTTATACAATATTAATTAAAGTTTAACTGAAAAAATTATTTTACTTTTCATATTTATTATATTTTATTCATTTGAGCTATAATTTTTATTAATCTTTCAGAATTATTTAAAAGGAAAATATTTTAAAAATTGGCAAAAACTATATAGAAAGTTATTTGCTGTTTTGGAACTGTGGCTGATTCACTTTACAAAAATGAATTTTAACCCCAACACCACAATAATTTAAAGTGTTAAATAATCACTTATTGTTCACGTATTATTTATAATTATATAATCTATAATTATATCGGCTGATGCAATTCGATGGCAACGCCATCATCGAACAATAAGTGATTATTGAACACTTTAAATTATAACAGAAAGACTCTGACGATGATGGCGTCGCCATCGAAATGCATCAGCCGATATAATTATAGATTATATAATTATAAATAATAAGTGAACAATAAGTGATTATTGAACATTTTAAATTATTGTGGTGTTGGGGTTAAAATTCATTTGTGTAAATATATAGAAAGTGTTTAACGTATAGTCAATACCTAATATAATTTTTAAAAATTGTATGGATTTCTTTGAAAAATTATTTTTTTTACAAAATATGATTTTATTTGAAAAATAAGCAATATTATCTAATTGTAAAAATTATTTTTTAATATAAAAAAATCATTTTTCTTCGAAAACCAACAAAGATTTTGTCAAACTAGTATTTAAAAAATAAATAAATTGTATTTTAGTAATAAAATGTTCAAATCTCAATTTTTAATTTATAAAAGAATATTTAATAAAAATATGTTAAAAAATAAATCATTCAACAATATTTTTTTAAAAATAATCATCATCGTTCACTTTATTCGCTAATACACATTTTGATGCCTATTGTGTCATTAACAAAGACTTAATTATAGAATTGATATTAAGAAAAAAAACAGTGATTGTAATACACAAATAAGTGTTAAAATGTCGATTTGAGTAATAAATTAGTGTTAAAATGAATTAGCTATAGTGCCAAATAAATAAATATTTTATTCATTTATTTTTTAAGATAACGTATAATATATATAAAATAATACACATATTTAAATGAATAAATAAAATATTTGAGAGCATTTTCATAAAAATTAAAATAATACATAATAAATAAAATATGTTAATCGATGACGTAATTGCATACATCACTGCGTTTCAAGCAGGAGGTTGTGTTAGATCTTTGGTCTCAGAGCTGTATGTGATGTCACTTTAAAAATACCATTGAGGAAGGCAAATTATCTCGATTGAGTTGTATTTCCAAATACAAGTGCCATTGATACTTGTCAACCAATTTCCGAATTGAGTGAATAAAATATATAGTTATTTTTGTATTATTATTATAACTTTACAATTAAAATTTTATAATTTAAACTATTACATTTTCAAAGATTTTAATTATTTTTTTATAATTATAATATTTTGTCTTTTAAGTTTACAAGTCTGGTAGAAGAAGGTCCAGTTTTGAAACAATTTTTATTTATCAAATGTTACTCTTTTTAAATCTGATTTTAAAGTTCTTCATTGGGAAGACAATGATTTGAAAATATTGAAATGAAGAGTACTTTGAAGTTTGAACTTTATGAAAAATTGAAATTCAATGTCTAGCGAGAGAATATTTTATAATACAAAAAAGGAGAATCTTCTTATTAATTCAAATTCTCTTATACTCAATATTTCGAAAACATTTTAAAATGGAAATGAAAGTTTGCGAGGATCTTTTTATTTTCTACAATTTCTCATTAAAGTTACTCTATCATTTCACTAACTATTTAATATGAAACGAGCAGTGTTTCCCTTAATTCGTTCTATATTTCTTATTCTTATCGAATGTGGATACTATACACTCCCACAACATGACACTCAAAAAAGTTTCACCAAATATAAGCTGTTTTTTTTTAAAAAAAATACAGTATATATTCGTTAATCTATATTTTTGAAAACTTTAAATTTTTATGAGTTTTACTTACAATTTTTCAAATATGTTAAATTATTATAATATGATTCAGTAATGTTTGCACATATCAGATGCTAGTATTTATATTCATTTGATATAATAAGGATGAATAAATAAAATTTCGCTTATTAAAAAATGTAAAAAATATTTTTCAACAAAAATTTTTCATATATTTTATTTCAATTAATAAATTATTTTGTTTATAAATTCATTACAAATGTCAACCGTCGTAATCTAACGTGATTTATTTATAAATAATGCAATCATTGGCAACATTTAAGCTTTTTGAATTAATTCAATCTAGATGAAGATTTATAAAAATGTTAACAGAGGAAAACCAATTATATTACTCTGTAATACTTGTGATATTACTGCTATATTATTTTACTACCCATTTTCATTAACCATTTGATTTCTATTTTTTATGTATATACCTGAACCTATGAAATTTATTTTATGATTAGAACTGAAATAATATAATTTGTTTCTGTTTAGGTTCTAAGAAACAATCAAACATTTTTTTTTTTAAAAAAAAACAAGAAAAATAATACCAGTCCAACTTCTGCTATCGACAACTCAGTCAAACCTTCAACTAAACTTGTAAGTAGAAATTCATATGAGTACTAAGATCCAAACCTGTGTTGATTTTTTTTAATATTTTTCGTCTTACAATGTTGTCTTATAAACATTAATTATATGCTTCATAATTTTTTTATGTATCTAATTAAACAAATAGGTCGATTATTTAATTACAGACTAATTGTTTTCCTTGCGTCTGTTATAAGAGTTAGTCTGAATAAAATATAACTCAATATGTAATAATCGTAATTACATTAAGTAGTAATAAGTTACTAAGTAATTACTGATTTAAACTGCAAAAAAATTAATTTTTAATATATGAACATATGCAAAAAATCATTATATTAGATATCATACATAGCGATAATCGATGTTTTTTTTATATAATGTGAATATTTAAAATTAACGGCGTGAAAAGAGGTGTGAGTAAGATTGATAATTAAATTGTTAATATTAATTTATCCACATCTGTATAGATATTTTTATAAGTTTGTATGTTTATGTATGTATGTACGTATACATGTGTCTATAAATATGTTATTTCTATAAAAGCATTATTACACACACGCCGAAACAAGACCTCCGATGTCAATATTTCGTAGCGTTGTGTTCAGACGCGAGCGAAAACAATGCGGCGAGTGCTTACACCGCTTATAATGGTCTACTTTAAATGCTTATTGACTCGGTGTAAGCCATTTAAAATGGCCGTAGGCGCGGCAACTGTTTTATTTTGTAACTAGTTTCATCTCGCGGAGCGTTTAACATGTTGATGTGACATTATATAACACCATTCCGCCACCGTCCGTGATTGCATCTGTATGCAAATGTGCCACCGCTCAACTCCCGTCCGCTTCGTCGTTTGTTTGCCGTTCGAAAATATTTCCAAGTTTGAATTTCATTTTATAGGTAGATTTTTTCCGTCATTAACGTTCATTTAAAAACATTGACATTTACACGAATTATGAAGCCTGAGCGGCGAACGAACGAGATCGGATGTAATGAAATTGTCTCCAGAACGGATCTGCTCCCGTCAAGTAGAATAATATTTTTTATTTTACTTCATTAATTGTATATGAGAGAATGATGGTTCAATGTGCACCAATTTCATTTTGAGCAGAATACAATTTGGATTTGGATTTTTAATGTGACATAATTAATGAAAATTGAACCATACGTATTTTTTATTTATATAATTTGTTTTATATCACTTATTGTCTTATTCAATTTATAATAAATGTTTATTTTATGCAATAATTTCGTTAAAATTATTTTCTTTTTGAATTTATTTGTATATAAATAAAAAATGATATTTATATTCTTTAATATAAATTATTATTTTTTATAATAAAGATAATAAAAACTAAATAACACAAAAATTACAACAAAATTATATTTATAGAAAATTAGTAATTAAGAATAAATAAATATTTTTTAAAAATTACATTTCATAAAAATAATTATCTTTTCATCATTTTATGATTTTTAAGTATATTTAAATACTTTTATTATATTTTATAAGATATAATTTTTCATCAATTTTTATATATGACTTTCTAATAAGTGCTTCAGAAGTTTAAATAGAAATAAAACAAAAAGTATTTAATTAATTAGTTAGTTTTTTTTATTTTTAAGCATATTCTATGTAATTAATGATGAAATATAATTTTACTCGTATGACCATCACAACTTCGCTTGACATACTTCATTCGTTTAGTCCAATTTTAGTCACTCTTTCACATAATTGTGGTCAAATTTCATGAATTACACGTTCAATGTTTATTTTTAATGCTTCTGTTGTTTGTGGTTTATCAGCATAAACCAATGATTTCACATAACACTACAGAAAAAAATTCAATTGAGTTAGATATCATTATCTTGGTGGCCAATTGATGGATCCATTTCGTGAAATAATGGACTCATTAAACTTTTGTTTCAATATGTCTATGGAAGTTTTTACAATGTCTAAGAGTTGTTGAAGTGTTAAACGTTTCAATGATAATATGCTCAAATATACTGAGTTGAAATATCAAAATTAACTTAAAAAATCAAACATGGCTGCCATCAACTGTCAAACTTTTGATTTTCTTATTGGAAAACCTTATATTTAAATATTTCTAAAAATAAATCTAATTTTTATTTTTTGTAGACACTCACATTTTGAGCAGCATTTTTAATAAAACATAAATTTAATATATTTTAATATAATATAATATATTTAATATATTTTAATATATATATATAAATTTTTAGGGAAATATTAAGTCTCAAATTTACAAAATGTATAATACTAAATATGTTATCGATAATCATTTTCATTTTAACAATTATAACAAAATATAAACAGTGGTTTCATTGAATACTTATATATTATCTTTTCACAGTAAATTACAATTCAGATTTCTTTTAGTTAGGAAAGGGGGTGCGGTTGAATGATTAATAAATTCTGTATCTCCCGCTAACATCAACGCGATAATCTTCAAACAAAGCACATCAATATTATTTGTATGATCTGTGCCGGCTTGTTCACTCATAATGAAAACAAACGACAGAATGTAGACAAACTTTCTAAATACAAGCAACTAAAAATGTATCCGAGTACAACCACTAATTCTCCCTTATCAGAATGTTCAGCGTTTCAAATCAATTTGTGACGCAATGCAATGACGAACGTACTAATGTTGAAGCACTAAACATATATAAAGATATCCAGTGAAATATATGCACCCTTACTGAGAAACACTGCTACATTCGCCCCCGCCCAATATTCATAATATGTACAGAGGTTATGAACTAAAATGGGTGAGTGTTTGTAACTGTGCGTACTTTGGTTTTATCCGAATATTCTTAATAATTTTATTAAATAAAAAGGTTTTTATATCCAGCATATCGACGATTTTGAAAAAAGTTCAAGTAGTTGAGTCGCGTTTTTCAAATTTAATTAATATACATTTTTCAAAATATCACAAAACAATTGTTCACAGTTTAATCATTTTTGTAAACATTCCCAATTATTCAGTTAGTGATATCATGTTTCAGTAAATATATTTGACAAATATATAAAATGATTTTTTTTAAATGTGATAGAATTTTAAATTCAATCCCTATCGAAAGTTCTATCTAACCTAAAAAAAATCTTTATATATTTATATATATATATATATATATATATATATATATATATATATATATATATATATATATATATATATATATATATATATGGTGTGTGTGTGTGTGTATATGTATATATAAAAGTATAATAAATGTCGTTTTTAGAATAGTTAGAACTATCGATAGGGATTCAATTTAAAGTACTATCATGCTAAAAAAAACATTCTATATAAGAAAATTTATCGAATGGACTGAAAAAAAGACATTAGATATGTCGAAATAGAAGGTATTGGAAAAAGCCTTCGTTCAACAGTGGATAGAAAAAGGCTTAAAATGATAATTATATATATATATATATATATATATATATATATATATATATATATATATATATATATATAAACATACATACATACATACACAAACATATGTGTAATTTTATACATTAGATAAAATTCTCTTTTAAAGCAAATCATTTCCAATGCCTTTTTCTCTAACGAATTTTCATATGTGTCTCATCTCATCATGAGTTTTTTTGAGCCTCTTTTCTCTGATTTTCCAATATATATATATATATATATATATATATATATATATATATATATATATATATACATGTATGTATTATTTACAGTTTATTGCATTAGTGATGTGTAATATTAAAAATTTGATAAATTCATTACGGTAATCATATTTTAGCTGCTACTGCACGACAAACAAATATGAACGCGATGTGATTTACCCTAAAACAAAATATTTTAATCTAGCTAATAGGGCAATCGACGCATACATATCAATTTGATGCGATCCGCGAATGTGCACTTTATCAAAGCCGCACATTAGGACATCTCCGTTTCAATTATGATATGAAATGCAGTGAATTGATAAAGGGTGTTCAACGCACGACCAACAATGTGATCCATTTTCATAAACTGTCATTTCACAGATTTATATATTAGTTGTCGTACGTATAAATTTTCTCTACATATATTTATATACAAAAATGAGGAGTTTGAAATGAAAATGTGCCAGTCATGGAGTAAGAAGAGCAAATCACTGATAGACAAGATAAATTGTTGATTGGAAACAAATTCATAAAAAAGCAAATGAAGATGCCTGTAATTAAATGGGACAGAAACATTAAAATTTTATCGAAATGATCTGGAAAAAAGAGGTATTGGATCGATTGAAGTGGAAATTTTTTTAAGAAGCCTTTATCAAACAATAGAAGCTGATTTTATATACATATATATATATATATATATATATATATATATAAAGACTATATATATATATATATATATATATATATATATATGAAGACTATATATATATATATATATATATATATATATATATATATATATATATATATCTATATATAGTGTCCAAGGAGGATTTTTTTTATTAATGCTATTTTATATCGATACAAACAGATAATAATCTGTTAAGACAATTTGTAAACAACAAAGAGGACAAATAAAAGCATCCCAATTTAATTTTAGCAATTTTCATTCCATCTTATGTGTTTTATTTAAATCGTCATGTCAAACAACAACAGCGTTTCTATTAATGAGAAGTGGATTTTTCAAATTGTATTATTTAATTCATTCAATAATAGATAATTACTTGTAACCAATTATTTATTTGTAATTTCATTAAAATTATTTCAAACCATATTAAAGAAACATTTCAGACATTAATATTACTATAATTTTTTTTCTCTTTTTGTGTCATTTTATTATATTAAATTAATTTTTCATCTCTAGTGATTATATGACTCAAAAATGGATTTTTATTTAGTCTCCTAAACGAATAATTGTGTGTTATGATTTTTTTAATTTTTCTTGTTCAATAAATTCTTCACATAAATATTGAAATACATTTAATATTTAATGTATTGAAATACAAATAAATTATTCTTTAATATTTTCCCAATTTTCTCAGTTGAAATTCGTATATTTTTCCAATACTTTGTTTAAAAATAATATCAATCTTATCAATATAATCAAAATGTGGTTTATCAAACATGTTAAAATTACCACATTGAAGTTTTTTAACAACTCTAAGGATTTTTTAAACATCGTCTTTGTTATGCATTTCTAAGGCTTTTCCTACATTGTATTTTTTAAAAGCTGGTCTAAATATAAAATTGTCGTTATTTATTTTTCATAATTATTAGTATAAAAATTTGATGGAAGTAAAATATACACTTGAATTAACTTGTGAAGATAATTTTTTAAATGATTTATAATACTTCCTAATATATAAGAATGAATCAAAGAAAATTCTATTATAAACCGAACAAAAGTTTATTATATGTGAATATTTTAAATGGTATTTTTTTATTTTTTGTAGATGAAAATTCAAAAATCGTTAATTAGGTAAATATATATATATATATATATATATAATCAAATATTGTTTTAAAATATGAGCAAAAAATATCGAAAAAAATACATTGTATTGTACAAACACACATTTTCTAAATATTACTGATTTGTTATGGAGCCATATTTCTGGACCACCTACGACACAGCATCGGTTATGAAAATATGGCGATACGCTCGAAAGTATCGTCGAGAGCTGTGGACATATGTGACAACTCTCAATTCGCGAGCAATGAATCACAAATTTAATCTGGCAAATGGAACCACCACTCACAACACATATATATACATATATACACAAACGCTCCCGATCAACACGCAGATCTAGCCGCAGATTCCGGATCAGCGGCGTAAGACACGATCTCGACTCACTTCGAACATTAAATTGGCTAAGGATCCTTTATTGCCCGATATTATTTTTCGGATTGTTTTATGTATCATAAACATATGATACACGTAAAATAACTTTATTCGATACAGTTTGATTGGTTCGTTTTTATTCCCAATCGATTTTTTTTATCGATATTATGCAATAAGTTTATCGTAGTGAGATTTTATACCAACTATATATATATATATATATATATATATATATATATATATATATATATATATATATATATATATATATATATATATATATATATGAAACAATAACAGCACGCAATCTAGTTTTCTAGATAAAAATACAATTTCATTTTTCGATAATAAAGATAAATGTTCCCAGACTTCAATAGAATCAGTAATATGTAATAAAGTAAATAATGAAAAAAACTATCAAATATTAAGTTAAATTTAATTAAATATGTAAATAGATTAAAATATAATTACAATTATAGTTTCTCTTCTAACAATATATATATATATATATATATATATATATATATATATATATATATATAAATTAAATAATTAAAGAAACTGATTTTATCTAACATAATTTTTAAATAATTTCTTTTCTTTAAACATGTTTTTTTAAAAATGAATGAAGCCCAATTTATTACGAAAAAATAAATTTAATTATTCTAATTATAATTGCCATTATAAGTAAAGTTTATTTTTTTGAAAAAAAAAATCAAATTGTAAATATCACTTTAATGAATACTATCCATTGAACTTAAAATATATTTATATTTTTTATAAGATTTATTCTTGACTTACTATAGATATACAATATTTGAAAACTAATATAATTCTATATAAAAAATTTTGATACAGTGGTGGAAATTCACATAAAGTAAATTATATTTTTTATTATTTTCAGAAGAATTAGAAAATTATTAATGAAATATCTACATAACAAAAATTATTAAAATAATTATATTTAGTAACAAAAAAAAATTACAATCTTTCCTCAACATATCAAGAATTAAACTAAAAATATATGGCAACTTTGAATGGAAATTTAAATGAAATTAATTCAAAATTAATATTAAAGCCAAACAGAAATGATGAAGTTTATTTTAGTAATAAAATGATGTATATCGCCATAAAGTGAATATTTTGTTAATTCACTTTGATATTTTATAACTTGAAAATAAAATTTACTCAAATTTTCAATTTATTTTCAGTACTTAACGAATATGCTTTACTAATGGTATTTTAAAATTCTGTAATGATGTGAAAATGTCTACTGTCGGCTCAGATATTTCTTGCAAGAATTCTCAAAATTTTCTCATTGTAATTTAAATTTAAAAATTATGTTGATCAGTTAATAAATTCAATATTTTTCCTAAAATCACTATTTCCATTTTTATGAAAAGAATAATAGATTATCCTGCTGAAATAAAAAGTTAACACCACATACTTAAACATTCTGATAGATAATTATTTTATTCAACGTTTTTATATAATTATTCGAGTTCACTTTTGGGGAATAACATAAAATATTTGTATTTACAATTTTTGCAAAATCTGCACTTATTATAACACTGTCCTTGTCGGGTGTTCAACCTATTTTGACTTCTTCTTTTAGATACTTGTGGTAATAAACTATCCAGGTCGTCGAGGTTGAATTTTTTTTGTCATTAAAAAATACTTCAGATCATTCTGATTTCCAATTCATGCGATCTTAAATAAACTTAATGACACTTGTTAGTAATAGCTTTTTTTAATAATATATATTTTTATTCCTAAGCAGTATTTAATAAACAACTCGAATAAATACTAAAAGGTATAATTTTCTCGCAATTTAATCAACAAATATCTCCAAATTTTTTGAGAAATTTACTGTTGTTTCCTTATTTTTATTATATATGACATTTTTTCTTTAATAATTATCCAATTTTAATAAATTACATATGAAAGTTTTTGATCGGTTAATTTTTTTTACAATTGAAAAAGTACAAAACCCAATATCATTAAAATTTTATTTATTTTTTCCATAATACCTTTCGATATGGAATTTCATGTAATGCCAAAAAATATTAATTAAATTTATCATTTTTACTTTGTTAATATTTTTTTTCAGTTACAATTATTTTAAATCATTTAAATGGAAAAATTTACTTAAATTTATATGAATTTCTGTTTGATTTCTCATCGGTGCAATAAAAATGATCTTTTATTAAATTTAAAATCAAATAGATAATTTATAACGAAAGGAAGATTAATGTGTATTCTTAAATTAAAAATGTTTTAGAAAATCAGTTTGCTTCATTTTAACATTTGACTAAGGCTTATAATTTTATAAAAAATGTTGAACTACTATTGTTTTATTTCTAAAATTATCAATTTAATACATTTTGTAATATTAACTTATTTGAAAAAATGGCTTCTGTTTGAATATTAATAGAGATGAATGTTATTATAAATCTAATTAAAAATAAAGTACGGTGTTTATGAATAATTATTTATTATTACTTAAGAAAGAAACGTTTTGAAAAATCTTTTAAAAATCAAATAGAATACAAAAACATTGTATTCTATTTAAAAATGATAAAAATAAATTACATTTACAAATTGATAATAATCGATAATAAAGATCAACTAAAACGAAATAGTTTTTATTAGCTACATATATATAGTCTTATAATTTTTTTTTGATAACAAATTTTTCATTTGACGTTTATGATTTTTATTATTAATTATTCAAAATAAAATCTGACTGAAGAAATACAATATTCTCAACGATTATATAATTTTTGAAAACTTACCTGATACTCCTCCTCAGAATGGTTGATATGTCTGCAATGGCATCATTCTAAATACCATTTAATACCTTTTCTTCCAACTTCCTATTTTGAAAATAAAAAATAGTCGTAGAATGTCAAATCAAATTAATGAAATTTATGACTAAGCCTTATGATGCCTTTTAATACTGAAAATTCGCACACAACGATAAATATATGTAGGTTTTTTGACTGCAAATCTTTGCTAATGACAATTCTTATTTAGTAATATTAATGATATTATCAATTAATATTGTAAATATACAACGAGAATTTTCATTTATTTGTGCTTTTTCTTTTTTTTAACTAGTTAAAGAACATCTGCTGCTTTTATAACATTTCAACGACACTTTACCTTTGTTAAACTTTGTATTTTACTTATAAACTATTTTAGGTGATAAGACTTTTTCTTTATAAGCTTTATTCAGCATTTGAAACATTTCGGTGAATGTTTTCTTTAATTTTTCTCTTTCTTCCAAAAATTTGTTGACGAACATCAAAACCGTAGTCATATTTTGCATCATAACTAATGAGACAAGCATCGAATTTCAACCAAACTGAACAAAGTTATAAATGAAGTGTTAACAAAAAAAAATTCTTTATTTCTAGACATCGCTCCTAATATCATCTGTTAAATCAAAATTACTATACTTTTCAGACAGAATAATATCCCAAAGTATTCATTGTTTGACAAAGCAGATAATATAAAAAAAAAATTATGTCTACTTTAATTAAAAAATATTAAATTGGTTTGTAAAATATAGAATGTTTTTAGTAATTGAAATAATTGAAATTATGATTTTTAATATAAAAATAATAAAAGTATATTTGAAAAATAAAATATTTGAAATGTTTTCAAACTAATTTTCTATTGGAAAATCGTAATATACGATATATATAATGGTATATTTTAAGAAAAAAATTGACGTTTTTAATTAAAAATGATTTATTTATTATCAAAACATTCAATGAATATAAGAATAAAGGACAACAAACAAAAATATGCTATTAAATTCTATTTTACTTACTGTACAAAAATGTCAAAATTCATTTTTTATTCTTATTAAACTAGTATTAAAAAAATAAATAATATATGTATATAATATATTTAATCATTATCTATAAAAATATTTAAAATATGTTAAGATATAAGAATTATATATTCAAAAACATATTTCTCTTTTGTCAATTATATATATATATATATATATATATATATATATATATATATATATATATATATATATATATATATATAATGAAAACATATGTATGTTTTACAAATATTTAATAGCAAGTGCAGGATTCTGTTTGAATATGTAACAAAAAATTCAAATTTACAGATGGTTTCAAAGCTCTATAACTAAATTGCATCTCAGAAATTCAGATGGACATATTGTTCAGACTTATTGTGGAGACAAAGAAAAACGAATTTTCGTATAAACGTCCATATATCATGGCAATTTCATAAACATAGCTCATTCCAGTTTTCTGTTGAAATTGAATTAAATAACAACACTGTGTTTTTGTCTTATATTCATTATTAAAAGATACACTGTTGAAATATTTAGACGAATCGAAAGCCATTCGTGTTTGCTTTGACTGTATTTTTTTTTTATTTTTTTTTTGAACGCGAACAATTCTTTACGCTCACAGTGATAAATTCTTTGTGCGTGACAATTTTGTCTGCTTTTTGATAGATTTATGAAGCGATCAATGAATCAGTAACACTTTTATGGAATCGATTTGAAAAGTTCACGTTCGAAAAAATATTGTAAATCGACGAAAACACAATTATGTGAGTGTTTTTCAGTTGATGAATCATCGGAAATAATTGTCGTTATATTTTGTACAAAATATCTTTTTTCATTGTTCAATTATTAACATAAAATCAATAATATAAATTATTATAAGTGTATTAATATTTTTTGGAGCTTGAAAATTATTTTTAAACTTTTCATTTAAATAATTATTATATCAACATTTCAATAATTAACTTGTTTTAAAAATTAAACTAATTATTAAGAAATAATGTAATTCAATAATATATTATTACAAACTAATTCAAAATGTTGAAGATTATTATATCCTTTCTAGCAAAAACACTAAAAAAGACACATTACTGACTATAAAAAAATTATAAATATTTAGGAAATTATTTTGTGCAAAGTTGTGCAACTTATTTATATTATCTCTCTCTTTCTATCTTTCTACATATATATATATAACTTAAAGATTCCTTTAATATGATATGTGTTTAAAGTAGATTTGTTAAAATTAAATTTAATTAATGTAGATTATCTCTGTAGTATTATATTTTAACTTAAAGCATATTTGAACCTATAGAAAATATATCTAGGTATTTATTTAATAAATCAAATATCTGTAAAAATAAAACAAGCTTCACACCTTCAAAAAAGTGTAATCTTTTAATGCACCTAATAGAGAAAAGTGACGCGCGATGAAAATTTATTGTTCTCCAAGATATTTTATCACTTCAACAACTGACATAAGTGAAAAACATAATATCGTTTCGTACTCTTATCGAAAGATTCGTTTAACTTTGACAATTTTCGATAAGTGATATTGGAAAAAAATAGAAAAGTTTTCACGACTATATAAATTATATAGGCACATAAATATTATATATATATATATATATATATATATATATATATATATATATATTCATCAATAAAAATGGGTGTGTACCATTCTTTCGATATTATGAACAAATTAAATTTCAGTAATTGATGAAAACTCAAACCTAGATTTTTTATTTACAATACTTAAAAACTGAATAACAAGAAAATATAGCTTGAAATTGAAAATGAGAATTTATAATTAGTTAGATGAAAAATATGTATATTGATGTGTATATTAAGCAGTGTGAAAAAAATTACGGTAATAAAATAAATCACTAATAAATTTAAATATCATAGTCATTGATTTATTTTATTTTTTTTAATTTATTTTTAAAATAATTTTCAAATAAAACTGTAAATAAAATCAATATTTATTATTTATTGATAACTACTAATTTAATCTATGAAAAGAGAAAAAATACATATATGTAAAAAATAAGTACACGTAGTACTCGTATACGAAGATAAAATACATCATCTTTAGAAGCATCGAATAATAATAAATTATATTACTATTTGAATAATACTAAAAATTAATATTTTGCAGTGTATCCTTTTTTTAATAATATTTTTGAAACAATGTAACACAAATACTGCTATAAGACGAATAAATCACTCACTCCAATACCATAAGATTAAAAAATGTGGTTACTTATTCGTTGATGCGAATTTCAACGATCATACCATAATTAATTTAGATTTTATAAAACAGTGCTCTGACAATGATCATATGGCCATCGAAATGTACTTCAGTGAAAAAAGTGAATTAAAAATAATTATTGAACACTTTTATTGAAACTTATGGCGTTGAAGCGAGTGATATATTTGTGATAAAAAAACTTTGCAACAATATAAAAAATAATAATAACTTTGTTTACACAAATAATGGACATATAATGCCTGTAATGACAACACTAATATATATTTTTGCAAACAAAAAAAAAATATTCAAAAGTACTTTGTAAAAGGTTATAAAAATATGATATAAGTAAAATATCCCATTTTTAAATTCATTTTTATTGTAGTTATTTGTAACAAATATAATAATAAAAAAAATAACAAGAATATATAATCAAATAACATATTTTAAAAATATATTTAAATGGAGGATTTCAGAGTATTGTACATAAAGTAGTGGATTTAATGAAAGTTTTGATATCTAAATGATGTTTTTTGTATACTTTTCAATTACTAAATTTTAAAATATTACCAAGATTTTTAATTTAAAATTCGAAAGAAATGTAATTTTTCCAACAATAGTAATTTTTAGAAATTGATGATCAAAATATTTTTTTCTTCGTCTGTGAATTATTGTAGTGGTCAATGTTCAGTATAGACCCAGATAATCGATTATCACATTTTATCAGTAATTTTACAAATAAATCGTTTCTCCTTTTTCTTCAGTGTAAGCATTCGTTTGTTCCTTTCAACACTTATTCTTGATTTAATTTTTAAATATTATTGTGTCTTTTTTATTAAATTCTTCGACCTCACAATTTTATTCTTTTTGTTACTTTAATAATTCTATTTTTACTCATTTTTATGGATTTTTTGTTCAATAGTTTTCTTTTACTTATCATATACTCAACTGTATGTATGATATTGTTTTCTTCACGAATGTTAATTTTTATTCTATTTCTATTAGTTATTCTTGTATTTTTCTGAATAAGTTCATTTCTGTTTTCTATATATTTTACTTTTTTTGATATTTCTATTATTGTCTTTTTAGTTGTACAGTATTATTGGTTAAATGACTAATTTTCAACTTATTCTTCGTATATATTTTTAAATGTTTGTTTGTTCAAATTATTTGGTTTGAACATCCGTCCACTCTTTCTGTTCATTATTTGGTCTCCTATCGATTTTGTTAACTTACCATTACTGTATAGTTGAACTCATAAATATCTTATTTGCATCTATTTTTCAATTATTTTTTCCTATACTATTATTTTATTTTTAACCAAGTTTTAACATCATAGATTTAGTTTTTTATCGAAATATCAATATTAACATTTTTAGAGACTTTATTAAATTTAAATACTAATTTCTTTAAATCATTTTCATTTTTTCGCAGCTAATAGCGCGTCGTAAACTATCAGAATAGTATTGAATTATAATATTTTTAATAAATATAGTATGCGTTCCAAATGAATAAATCTAAAAATGGAAAATATTTTTTATACTATCTTACTTTTTTTTAGTCACGTGAAATAAATAATTATTCAAAATTAATTGATGTTTTATGTGCATTGTTGTTCAGACAATTACATATTTTACAATAAAACTATTGTATTTTTTAATTTAAGTAGATGATAAACTTAAAAAAAGAAATTTTAACATTTATAATCGTCATTAACGTTAAGCCAAGTGTAAATTTTGAATATATATTATTTTATGATGAAAAAAATGTAAACATTTCAATAACGTAACAAAGAACAATATCAACATTATTTATATTAATACTAAGTTAATGATTTAATTCATTTTTTTGTCTAACCGATCGAATAACAATGTTGATGATTAAAGAAATAATTCGCTTTCAACAATAATTTTATTTCTATACGAGTAAAGCGCTTTAATTACACCAAGTACCCATTCTGCAATGTTGACAATCGTTAACTAATGCGAATTTAAATCAGTGAACGATTGTGGACCGGCAGATTCGTTTCCTCATATCGTATTCCCGTCGAACAAATATCGCGCACCACAATCAAGATTTGAATATATTCTCTGGAGGCATTTCGTGTCCACACTTAGCGTAATATCCGTGTCCGGTGTGACAATACGATTTTCAAACATTGCGAACACAATCGAAATATCGTTAATTTATTGCCCAGTTTTCAGTATGTGACCGCGGTCGTCACGTCGGCACCGCAGCATTCGGCCACGTTGCACAATCTTATCTTTCTGTCTGAATGCACACGCCGATTTTAATGCTCGGATTTATTTTATTTTCAACCAGTCTGCTGATAAAAAAAAACATTTCGCAGTTTAAATTATTGTAAATGGATCTATTGGTCGCGGGGTACTGAAAATGATTACATGTGTCTATGATGTACGAACACTTTTTACACATTCTTTTTTTTAATATGTCGATTAATTCATGTTTGCCATATTTCATTCGGTCAATTTTATTTGTTAATATTTAAAGGAACAAGGAATTTATAAAATCTTTAGAAAAATTATATACTACATTAAATTATATTTATATAACCATATATTTTCTTGTATTAAAATAATATTGTAATATAGCAGTATCAGAAATTCAATATTGAATAATATTTTTGATTAATATTGTACCTTTTACTGTTTTTAATTACATAGTAACAACGTAAAATGAAACTAAAACACGTGAAATATAAATTTTTAATCACAAAATAATCAATGTTATGAAACTGGAATGAAAAAGAATATATTTTTTATTTAAGTTAATTTGTAGTTAGTTTATTTAATGAATTTTATGATTACAAGAAAATAAAAATGTAATAAATTAATTACAATAAAATAAATAGTCATAAACGAAATTAAAGTCAAAAAATAAGCTCACAATGAAACTAGGAAATTGAAAGAAAACTCAATAATAATTCAATTTTCAACAAGAATGACTTAGAAAGGACGTTAATGGAATAATATTAATTCAATATACTATAAAAATTTTTCTAAAACATTACCTAAAGTTTACAGAAAAATAAAGGACTACATACTAATTTATTATTTTTATTAAATCAATGATTTTTTTGAAAAAGTATTGATTTAATAATTATTTTGATAAAACCAATCTGTGACTTTATTTCTGCTTAAGATTATTTTTTATTATCATAAACTTATTATATTTTTTATTTCTTGTAATCAAAAAATTCAATAAATGAGCTAAATACAAATTACATTATTTTTTCATCCTAATTTCATTTCACCAATTATTTTCCGATTAAAAATTTTTGTTTGAATTATTCTAACTTCACTGAGAGTCACTGTACAGTCATATCTTACAGTTAATATTTTCAGATGACTGACTTTTTTTAAAATAAGTTATAATGTATTGTTAGGAGTTACTTTTAAAATGTAATTTTATTTAAAAATTTATTGTGTATCAAACATTATCTGCTATATATATATATATATATATATATATATACGAGGAGCGTTTGATAAGTATGGTAAAAATAAGAAAAACTAATGTGAAAAATTTAATTAAATTAAACAATAAATAAATTTACCATACTTATTAAACGACCCTCATATATATATATATATATATATATATATATATATATATATCAGCTTATATCTACCATAGCTTAGTGAAAGCCTCATTAAATGTTACCATTCATTGGTATTTAGTCACTACACTCACCAGATTGCTTGATGAGAATTTTTATTCAGGGCTTACTCCCTTAGATAGTTTGCTTTCACCTCGACTACAAAAACCTGCTTTCCAAAGTTTTCCAGTTAAAAAGTTATTTCTTTCTTTTTTCATAATTTTCCATAATTTTTATATCTTTAACCTCTCTCTCTCTCTCTCTCTATGTATATATATATATATATATATATATATATATATATAACTGATAGTGGTATAGTGGCCTCATAATCACTTGTCATATAGAAGAAGTATATTCAAACTTCGGTCGGAGATATAGGGTGGGCGGAATTCTTTAATCTTAGTGAAGACAACTTGCCTAAGAGAATAAACCTCAAATAAAAAAATCTCATTAATCCGCGTATTACAATGTGATGAGTAAGATCAAATATCAATATACGGTACCATTCATTGTGTTTTCCGCTCAGCAATGGTCTGATATAAGCTGATATGATTATGTATATCTATCTATTTATTTATTCACAATAAATTTATCCGTCTATCTATATATCTATATCTATCTATCTATCTATATATATATATATATATATATAGATAGATAGATAGATAGATAGATAGATAGATAGATAGATAGATATATGTTAAACATATAAGATTATTATTGTATTCTTCTGCAACATGTCCCATGTCAGAAATCTATTTAACATACAAACAAGTGTCACGTGCCGTACCATGACCAATAGAATTATGATGTCGACGTGACGTCACGGTATATCATAATGACGTATGTGTTATCGCGCTTGCGTTCGAAACAAATTTGTAACGGTTATTGAAGGAGAGCCACGGTTTATTAGGATTACATGGGAAAATATGCCATACACATTTATGAATGTGGACATTAATTTTGATATGTTAATCATTGAATGCCCTCTCAACGAGGCGAATCTGTATGTTGCAAATACACGGTTTACATACACATGCACACAATCGAACATACATATTTTAGAGATATTCCACCACCGGAGCAATTTTTGAAAAGCTGGCATTTATCGCGTTTGTGACAAGTCGCCGGTACAAAATTTCAATGATACAAATGACTATGTTGATTGCATTAATATAAAATGCTGGCAAAGCATTTCTGTTTAATCTAAAATTAAATAATCTAAGTTTCGGGTAATAAATTCTGAACGCGTACTAATTTTATTAAAAAAATATTATTTTTTATTTGAATATTACATCATTTTATTTTAATACAGTTTCAATCGATTCTTTTGATGTTTTTTATATTACATCATTTATAATTTTTTGTTACGAATACAGTTTCAATCGAAATTACAATTTTGTTTGATAAAACTTTTAACTATTTTTAAGCAGTTGTCAATTTACACTGAAATTTGTTCAAAAAGAAAATCATTATAGAACGTTTTACATTTCAGAAACGTTTCTAAATTGTGGAAATTTATAAAGCACAAAATTTTATTCAGTGATGAAGCTCATTTTTAACTTAACAGGTGCGTTAATAAGCAAAATTATCGCATTTGAAGTGAGACTAATCCCCTGAAGTGATTCACAATAGCCCATTATATCCAGAAAAATTCACCGTATAGTGAGAATTGCACGCTGGTGGCATCATCGGACCTTATTTCGTTTGAAATGAAGCCGGAGAGCTCGTTACCGTCAATAGTGTACGTTAGAGAACGATGATCAATGATTATTTGTTTCTAAATTTACATGAAATCGATCTGGAAGAGATAAGATTTTAGCAGGATGGTGCTACGTGTTATACTTCAACCAAAACAATCAAGTTATTGAAATAAAAATGCGGCGATAACGTTATTTCCAGAATTGGCCTACACAAGCGCGTGATTTGACGCCTCTGAATTATTTTCTTTTGGAATATGTGAAGTCTCTGATTTATGCTGATAAATCTGCAACGATTAAGGTATTAAAAGTCAACATAACTCATGTTATTACGGACATAAGGCCCCAATTGCTTGAGAAAGTGATCCGAAATTGAAATGAGAGAATGTGGTATGGCAAAGGTAGCCGTGGTACATATATTCCTGAAATTATTTTTTAGATATTAATTCCATAAAATGATATTCCGAATAATATCAAATAAATGGTCATCCGGTCAATTAGTATGAATTTTATTTCAATTTAAAGTTCTATCACGCTTAAAAAAACACTGTTTACTATTTTATAATTTCTTGATGGTGTTATTTTTTCAAATATGTTACTTATTTACTCTAAGTACTATAAAAATATCATATTTTTTGACCTTAAGCTGTTTTTGAATAATGAATTTTAATTTTTTATCTCGTTATCGATAATCTCCCATGTTCTAAGTTTGATATAAGTGCCGCTTATTTGTTATCTAAACTGTAATCATTACTACAAGAGAAAATGTATTCACTTTACAGGGGTTAAATTAATGTTATATTATTTAAAGAAAAAAATATATTCAACTAATAATGACTTGTAACAATGCAATGCTTAGTTTTTGATTAAGATTCAATGAGGATATTGTACCAGTTATTTTATCTGACGCGAATAAAACTGAAAAAATTTTCAAAAAACTAAATGGAATATCTTATATTTTGAAAATATATCTTTCATAATAACTTATATATATATATATATATATATATATATATATATATATATATATATATATATATATAAATGTAGTGATAAATAACTCAATAAAAAGGAATTAGTTTTATTTACTCAATATCAGAAGCTTTCATTCGTTTTCTAAAAAAGAAAAACAATAAAAACATTTAATAAAAAAATCATTACAACAATTCTAAGCAAAATTATGTCATAATAAACCATTTCTGTTTATTTTTGTTGAAAGGATTTTATATTTATAATAATAATTTTAGAATAATAATCACAAATTAATATATTTCATAATTTGTTTTATAAATCAAATACTTTGATAAAAAATATTTTTAAAATTGTTTAGTTGAAAAAACCTATTTCGTATTTAATTAATGTATTTTATATCCTTTAAAATTTCCTATATAATGAAAAACTATTTCCCTTATTTTAATATTTATATGAACGGGCATTTCAATGATTTTTTGTTTATTTTACAAAATTACAATATCCTGTTTTTGATATTGTTTATCATGTTTTTTGTGTTATGATTTTGAACAATGAAAGTCTATTTCATTCGGGTAATTAGTACGAAACGATTTTATATGAACAAAGTAATTATGAAATATTTTCAGTCAAAGATAATATTAATGCAAATTCCGAGTTTAAAATTCTCCGTGCTTAGTGAACATACACAAGTACCCTCTGTCTAATTTCACATTAATAACGCGCAGTGTACGTTAAACACTGCGGTTTGATCGGACTTCGAAAGACAGAGAGAACGTCAGGCACGTCTCGGCCGAGGGTCGCCGCTCGATTCACTTCACGGGCGACCTTTTCGGTTTCGTAGCACGGCACAATGTATGTACAATAACGAACACGCAGCTCTGGCTGCTTCGTCCGCTGTTTTCTCATTTCCGGAAGTCACCAGTGGAAAGCGGAAGTGACTCCATTGTTGTACACGTCATAATTAACTAACTAAATGTAACATGTGTTTTCCTGTCGCTTTTGTCCGCGCGCAAATTTATAGCGGTGAAAATCCGTCCGTAAGTTGGTCGAAATATAAAAATTGAATAATGTATGTACGTACGTGTATGCATGTGTGCAAGTGTGTGTCTGTGTGCGGAGTGTTTTTTTTTTTTTTTTTTTTTTTTGGATCAACATTAGGCGAGCGTTTCGGGAACGTTCAACGACTGACGTGGTCGTCTACAACAATGGTCAAACAATGATTAAGCGTAGAGAGGATGTGGATAATGTGCTGGTAGTACCTGTGCTACCGACAATGCTGACAATGTTATAAAAGAATCTGTCTACACTCTTCGGGATGTTAATTTGTGATGCTATTGTTTTACGGAATTATACACTTTCATTGTTGGCACGCTTTATGTGCTTTTTTTGTTTGAGTTTGTGCATTGAAAATTATATGGTTTTATCATTAAGAATTTTCATTTAACCCGTCGACGGTTCAGCGAATTCAACTGTTATGAGTTACTTTATGCTTCTTCTGAAATACGTTCGTACATTATTCCCATTCAACCTTTTGTTATGACTGATACAATACGAAATCTATTCGAGATTCACTTATAAAAAGATAAAGAAATGGTATTGGTTTAAATAAATTAACTGTATGTAGAGATTTCTAATATTGCAATTTCATTTATTTATTAAAAAAAAATCAAAAATTAAGTCAAGAACAAGTATTATATATATATATATATATATATATATATATATATATATATATAACATCAATATATTAGGAATTAAAATATTCAACAGTGATCATAGAAATAAGACACTTTCAACGATATTCAATTCTTTTAATTTACATTTAAACTTTTATATAATTCAAAAATAGCATTTTATATTAAGTGAAAAGTACAACAAAATAATGAAAAATATTTTTCTAAAATTAAATACTAATATGACATAATGTCAGTGTTCAAATATTATTAAACAACCTATGTTAAAATTAAGAGAAAAATAATTATATTCTAATATCTTTTGGGTTCGAACAAAAAATTCATTTTATTTTAAAAATCAAACTCGTATATTAAATATAATAGTTAACTTCATTTAATTATATATGCACCATTTTTTTAACCACTTTACCACCTTTCACGCAACTATATCACTCGTCGGTTTTGAATTTCGTCCTTTTTTGTTGGAAATCTTACAAATATTAAAAATCTTTACCTTGTGGTCTATTTTGGAAATAAATGGTAATCCGATAGCGCAATAACAAGTAAATATTATGTACTATAACAATTTTTTTCAAGTAGCTGAAGACATGTATAGTATTGCATTGCCTTGTTGAAATAAAAGGGTGATTTTTGTTAATTTCTATATTTGATTGATCTAATTGCAAATAATATATTTCAGAATCAATTATTTGATTGCTTTATAACAGCTAATAGTAAAATATTCTCTTTCAATTCCACCAAACACGAAGTATGCTCATTTTTGTATACAAATCTGTTTGCAGTACAGTTTTCATTCAGTTAATCGATTTACAAAATCTAAATTCTTAAAATATCTAACAACTAAAATATGAAATATAATGTTTCAACTATGTCTAAAGTTGTTTTTAATCAATGTAGCGATTTGGTCATTATTATCTATGCTGAACGTTATTAAGCTTGGATCATCTTTCAGAGGAAAATATCTAAATTGGAATTTAAAATAATACTTTTAGCACATAGATAACAACATAATTCTTTCTCTGCATTTACGTAGCATTTTCACTTTTTCGGAAATAGAAGAGCATTAAATGCCGAAAATTCAATTTCCTTCGTCAATCTTCGAATTTACACAAATAAATTTATTTGAAATATCTAAAGAATTTTTTTTAAAAAAACGTTTTAGAACTGTCAACTGATTATAAGGCATAAAATTTGTTAGTTAAAAAACACATAGCACAAATTACTACTGAAGTTATCTATTAGGAAAATCCAAAAAACTTTTTTTTTAATTCAGTCATATTTTGTAAGAAATATTACACTTTTATAACCTCACTATTTCTGTCATGAATTACATTGATTAAACAATATACTTTTCTGTCATTGCAATCTTAATATCTTGCTATAAATTTTCTAATGGATTTAAATTGAGCCTGACTCAAACAATCCAAAATATTAATATGCTGATTATGAAGATATAATACTTTTGCATCAAATAAGAAAAATATTTCAAATCAGTATCTTGTATAAACTTCCACGTAATAAATTTTTCATTTGCATAAGGTTTCATGATATTTTTAAGAATATTTTTTGTAATAATAATAATATATTTTGTTTTATATTTTTGAGTTTAGTTGTCAGTTCTTTAAAAACAAATTTTGTGTTTTATAAAATTAAAAAGGTACCCTTGAAATTAAATTACTTTGATATTCCCAAAACATAAGTTCTGAAAATTACTATTTGTAATTGGTCCAAAAGCCCTTATAAATTATAAAAATATGAAAACTCTTGACTAAATATGACAATTAGTTTCAAAAAAATATAAAATCATTATACAAGCTTTACTCTAAAAATAAAACCTACCTTAATTTTATAAATATAAAAATGTTAATTGTAATTAAACAAACACTAATACTGTTAACTATATAAAAAAAAGTATTATTGTATTGTAAATTCCTACCAATAAACAAATTTTAAATCTTAAAATCGAGTTTAGATTTTATATTGCAGTATTCTAACAATGATACCATGGTCATCGAAATGTGCATCAATTTTCTTGTAAATAAAAATGGTCAATAAGTTATTACTGGATATTTTTATAAAATCTTGTGATATTTGGGGTCAGTGATTCATTTACGATAAAAGAATAATATTTAATAAAAAAAATTGTTCGAAAATTAGTATCTCTCTAATCAAAGTTGTAGTTATAAGCAAGGATATTATTATTATTATATAATAGAATATTCGTTAATTACTTATTCAAAAATAATTATTTCTCATATTAAAAATAATTATTTACTCGATAATACCAATTCTTTCCCCTTATTTAATAAATTTCTAAAAATCGTTCATTAAACGTCATATGTATTATTTCATAAATTTGTATTATTAAACAACATTTCTTCTTTTAATGATGTCTTTCAAAAAAAACCAAGTCTCTTCCTTTATATTATTTATTTCTAAATGAAATAATATTTTTCCAAGTAAAATATTAATCATTCTTTTTTATGAATAAATTATAAAATAACATTTAAACAGAAATAGCAATATATATATATATATATATATATATATATATATATATTGTGTGTATTTACGTACATATATATTCTGTTCTAATAGTGACTGATAAACAATTCAATTCAGTATAATTTCGTACAACTGTTCGCTTCCACTGATACATTAGATGGAAACAATTCAAATCGCGAAGGTGAAAAACAATCAGTAAATAAATGGTTATGAATAAACTGTTAGCACAGCGCTTGTCCCGAGACAAACCTCTTCGCTTGTGGAAATAACTACCGTTTCTGACTAATTGTTTTTGAATTAACATATGAATTAGGGAGCATGAAATATGGCGCTATAAATATGGATTTATGCCGCAGCTTAAGTTTCCCTGATTCAAATGTGTTTATCTCTTACAAGCATACAGTAGATTTATACGTGCATACAGAGGCGGCGTTTGTGGAGTAACTCGGAAAAAGAGAATACTTCTTTTAATTTTTCAACATGGTTCTAATTTTATATTTAAAAACTATGAAATCACAATATATTGTTTATATATATGCATGCTTTACTTATTTAAATCTAGTTAAACATTATTTGAGTTTATTTAGAAATATTTTATTATATCAATTTCGTAATTTTACTTTAAAATATTATTTTTTCAACATAACTTCTATTAATCGAATAATATAAATAATTTTTATTCATATTCTTTTTATCTGTATTAATCAGAATTACTTAGTAATCATTAAAAATTCATTGATTTCAAAATTTACTTTCGAATACTAAAAAAATTGTAAAAATAGGTTTTTATGATTTTGTACAGATAAAAATATTTAAAAACTAAAAGTAATCAAATATAAAAATGTTTTAACTGTATTTAAATTGCTGTTTATTTAAAAAGAAGCAACAATTTAAAATACATTAAGGCATTATAAATAAATGTTAATTATTATAATAACATTATCTTTATCCTTATTTCTTTCAGTTGATATTTGATTTACTCATTAGACATTTTATTTTTAAATGGCCTATTAGCTCAACTGTTTCAAACGTTGTAAAATGACTGTAATAATTATAAACTTTTATAAATAATAATTTATTACGAATAATTAATTTTACAGTATTTGTATTGTTGAATACTTTTTTCTGTTAAGTATTTTTATTATACTTTTCATATAGAAAAAAATTAAAGGGGTATAAAGTATTTTTTGCATAATTTCAAATAACTTGCAATCAACTTATTGCTTAATACTTCTGTTTACGTTTTGAGAATGTTGTTTTTTAACATATTTTAAAATTATATCACAATACTGTAAATAATAAATGATTAAGCTTCACAATACACATACTGCTCTTAATTTTGTTACAGATGATTTTATTCTAATTAAATAACTGAGTTCAAATTTAATCTGCCTTCATCACTCATTAGTTTTATATAAATCAGTATTATTTTTTTAACTTTTACCTAACTATTATATCAACGTTTTCTGGAAAATTAATCACATTAGTAGTAAGCCATAGAATATTATTAAATTATTTCCAATTGTAGAGTTATTTTTTTAAAACATAAATGAACTATTCTATATTTAATTCATTTCACCAATTATATTATGTTAACTAATTTTACTCCTAATGAATGTTCTTTAAGTGATTTATTAAAAAAACAGAATTATTAAAAATATATTTTTCTGTGAAAATTTTTTTTAAAAAATATAAAAATGTTTGTAAAAATTAATGAAACTTATTTTATAAAAGACATATTTATTTTTGTTTTTTATGCGTTTTATATATATATATATATATATATATATATATATATATATATATATATATATATTTGTATGTATGTATATCGTATTTTTTTAATTAAAACATTAAAAAAAATAATGCTATATTCAATAGTAACAATTTCATTATTTATAATAGTAAGAAAAATTGTCATATTAAAAAAAAATTAGCTAAATGTTGTTATTATTTAAACTTTAAAAAAGTGAAAAAAAATAATTCTGTTTAAAATTGATAATTATTAATGAATGTTTCATTGCATCACAATTAAATATATTTTTTACATGTTTTATTTTGCGATAGTAATAATTACCAATATTTCATTATTTATTTTACAAATTGTTAGTATATAAGTAAAAAATATACAGCCTCCACTGTCCTAAATATATAGAATACAAGTGAATGCGATTCGGTCGAGAAATACTGTGCGACCTTCTGCATGGTAACATAATCTGTTACAGAATGTATGAGATCAGATTCAACCCGCTGTCAAAATTAGCATGAGCCAATGAATGTGCTCTTCAGTCGCAGCGCAAACAATTTATCAGACTGCTGAAATACATAAGTTATTCCGATAAATATGCGAGAACAGAAGAATCGTAAGCATTGTATTTAGCTCGCTTCCTATTACAAAATCTGTACGTGTAATTTATTTGATATTGCTGCGTATCAAAGAACGAAGTACACAATTTCGTCAGTTGTATTTAAACGATCCAAAAATGTTTATTAACACATATTCGTCCGCTTGACGAAAATTCGTCATCTTCAGAGAATCACCCACAGCCAAATGACGAAAATTCGTCATTTGTATATTACAGAGAATAATTGATTTTTGTTCTCTTAATTCTGAGTATATTAAATTATAATTTTAACCAAACAGAGATAATGCCATGAGAGAACTGATTTTGGCTTCAGTTGCATCGCATAACGGTGCAAATGTAATCAAAAACAAAGTAAAACTGTATAAGTCGGTATTGGGTATAAAATAATTTTATTCAAAGTTTAAGCGCTCGGGTGTTCAAATAACTAAACAAATTTAGTTGTATTATTGTTAATTTTTTTACCCTTTCTTATCAAATACTAAAATATACCTAAAATGGAGGACAAAAATGAAATACATGCAGGCATTTTATCTGATTGTGATGAATTTAATTGTTTTTTAACTAAGGAAAGCCAAAAAAAATAAAAATTTATATATAAAGATAAATTTGTTTTATATCATTTTCCAAGATTTCACTGAAAAATACATGATTTCTAACAAGTTACATTAGTTTTATATAGACCATATCATTTCTACAGATAGTGTCAAAAAATGCCGGCATTTGGTGAATGGCGGCGCAAAAAGTTACCCGACGAATATGTGTTAACGATCAACGTTATTAAACTCTTAAAATCATATTCAACTGTCCCATACATGAAATAAATGTGTGTAAAGAAAGGACGAAATTATTATTCATTTCAAATATTTATATCTACTAAATATTCTTCTATATCTATAGCATTATATATATATATATATATATATATATATATATATAGAGAGAGAGAGAGAGAGAGAGAGAGAGAGTATATTAGAGAGTAGACCTCTCGTATCCACGAAACCGGTTTCCGCAATTCCAGTATCCACGGTATTATTTTTGCTATCAAACACAACCTCACTACTACAACCTCTTATTCATTATTGGTACAAACTATTCAAAGCAGAAAATTATTCCCTATTACTGGTGCAATAACATTGATCAAAACACCAATAAATAAATTAAAATCATAAATTGTAAATACCAGTTAGAAGAACTTATGAAGTGAAATCGTAAATAATTTTAATGGTTTCCTGTTTATTAATGAAGATGTGAAGGAAATCATTCGTTCAAGATAAGTTAATGGAGAGGGATTCGTCGATATGATTGATTAAGAAATTAAAGAATATATTGAGGATCATCGAGAAGTGTTAATGAATGATGAATTAAAAGAACCTATCACAGAAAGAATAAAATGAAAAAGAAGAAACTGAAATAGAAACAGCAATATGGACATAGAAAAAAATTGACAATTTCGGATTGAACAGACTTTAAAGGAAAAAATCATAGATTGCAATCTTATTATAGAAGGTAGCATTAAAGTCACTCATATAATCACTAAAGCATTAAAACTTCTCCAAAAATTGTTTGATGAGCTGAAAAGAAAGAAACAATAACTTCCTATCACAATGTTTTTCCAAGAAAGATGAAATGAATGTAAAAATGTAAAATATTTTGTTTATCATCCCTTAAGATAATTTTAATATCTCTATCATATATATATATATATATATATTATATATATTAATTATATATATATAATATATATATATATATATATATATATATATATATATATATATATATACACATACATACATATGTTTATGCATGTGTATACGAATTCTCAACATTTTCAATTTCTGCTACTCAACTACTAGATGCAGGTTATTTCTGCATTTTTAATTAAAATTTAATTTAGTTGACTTTCACCTTCCTTCATTCTACTTCAAAAAATCCTTATATACTAGATGCAGGTTATTTCTGCATTTTTAATTAAAATTTAATTTAGTTGACTTTCACCTTCCTTCATTCTACTTCAAAAAAATCCCTTATAATTATTATCTTACATATCCATCGATCAAATATATAATACATACTTACATATATCTATATAGGGTGATTTTAGGTTAACTAGAACTTTCGATAGGAATTCAATTTAAATTCTCTCAAAACATATGCACAATTTTATTAATACACTATAAAAATTTGAAACAAGATGATGGAATTTTAATTAATTACAAAATCAATATAATTTCATACTGTAAGTAACATAACAAAATATATATTTAAAATTTGTTATTGTTTAAAATATTCTTCACATTGTATTATTATACAGCATATTTAGTAACTTTTTTGGTTTACAAAAATTGATCAATTGATGGTTGGATTATCATGACTATAGTGTTTATATATATATATATATATATATATATATATATATATATATATATATATATATATATTCTTATATACATAATACAATATTATAAAAAATATACAAAAGTTCATAAATTTCTTTTTAAAAATTTATTTTATACGAAGAAATATCAATGAATATGTTATATATTTACAAAAAATCATTAATTATATAGATTACACATTTGTTTACTTTATTTAATAAATGTAAACACTTTTTTATGTCTATTTACGTTAATGTTTGCATATACATATGATTTCCATATATCGACTATAAACATGAAAAATTATTTCATTATTTATACGTCTGAACATGACTTATCGATGTCACCCTTTAGGAAATATTTAATGTAATTAGCGCGAGAGGGTAGTAGTGACGCGGAGATCGTTGAGGGAGCATATTCATCCACTCCATGTTAAAACGATCGAATATTGAAAAACTGTCAGTTTTTATTACACGAACGAATTAATATACCTCATTGCTAAACATAATGACATATCTTTATGAAATATGCAATCTTTTTTAATCATCTCTCTCTCTCTCTCTCTCTCTCTCTGTATATATATATATATATATATATATATATATATATGTGTGTGTGTGTGTGTGTGTGTGTGTGTGTGTGTGTGTGTGTGTGTGTGTGTGTGTGTGTGTGTGTGTGTGTGTGTGTGTATAAAAAAATAATCCTGTACTTTCGAATCAAACTTGAACACTGAACGTAAAAATGAAATAAAAACTTTTGATAACCCAACAAACCATAGAAAGGATAATATTAGAAATTTCTAAATATAATCAGAAAATCTGTAGTACAGACAAAAATAACTGATATAATAAAAGAACTTAAATCTCTGAAATAGATATAAGGATAGGAAATACATAGGAAGAATAAAAGACGATATGTGGACAAAGATTATTATGGAATAAAAAACTTAATGTAAAAGAAGATTAAGAAAAATACTATCGAAAGTGAAGAGGTGACATTGTGAAATCTAATGGAGGTGAGAACAAATTAGATTAGCGGCGAATAAAAAACTGAGATATTTTCTGGAAATTGTTTAAAAAGTTGGTAACATTCGACGAGACAAACTCTTTGAGTGATTTTTTTTAAGGTAAAGAACACATTAATTTATAGAATTAATTAGCATATATGTTATTTTAAAAGCTTGTTTATTTTCTACATTCATAAATTAAATATATTTTCTGCAAAAAATTAATATATTTATCACAACTAATTAATAATAGGTAATTCCTTTTTCACAAATTCATTATTTGAAACAGTAGGAAATTTTATAAAATGGTTCAATAATTATTTATTTGTTTATTTTATACATTAAGTTTGATTTATATCTATTTTATTAAAAAAGAAAATATTTAAATTTAAATAAATAAAATACCCTGTGAAAATAGTTTAAATAATTAGATGAAATTTGCAATATTGCAATCATTTTTTAATTTAATTATTTTTATTATTAAGTTATTTAAAATTGGGTTTGAATTAAGTTGAGGAAAAATGAACAATATTAATATTTATATATTTAAGTAGATAAAAATATTATTTTTTTCTTGTTTCCTTGAACAGTTATTACTTAATTCAAATAAATATCTATGAATAAAATGCAAATATATATTACTTACTTCAATATTTAAAGTGATCATTAAAAAAATCTACCTAAGTATTTATCAACGTAAAAACATACCATTGATTATCGATACGATCATTCATCTCAGAGCATTGCATAACACAGAAAATATCTTGAAAAAAGCCACCATATTGCTTCCCATGAAATATGGTTAAATCACGAACGTAACGCGGCTCCCCGGTTGCACCCGGGGCCACTGACTGCTATTAATAATGTATTAATGAGTGAACAAACATGGCATGGTTAACGCGATTACGGACACAATAGTCATCCGTATGCCTTCTTCGTTTTACCCCACGCTGTCACTATACTACACTTAGGGGATGAGAACTGAAAATATGAACGTGGAACGAACACGCATTCGAACTGTTGAATTTTCAAACTAGTTGAAGAGAATGGTTACTTAGTTTCATTGAATTTAATGTTCTATTTAAAAATACATATGTACATATACAAATGTATATATATATATATATATATATATATATATATATATATATATATATATATATATATATATATATATATATATATGTATATGTGTGTGAATTAACAAAATTTATTTCATTGAAAACA
This sequence comes from Neoneuromus ignobilis, assembly GCA_029203775.1. Classification (NCBI taxonomy): domain Eukaryota; kingdom Metazoa; phylum Arthropoda; class Insecta; order Megaloptera; family Corydalidae; genus Neoneuromus; species Neoneuromus ignobilis. The sequence goes on from CP092087.1 coordinate 39,955,532, forward strand.
TAAATGAACAAACATAATTATTAGTGTGAAAAGACAAATGATTAAATAATTTTTAATTAAAATTTACTTTTTTATTATATTTGATTTGTGTACAAAATATTCCAATCGAACATACTATTTTTATAATATATTTATAATTTTTCTTTTTTTAAAAAAACAGCTATTTTTATATTATAATTATAATTAACACTAATTATATTTTTTTGTACTAACTGATATAGAAATTTATTTTACGCAATATTTGTTTGCCAGAAAATATTTACACCAAATAGTAACAATATTGTTAATGAGACATAAAAAAAACATCAAGAAATGTGATATATGAAACAAGAAATTAAGACATATAAATATTTAAAAAAAATAAAAAGTATGAAAAGAAATAAAAAAGTCTCTTTTGAAAAAATAATATTATCAAATCTATTAAATTTTTAATATTTTTTTAACTTACATGTTCAATAGACTAATTAATCATTTATTCGGTTTAAAGTTAACTTCTTCCTTTTAAAAAAATAAAATTCTTAATTTAAATATTTAACAACCTAATGCATAAAATAAATGTATTTAATGAGGGAAAAAAACTGTTATTTATTAAAAATATTTACATTTATTAAATCTCAAAATATATTTTTTATCACTATTATCAATATATTTTTTAATGCATTAATTAAAATTTTGGACTTATTTGAATAATTCTCAAAAATCCATATTTATTTATCTATCCATTACAATTATTTATAATTTATATTGAAAGGTTTTCTAATGTGATGATTAAGTGATTTAATTAATTAATAGTTAAAAATATTTCCTTGTATGAAGTTGTGATTTTTTATTTATATATTAAAGCGTTAATCCAAACGTACCCGTTCAATTTATTTTACTATTTTCGTTCTTATAAATAATTTATCTTTGATAATCGACTACTCAGTTAAACATATTTATAATTAGTACATTCTATATTTACAGTTTTTTTTCTTATGGGAAAATAAATAAAGTGAATAATATTCTCATTTATAATAAGTAGTATTTTTCAACTAGCTTCTTATAAGTACTTCTTTATTATTATTTTTAATTTGACTTAAATTTTGCGAAAATAATAACCCGTAAAAGATTATGCTTTTTATTCTTTACTTTTATTTTTTTTAATCATTATTCAAGTTATATGAATACTTTATAAAATGGCTATAAATAAGTTTGATGAAATGAAATACCTGCCTGTTTTAAAATCGTGACGTCCTATGGTGTAAGTGCGATAATTAATTTGTGTAGAAATTAAGTCTCTATATTTTAAATTTACTTTTTTTATTTTCCGATGTCAATGGTTTCAGTTTTCATATATTCTTTAAAAAAATAATTTGACTACTTTTTAATTTCGTTTTTAAAAGCATGCTCAGTATTTTGAAAATATTAAAACTAAGTGTTCAAAGGCATAACATCTCAATGGAAAATTGAACTTTCATAAACTATCTTTTTAGAATTTCCTAATTTAATTTTTATCGAATTGTTATTTCTGGTATATAAATAAAAAAAATCTTTTCAGTAATTAATATTTTTCCAAATTAAATATTTCATAAAAATTCTAAAAATTAAATTAACAAAGCGAATCTATTTTCTCAATTTTTTTATACGAAATTCTCTAGAGCTACTTATCTTGAATTGTCAATGTGGAACACTTTTTTATTTCTTTATATTTAAAATCGTATTTGGTATATGTGTATATATATATATATATATATATATATATATATATATATATATATATATATATAATTTAGATAAATACACTTAATTAATTAATATAAAATATTTTGATGATTTAAATTATAGAAAATAAATGAGTTTAGATCGTTTGAATCATATTTTATTTTCTTAAGAAAATTCTTTTATTATTTTTTTCGATTATATATATATATATATATATATATATATATATATATATATATATATATATATATATATATGTATATATGTGTGTGTATTGAGTTATACCAGACGATTTAATAAATACATCGTAAATATTTTTTCATTTAACTACTAAATATTATTCGAACTGTTTCACTCTTAGCATGCACACGATGTGTTATCAGGCAATACTCGGTTCATTAAGTTCACTTGGTCGCGAATACCGCAGCAAAGTTAAACACTAAGATTCAAACCTATTATAAAATGAACTGGGTGCAACGCTACACACCTCATTTCACACGTGAGCTTTTCGACTATTGTTTTAAACAAGATTGGAATCCTGCGATCTTGATTTATGTCTACGATTGTACTGCGAGTTTCTAAGAATCCGTTGAGTTCTTTTCTCATAAAATCGTTACCGCATATAAAACAACTATGTATAGCTTTTCGTTTTGTTCGTAGAAAATTGATACAGTATATATGGTTTTTAAAAAATAGTGGTTTTAATAATTATGTGAAATAATGTTTGAAAATCATCTCTGAAAAAATAAACAAATTAATAAATTACATATATTAACAGTCATTTTATTTTTATTATTGTATTATATTTTATTGTGATTATATATTTACAAGTGATTTTAATACATAAAACATTGAAACAACTATGGAATAAAATAAACATTATTATCACAAAAATTCCAAATATTTTACAGCGACCACAGTTGAATTGTCAATTAAGATATGCTATGAATTGAATGAACAATATAATATTAAATGTACATTTTTTATTTACATATATTCTTTCTCAGGCAGAAACACGAACACACACACAAATATATATATAATTTTTTATAAAAAATTAATACCATAATTTCACTTCATTTGTGTTATTAAAAATAGATACTTGATTTTTTTGATATAAACATTCAAAAATTAAATACATAAAACAAGTTTGTAAATGTATTTCAAAATATTTATTTATTAGATCATTTCCTCAAATTGGATTATAATATATCAATGTTCTTTAAATTATAACCCACAATCCTCTAGATAATTGTAAAAGTATCAGAATTTCGAGATTTTTTACAAAAATGTTTTAAAAAATATGTTTTTAAGTGAATAATAATAATAGCAACGGTTTATATTAATAGAAATAAATTGAAAATATTGTAGTAAATTATAAGTTTTGATATTAAATATATGAAAATATAGATGTAATCTAAGACCATATTTTATATATTTAATTCAATATCAATAATTTAATTTCAAGAAGAATTTATTATTATTATAATTCAAATACTATTTTTAATTTTGAGATTCAATTTTTTTTATAAAATTGTGCTAACTTTGCTTGTGACTATTTTTTTTGTCCCTATATGCATAATTTGAAAATGTAGGTAAATAAAAAAAGAAACCTAAAAGTTCAAATAATATTTCTTTATACATTTCGTTTCTAAAAGTATGATAATTTTTTTCGTCGAAGTAATGTTGAAGAAACACTAACATATATTTTATTTCATATTATATAGTAAAAAGTATTATATAAAAAAGTAGGTATATAGCATTTTAACAACGAAATTTAAAATTAGTTTGGCATTGTAGCTAAAACAGTTTTTCAGAAATCAATCATTCTCCATCACCAAATTTATAAAAATGTTCTATAATCAATTATTGTTCACTTTCTTATTATTTATGTGTATTTGGTCATAATGTCATTTTAAAGAGCCTAACATATATTTTTTTAATAATACTGTTCTTTAATATTGATAAATAACTGGTTATAAAAATACTTATAAAAAAATAGAGAGCAAATATATAAACAATAAATATTTTTGAACAATTTGTGAAAAATTGCTCTGTTGAAGATTATTGCATGAAAAAGTCAATATTAATTTCAATACGTATATACATATGTATTTTACTAATCATAAAAATCGTTTATAAAATAAAAAACATACTTCGAGTTTGTTCAAAAAATAATTGCATTTCTCTCTCTCTCTCTCTCTCTCTCTCTCTATATATATATATATATATATATATATATATATATATATATATATATATATATAACAAATAATTTAATTGTTCCTTTATTGAAATTTACTTATTAATTAAAAATATGATTATATTGCTTATCATATTTTTGGAGTAAAAATTAATTTTAAAGTAATTATGATGTGAAAAATCAACAAATTTATTTGACATAAATAAATATTTTCGAATGTAAAAACGATCATTATTTCCAGGTTTTAATTTATTTATATTTCAAAAGGATATTTTACAGGATAAGACAAAAAAAATAATGTTTCCTGCAACAATATAATTTCTTTATACATACATACACACACACACACACATACACATACACACACACACACATATATATATATATATATATATTGTAAAAAATAACAACACTAAATTGAATTAAAATACATTGCATTAAATATCTATTATTAAATATTCATTATATAAAATTAATTTTGAAATATAAAATAATATCAAAAGACGATGATTTAGAAATATTTTAAAAAATATCAAGAAATTGAGAGTTAATGCTTGATCTATTGAAAACAACTGTAACAATATTAACTTTGAATTATTTTTTTCTGTTTGTATTATTATTAATTGCAAATTTAATGTATTTGAGGAAACACATTAGAATTAATAGTTAAAATATTTAATTCATGTATTTTTTTGTAAATACGTATATAATGTATATTGATATATTATATATACAATTATTGACTTTTAAAATATTAATAGTGATTATATTTCAGTTTACTTCAACTTTCTGAAAAAAATAAACGCATAATAATTTAAATTACTTTTTTTCATAATTTTCACTTATCATGTGCAATAATTATTTAAAAATAATAATAAATTAATTTTATGTACGTTCTTTAGTTTGTACTATTATAAATATTGCTGTATTTTCAATTTACAATAATTATTAGTTAAATTATATTTCAATATTATAAATCTGATTATTTTTACATTTTAGAAGCATTGATGAAATAGAAAAATCATATTAACCGTGATAATTATTTTTAATTTTAATTAATATATTTAATATCACAACAAAATAAGTTATTCGAAAAACTTTTTTTCGTTAAAAATATTCATATGAAATATATTTTACTATACATTTTGCTTTATAAATTTACGAATGAATTTATTATATATTTTATTTTTGATACATATACAATTTTTATCTAATGGAATTTGAATTTTTATTAAAATTAATCAATTACATTAAAAGCAAAAATATTGTGTTTTTTATATGCTCAAAAATTAATAAATCAATATCAATATATTATTATTATAAATATTACAAATATATTTATATTTAACAATGAATTATTTACAATGGCTGTAAAAGAGATATTTAAGTCAGTTGACTGAAAAAACAGAATTCGAGTAAAAATTGAATGATTTAATATCATATGTTTTATTGACGATTAATAATGCTTCTGAATAAATAAATAAATGACTAAAAAAATAAATCAAGCCAATCAAAAACTAATTTAACATAGAATATATAAATAAATATTTAACACGTTTGTTTTTTCCTGGGAGAATCAAAATAAAGAGAGCAAAAATCGGAAAATATATTAACTGCGTTAATCTGAACCGAATGATTAGCGAATATGGATTTATTATTTCCTAAGAATAGAAATAAAATTAATTACATTACTATAAAAAATAATAATTTTTAAAATCAAACATTACAGTTTACCCAAAGAACAAAAAAAATCAATCAATGTGTTCCATTAGACCTTGCTACGGCAGTATGACATGAATTTATATCATAATAAATTCAAATTTTGAAGAATTAAAAATATATAAATATTTTTATAAATAAGAATAGAACATAATATATTCGAAAACAAGAAAGGGTAACAGATACAATATGAAAAGTAAAATCTGAAGTGTACATAATCGGAAGATATTTCAAAGAGAAAAAAAAATCAGCAAATAACAGAATTTATTACCTAACAAAAAAAATAAGGAAATCAAAAACAAGACAAACAAAAATGTGGAATATGGATATTAGAAATTTTATTATAAATGTGTAACAACGGATATTCACACTGGAAAGAGTTAGATTCTTTTATCCAATAATGAATTGATAAAAGTTCAAAATTATTGTTTATATATATATATATATATATATATATATATATATATATATATATATATATATATATATAATCAAAAATACTAATGTATCCAGAGTAACATGAATATTATTAAGTAAATCAATTATATGAAAAACAAATCAGATTTAACATTATATTTTTTGAAACGAAAATTTTATTACAAACAGTTGTAATTTACATTCATTTTTTATTACATAAAGAAAATAAAATAAAATATATAATAAATCAATCTATATTATGTATTGCACATTTTTTTATTAAATAATAGTTTAAAATAATTTAAACATAATAAAAATGGGAAAAAATGATAACTTTCGAATTTAATTAAAAATAATAATTGAATTTGATAATAAAAAAAATAAAAAATACGTATCATTAAATTAATTAAAAAATGTATAAATTTGAATGATATAATAACTTATACATCTATATTTTAAGGATTCGAACAACGTAATCTATTTAATAGATTTTCATAAATTAATTAAAATATTTTATTAATTAATTTTTTTGTGTAGGATATATTATATTCGTTATACAAATCAAAGCTAAGAACGCCAAAATAGAGAAACACGTATTGAAGAAAAATTTCAGCTTCGAAAAGTTCTTACCTTTTTTCAATCATCAAATAAAATTTTTAATAATCTATTTTATATTAGAATTATTTTATGCATAATTTTAAAATATATAAAAATTTAAAAAATGTATAAAATACATCATGTCTACGTACATTGATGAATTGTTTTTTATAAATAATTGTTATCATATTATTTTATGAAATATTTATTAAAATATATTTTTTACCATATATATATATATATATATATATATATATATATATATATATATATATATATATATATATATATTAGTTAAATGTTAATAGTAATAAATACCATCTGTAATCAAACAATATATAAAAACAACATTATTGAAAAATAAAAAATTTTTGGACTATACAAACGTACAGACAATAAATTGCATAAAGTTATCTGCAGATATGTCAATTAAAATTAATATTAATCATTATTTTCCTTTAACTTTGACGATTTTCTAAAAAAATGTAGATTATAAATTATATGAATTGTTATAGAGTAATACACTTTAGTTATCTTTTCTATGTATAGATATTTATATAAATAAATATTTATTTCAATTTTTATAAAATAATACTTCAATTCTATTTTGGCTTAAAATTTGCCAAAAATTCCTTTTAAACTTTTTTTCTCTTTCTCGAATATAATTTGAATTAAAAACTTTAAAAATAAAATATGTACATTTTTTTCTTAAATCTCTTCTAAATCACAAGATTTTATTTAAATATTTTACTTCAATATAATTTTTTTTAAATAATAGATATTGTAATGAACATACTATCATTCCTAATACGTTACATTATGCAATCGAATTTTATAAGTACGTGCTCTCAAAATGATGGAACGGTCATTAAAATGTGCATAACTAAAAATAGGTCTAAATGTTGTATTAATGGAAATAATAGCACATTTTCTTAAAGTTAATAATAACAGAATTCCTTTTGAAACAAAACTGTTCTAACCTTAACATAAGCAAGAAAATAAATATGTAATTCATTCCCTACTTTTGTAAATACAATATTCACCCTCATTTTTTCTATAATTTGCTATTTTAACTTCATACACTTTTTTTCTTACCCAAGAACAATGAAGCTAATTTTTTTAATATTTTTTCCAAACTATAATTTATTAATTTATTTTTAAAAAAAACTTAATATGATTGCACTTTACTTTTTTATCTAAACTGATCTATTGTATTCTTAAATGTAGAAAATCTTGTGTAGTAAGAAATGATTTAATTATTAAAAAAAAAATTAGGTACAATGCCAAACCAATTATTAATTAAAAAACTAAAGTAGATTTAAATATACCCTTTCACATATTTTATATGAAATAGGTATAATTTTTTTTAGTAATATTATAATTTTGTCTTATACAGATCTATACGAAAATGAATATCTCAAATCAATTTTAATCATTATGGTTAAAATATAAAGAACAGACATATTTTTCAGATAATTTATAATTTTTGCATTAAAATTTTTTTCGCTATTTCCTTCTTTCTCTCACACTTGCGCGCAGCCACACATGTACACACACTATATATATATATATATATATATATATATATATATATATATATATATATATATATATATATAATGACCCTATATATATATAAGGTCATCCAAATGTGACGCCTACAATTGTTTTTTTATTTTTAATTCGTCTCTGTTTTTTTTAATTGCAATTATATTTAATAAAAACATTAAAATTGTATTTAATTATAAAAACTATTAAATATAAAATATATCTTTTAATGTCTATATGGTATCCCATCAGGAGCGCACAACTTAATTTTTAAGTAATACGAGGGTTGTTTGATAAGTATGGTAAAAAAGTAAAAAAAAATAAATTGAAAAATTTAATTAAATTAAACAATAAATAAATTTACCATACTTATCAAACAACCCTTGTACATATCACTTTTTGAGTAAACGATGATGATTTATTGATCGATAATGAGTGTGCATTTCTAATGGGACACTCTATATATATATATATATATATATATATATATATATATATATATATATATATATATATATATATATATATATATATATATATATATATATATATATATATATATATATATATGTATGTATGTATGTATGTATAAATATGTATGTAAAATGGACAACATTTGATATTGAATATATTTTCTCATTAATATTTTAAAATATGAACTTTGTATAAAATATGATTATTAATATGGATGAACCTTAATAATTTTTGTGAATGTTGCATCAATATGAGCAAATAAAAATGAAATAATAGTGATTAACATTAAATTATCGAATTCACGAAATATATTGACGATATATTTAGGTCCTTTTCATTAGAGCATATTAATAAAAAAGAATATCTAAATATGTATTGAAAATTTATTTTTTTTCTTTAAAACGAAAAGAAATAATATTTGAATATTTTTTTTCAAGTATGCACCTTTACATAGAAACACACACACACAAATCACATTTATGCATGTGTATATATATATATATATATATATATATATATATATAAAGAACGACAGAGAGAGAGAGAGAGAAACGAATGGAAAAACTGTTTAAAAGGGAACTGACAATAACAAATAATTACATAATCAAAGTTATGATATTAGTTCTATTCACAAATCTTAAAATCATAAAATTTTAATATGAAATCTTCAATTATTTACAATAAATAATTTTTATGATTAATTATACTACGTATTTAATGCAGTTTTAAATAATTTTATGAAGTTTATGGAAATGAAATTATCTTACGGTATATTTATATATATATATATATATATATATATATATATATGTGTATGTGTGTGTGTGTGTGTGTGTGTGTGTGTATGTATATATGTGGGTATGTGGTATGTATGTTTATACAAACATTTAATATAATAATTAATAACCTAGTCGAGGACTAATTGTAAAGTATTTATATATGTTTTTAAATTGTTTATACATGCACGCACACACACTTATGCATATATATATATATATATATATATATATATATATATATATATTATATATATATAAATGAAGTATAACATCTATAATAAATGACAGTATAACAAAGGATAATAAATGACAGTAAGCTAGTAAATGTAATGTAAAACTATCAGTCTATATATACCAACTATATATATATATATATATATATATATATATATATATTTATATCAATTAAAGGAATTATTTTCTGTCTAAATTATTTTAACGTCGTTTATATGCATATAAAACAATACAAACAATTGAATAACTCTATCTACATTCAATATGTACAAAACTCAACATATGACATTTTAATATAATGTAATTTTATGTATGCATGTATATATATATATATATATATATATATATATATATATATATGCATACATTATTTATTGATAAAATGAATAATAAATTATTTACAGTAAACATTGTTGTAACTACCGCTTGAACCACTAAAGTTTCTACTTCTTTTCCCGTTACCGCCGCTAAGCGTATGTTGTCCACCAGCGACGCCATTTTGTGTACCGGCATCCGCGTCTGTTTGCTCGTCAATCACATCTCCCTCTTTATCTTGATGTGCTGTCATATGTCTTGTCAGATGATGTCGTTCACGGAACGATTCCGAACAAACCGGACACTTCAACTTATCTTCGCGTCTTTTCTTCAATGTATCATGCGACACTTCGCTTTTATGATGCGAGCGCATGTGGTAAACTAAATCGGATGTCATCCGAAAGCTGATATTGCACTTAGCGCATACATTTTGCGCGGGTAACGAAAGCGCCGCAAGACTAGGCGGTAGCAACGACGTCAGAATCGCAGCCGGATTCACTTGTAGCTTTACGATATCCTGCGGCGGCGGAAACTTGATCATTTCCGGTTGAGTTTGCAGTGACTGGAATGCTCCGACGGACGGATACGCGTAAGCAGGTATATCTGGTCGAAAATTAATAACGTTCGGCCTTAGTTTTCCAGCAAATAGATCATTATGTTGATTCTTAAATAACAGCTGATGTTCCATGGTCTTTTGTTGATACATATGGTTGTCAGCTGATGTCGTGGCAAAGTTATGTTCGATGAACGCGTTTTGGTACGCCGGCAATGCGTTTTTAAATATCTGACTATTCGGTGAAGGTAACAGATTTTGAAAAGATTTCTGTACATACGTGTTAATAATAGGAGGACTAGGGCTGAGCGAATGTTGATAATTTAACTCGGGACTAATTGACAGATTCGGTGAAACCACCCGGTTGTCTATTTTCTGCGACAGATTCACTTTCGTAAATGCACTCTTTTGATCACCGTGTGTGTTCTGATCCAAACCGGATGAACGTGAAGCGAATATCGTCGGATCATCGAATATCTTTTGAGGACTATGTACGTTATTAACAAGTCTTGCATGATTGTGTACTCTGTTTGATTCGTGAGTCTGATTTCTATGCTCAGCCGTCGGTTGAGAAATCTGATGCTGCGATTCGTACGATTTAGATAAATATTTCGAATGATGTTTATATTTATTTTCGTGCGTTATTTGTTGTTGCGGATCGTCGTATGTTTGTTCGACATCCCCTACGTAATTCTTGACATCATGTGCTACGTTATAATTTATATTTGGATTGATATTATTCCTACTTACGCGGATTTGTTTCTGTTTGATTTTGTCGTCTTGCGATATTAAAAATGCCACGTCGAAAGAACGTTTTATCGACGATTTCGTCGGTAGACTCGTTACAGTCGATTCAGAGATATCATTCGGGTGCATCGCGTCCGATTCTGGTATTTCCTTGTTCTGATTCACGCTCATTGTCATTTTTCACTCGTTATGCGTACAATACATTATTTAATTTTTATTGTTATTTATTTTTACAATTTCTTCTGTTCACTTTTAAAAGAAATAAAATTAATAGTTACTATTAGTTTATATATACATAAATATGTCGTATTACGTGTGTTTATATCGATTTGAATACGTATGAGTATTAATAACACTACACTAAATTCGAACACTTCACATGGTTGCGTACTGCGACAGATCGACGTGTCTTGTCAAACGAAACATGTGTCCGTCGCCGGGTACGTTTCGACAACAATTGAACATATTCCAGTGTAATATTTAGCTGAAACACATATTTGCCAGTCCAACCTTCTGTTCGGTCCAACCCCCGACTGAAAAACGTTCAGACGCGCGCCAAACGAGGACGGATAAATCGTACGCGTACATCAAACAAGGATGTCTGCCGGAAATTGTCGAATTGGCGGTCCATTTCGAAGCACCCTATGATCATATAGACAACGATAAGGGTGTCTTTTGGCCAATAGAGTGACGTCAGATAGGCGGAGCGACAAAATACGTTTGCCCAATACGGTTTTCAATGTTGTGCAGAGTTTAGAATATGTGGTAAATGTCGTTATATTCAAGAGTATAGCAACAGTCTTATGTTTAAATCGAGCTTTTAGAGGTACTTGTGTAAGAAATTTGTAGTAGTTGTGTTCATATTGTTTTGTAAGAAAGACATTTTAAAAATCTATCTATCTATCCATACATACATTCACACAATATATATATATATATATATATATATATATATATATATATATATA
>CP092087.1:39972786-40070286 GCA_029203775.1 Neoneuromus ignobilis
TTAAATTCATAATTTTTTTATTTTATTTTTTTTACAAATTGAAGTATAAACAAAACACCATTAAATATAAATAAATATACACAGCAAGGAAAAATTAAAATAGTAATATTTTACCTCGAAAATCACAATAGTGTTTTTCAAGCATTCCTGAAATTTAAAAAAATAAAAATAAAAAAAGATGATAGTGAGTTTTGGCTCACTCTGTATATATATATATATATATATATATATATATATATATATATATATAATCAATAAATTCATTTGTAACATTTTAAAAAGTACTTTAAATCTTTATATATTTGTATAGTAAATGATTACTGATTATTGATATGTTGAAATACATTAAAAACCATCGATCCTTATTTTCTGTGGAATCAAAGTTCAGAATTTATGGCAGTTATTTTCTTTTGCAGAATGATTTCAATAGCTCGGGAATAAAAATTCAATATGCATATTAGTGTAACAAACTTTATAAAATATCTAAAAGTACGTAAATATGTTTGTCTACATTCACCGTACATAAAATGTTTACATTGAAATTTAAGTATAGAATCTTGAGTTTAAAAAGGTAATAAAAAAATATATCATTTCTTTCCAAGGAATGATACATTTCAATTACAAAATTCTATCGATCTTCAATTTATAATTACTGATTTAGAAAATAAAATTAAAATATAAATCACAAATCATGTTAAAAATTAAATAAAACAATACACTGAATATTAAAATAAATTAAGTTGAAAATAAAGTGAAATAAGTTAAATTAAAATAAATTAATTTATTAAAATATAAATCAAATATATGTATATTAAAAATAATGCTAATAATCAAATAAAATGATATCATAAAATCTAAAGAAATTAATAATCTGAAAATCAAGTAAAACAGTGTTTTGTAAATCAAATAAAACAATCTGCTGAAAATCAAAATAAAATAAAATAGATATTAGAATAAAATAAATTAAATTATGTTTTTCATTCAATAGTTCAGATCATATTTTTTTTTACAAATATAAGTCAATAAAAAGAGTATTAAAATTTTGCAATTTATAGAATATATATATAAATATATATATATTAGGTTGGCAAGTATCTCCCTTCCGCCTTCTGGTCTTTTGAATTTCGCGGCTATGTACAAAAAAAAAATAAATAAATAAAATAAAAAAAAAGCGGAAGGGAGATACTTGCCAACCTAATATATGTATAATATACATGTGTATGTGTTTATTTGTGTGTAGATATATATAGTGTATAAAAGTTATAATTTCACCGTAATAATTTTCTTTGGAAATAAATATTCATGTTTATTTTTAACACAGAATTGTGATATATTGTAAAAGAAAATATTTTTACTAAGTTTTGAAAAAGAATATAATTTAATAAATATTTTATTTGATTTCTTTGTTTATCAATAAAATTATACTATGATCTTTTAAAGATTCATAGTTACTTTTATCGATTATAAAATTGAATGTTAAAGTCATAAAAAAATCGTTATGAATTAGAATTAATTGAAATTAAACTGATAAAATATTTATTTTTTCATTTAAAACTAACCACAAATATATATACAATATATTCAATCTGAAAAGAATATAAATTAGAAAATTTACAATACATCGACATGTAATGATATATATATATATATATATATATATATATATATATATATATATATATATATATAATTTTCTAATCTTTAAATATAAAATAATAATCAAAACAACCGACATAAAAGAAACTTTCAAATAACAAATAAATAGGAAACGCATTGATTGCTTAACTTTTTCACCATATGCCACACTTGTTTCGCAAATTAAGCCGTGGGGTTGATTTTATTCATTGCAATACACCGCCAAACGAATCTACCACCAAGATTCGAACACGATTGCATACGAATACGAGATGGAAAATGCATATATTTAGTTTATTTAGTCATAGCCTCTTTGTCCGATTAACGTACCTCATTAAGACACTGTCTACAATTTAGAACGTTTGGTCCAGTGAAAGGGGCCGCATACGACCATATGTCGCAGTCTAAATGGGACCTGCCTATTTAGAAACCATAGCTTTGGCTTTTGGACATCTGTTAGTTACTTCTCATCCACTATATAGTCCACATAATATCATGATTATTCTACGGGGATGTAGACGGTTCATTTATGAATAAGGGTATATTTTTTATTAGAATCGTATTACTGTAGTGAACGGCATTGATTGGAATGTGGTGCCTTACATGTACTCTTTTATGAAATGCAATGTGACGATTTTATTTATATCGTAACTGTACCACAATATGTATACATATATTTATACATGCATATATATATATATATATATATATATGTGTGTGTGTGTGTGTGTGTGTGTGTGTGTGTGTGTGTGTGTATGTGTATGTGAAGGTGTGTGCATTGTTATATATTTCAATGTATTAATAGTAATTAATATTACAATCAAGTACAATTATTAATCAATAACTAATATTCAATAATTATCAAAATATGATATCATATAAATTTATCGTATTAGATGATATTTTTGTTAGAAATGATGAAAATAATCAATAAAAAATTATAAATAAAAAAATAATTGCACATTAAGCTACTTGTACTTGTACATTAGATGAAGGCCTCTCCCAAAAAATCCACTTGAACCGATCGTTAGATCGGTTCAAGTGGATTTTTTGGGAGAGAAAAAAAAGGTATTAACATTTTTTCTCTTTCACTCCATTTCTACGAATTTTCTTAAATATCTTCCATCTATTCATGGATCTATTTTTTTACCCTTTCTCATATTTCTGGATTCTCGATCAATAATTTCTCTTTAAAATCTATGATCTATTCTTCTTGCTATATGATCAACCTATTTCTATTTTAAAAATTTTACTTTTGCCTTAACATTCGTAACTTTTGTTTTCTTTCTGATAACATTTTTTATATAATTTCTCTTCTATATAAATTTATATAATTATTTATTTTTACTGTTTCATTTAAAAAAAAAATTATATCCTTTTAAACAAATATTATTTTGGATGTAAATACACCTGGGTCTGTTTTTATGTGGTAGATACGTTCCGCAAAAAACCGTATTAAAAAAATCGCACAAAAAAGACTTAACTTACATTAAAAAATTAAGGATACGTTCCGTAATTTTCGAAAAGCACATAAAACTAAAGCTACAAAGTGAAATTACTCTAAAATTCGCATATAAAAATCAGAAAATAAAGAATGCTTTAAAAAAAATCAAATATCTACAGAAAATTGATACAAAACAATTTTTTTACTTTATTTTTTTAACAACTATTTAATTTTATTCAGACCAATATGTACATATGTATAATTTATTTTAGAATTTTTCATACATATTTTAATCATCATCGCAATAATAGCTGCACTGTTTAGAATAAAAAAAAAGAAAATAAAAAAAAACTAAATAGCTGTACTGTTTTCAAGACATGTAGGCCAAGCCTTTTTCCAACAGGAATTTTAAATGTGTGGTTTTATTTGAGTAATAGCGAAAACAACATGATTTATAAAGTCAAAAATAGAATTTTTTTTCCAAGCGTCAATTACTGTTATTGACTCATTTTCTAGTTTATCCAATATAAATTGAAAAGTGCGTTTAATGTAATATTATTAAAAGTTGCAATTATGCCTTGATCTAATAGCTGAATAATGTTTGTTGTATTAGGCGAAAAAAAATCATGTTTACATTTGGATATTTTAAACATGGATGACCTGGTGCTTTGTCAACAAAAAATTTGGCAGCTTCTTCATCTACCGATGCAATCGCGCCCGTAATCTTCACCTTATGCAGTGCATTCCTTTTTAAAAACGCGGTTAACCACTCTTTGCTAGCCGAAAATTCTTTATCAATTTGAGAAGCAGAAGTAAATGGCTCTGATTCCTTCATTTGTTCATAAAACTGAAGAGCTTTTCGTTGAATTAAATAACCGCTTAAAGAAATTCTTTAAAAAAATCGTATAAAAAGATACTAAGAAGAAATATGAATCGCATAACTTCAAAATCGCATTAAAAAAATTTACATAAAAAAATATTAAGAAAAAATATGAATCGCATAACTTTAAAATCGCATTAAAATAATCCTCACAAAAACAAACCCAACTGTACTTCTTTTATTTATTTTTTTAAATAAATTATTTTTTTCCTCATTAAAGAATTATGTAAAAATTGAGATAGATAATATTTCGATGATTCCGAATTAAATAAATATGGAAGATGTGTATAGATTTTCCAGTCAAGATATTTCAGTTTTCTTTAGGTGTTCGTAGCCATTTGTAATCTTGTATTATCTTAGAGGACAACATACTTTTAATTCACTAAATCTGATTTTTGATGTTCAGTGTTTTATTTAAATCAGTTAATTTTTGGAAAAAGCAATGTGAATTAATATTTTTACCGAAGTTGAAGAATTCAAAATTCATTCTTCTGTTACTTTCTCTCCGACAAAGTGGCATAATTTTATTTTGATATATTTCGACCCTTGTAGTCACTAATGAGTTAACTAATAATCTTTAAATTAAAAAAAAACAAATAATTAAAATATATTTTTGAATAACATGAACTTTTTTCAAAACTTTAGCTAATTTTTGACGTATCTAAATTATATTCGCATAAAAAAACTAATTTCAAAAATATAGGACCATCCAAGTGTGACACCTAGATTTGTCTTTTATTAAAAAGAAACATGTGTATAGGTTCTTTTAATAAAACACAAATCTAGGTGTCACAATGTATGATCCTATATAAATAGCTGTCGATATTAATGATAATTAATTGGGAAAAATGCATATTAAAATATATTCGTAATATATATAATACACTATAAACGAGTTTATTAATAACTATTTACTATTATTAATTTCAATCAATAATAAAAGTTTTTAAGCAATTCTAAGTTACTGTAAAAACAAAACGTTTGAAATGCATCCATTTCATTGTAACTCATTTTAGAAGTTGTCCATTACGATCGACGGTGATTGATGTTCCGTTCCGACCTGGAGGTCACATGTGTCCGTGATTGGGTTCCGATTCCCTGAAGATACAAACGACGATACACATCGTCGAACCATGTTAGTGTGTTTAATCACGACGCTATTTTCGATTAACGACAGTTTCATTGGGTTTCCCAATGGAATAAAAACTTAATCGTCACACAAAACAACTTTCGTTTGCGTGTAAGATTTTCTCATTTCTCTCAGACTTGAAAAGTTTATGCTGTTTCAAGGAATGTGAACGTATTCATTTACTTATGCCTATGTATATATATATATATATATATATATATATATATATATATATAAATAATATAAAATTAGTAAAATAATATTAACATATTGTTTCTCTGAGAAATTTGTATGTCTTAACGTCTATTTCCCAGTCAGTATACACACACTTTTGAATAAAACAATGTTTATTACAATTAAATTCACTCACAAGCTGTAGTTTATTTATTTTAGGATGGAATCACTGATTATATAATTAATAATAAAGAAAGAAAAGTATAAAAATTAGTACAATTCTCTATAGACTCTTAAAAAATATAGAAATCTTTAGTATATAAACTACTAAAAATGTACTAAAAAATAATAACTTTTTCAGTTATTAAGATAATTATCCACACTTTTATTTATAATAAGTTATGAATGGAAATCTTAAGTATAGAGTGTTTTTAAGAGTAATAGAATTTTTAATTGAATACTTATCAAAAGTTGTATCTAATATTAAAAAACAGCCTTTATCATACCTTTATGTATACATACACACACTCACTTATATGTGAAAAAAATCTAAAAAACCTATATATATATATAGGTTTTTTAGATTAGATAAAATTTTCGATAGGGATTCAATTTAAAGTTCTATCATCCATAAAAACACCTATATTATAATGTAACTAGCAAAATATGTTTAATTATAAAACCATAAATTGTATACAACTACTTAATATATTGTACTAAAATGCAATTTTATATTTTTTTTACTTTGTAAATATTATGTGAATTATTGTAAGTTATTATATAACAGTTATAATAATTCCACATATATAGTATGTTACAAAAGTACTTATACGCTGCAAATTTATAAAATGAAACAGAAATTAAAATACTTTTTTATTTTTAAGTTTATTTAAATATATATATATATATTAGGGGGACCGGAAAGTAATGTCGTTTTTTACATTAAATTCAAACAGATAAATTTTTACCAAGTTTTTTTTTAATCAATAATGTAATCACCCTCGTTATCAACAACCTTTTGCCATTTAGTGTGCAAATTTTCAATGCCGGATCGATAAAAATCAATTGGTTTTTGAGCAAAATATCTGGAAATGGTATTTTGGACATCATCCGAATTTTCAAATTTTTTGCCACTTAGAAAATATTGTATCGATCGGAATAAATGGAAATCCGATAGCGCAATATCGGGCGAGTATGGTGGGTGAGGCAATACCTCCCATCCTAATTCATTAATTTTTTCCAGGATTCGTCTTGCGCAGTGCGGTTTTGCATTATCGTGTTGCAGAATAACACCTTTTCTGTTGACAATCGCTGGACACTTTTCAATTAAAGATTGATTTACTCGATCCAATTGTTCACAGTAAAGCTCTGCATTCACAATTTGTCCAGATTTCAGCACTTCAAAATGAACGACCCCGCGAATACTCCACCAAACACACAAAAGCGCCTTTTTGGGGTGTAAACCTGGCTTAGCTGTACTTCGTGGCGATTCATTCGGAAAAAGCCACTGCCTTTTGCGTTTTGGATTATCATAGAGGACCCATTTTTCATCTTCAGTGATCGAGCGATCAAAAAACGCTTCTGTATTGTGCCGCTGAAGCAATAAGTTGCATGTGGTGGATCGGTTAGTTTTGTTTTCTTCGGACAGATTATGCGGGACCCAAACACCTGCTCTGCTTATTTTACCAATCTGCTACAAATATTCTTGGATGGTCGACCGAGGTTGATTAAGAGTGTTTGACAGTCCTCGATTGTCTGACACGGATTTGCTTCCACTTCCACCCTTAACATGTCATTGTCTAAAGTTGTTGTTCGTACCTGATCGGTACGAGTCGGAAAGATCGAAATTACCGGATTTGAACTTAGAAAACCACCTTTGGCATTTACGAACGTCTAATGCGTTTGAATAAACATCACAAATGTTTTTGGTAGCAAACGTTGTGTTACTACCCTTGTGAAACTCAAAAAGCATACAATGCCGGATATGTACCTCTTTTGGTATTTGGCTGGCCATTTCACCATAAATTGCAAAAAAAAAATAAGATTTTATTATTTACGAGTAAACAAGTCACTCTAACCTTAAAATGTCTTTGACACGACTTTGAAGTACACAATAAGCTGATAAATGACTAACGAATATCGACATGCGCAAAAACGACATTATTTTCCGGTCCCCCTAATAATTAATTTACATAATTGAAAACATTTATTTTATTTGACTTCACTAAACATTTTTGTTTCGAATAAAAAACATATCAGATCTCTAAATATGATTTATTTTCCTAAAATTATTTTTTTTTACTATCTTATGATATATTTTATAAAACTTAATTAGTTAATTATATTTTTTCATCAATATCCATTTGAAATAACAATAAAAACTCAAGTATTTCTACAAAATATTTAAAAAAAAATTATTTTGTATACATTTATACGAAATTAAATTTAGTAAAGAAATCACGACCAATTGATTAATTATTTAATGTAAATTTGTATCAGTTTTTCAGTAAATATTCTTAAATAATTTATATTTATATTTCTTTATTATTTTATATAATAATTAAAAACACTAAAGTAGTAACGAAAATGTATTTTCTTAAAAAAAAGTGTGTATTATTTATAATACCTTAAGACCTTTTAGAAATAAAAAAAATATCGCTTAGGTATCTATGTAGCTATCAAATAGAAATTATTAAATTATTTCATATAAATGATACCATTAAAATGTTCAAATATTTTAATTGTTTTTTACAATTAGTAAAAATTTAATTGTGTTTTTTACAATTATTTTACTAACAATTACAATTAACATAAATAATAATTATTAAATCATATGTAGAAATATCAAAATTGTATGTATATATATATATATATATATATATATATATATATATATATATATATATATATATATATATATATATATATGACCGTTCTAATATTATAAAATGTTTATATAAAATGAACTTCCTTCGATATACTTTTATTGCATCAAAGAGATTTGTTTAAAAGGACACAAGTCGACCGTCTTCGATTTAATACAACACAAGGAATATTCTCATTTTATGACGTGGATTATGATAAAAACTACCGTCGTTGCTACAACCGTCCAGTAACAGACTGTGCGGCTCGGAGTTATGTGCAGGAAAAGATGGCGTCGACTGAACCAGTATTTTTCTATTACGACCATCGTACGTATTGGAGCGAGCGATGTTGCGATAACCCGAAAAAGGTTTACATTGGCGTCAAACCACAGCGTTGAACAATTTTTTCTCTCTTACGAACATCACAAGTGGCACATACACGCACGACGTGACAATTCTGGAGAATATCAAAGAATTCAGATTGATTCCGTGAATTGAATATCAGTAATAAATATTATAGATTTTTTAAATTTTTATTTATTTTCTAATATTATCTTGCTCACTTTGTTCAGATACATTTTTGATATAATCTATATAAAGCTGATACGAATATATATTAGGAAAATAAAAAAAAAAATCCGTTACAATTAAAATAATATTCGACAAAAAATACAATGACTGGAGATATTTTGAACTTTTAAATGTTTCTAAATAAATTTAAATAACACTTTTAAAACAATTTTGTTTAATATTGATATTGTTACCCTTTTTCTAAAATATAATAGAGAAAAAATTTGCAGAAAGTTATATTTGAATTGAAAATTATAAAATTGTTTATATTTATATAAGGTTTTCCAATAAGAATGTTAGAACTTTAACAACTGGTAGCAGATGTTGTTTGAATTTTTTTTAAACTCATTTTGGATTTTCAACTTAGTATGGTATGGCAAATTATCATGGAACGTTTAACACTTCAACAACGGTTAAAAATTGTAAAAACTTATTATAAAAATCAATGTTTGGTTCGTAAAACTTATCATGCGCTTCGAGAAACTTAACACAGTCGTCCAAGTGAACGTGTCATTTATCGAATTGTTCAAAAATTTGAAAAGAATTTTACTCTACATGATACAGTAATGCCTGTAATACTGAGAAATGCAAGAAGTGAGGTCAATATTGCTTCTACGAAAATTTCAAAATGAAGCGTGAGATCACGTTACAGTAAATGTTATGCATTACCGAACCATGATTAATGATTTTTTTACCAAAAATGATTGAAAATGGTTTGCGATATGAGATTTCAACAGGACGATGCTACGTGCTATACATCTGCGAAAATAATAGACTTATTAAAACAAAAGTTTAATGAGTCTATTATTATTTTTTGAATTGGACCCATCAGTTGGGCATCAATATAATGTGATAGAACTCCATTAGATTATTTTCTGTAGGGTTATGTGAAATCATTGGTTTATACTAATAAACAACAAACAGCAGAATCATTAAAAATAAATATTAAACCTATAATTCATGACATTGGACCACAAAGAATGATTAAAAATTGGACTAAACGAATGCACTATGTCAAGTGAAGTAGTGGTAATCACATGAGTAAAATTGTATTCCATCATTAATTCCGGAGGATATGCTTAAAAATAATATATATATATATATATATATATATATATATATATATATATATATATATATATATATATATATATATATATATATATATATATATATATATATATATATATATATATATATATATGTATATATATATATATATATATATATATATATATATATATATATGTGTGTGTGTGTATATATATATATATATATATATATATATATATATATATATATATATAAAGTTATGACAAAGAATATTTTTTTATGTTAGATAGAACTTTCGATAGGAATTCAATTTAAAGTTCTATCACTCTTAAAAAAACAGTGTATATATATATATATATATATATATATATATATATATATATCATTAGATCAAAGTGTCTCCCCAATTTGGGGGTTGACCATGAGGTTAACAACTTCATTTCATTAAAAAAACATAGCCGACACAGAACCCTAACAAGAAAAGTGTCTTACTATGTTTTATCAAAGAAACTTGATAACTTGATGAAACTTTAATAACTTGATCGAAATATCCGATATAAACATGCTTTTATGAAAGACACTAGACAAATACAGTGACAATTATTACTAAAAAAAATAAAATTATTCGACGAACCAATAGATTTTTTATTTTAATTTCATTAATAAAATAGTATTATTAAATTCAGTTATCTCATTAAAATATATCAAATCTATCATTCTATTAGATAATCATCAATTAAAATTATTAAAATCGATTTTAGCATTAGATCATTCACCTTATTATCTAAATTTTTCTACGAGGTACAGTTTTAAACTCAGTAACCTCACTTTTATATAATATTTTAAACTTTTTAAATCAATTTTTTGTTAATATTATATATTATTGATGCAATTCATAAATAAAAATTTAATCGCCGTAGACAATTTTTTATAAAATTGATCAATGTTTGACGATTTAAAAAAAATTATAAATAATATTTTTAATAACATTTGGTTTAGAAAATGTCTTTACCCAACAGTGAATTGAACCAATCTAAATTTTATTGCAATTATATTATATATATATATATATATATATATATATATATATATATATATATATATATAAATAATTTTCCAAAAAATTAGAACTGACAATAAAGAAAAACTTTCAAGTTCATTACTTTATACAATTATATTGAAGTGTTTTTATATAAATAAGTCAATCTAACACCACGCAATTTTACAAAAATTATTAATAATCAGTTAGTATTTATTCTTGTTGCTAATTATTAACGTAAATTTCAATATCTATTCCATGTAATTTAGATTCATTGTTTTCTGGTGATACCATAATCATTAAAATACACATCAAAAAAGTCAATAATGGGTGATTATAGAACATTTTTTTGTAAATCTTGTATCTTTATAACGAAGGATTCATTTATTCAAAGTTAATTATTGTACATAAAAAAATTAATTGCAATAGAAACAAAAATTTAGAATTTTTTATACTCTTTTTATATTATATTTCTTTCTTTTATTATAATTCTTTTTATTAATTTATTAAAATTTATTTTTATTTTCTTTATTATATTTGTGTTACTATTTTTTCTATTATATTTCTTTTCGTTTATTTATTAAAATTAAACGAATTTAATGAAATTAAAAATGATTATTTCCATATTAATATAGGAATTTTTAATTAAACTCTATTTAAAATGAGATTTCAGGATTCACATTTTAATTTTATTTATTTTCTTAATAATATCTTTCTGGTTATTCTTATTATTAATTTTATTTCGCGCTGCAACCAGTTTAAATATATTATATCCTCATATTGAATTTGTATTTTAAAAAAAGTATGAACAAATAATAACTAGTATTAGAAAATACCAACTATATTCCGATATTCTATAATTGAAATATACTTTATTTTTCTGAGACAACTACTTTATAATTTCTGTAAAAAATTGTTGAAAAAGTTTATATTATTTTGAATAATAAATTATATTTGTTTAAAACTATTAAACTTTATTAAAGACATTAATAGATTCAATTATTTCTTTATTACCACCTTAAGAATTATGTTAATAAAAAAAATAAATTATAAGAAAAAAATTACTTTAAATATGTGTTATATAAAGAGAGGAAAAACTCTTAACATAAGATTTTTTAATTGCCAGTAAGTGACTGCCATAGGTACTCAGCGATTTGTTGATCAAGCAACTTAACTGAAAATGATTTAGTATTTAGGAAAAATAATTTAATCCTTGAGATAAATAAAAAAAATATTCGACAAAGAGTCAAAACCCAAGGTCATATTTCAATATTTTCGATTTCCATGGAGAGCGATGAGAGATTCCCTAAATTAAACATTAAAAAATATACGATTGTTTTAGAAACTTAATATACTTTTGATGTTATTAATATTGAAAATAAACTTAAATTATAAAATAAAACTTATCGAACCATAACATATACAGGGGCTAATCGAAAACTCCGAATGAAAATCGTTCTCAGATACAGCAACAAACATTCACACCGTCTCACACCACAGACTTGCATAACGTTGAAGACAAGACGGGTTCGTTCTTGTATCCAATTTGCATACACTGTGCACATTCGAGCCATGGTTCAGAAGCGACGACGGCGACGGCGACGCTGCCGTGTACGGCGAACGCCGTTCGCCTTTCGCCGCAGCGCCACGCAACGTCGTACAACGCCGCACCACGACGATCCGACGGAATATGTTAATGGCGCGCTACTGTTCTCTCATATCGCCCGTCGTCTCCGTGCATGATTTATCGTTATTTTTATTTGATTCAAGTTTCGGAATTATTATATGGACTGTATCCGTATTGCTTGTTCGGTTTTGCATAATGTTTGGTTATGTTCTTTGCATATTTTTTTCCGTCGGAGCGAGCGAACGAAAAACGTGAACATATCTGAATTGAAATTCCCCCGAAACATACATTTATTTATTTCTTTTTTGATGTTCTCCTTTTCTCGCTCCGACGTTTTTATTTGAATGTATTATCGAGTAAACACAATGTACAACATATAGGAACGTTAATAATGTATGAATGAGTGGCGGTAGACGACGGCGGCTCTTTTCTTATGATCCGCACGTTTATGGATATATATATATATATATATATATATATATATATATATACATATTTATATATATACATATGTATTAAAAATTTATATAAATTATAAACAAACTCTTAACTGACCAATTATTTCATAACTTATTATAAAAAATAATAATATTCAACAGTAAATTAATATTTTAGTTAAATGAATGTAAAATTTATTTTTTGTTATCACTTAGATTATTTATATTTTCCTATTTAACTCTACAATATTTCTTTTGTAGAAAATTTAAAATTTAAAATTTTTTAAACTTTATAAAAATGAATCGTTAATATATTTTCAAATTTAAATGAAATAATGTACATATCTATTTCTAATTAAATATAAACTATTTTATATATCCGTATAAATAGTGCGCCTACTTTTTAATAAATATTTTTTAAAAAATATAATAATAATATACTTGATTAAAACAAATCAGTTTGCATAAATTTTATTAAAAAACAATTATTACTCAACCTCTCTAATTTAATTTGAAAAGCTTTCAATGATGAGGTAATAATTTAAAAATATTGGAATTAAATGCATTCCAATCTTAAGCATCTCAATAAAGATGAACTTTCACTAGTGTGTTTTTGTAATTTTAAAATTTAATTTTAGTTTCGTATTGATTTTTTAAATGGGAAAAAAGAGCTATTTTTTAATTTTTATTTTTTAGTTTCAAATACCCCATAAACTATTACAATTAAAAACAATTATTTTAATTTTCATTTATTTTGTAAGCTCTCCTACCCAAACTGCTCTATCATTTAACTAAAGTCATCCATCCTAATATATACATTTATATTACGATGCAATGAGTTTTTCTCTGAATTCGGTCTATTTGTATATGATTTTAATGCGCTAAAAAGTAAATTACTTTAATTAGAAATAAAAAATACATATATTTTAAGTAAAGACAAGTCATACGTTTTTTTAAAAATTAGTTAACTGATATCTTCTTGTCTTATGATTTCAGAAACTTCTAATATAAACGTTTTATAATATGGCAATATTTAAAAAATCTAATAAATAATATTTACGATATTTATTTTTTATATTACTTTTCAATCTTTGAATTGATCCAGACATTATTTTCAAAGTTTTTTTAAATGATAATAATTTTACCTGCATTTAATCACTTATCCATCAGGTAAAAGACACATTAGATACGAATACAATTTCATCTCAACAGTTATGTTCTATTTTACATCAAAAAGTAGTATATTAAATGTCGTTTCGTTAAAAGTGAATTACGAGCATCGGCGACAAATTTAAATGTAATTTTTTGACATTTATGACTGTTTTAAACGTCGCAACTGCTGCCGCATTTCATATTTAAATTTCTGCCATCCGGAAGTGCTCGACTGTGCCACACTTCCTGTCTCCCTCGGCCACGAGAATATTTTTACGGCAGTTTTTTAAACATTTTTCATACATTCTTTTTTATTTCTGTTGCGAATCTTTTCTTATAACATCTCTGTTCGGACGGAGTCATACAGTAAAGAATTTAATTATACAGACAGTGACATTAATTAAAATTTAACTCTTTCTTTATATATATATATATATATATATAATTTACTAAATGAAAATTAAAAATAATTTCAATTAAAAACATTCATTAAAAATAAAGATGAAAGTAATAGTTTGTACCATATTACAATCACATATTATTCCTTCAAAAAATTAAACAAAAATAATATTGCTGTAATAATTTTTTGATAGAATCCCTATTCGAAGATATTTTTTTATTTATAAATTTCTATAAAACAAACAAATATTTTTTTAATTTTTATATACATATTTTTTAAATTTTATTTTACTTGAGTATTTTTTAATGTTTATATAGTAAATTATCATTAAAATAATATTTATAATAAATTGAAAATAATTATTCGCTTTTTGATGATATTTTGAACTTAAAAAAATCTAGTTCCATAAACATACTGATATTTACAAAATATAAAATTCACGTTTAGGTATTTTTCTTAATAATTTGTCTTATATTATTTCTTACAGTTCTTTTATATTAATATAATATTTATATAATAATTTGGTACAATTTTACTTTTATCTGACTTAAATTTCAATGAAATTGATTTTCCTTGATTTTAAAATACATTAACTCTAAACTTGTTAGATTTAGTTTAAAATACAAACATTCAGTATTAAAATATCCTTGTATTTTAATTATATTGACTTTTACAAATTTTCAGAAATTTTATTTCATAGATATTTTTCATATTTTATTATATTTTTTAAATAATATTTATATTGTAGTTATTAAATTAATTTCTCAATTATACTGTGAAAAATTTCGTTTAGATTTTATTGTATAGTGTATATTGTTAATTGGATATTAATAATATTAACATAAATAAATCACAACACCTGTAAATTTTACAAAGTGTCCAATAATCACTTTTTGTTCACTCGACTTGCTCTGATGTGCATAGATTTTATAATACAGTGTTCTGACAATGATAGCATAACCATCGAAATAGGTATTAGCTTCTAAGAAAATAAAGAGACAACAAGTTATTATTTAGCATTTTTTTTAACATTTTATAACGATGATTCATTTGGGTTAATTTTAATTTATCACGGTATCAAAATAAATAATGAATTAATAATATTTATTACAGCTTTCTTAAAAAAATTCAGTTTGTATAGGATGACATAAATGAGAATGAAAGATAGTAAAGAACAGAAAATGACAGTAAACAAATAAACATATATATAAACTCTTCAATCTCATTAGGGCCAACCATCGATTTAGATCACAGATTTATTATAATTATACATTTCTCTAATTTTCTTTATTGAACATAATTAAATCACGTGAAATATAACGAATATTTAATAGTTACATTCATCATTTAAATTATATATTCCAAAATTTTGTTTCATAATATGAACAAATACTATAAATAATAATTTTATTTTTAAATACTTTTAGAAATTTGTATATTTTTATAATTTTAATAATAACGATTAAAATAATTAGTTTTATCTCATCACGAATTTCAGCAAGAAATAAGGCTATAATTTATAATAAATTTTCTCAACAGTCAACTATTAAGTACATTACAATATGCAGAAATAAATATCACTCAAGACTCTGAAGACAAGAAAAAATAATTTTCGATAAATTTTTATACTTTGTAACTTAATTTCCAATTTATAATTTTTTTGTACAAAAAATACCATATTTTATTAAATTTCCCAATACTAAATGTCCTATAAATAATTTAAACACACTAAATAAAATTTATAAATATTTGCCTTATTCGTAAACATTTCCGAATGATTAATTTTATCATTTTGCATTAACTTTCTAGCCTAAAATTTATACTTAAAAAGATAATCAACACATTTTACCTTCACTTAATATTATATCATTCCAGCATCTTGATTTCTCAGTACTCAAATATTCATTTTATAAAATGGATATACATATGTAAGATATATTTCAAAAAAGAAATATATAATCGGCATTGATCAAAAGATATAAAAATTACAAATAATAATAAAAAAAAGAAATAAAGATGGTAGCTTGTATTGAAATTCCGAAAAAAATAATTACATATATATATATATATATACATATATATATATATATATATATATATATATATATATATATTATTGTTCTAAAAATCGCCGCTTTAAGATACTATATAACTTTTTGACACAAAAATTGTATCAATAAAGTTTGATAAATATATGGTTTCAAAAAAATCAGCATTACATTAAAATTTTTCCTATAATAACATCTGCAGAAAAAAAATCTTCATAGACAAATCATAGATACTGAAGACTTACATGAAATTATTAACCAACTTTTAATCGATTAAGTAAACAAAATATTGGGCACAGTAATGTTAAATGTATAAAAAAGTGTAAGAATTTGTTTAACGCCAACGATAACTATTATATTTAACCCTTCTAGTATTGAGCGAAAAATTAAAGTTGTGCATAAAGTGCCGAGCCAAATTTATATAATTTATTGAGTTTTAGGAAAAGGGTGATAAAAATTAGTTTTAAAAGATAATTACAAAATTCAAAAAGAAACATGTTAAGAACTGAAGGGACAAAGAATTAATAACTAGGGTATTTCAATATTTGTTGAAAATTGTGTAAATAATGTTTATTTAACTCTAAGCACATACTGATTCACGCACGATATATCGTCGTTGGCACTTTTCGCAAGTGTGCTCAACGACGATATATCGTTGCTCGGCACTAAAAGAGTTAAAAAATATACTAACAAATCTCCTAAAACTCGAATAAAAATAATATATTTTTTCTAAAAATTTTGTTTCTTTTTTAGGTTATAAGATATTAAATCTTAATTGTTTAAATATTTTTCCCGCGACCTCCATATTTCATCACCATTAGCCTCTTTATAACCACTGTTGAATAAAAGTCTCTTCCAAAGTTTTTCATTTTAAGTGATTTAAAATCTTTCTCTTCAATTACACTCCGATAAAATTTCTTATGCCTCTATTCCAACAATTCGTGAATTTCTTCCTGTATCTATTAATATTTCTTGATTCGCAATCAATAATTTCTCTTCTTCATCGATAGTCTTCTATTATTTCAATAAAATCGATCCATTTCCGTTTTAAATTGTTCACTCTTATTACGTCTGCAACTTTTATTTTTTACTGAATCCACCTGTTTCTCTTTCTGTCTTTACATGTTATTTCTAACTTACATCTTTTCATTCTTCTGTGTATTATCTGAATTCGTTGAATTATTCTAACAATTAAAACCTATATTTCCCTATCATAAGTGAAAACAAATAAAATACATTGATTATTTTTTTTAAAACCACAAAAAAATATTTGATATAATATTATAAGAATTGATTTCATAATTCTCAATTAACACCATCTCATCCTTATTCTCCTTTTTACTTCATCTATAAATATTCTTTTAATATTAATGAGTTGCCCTAGATATACACAATTTTTAACTTATTCTATTTTCATTCGATTTTCTTTTGATCTGAAAATTCATTGTACAATACTTTTGACCTTCTGAGATTATAATATTAATTCAATTTTTTGACTTAATTTGTCTAATTTTACTATTATTTCTAAATTCATTTAAGCTTACCGTAAAAATAATATTATCAGTAAATCGTATGTAACTAAATATCTTACTATTAAATATTTACTTTTATTCATTCAGATTCACGGTTTAATATCTTAAACACTTCTAATGTTACTTACAAGCAATTTTTGTGATATTACTTTACTTTAACTTTCCTGTTTTTTTTCTATTTATATGGAAAATAAAGAATTTCTATTAATATCATATTTCTTAAAAGTTTTGTAAATATTTTTCCAATTTCTTGATTTTTCAATTCATGAAAATTACTGATGTTATTGTTATAATGAAAGATTTTTTTTATAATCTATAAATTCAATACAAAATTCTAATTGAAATCTATTACATTAACTATATATATATATATACATAAAATTATGTGTATATGTAGTGAATTGTAATATAATTATGAAATAATGAAAAGATAACCATTTAAAAACGTTACGCTATATTTGAATTATGATAGGGTATTTAATAACTGATCTAATCATATTCGTTATCTATCAATAAGAAAAGTATTGCGCAAATGTCAAGATGCACATGAAAATTGAAGATTTTATTTCTTGATTTTGCTATTTATCAAGTAACACTGTTCTGTATTCGGTTATGTTTTCTCGGCGACAACGACGCCGTCGGTAAATGATGTTTTTGCATACATCATCCAAACGAAATCCGCTCGCGCGAACCCTATTAAGCCAATATTATTGTTCATCGCGAATAGCGCAAGATGTGTCCCTCCCCCTGTTTTCTCGACGGCAGCAGTACACACAATCGGCGTACAACAAAACGGAAGAATTAAAATATTACTTCAGTCATAAATTATGACGATTAAAATGATAATGGCGGGAGCAGAATTACAGTTTAAACTTGTGACGAAGCCAAGTCAACTGTAAGGCAGGAAGATAACACGCTCTATTGTAGCATTGTGGTTTGTGCCGCCGCCGCATCCCCGATTCGCATCTCGCAACGGCGAACAAGCGTTATTATTGTTTTATGTGTGTCAACGTTGCGTTTGTTGCGGGACAGCATCGGATTTGAACGTGTGTCGCGATCGTTTTTTAATATTTTTATATGTTCGTGATGCACGTGTGGAAACATAGATACATATTTATATTTATTCAAGATATCTTCGATTGGATTTATTTTTTAAAGACAATTCCCAGAAAAGTACAAGTAAATAATAAATAATCAATTCACTAATACAAAACAAGATATGTTTTACTTTATTTATAAGTAAAATTTATTTCCAGCATTTTTATCATTTTTATTATTTACTCCTACTTTATTAGTTTCAATGTTTTTTTTAAAAAAAATGTAAATTTTTAACACTCATTTAAAATTCAATTTTAAATATTTTATTTTATTTTTTGTATAAAAACGGATATCATTTAAGATACCTTATTAAGAGATAATTTGGTTTAAATTAAATACACCCATTAATTTGTTTAACAATAGATATATATTTTTAAAATTTATTTCTTTAAATCCATTGTGTAAAAAAAGTATTTTTTTCTAATAAAAATGAAAATATATATTTTCCGTTCATCGTGAAATAATTTAAAATTTAACATGCATATTATGCATTTATATTAATTACTACTTTTCAAAATTACTTTATATTAATTGTTAAATTTTTTATTATATCTGTTTTTTTTATATTTTCTACAGTATAAAAATTCATCTTAAAAAATTAAAATCTACTAATAGAAAATGTATAATTAATTACTAATAGAAAATCTACTAATAGAAAATTAATATATTATAAATTTTTAACATAATTTTTCGTTTAAAAATAATTCTACTTTAACTTAATATTTCCACTTTAATATATAATATTAAAAACTATATTATAATTTAATAATCCTTTTATCATTGAAAATTATTTAAACTTTTATAGTATTAATGATAAAACAATTTTTCGTTAACATAAGATGTTAAAATTAAGTTTTTAACAATCCATTGATTCAAACAATTTTTGTGTCATTGCCATAAAAATTGAAAAACATTTCATTATTCAAATGATAGAATTACAAAAACTGACTTCAAGTTTTAAACAAAAATATTTTTCAGACAAAGTATTATAATATGGAATTGAATTGTTAGAAAAGTGCCTTTTTCAGTTTTCTAATAGGTAAACTTTTATCTATTTATCCTGCTGTAACGATTAATTAAAAACTATAATATCTGATTCATATAAATGTCATGAGATTGAATTAGAATGATCTTTATCAAAAAACGGATATATTAAATATAGCATATAAAGTTCTTAAAAATTTCATTTTTTTAAAACAATATAAGGAATACAACAATATTATTAAAAATCATACTTGATTTTAATGAGACTTTACTTGATTATTTTGTAGGTGGGTATGAAATCCACATGCGCTCTTTGACCTGAGATTTTTTTCTACTATTTCTTTAAAAATCATCAATAATAACATAAATATATAGTCTATTTTGATATAAATTCAACAAAAATAAACTTTTTAATATACAAAATGATAATGTAACTGATTTAATTTCTACCTCGTACATTTTTATTATGAAAACATTGACTAGCAAATAAATATATATGTTTCAATTAAATTTCAGTCATATAATAACATTATAATTTGAGTTTTTACAAACATAAATTTAATTATATAGGCCCATCCAAATGTGACGCCTGAATTTGTGTTTTTTTAAAAGGAAATATGTGTATAGGATGGTGTATAGAGAAACATATTTATAGTTTATTTTGTTTCTTTTCAATAAAACACAAATCTAGGTGTCATATTTGGATGACCCTATATATGAAACAAAAATACTTAACACTTATGGTTTATTTTTAACAATTCTTATATGGTTGACATTAATAAATGACGAATATTTACATAAGACGAATAATCATTATAATGATTGAAATTGTTATATGCTTGAAGAAATGGGAATATTTATTGTAAAACAATTCCTATTTGGGTTTCGACAACCTTCGTATTTAAATAATGACAAGTTTTAAATACTCAGATAATCAGATATAACAGAACCTGTCAACATGATGATAATTTATTGAGATTTGACAATTTATAATAAATTGCAATTATGAATTTTCAGAAATTATATATATATATATATATATAGAGAGAGAGAGAGAGAGAGAGAGAGATGTGTGTGTATGTTTATAATATTAGTATAATCTAAATATGACTTACATTTTTATCTTCAATAAATATTCTGAAAAGTTTTTTGTATCCAAATAATGTAATGAAAAGTTAGATTTTTAAAAAATAAAATATTTGTTATTTGAATTAATTAATTGAATAACATTAAAATAGTTCTTCATTAATATTTTCGATATATTTAATTTATAAACATATCTTTTGATAATAGATATTGCTCTACACAAATGAATTTTAACCCCAACACCACAATAATTTAAAGTGTTCAATAATCACTTATTGTTCACTAGTTATTTATAATTATATAATTTATAATTATATCGGCTGATGCATTTCGATGGCGACACCATCATCGTCAGAGCCTTTCTGTTAAAATCTAGACTAACTTTTTTATATATACCTATACTAATTTGTGTTTTGTGTCCTTATTCAATCCATCTACAACTGGGGGTTGTATCTTTCTTTTCGTCATCTGATCTGCAAGCATGAAGTGCTTTCTCTTATTTATTGTTTTTGCAACATGTTCTTTTTCATAGATTTGTGTGTTCAATCATTACAAATCTATATTTGTGTGTTTAATCATTACATTATCAGCCACAGTTCCAAAACAACCAATAAATATTGCTATTTTTTAATTTAAACATCAATTTACTAATATATATATATATATATATATATATATATATATATATATATAATATTAGATTTATTTTCAAAGAAAAATTCTAGAAGTCACCTCCATAAAACTATATTTTATAGGAATTTCTTTACATCAAATATTTTATCCTTAAACACTTATAAAAAAAGCATTTAAAATTTATTTTGTTATTTGATACTGTCTATATAAATACTAGCTAAAAATAACTAAAATTTATACAAATATGAAATAAATACCTAAAATATAATATAATTTTCTTTCACTGTTAATTTATATATTAAATCAATTGAAATAAAAGAAATAAAATATTTGATATTAATTTTAACATCATTTACTTTTGTCATAACGTTAAATTCTATATTAACTGATTAAAATTGAGCCAATCATTATAAAACGTAATACTATTTAAATTTAAAAGGCATTGAATTAATTTAAGTAACGTGTATCGTATAGATTGATCCGTTATCGTTTCTAATTTGAACAAATCCCTTATGAAGACTCAGTAAACACCTATTGTATATAAAAAGATCACGACATTATGCGAAATCCCACTTTAAAAGCAACCGATAATTTCATCAGTATTAGCTTGTACGTCGGAAAAACACTTGTCGAGAATATCAGTTGAGTGTATAAGGGTTAGTTTTATTGTTTCAGTGGTTGATACAGTATCGAAGGGTGGCCGTCGTAGAGACACGAGATAGAGTAGCGGCGGAACGAGTCGGGGATTTCAATTCACCGCTCGACGACCGTGTCATATTGGAATCACAATTAATCACCCCGCTTATCATTTGATCCGCTTTATACAGCTGTTTCTCTCTCGCGGTACGAGTTCATCTCTGTCACTGTTACTTTGTTATTAACATCGTCATGTATTTCAGCAGTCCAATCCGATATATGAGAATACAACTGAATCTTTATTGTTATTATTAGCATTATTGAAATGTTTGCTATGAACTGAAAATAAATCTCGGAATTTTGATATATCAATTTGATATAACATCGTAAAGTTAGAGTAGGTAACGCTTAATGAACATTATAAATACATTTATAAGAAGTCATTGTATTAAAAACGATAACAATGACTACTCTTAAATAAACCAAAATCATTACTTAATCGATATAAATAAGTATTTATAATTTTTATCAGATTATTATAAAAATATTTTACTTTTATATAAATTAAGATCTCTGTCAAAAATGTAGGCTACAATTTCACTAATTTTATTTCTTCTTTAATTAATAAAATATCATATTATCTATATAAATGCACATACACACATACATATATATATATATATATATATATATATATATATATATATATATATATATCGGTTACTACTTGTCAATATTCAAAATAGTAAAGCCAAGATAAAAAAATCTTTTTCATATAAAAATTAGAAAATCCGTGTTTTATCATAAACGACCAAACAATTGTCGACTATTTTTATCATTATCGACTACATTTATTAAAAAGAAACATGTGTATAGAATGGTGTGTAGGGAAACATATGTATAGTTTATTTTGTTCTTTTTAATAAAACACAAATTTAGGTGTTACATTTGGATGACCCTATATATAAATTAAACATTACATAAATATAACATAAATTATATATAAATTAAAAGTTGATTTCAGAAATATTATGTCTTTATATTTATCTAAGGATATATCTGTTTGTGATTACAAGTCCATTGATAGCGGTTATAATTTTAAAACAATCATTAGTTAATTACATTTTATCCAAAAGAAAATTTTGAAACTAGTTTTAATGAAATATAACATTAAATAATCGGTTTTAATCAAAAATGAGTTAAATACAACACAGAGACTAATCTTTGGTATGCATATTAAAAATAACTTAATTTAATCTTATCTTATTATCATTAGTTCTTGTAAATGAAAGACAAAATAATTGAGTAAATATATGACACATGAAATTTTTAGTTTAAGTGAAAAATTTTGTCAATAATGAAAATTGCTACAATTTCACTAATTTTATTTCTTTTTTAATTAATAAAATATCATATTATCTATATAAATACACACACACACACACACACACACACATATATATATATATATATATATATATATATATATATATATATATATATATATCAGTTACTACTTGTCAATATTCAAAATAGTAATGCCAAGATAAAAAAATATTTTTCATATAAAAATTAGAAAATCCGGGTTTTATCATAAACGACCAAACAATTGTCGACTATTTTTATCATTATCGACTATATTTATTAAAAAGAAATATGTGTAAAGGATGATGTGTAGGGAAACATATGTATAGCTTATTTTGTTTCTTTTTAATAAAACACAAAACTAGGCGTCACATTTGGATGATCCTATATTATAGAAAAAATTATAATAATCATCAATCCTTAGAACATTTAAACCAATAATAAAAACGCAAAACATATATCTTAAATATCAGAATAATTCCGCGATTCTCGATAACGCAGACAAATATGTAAAAATGTATTTTTGGAATAATACGTAGAAATAAGAAGAAAAGCAAGTAAATTCAAAAAAAGCAACAAAAAAAAATATCTACTGTATTTTACAATAAAAATTAAAATATAAATGAACTGATCATATAGTAAAAAGAAATTATTGATGGACAACAGAAATTATTGATTGGGAATCAAAATGTTAAAAAAAATACAAAAACAAATCCGTGAATAGATAAAATAGAAACATGAGAAAATTTATCGTTGTGAAATGGAAGAGAAATGCGTGGAATATATATATATATATATATATATATATATATATATATATATATATATATATATATAACTGTCATTATTTCCCTAACCGTTATTAGAATATGATATATTTAACGTAAAACCTGACGTTCACACCCGGACTATAATTGAGAATCGAGCGAGCATATAGATCAGTGTCCTGTCCGTGTGTTCACAGCTCAACACGTTAATGCGATCAAGAGCCGCACACGACGTCGACGACACAGCATCCCATCACACCGCATTATTGGTACGCAAATGGGCTCCGTTCAAATTATAACGTGCTCACACTGTGCACAATGTTACTCGCGTTAGAGATAGGTACGTGCTTGGCTTGTTCAAATAGCTGTTGTCAAAGATCCGAGACAATCGTGCGGTTCCGTGAAGATAATCGCACACAGAATTAATATTCACAGCATTAAACTAGTCATTTGAACATTGTGAAACTTACACGAGGCATCCATTAGAACGATTTTATTAGTTTCGCTTTAGATATATAAAATATAAAAAAATGAATTCAATTGAAAATTATTCAAATTTAATAAATCGTTGTATCAAACAATACTAGTTTTAGTTGAAACAATTCAAATAGTACTGATTAAATGAATCAAAACCAGTAATTGTTAAATAAATTATATCTCACATTTAATTAATCATTTCATCGGTTTTAATGTAACTTAAATTAACTTCAAGAAAATAAAACTTTTATATCTAAAAAAATTTCATTTTTTCTTACAGTGATTACAATTATCATATACTAAAACAAGTTTATATTAACATATGCACAATTCATAATCTCAGAATTAAACATATTAAAAAAATTCTTTATTTATTTCTATTAAATTCACAAATTTTTAATTTAACGTTTATAAATCTTTATAAAATTTGACAAAACAGATATTAACAAAACTTAAATAACTATATGAATACCTAAATCATTATAAAGATGTATAAATCTAATAAAAACAATGAAAGCTATTGAATGTGTCCAATTAAAACATTGATATTACATTTAAAATGCATATTTTTTAACGGTTGCTAAAAATTAAAAAGTAATTTTTTTTCTATATTATAAGTAACAAAAGTTAATCAACTAAATACAAATTAAAGCTCGGCCATACAGAATAAGATTTTATAAAAATGTTTAATAATCAATTATTGTTTACTGTATTCATTTATTCATTTAGTTTTCCATGCTATCATCATCAGAGAGCTATAAAATTTTATAATGCAACCATCTAATGATGATGTAATGACCATCGAAATGAGTTAATAAAATAAAAATAAATAAATACCATCCCACTAAACAAATTTTGTATATGTTCGAAAGATGTATTAAGGCTTTATCTAGTCCACTACAAGACAAACAAAATTTTTACAATCATCTTAAAGGATTCTCATTTTGGTAAATCAATATCTGATATCGAGAATAAATTACTTCTTACTAAACTCTCATTAAGCTAATTAACTGAAGTTGAGTAAATATATATATATATATATATATATATATATATATATATATATTCACCATCAGCTCTGCAGGATAATTCAGTCCCTGGCCTCTTGAATTTTCCTCGTGTCCTGTACGAGGCTTGTTTTTAGTTTTTTTGATAGCGGTTTTCGAGTATGCAGGTTATCAGCCCACAGTACCTTAGTCCACTAATGGAAATGCCATGTTATAGCTTTGCGGATCAGCCATTTTCCCTCGTTCGTCTGTCCCCGATCTTGATTCCCACATGGATTAGAACCCAATCTTTCTCAGGGTTTCTCGGATTAACGGGTTCCATCACTTCAAGGTGACGGTAAGGATTGGCTAGGAAAGACTAGGTGGTGTTATCTAAAGACAACACCATGTTGTCCCCCTCACTATCCCTTTTGGATCCCATATATATATATATATATATATATATATCTATATATATATATATATATATAAATTCTTAAAACGAATTTTTGATTTTAATTTAGTAACAAATATATATTGATATTTTTTTTTCATAAGTGTATATTGTTGTATGTACAACGATCTATTATTTCATTTACTTAGTGCAATACTTCAATACTTTAATAAAGAAACAGTTTCACACTAATATATTTTCACTTCGGAGTTGTACATTTGATAACAATGTGCATCAAATATTTTATTGAAAATCTCTTTTACATTTTGTATTCCATCTGATTTGATGAAGGTTAATTTTTATTCGTTACTAAATAACACTAAGC
Source organism: Neoneuromus ignobilis (assembly GCA_029203775.1). Lineage (NCBI taxonomy): Eukaryota > Metazoa > Arthropoda > Insecta > Megaloptera > Corydalidae > Neoneuromus > Neoneuromus ignobilis. Next base: position 39,999,582 of record CP092087.1, read on the forward strand.
ATTACGATATAGCTTTAAACATAATCCTTTCATCTTATTTTTACCACTTCTAAGAAAATAATGAAATTTGATGTTCTTCAATGGCATTTAAAATCTCTTTAGTTAATCGCGTTGTAATTGCTTCTACTTGTTCATAATTCCTTCTATTCCTTGAATCTGACCTCAATAAATAAAAATTATTTTCATCATAACTTCAAACGTTATTTTTTTGAATTAAATGGAGTATTCTTGTCCATATATGCAAATTTCTTATAACGAACCAAAATGTTTTAATGTAGATTTCATATTCTTATATTATTAAAGTAAACCCTTAGATATTTGCAATTAGAATATTTACATTACTAGTAAAATATTAACATAGTTGTTTAAATTTGATTTGTTATTATATATCGATATTTAATCGTTAGTGTATAATGTATTATATTAATTAATAAACAATTAAAATATTTACAAGGAAATGTATTTTAATTTTTACTAAACAATTATTTATTAAAAATTTCAAACTATTAAAAATATCAGTTGTCACACAAAAATAGTTACTGTATAAAAATCGATTCAACATCGAATGTAACTTACTCAATCAACTAACTCATGTATTCGCTTTACTCATAACTTCTTCAAAGTAACAAGCAGATCAAAAAAGATCATAACGAATGTTCACCCGTATCGTCTGCATTGCACAAAATTCATAGTTCGCAGTGTCAGATGCACTAGCCTGCAGTCAACAACAACGGCGGAACAACGGTGTGCGACGGAGTGACGTTGGCAGCGGCGATGCTGACGGCGACGGTGACAATACAACGGAGACGAAGCGAAAAATCTCCGTGTCAGGCCGGCTTAGCGCACAGCCACGGAAAATTAAATTTATTTTTCTGTGTCGTCGTCATCGTCTATGCTTATAACACGTCCACCGCTGTTATATCCCTCGTGTTACTTCCCGTTAGCTGCCCTCGCGACGAATGCTCGTCATGACCGACATTTAAAAAAAATCTAGGACGATACCGCAACAGAAAAAGATGACATTTGTTCATTGTCAGATTGCATATTTGTATTCATGATAATTAATTTACTTCATGTTCAGTAACTAACTGTTCTGTTTAATTAAATTTCAAAGTAATTTTCATTCAGATCTTTTAGAGATCTAAGATTATATTCAACAATCCCCTTATTCTTATTCAAAAATAATGCAACGAATATTAAAACTAGTTGTTACTAATTTGGTTAAAATAAACTACAATATTATTGATTAACATCGAAAATTAAAAAAGAATTAGTAAATAGTATATAAATCGAATTAACTTTTAAGGAATGCACTAAAATATCAGTAAATCCCATATTCTTAATTTCGATATATATTTTAAACAATTTCATGGCACGTTTTTAAGACATATTTAAAATTATAATATATATTTAATAGATTATTATTAGAAAAATATAAAATTAATTTTTGACATTTTTTTAAAAAAAATCAAAAAGTCTCTTTTTAAAAATATTTTCTTTAACATGAAAATACTTTCAACAAATATAATTTCAAATATTATTAGTCTTATTTTTATTAATTTTCCTTAGACGTTATAGAAATATGTCTATCGTAGTTTCATATATTAGTATTAATAACATTTTTGATAAAATTTTCCTTTTATACATTTTTATTTGAGATAAATTTTTCATTTTTATTAAATCAGATATTTGTACAAATGTAAAATAAATAAATTTTAATATAAATTTGTGAAATATTAATATATGTATATGTAATTATATATGAACACATATTTCTCTTTAATATACGTACGATACAAAGAAAACATGTGGATATTGAATAAAAAATAATTAAAAATCATAAACTAAAGGAAATAAAATTATAAAATTGAATTACAACAAATAATTTATATTCTATAAGAATACAGATATTTATAAACGTAAAATCTATGTATTAAAATCTTATATGTATTATAATTATGCCATAAATGTAAACGTTTGCAGCCAATCACACACACACACACACACACACACACACACACACACACATATATATATATATATATATATATATATATATATATATATATATATATAAAATATATATATATATATATATAAAGAAAAGACTACCAATAGATAAGAAAAATTTTAATTGGGAACCCATTGATATAAAAATACCCAAAAAAATCCATAAATATATTGGATAAAGACCAAAAAAAATCGTTAAAGTGGAATAGAAAAAACGGCACTAGATCACTCGAAGCAGAAGGTTTTGGGGTAATTCTTCATATAATAATATTGTAGATAGAAAGGAGCTGATGATGGTGATTATATATATATATATATATATATATATATATATATATATATATATATATATATAGGGTCATCCAAATGTGACACCTAGATTTATGTTTTATTAAATAGAAACAAAAGAAACTATACACATGTTTCCCTATACTCCACCCTATACACGTGTTTTTTTTTTTCAATAAAACAAATATAAGATCATATTTGGACGATCCCATATATATATATATATATATATATATATATATATAATATATATATATATATATAATTATGGATTATAAAACTATAAGATGTGGTACATTATAATATAGACTAGTAATCATATTTTATAAAAGATTAACTTATAGTAATCTTCATAAATAGTTATATTGGAATAAAGAAACTAGTTAGAAATAGGTGCATTATATGTAAGAAACATCATTTTCAAATAGTTTGCTTTTAAAAGATTTCAGAGTCGGGTGCTAAAAAACGGTATGGCTATCAAAATGCATTTTAGCAAATAATGTATCCAATAAATGATTATTAAACATTTTTATATACTTTGAGAATTATGAGTGATTTATTTATGTAAAAGATTTTTGAAGAGAATTTTAAGACAACATTAATAGATATTCTGGCTAGGACTGGAAATCCGATTGAAGGAGTTCCAATAAAAAACTATCTTTATTTAAAATTGTTATTTAATATTACTTCTTTTAAATTTAATCTTCATATACTTTACTAAGGAAGACAGTGTTATTGTATATTGAAAATATTAATATTAGAATGAAACACATTGCAAGTTTAATACCTGACTTTTATGATAATTAACGATTATTATTAAAATTGATGTAAAATGTTTCTAATTATAATATTTTCTATAGAATACTAATTTAATGTAACACTAAGACCAATAGATTTATAATCTATAAAAGACATATTTTCAGATATTCTCATCTAAAATATTTTTTATTAGTTATTCATTTCTCATTTATTCACATTCCTTTCATAAAATTGTCTAAATGTATAAAACTTAATCAATTTTTTTCACCATAGACAATTTGATAATAAATAATATCTATAATATCACATGATACTAATGTAAGAAAATTCATGAACATATAAAAAATCATGAAGACATCAAAAAATAACATTAGCATATTTTTTATTTGATGTTGGAGCTTATTTTCAATTGTCCTAATAATAATAATTATTGTGATAATAATGATCAAATTATATATTACTGCTTTAAACGTAAGTTAAGAACTTGTTTTTAGTTTTAACAAATGTATCTTTAATTATTTTATATATTTATATTTAAAAAAGAAAAAAAACAATTTTTCATTTACTAAAACAGTCATCCGCAGTTTTCCGCATTATCGCGTACATAATCAAATAATATATGAAAAATTCCCCCTCGAACACAAATATATATAGGAAAAATAAATGTCGATAGTGCATCGCGTACAATGTTTTGATAAAAATCACTATCGGGGAATCCGACCGCAATCAAATCACAAACAAGTGTAACAATGATGTGCAGTGCATCGCGTTATGATCTAATTCTTCGATAAGCTGATAAAAAGCATCCACAAAAATATCATCGAAATTAAATGATCACCATGGGAACTTTGTCATTTGTTGCTACGATTATTGTTTGTCGCTTTTTTGGTCCTTTTGCAATGCAGGTTTTAAACACACACACACACACACACACACACACACACACATATATATATATATATATATATATATATATATATAAATTTATTCAGACATGTTTACTGTAAATAGATATTTTTTAAAAAAAATTGCATTTAGCTAATTTTTTTAATATACTATTTTTTATAAAAAAGAATATATTGTAATTTAATTTCTTTTTTTAATAAAAATACTGTATGAACTTCTAACTATTAATATTTATTTCTATACTGTAATACAAATTCTATTAATATTTTAATTTATATAATATTTTTTGTAAAAAAATAACTTTTTTAAATTATAATTCAACACACTATAATTTACATAGAAACAAATCATTTTTAAGAAAATAAAAACCAACAAAATCTACACATTATTTTACATTAAAAAGAACTTTAATTTACGTTAAAGGTTTAAAGCTGATATGGATAATTTATTGAAATAAGGTTCCTAATATTTTTATATACATATACATATGTATGGTTATATACATGTGTTCAGTATTCGCTTATTCATTATATCTGCTAATGTGCATTTCGATAATCACACCAATATCAACAAAAGTTTACCTTACAAAATCAAATAATTAGTTACCTATTGATGAAAGCTCAAATAAATACAATGTATTGAAAAAAATGTGGATTCATGCATCATACAGACGAGCATTGGCTTGATAAAAAAACGACCTTTTCGATTGACTGACTCAGAAAGTTTATTTTCACATTTTTATTGTATATTGTCAAATTAATAACATTAGTTCTTCATTATAATCATTTGACATGTATTCAAAAAGTTATAAATGAGTTATAATGTCGATCTTAAATCAACAATAGCAATAATTTTCTTTTCGTATAATTTAAAATTAACGATTTGTTTTAGTTTTTCATTTTTATCATATTTATGTTTGATGATTGACAAATAAAATCTACTTTTCATCTCACTTCATAATTCAACGAAGAATTTAATCATTTTTATAGTAAAAATACTAAAAAAAAGTATTAACAATGCAAAATCCATTCTACTTTTTCAATATTCCAATTTCACTGAAATTCTAAAAATAAATATTTATAAATGTTAAAATATTATTCGAGTTTTTGACTGATTTTATAAAATCCCTCGTTAAAAATTATCTTAAATTGATTATTATCAATATTTTGTGATATCCAAGATTTATATTTTCACTATGATTATTTGAATTTATATTTTCGAAAGTACTGAATGAGTACAAAAGAGATAACGAGTTTTTAATAGCTCTCATAAACAACTTCGTTTTTGTTACATTTTCAGACGTATTAATTCTATTATTATTCCATTTATTAATGTATCTCTGGAAAAAGAATACTGTCATCATTCAAAATAAAAATTAGTTTGATTTGAATGAATTATGCTGAATACATTGATGATGACGTTTATAAGATTGAATGGAATTTTCATGACAAGATACGATACCACGAATTTCTATAAAAAATGACTTAAGAGACTAAACGTTGAAAGATCAAACTACTATAGTATTTTATTTATTAATAAGTAGAAAATAAAAAGTAGATCAAGTATCTAATTGCGTTACCTTATTGAAAAGACTAAATATCGAATTGTTTTGGGGGTTCTTATTGATTTAAAATAAAATGTGAATTTAGTACAGTAAATTCAAATCAAAATAGTCAGTCTATCATAAAAAACGATTTGAATCTCCGAAAACTGCAATCGTAAAAATGATTCTGTTATGGAATTCTACCGGTCAATAAAAATTAATTCAGAAAAATATAATGAACATTTAAAAAAATTAAATTTAACAGTACAAACTGAGAAGTATAAACCTATCAGTTTTGCCAAATTAAAAAGTATATTCAACCATGGCAACGATAGACCAGACTACATCATATTTTACAGTGATTTAATAAAATCTCCTCAAATTGAATTGAGAACTTATAACACATCCAACATATTTTCTTATGTATTTCCATCAGATTATTATATTTTCTACTCTGCAGCACGATTTAAATAGAAAAGTCAAAATTTTTTGAAACCTTTTAATTCTCGTAATTTTATTTTTTTGGCAAGATCTCATTCGTTTTTTATTATGGAGACATTTGAATATTATTAAAAAATATATTAGTATAAAAAAATATAAATATATAATTAGTTTGATTAAATAAATCATTCGTAATAATATAATAAATAGCAAAACCGTCATAATTTTGCACCACCCAATATATTTATTATGAATATTTGTAATTGTTTGAATCACAAAAGAACGATATTTGAATTCCTGTAAAATAAAATTTCATACTATTATTTTTTAACCTATATAATTTAAAAAAAATTTAAAAACATTTTTTTTGAACCAATGTTAGCTTAAAAAATTATTTGTGCTTAAAACAGTTCTTTTTAAGTGTAAGTATAGTTATTTCATTTACAGTTAATATTACTTTATTAAATCCTAAAATTATTCCTTAAAAATATTTATAATCAAAAATGTTTTCTTTAATTAAATACATATTAGATATAAAATACTTTCATTAAACAGTATTTTTATTTATTATCTATATTATTTATTTATGTTTATTATTAGTATAATATTACAATTATTGACATGAATACAATATATAGGATCATCCAAATTTGTATAGGGTGATTTATATGGGAACATTGTATAGTTTCTTTTATTTCCTTTTAATAAAACACAAATCTAGGCGTCACATTTGGATGATCCTATATATCATACACAAATATTGAATTATCATTAACAAATGATTTTTAGTATTTTTTTAAAAAAATATAATTTTATTTATCTAATATTTTTATTTACTTATATCAATATATATATATATATATATATATATATATATATATATATATATATATATATATATATACCAGCGTTCAACATCTAAAACATAGACTGTTCACACATTACATACTTGTAGTAAACTGAAGAAGAGGGGAAGAAAACCCTTAAGACCACTCAGAAGTCCAATATGACAGCCAATAAAAAACCTATATGTCCATCTACAGACACATAATGACATTTTTAAAAAAGTGCCACCTATCTCTGGGCGAAACAATTGCCCTGGGAATACTCACGCGATTTTGAGATGAAAGAAACTCATTCGGATAAAGTCGACACTTTCCGTGACTAATTTTACTTGATGAAAATATCAGTAATTTTTGATTAATGTTCAATATTTTATTCAATATATATATATATATATATATATATATATATATATATATATATATATATATAACATATGTGTGTCTATATTACAAAACTATAATTATGGTAATTATCTCACACACAAAGTATTTTTCTAATTGAATATTAAATTAAAACCTATAGTGTTTCTAATATTTTAAAATTGTTCATATAAATTTTAATACATTTAGAACATTTTAAAATATAGACTGTTCACACATTACAACATTCATTATCTTCAATATATTAACAGAAAATAAGAAATAAATAAAATTAGTACATATAATTTTAAAAATATTAGTTTATCAGTTTTAAATGCAAGTATAGATAACCTGAAATTAAATTTATTTTTAAATTTTATATAACGATTTTTTTATTTAGTTATTAATCTAAAATATATTATATATATATATATATATATATATATATATATATATATATATATGCATGTATGTATGTATATATAATTTTAACATATAATAATTAAACTGTATGAGGGTCGTTTCATAAGTATTGTAAATTTATTTATTGTTTAATTTAATTAATTAATTAGTTTAATTAAATTTTTCAATTAAGTTTTCCTTACTTTTTTACCATACTTATTAAACGACCCTCGTTGTATAATAGGATTTTCAAAACATTTTTTTTTAATTCTTCGTCACTATTTTTCATTCGAAATTTGAAATGTGCATACTTAACACACGCACATGTTTACATGCATATAATAAGGTATAGGGTTTTCCAATAAGCGCTTCAGAAGTTTAAATGGAAATAAGACAAAAAGTGTTTAATTAATTAGATTTTTATTTCTAAGTATATTCTGTAGCATTAATGATGAGAACACAATTTCACTCAAATGACCACCACGACTTTGCTTGCATAGTGCATTCGTTTAGTCCGATTTTAGTCACTCTTTCATATAATTGTGGTCCAATTTCATGAATTACACGTTCAATGTTTATTTTTAAGGCCTAACACCACTGTAATCGCGAAAAAAAAGCGTTTTTTTGGGATTTTTTTTTTTGAATGGAAAGGAAAGTTGGAAAGAAAAAATATTTTGATACGTTATTGATCTAACATTATACTATATTGACTAAAAATATAAAGTAAAAAAATACAAAATGCCTGATTTAGAGCCAATATTCGAGGCTCCTTTCATCGGAAGCGCTCCGCGGCACGCAGCATAATTGTCGCACACTTGAACTTGGAACAAAAAAAAAATCCACTTATTCTTGATGTCAATAGCTAGTGAATCACTTAGGGGATTTTGAAAATATTGATTTTTGTAAATTTGGCAGCGAATTGAAAAAAAATTTTCAATTTTCATAAAAAAAAGGCATGTTTTTGTTTATAAAAATTGTTTAAATCAATTTATTAAAAATCCCCTACGTGATTCACTGCGAAATATAATAATAAAATCATGATTAAAATTTCAAATTGATTGGAAAAAAACTGTTTAAGTTATGCTGCGTGCCCGTTGAGAAAAAGTCGTTTCGAGAAAAATCAATTTAAAGTTTCGATCGGCCGTTTCGGAGCGGCCGAAGACGGCAGGTATAAGTCCCGAAATTTCAAAAGAAATTTTTTTTTCAGAATGAAACCTTTTGTATTATATTCTAAAAGGTTCAAAGTATATTTTAAGCCAATAAAAAAAAATTGATTTTTTGAAATTTCTACAGTGGTGTTAGACCTTAATCCATCTGTTGTTTGTGATTTATCAGCATAAACCAATGATTTTACATAACCCCACAGAAAATAATTCAATAGAGTTAGATCACATGATCTTGGTGGTCAATTGATGGGTCCATTTCTTAAAATAATGGACTCATTAAACTTTTATTTCAATAAGTCTATTGTTATCGTAAATGTATGGCACGTAGCATCGTCCTGTTGAAACCACATATCGTGCAAACTATTTTCCATCATTTTTGGAAAAAAATCATTAATCATAGTTCGGTAACGCACTTCATTTACAGTAACATGATCTCCAGTTTCATTTAAAAAATATGACACGATGATACCATCAGCATGTAACGCACACTAGACAGTTACTTTTTGTGGATGCAGTAGTTTTCGTTCAATGACTTTTGGATTGCTTTCACTCCAAATTCTACAATTTTCTTTATTCAGTATTGACCGTAAGTTTCACGTAGCACACAATAAGTTTTATGAACCGAACATTAATTTTTATAATAAGTTTTTACAATTTCTAAACGTTTTTGAAGTGTTAAACGTTTCATGGTAATTTTTCAAACTATACACAGTTTAAATATCAAAAAGAACTTAAAAAAAATTAAACATGGCCGCCATTAGCTGTCAAAGTTCTGACATTCTTATTAGAAAACCCTATATATACATATATATATATATATATATATATATATATATATATATATATATATATATATATATATATATATATATATGTGTGTGTGTGTGTGTATGTATGTTTGTATGTATGTTTGTATGTATGTATGTATGTGTGTATTTATTTGTTTATTTGTGTAAGTATGTATATATACATGTATGTCAATTGATTTTTAAGTATACTTGAATAGAAAAATAGTAGCAAATATTTGTATGTAAAATATACTTAAGGATCAATGAAATTTCAATTTAATAAAATAGGTAATGTTTAGAAATGTAATTTAATTTTAGCGATTATAATAATTACTTTTCTTAATATCTTAAATATTTTTAAAAATATTATATTTTAAGATATTATATTTTTTCGAACGTTTTTAAAAATATATAATTATTTTTAAGTACTCTAAAAAAATAAAATTTCGAAATTCAATTTTTAAACAATAAAATTCATAACTTTTTTGTGCTCCATTTTTATATTAAAAAAATTGGATATAAAAATATTAAAAATTATAATCTTGAATATCAATCTATCATTATTATTTATCAGTTTGTGTACATACATACATACATACATACATACATATATATATATATATATATATAAATAAATATATAAATAAATAAATAAATAAATAAATAAGCTGTTACTATATCATTCTAGTTTATAGCCATTTCGAACAAATAAATAGTATGTCCGGCTGGTCGTGTCCTGACTTGACGTCAGAAATAAAAGCAATTTACTGTTATACGTCATATCACGGACGTAAAAATATCATTATACAAGTAACTATATTTTCTACACTGACGTATATGGAATTCAATGTGCGATAAAAGGTTAAGATACGTACAAGTTTTTGCAGCGCGATCGTTTAAAAAAACAGGGGGTGATATATGACCTACAAAATATTATTTGCAGTATATTGACACGATATTCGAACACTTTTTCTTTTTTAAAGAATATGGTTTAAATTTAACAGTAGCCCAATGTCATAAATACATGTAGTCAATTTATATATACAAAGTATTTGTGCTTTATGAATATGTTATTATGCAGATAAATATTTTTTAAAAAATTGTACTTTCAAGAACGTTAAAACCGTTAGTATTTTCAGAAATTACAATATTAAATAATTGTCAGAAATTTGAATTGAATTTCATCCGGAAAAAATACTATAATATTTATATGTTAGCATATATATATATATATATATATATATATACTAACATTCAAAAATATTCACCAGATAGAGAAAGATTCTGAGAATATATTCCTAAAAATTGAAATTAAACTTTGATTTAAATTCCATTTCTTATTATATATATATATATATATATATATATATATATATATATATATATATATATATATGTATATAAAATATCAGACGAAAAACATTGTTTAACTCATTAAATTATTAGAAACGTTTTAATTAAAATGTCGTATCAAATTTATATTTAGATAAAAATATGCTGTAATTGAAAAAAATTAATTAAAAATTTAAATAATATTGTAATTTTAATTATTTTTTAAAAATATAACCTCAGCATTTTTGTATCCAGATAAAAATTATATTGACGTATAATTATTTTCTTTGATTTATTAAAACTTATTTAAAAGCTATGCATATATATAGTGTATATATATATATATATATATATATATATATATATATATATATATATATACATTTATACTAAACAACATCTCTGTTCTTATCATTATTTTTATAAGATTTTAATTCATTTTCAAATATATAAAAATATAAAAGATATATTTCCTTAAATATTCTATAATTTTTTTTAAAATGAAAGAGATTGAAAATCATTGATCTTCAATAGAAGTTTCTTTTATCAAATAAAAAAATCTTAATTTTGTAACTTCTTAATATTAAGGATTTCTTTATAAAAATGTTTAATTCTATAAGATAATAATTATTTGTTAGGAATATACAATACACCCATCTCAATTTGCGCGGAATTTTTTTACACGGCAAATTATACCTCTATTTACGCGGGACTTTTTTACACGGTATTCATTTACGTGGCCCTTTTTATACGTGGTCAGATAGATTTAATTTTATATAGTTTTTCATGGAATTTATTATATATTAGAGTGACGCAAATTCTTACTTGAACGTATAAAAGCACGATATAAATATATAAAAGGTAGATTGTTTTGAATTACAGTAGCGATAGTGACACCGAATAAAATTTATCTACTTTTATTTTCTAAAACGTCATTATTTTTTTGTTAAGCTATGTGAAATAAATATGTGTTTCTACGACTTTACTAGTTTTTATTTCCAATATTTTTTCTATTGTACTGACAGACTCAATTTACGCGATTTTTATTCGTGTAAAACAAATCCATGTGGAACGGATACTCCGTGTAAATTGAGAGACGGGTGTTTATATATATATATATATATATATATATATATATATATATATATATATACATACATACATATATATGTGTGTGTGAATTTGTATTTATAAATTATTTATTTAATCTAATAAAATCGTTTAATGTATGAAATGGTAAATACATGAAACATCAAAAAATGAAAATATTTTCACCTTGAAAACTAACAAAAAAGCGGAAGAAATCTTATTCTTAAAGATAAATTAACCATATTTTGGAAAATAATATAATCTATCCAGTAATATATATATATATATATATATATATATATATATATATATATATATATATATATATATATATATATAGCTTTGGTATAATTCAAAAATCAACATATAAAACTCAACTGTTGTAAGAAATGCCATTTACAATTATTTCACATTGTACGAAAAAAAGAAACCCGTATATTCTTTAGCGTCTCGACGTAAAACTTACACGTTTTCAAACACCTCGATGTCATCCTCACCCACCCTATTGCTGGAAAGCCGATAATATATACGTCACATTAGTGTGACAAAGACGGAACCAATACACTCTACGTACAAATAACAAAGATATGAATGCCTTTTGAAAATCCAAAGAAAATATGATTCGTTTCGGCGCGCGAAAATGATCATAATTCAAAAATATTCGAACGCTCGAGTGAGTCGAGACGCCGTGTTGCCTTTGACCAATAAAGTATTGAAATGACGGACCTTCCGGAATGTTCGGATTGCGATGATGTCGACAACGGTTCGATTTACATTCGACGCGGCGGTACGGGAATGCGAACGTTCGGTTTTTTATGGATCTCTCTTAAGAGTTGTTCTTTTTGCAGATTACATGTGTTCTTCCGTACACGAAGACGAGAAACTTTCACACATTAAAACTTTTTCGTAACCGCTATGATGTATCGTTCTTTTTTCAAAGTTATCGTATTTTCCTGAATATTTGATATAATAAGCTGTTTACATACACAAATACCTACATATAAATATATTTAAATATACATAAACATATATACTTTGTATACATTTGTATTTTTATAGAAAATTCTAATAGCGTTATATAAATAATTTATAAACAAATTAAAATAATTATTTTCATTTATTTCATTTTTAACTAATAAAAGGCATTGTAACCTCTAATATTATTTTAAAAATACTATTTTTTATCATAAAAAAAAATCAATAATATATTATTTAGTAAACTATAGATTAATTTAAACATTAATAAAATGACAACTCGTATGCAAATAATAATAATTAAATAGCAAAATTTATATTAAAACATTAAATTGTTATACATTTGTATAAGTTAAGATTGCTCATAGTCAGTATTTGTTTAAAATTAGATTCGATGAGTTCAATAATAACTTCTTATTCACTTTATTCTTTTTTGATTTCGATCAGTGGAACGATGAATATTAACGAATTAAATAAACAATAATAAGTGAATAAAGCATTTTTGTTCAATGTAATCATAATTCATTATTTAAAAATGACTAGTTTATAATATTTTTTTAATTTTGTTCAATTATTAAAATTTATGTTTTCACCATTTTTATAGACTTGTACAATTATGCAATTTTCAGAAAAATTAGGATTACTTTTTCAATATAAGGTCAAACTAAAAAGACACCGAACTTTTAAAATAAGGCGCTAACAAAGCAACTTACGTGACTCACAACAATAGCACTATGTGGAGAAAACCTTAAGCTTTAACCCCTTATTTTCCCAACCATGTCACATTATTCCTTCATTGAGTTGCACACGAGTGAGCGAACTAGTCTTCCGTGCGTTCGGAAATTTATTGAGAGTTGAAATATGAAAGATTTTTTGCTAACAAATCTCTTGATTACACATTTTATTTAAGAATTTTTAGTTTTATTTTCTCATTTATCAAATCAATTCTTCAATTTCAATTCGATTTCTTTCTTTTAAAGCTTATTTACTTATTGTTTTCTATAAAATGTTCAAATGCTTTTTTCAAATCTAGTGCGAATTCAATTTTTAATTCGTACCATTCAGTAATTACTTCCAGCGTTAAAATAATTCAGTATCATATAATCTTCCACCATATATATTTAATTCATCATAATATAATAAATATTATTTGTAATATCATTTATGTATTTTCAAGTCTATTTTCTCTTCTTGTATTTCTTGAAAAGAATTTATAACATAAAGTTAAAAAAAGATAGTTTTTTATTCCTTTTTTCTTTACCTTTAACAAAATAAATTGAAACAAGAACTCGAGCTAGAAAATTACTTATTAGTAAAGAAAGATTTTGTTATAATCAAATTTTATAATTACAAAAAATTATATCTATAAAATAATCACCTCATAATTAATCACAAATTTGAACACTTTTCGCAGAATTTATTATTAATTTATTGAATTCTTCAGATGAAAGATTATTTATTTTTTCAGTAATGTTATGATTTAACTCAAAATATTGCTTTATTATTATAAATCCATTTTTCAAAATAGTTAAGTAATATAATGTCAGGCTGTCTCAAAAATCATAGTAAAGCTTTAAATCTGATAAAAAGCAATTTGAAAAAATATCTCTTAAAGATATTGTTAGTTTACGAAATGTGTGAATCATCTTGTAAAAAAACCATACTTTGGACATATAGCTGTGATACTAAAAATTTCAAATCATGGCTCTATGACAATGCCCATTGACTCTTACAGTATTTTCTTTGTTGCCCTCAAAAAAATATGGCACAATAACTTTAATTGATTTTTAAGTAACATAAAATTATTATTTTTAGTAAATTAAAAATTCTAATGAATAAAATTGTGTTTCTTTGATCTATAAAATTTTAAATTTTGTTTATTGATAAAATCACGCAAGTGGAAATAACTTTCATTACTCATCATTATTTTCGTAGTAAATTCTTCAATACTTTCAACCAAATTAAGAAAAACACAAGTGTATTCTATACGATGTTGATAGTCTGAGGATTAAAATTATTACACCTGTTGAATTTTGCTTAGGAAAATGTTATCAGTGTTCAAAATGTGTTGCAATGATAACCATGAAAATCTTAATTTTTAGAACTTCTTGTCAATGTTGCAAATTATCAACATATTTAATATTCTCTCTTATTCATTCAATTAATTTTTTTTTACTATATCATAATCTATTAGATAGTCTTATATTAATCGTCTTATTACTATGTAGTTGTTCTAGATTCTCTAAACTTAGCAAATAATACCCGAATACAAGAAGCAGACTACTAAACTAATCATCTTTTAAAATTTTGAATTGAGAACTTTCTGAATTAATTTTTTTGGAAAAATGCTAAACAAGTAATTAAAAGCAAAGTATATTTTTTTAGAATAAAAATATAGTTTACAGTCCGTTCACCCTTTATATTAATATTAAAATTTATTACCTAAATTAAATATTCATTTTTTTATTTAAAAATTAATATTCTTTTTCAGTAATCAATATTACGTGAACATTAATGTATACATATGTATATACTAAGAGAAAAAATAAACAATAAGATCAATCGACAAATTATTTTCTTATCTAATTGTGATTCCAATCCTGATTCATACAAAATCCACACTTATTTAGAGAAACAGATTAGCAAGTACTTAAACGGCGCTTACGGCATCGTCCACCTGAACGATTAGGGTTGATTCTGATTACATTCGTTATTCTGGTCACGTCTGTGTCTGTTTTACACTCCAACGAGAATTCGTAGTCCACGTAACTGTCCACAAGTCGTCACGTGATTAGATTATTTTCGAAGAATGTGTTGCTATTTTATGTACAAGATGAATTCACAAATTGCTAACACATCGTTTCGTGTACGGATGTTTAGAAGTAATATAGTGAAATGAAAAATATGTATCGTTCAAATCAGTCATTTACATTTTATTTACATATTTTAACATTTTTCTTATCGACAAATTTATATTCTAAAACATTTTTTTCTATAAAATATTCACTAAAATCAACTACTTTCGCCATTTGTCTATTTTAGCATAATTTTTTTCAATATTACAATTTTAGATTTCATTTCTACATACATTGTATTTTATTTTATTATTGTTATTTTTCATTCACTTAGCATAACAAATAGATACTTATTGATATTATAATCACAGTAACAAGATAAGCGTTTATTTCATAATTAATAAAGTCACATTCATTAAAGATTATAATTACCTTTAATTATCGTTCAATAATTGTTACAATTTTTGTCCTTGTCTAATCATAGAAACGTTCCTTTTAAAAATTATTAAAATTGTGAACAAATGATAAAAACTAAGAACCATTTATAATATTGTATTATTTATAAATATAAGAATATATTTATTTAGTTTATTTTCTTCATAGATTTTCTCTAAAAAGAAAATTAATCTTAAGTCATTTTGTATTTTTTACTTTTATATAGATTCAATTTTAATTTAATTTGCCTCATACTAGTTACTAAATTGATACATACAAAAATTAAAATACGGAAAAAATTACAATATTAAGTTTTAAGAAGCAAATAATAAAAAAGTTTATTATCTAAAATTTATTTTAAATCTGTTATAACTTTTGATAACTTAAATCATTTCATTTTTGAAAAACAATATTCATCAAATAATAAAAACAGAACTAAAAATTGGATGTTAGGAAATGAAAAAAGAAAAATATTTGACTAATTATTATCTTTTCCTTTTTAATATGGTTTTAAAAATCTTTTCTGCGAAAAACAGTAATTTAAATATTTTAATAAACAAAAAAAAAAACATTTTGAATGAATAATATTCCAAGCTGAACCTCTATGAATATAATGATAACAATATTCCAAGAATACCTCTATGAAAGATTAAATTTTTACTTAACGTATTTGATATTTTCTAATTTAATTTTTAATGAATGATTTTTGGCATAGAAAGAAACAATTTTTTAAAAATCTTTGCATAAGAAAATTAAAAATACAAACTAATGTCACAAACTTTCATTTTTTCTAGCTGCTCTATCATTTTTTTTATACTACCAACCTCAAATGTTCCTTAAATGACACTAATAAATTATATATATATATATATATATATATATATATATCCAAATATCACAAGATCTTATAGTGGGGTTGAATGTAAGTGATCCAATTGCATTACAATAAAATGCCTTATCGTATATTTTGTAGCAATAATAACAAAAATCATTTAATTGGCATTGTTTTCAAAAAACGCTTTAATTTGTCAAAATAATTATAAATACTAGATAAAATTTAATGGCTAACATTTTGATTATTTTATTTTGAAACTATACCCCGTTCTATTCTTTATTTACAAAAAAATCCTACAATCTTAATATATAAAAGAACATCCTGTATTTGATGCTCCCCTTCACCCCTAATTTTCCCGATATAAAAATGAAGCGGTCTCTCGGATCATATCAAATAATTTTTTTATTATTACCCGACTCGCCCGCCTCCTCCTCTATCGCTCGTTACTGCCAGATTTCTTTTCGTTCCTGCACCATACGACGGTTATCATCTTGCATAGTCATTCGCGACGGGTTGAGAAGGCGTGTGGGAGACGACTCGTTGTCGACGTCTCTAGTTCGGAGCTCGCTGCGTGTAAGTCTAAAATATAGGTGCCATAAGGACAGACAGAGATTATTGGGGCAATTTCTGAAGTGGTCTCTTAAAATGACGTCAGCGGTGGAACGTCGAGTTCAGGCGAGAGATTGTAGCCACAGTAACAGAAATATGGCCGGAGCGATTATAGTCTGTAGACTAGCACAATGTATGTTTGCAGTCCGTGTATATATATATATGTATATATGTATATATGTATATATATATATATATATATATATATATATATATATATACGTACATATATATATATATATATCGACTATATAAACTTGGTAAATATATTTTTCTTACCGCAAATACACATTTCTTCATGTATGTTTCTTTTTTAAAATGTGACGAAAAATTATTTCCATATTTAATAACATATATTTCTCTCTCTCTCTCTCTCTCTATATATATATATATATATATATATATATATATATATATAATCATGTTTATATCTTTTTAAAACCACATAACACCCAAAACAATCCAATCAATAAAACATTTAAAAAAATATTTACTTTTGAACTCAATATATATACACCCGTCCCTCAATTTACGCGGACTATCCGTTCCACGTGGATTTGTTTTACGCTAATGAAAATCGCGTAAATTGAGTCTGTTAGTACAATAGAAAAAATATTGGAAATAAAAGCTAGTAAAGTTGTAGAAACACATATTTATTTCACATAGCTTAACAAAAAAATAATGACGTTTTAGAAAACAAAAATAGATAAATTTTATTCGGTGTCACTATCGCTACTGTAATTCAAAACAATCAACCTTTTATATATTTATATTGTACTTTTATACGTTCAAGTAAGAATTTGCGTCACTCTGATATATAATAAATTCCATGAAAAATTATATAAAATGAAATCTATCTGACCGCGTAAATCAATACCGCGTAAAAAAGTCTCGCGTAAATAGAGGTATAATTTGCCGAAAAAAAAGTCCCGCGTAAATTGAGGAGCAGGTATATATATATATATATATATATATATATATATATATATATATATATATATATATACACACACACATGCATATAGGTCCGCCTGAATAAAACTAAAAAATAGTAAGTATGTAAACAAGTAAATGTATGTCAGTCATCATTTGAGTACTCCTATGTAATTGTTTTAATCTAGAACTGGATAAAAGTCTCTCAAAAAATCAATTTACTATCAAAACTCTAGATAACGTAAATAACCGAAGTAACATCATTAAACATAAATGATCTTGATAAAAAATTTTACTGTTAAAAAATAAACATATTTATTATACATTTTCCTAGTATTTTGCTTTTTTCCATCACATATATATATATATATATATATATATATATATATATATATATATATATATATATATATATATATATATATATATATATATATATATATAGGGTTAGGGTTTTTCCAATAAGAGTGTCAATACTTTGACAGCTGGTGGCAGCCATGTTTGAATTTTTTTTAAAACTCATTTTGGCGTTTCAACTCAGTATAGTATGGCAAATTATCATTGATTGTTTAATACTTCAACTGCGCCTAAAAATTGTAAAAACTTATTATAAAAATTGATGTTCTAGTTAAACTCTCCCTACTTAACGGAAATTTTATTATTTCATTTTCCTGGAATAATAATAATAATAAACATAATTAAAAAACAGTATCATACAAATGAATCCTTTAACCTAACACCAGAAAATTTAATAAATTTTAAATAATAATATTTTATAAAATAATATTTTAATGCAATAAAATAATATTTTAATGCAGAAAAAATTTATATTTTTGTGTTCGAATAATGATTGTTAGATCATTGAAACGCACAACAACGAATAAAATTAACGATATATGAAATTAATCTTTCAAAATGTCTTATGGTGTTGGAATACATAATTAATTTGTGTTAGAAAAAAACTGTCTCAGTATCAAAACAAATAATCAAAAATAATGTCTTTTCGTGCAAATATCATTAAATTTGTACTTTTCATATTGTTAAAATTAATTTTATATTTAATTAATAAATATTAATAAAATGAATATATATATATATATATATATATATATATATGTGTGTGTGTGTGTGTGTGTGTGTCTGTATGTAATGTGTACGTACACGTTAGTGATAGTATGCGTTTATATTTATAAATATTTATTTAAAAATTCAAAACGCGGAATGTGTAAAATGTGATTGTACACAAAAAAAAATCCTCCAGTACCCAAGCTATTTTCGCATCCAAGTGTATAAGCCTTGAGTAAATCGGCTTTATGTTATCTTTTTTTAGCATTCGCTGATTACGTCTCTTACGCCGCATCTCCCGACCCAACCGACACCCCTTCAATAAGTCCCAGTTATAAATTACGTCCTCGAGTTGTGGTGTGACTCTTGCCACAAGTTCTTGCAGATATAAAAATATTATTGCTCCGATGATCTAGGGACGATCGCATTGTTAAAAACCGATGCTCACTATCTCGGAACGAGATCGTTCATTATTGCTATCTAACCATTTTATGTGTACAGTGCGACCGATTCTTTCAAAGTTATTTATTTTATTGACGAAGACGTCTTTCTTTCTGATACGCGAAAAGGATAGGCGTTTTGATTCGAATCCTCTTTGAATGTTTCTTCTTTTATTTTTATTTACTTTTTGGTAAATTACATTCAGTTATTTTATACAACCTTTTTTATGAAAAAGTAACATATTTGTAAACACATAAATATTAATATATACATTAATACATCTATAAATATATGTCTTATACTCGTGTACATATATTTAATAAATAATAGATATTCTATTAAATAATAACAATATGTTTTATAGAAAATATATTTGTTTATAACAATACAAATATTAAAAACGAATCATCATATACAATATTATTCAAATAATTTTATATATTATTATTGTATATTTTATTAAATTTAAAGTAAAAATATATATTTTACTTTAAATACAAATAAATATAAATATATTTTTTACTTTAAATTTATATATTCATAGACACTAATAATTTATTAATTATTTCCAAAGCAGTGAAATTAATTAAAATAAATAAATATTGTCTATTAAGTATAATTAAATATATTATATAAAATATACAATTCAATTATATTTTATAGCATTTATAAAATATAAAAATAAAATCATTGTTTGGTTTAGTACATGACAAATTCACTTCAATACAAATAAATTACCCACTGGAACATTACATTTTATGAAAGTGTTGAATAATCACTTATTGTTCACTTTTTTGCCTGATGTGTATTTCAATAGCTATACCATCATCATTAAAACTACATTATAAAATATGGTCTTATCAGATTTTATAGTACAAATCTTCAATGATTATTGAATACATCAAAAGTGTTATGATTTTTTGGTCAATGATTAAGAGTTAAATTTTTGTAGTAAATTTATTTTATTTTAAAGTGTTGCATTGCTTATATGTTTTTCAAAATATTTTAAATTCGAATATTAATATTTTAATACTCTTTTTCAAATTCCCAAATATTTTTTGATAAAATAAGAAATAGAAATATGCAGATGATTTTGTAAATATAATCTTTAACTTTAATAAAATCACATGTTATTATAAATATTTCTTTTTCACTTATAAACTCATTGTTAAATACTTTCTTTATTATCTATTATTGAATTATACTTTTATACGATTTCAATTTTAAATCTATCATCAAATAATTGGATGTTTATTTTACTAAATTTTAAATTATCTCATTTTATTCACTGTCTTTGTATTTCTCTAAGACCTTAAGATAATTGTTAATTTGAAATATTCTGAATCTTTAAAAAAATTATGATTGATTTTATCACGGATGCTTCAACTAAATATGCACTAAATATTTACTTTCATTTAAAATCTAAGTTGTACAGTTTGTAGCATTTAGTGAACTATCAAATAGTTAATAGTTAACACAATCAATAATTCACTAAAAAAGAATTATAAAACATAATAATGTTAAAAAACAAGCGTGTTTAAATTTTTTTCCAAAATTGCAGCTACAAGTATTTTTATTACAGAATTACTTCTTTAATTATTTTATACATTTTTTGCATATATAACTAATACATTATA
The DNA here is from genome assembly GCA_029203775.1 of Neoneuromus ignobilis. Lineage (NCBI taxonomy): Eukaryota > Metazoa > Arthropoda > Insecta > Megaloptera > Corydalidae > Neoneuromus > Neoneuromus ignobilis. Next base: position 40,021,236 of record CP092087.1, read on the forward strand.
ATAAAGTTTTAAAAAATAAAATAATCATAAATTACCCTCAACAAAATTTGATTATATTTGAAAATAATTAATTCAAATTATAAATAATAGATAAAATAGTTCTAAATTATAAAATAAATTAAACAAACTAAAATACATGAATGGTATTTTCAAGATGTTTTTATACTTTTTTTAACATTATTAGTGTCAGAGGTTCAACATAAAAAGGACGTATTACTTTAATTTTTAATACCTAATCACATTAATATAAGACAAATATATAACTCAATTAATTAATATAGTTACCCAAATATATAAAATTACAATTTACAATAAAAAAACTTAATGCTATAAAATTTTATATTAAACAAATTTGCAATTTTAAATCTAATGTTTTTTTTAAAAAAAAACAACACTTTTATTTATATATACATATATGTTTTCCTAGATATATAGAGATAGATAAAAGATTAAATTTTGGCATGAAATACGATTGCCATCGTATATTTATTAACGACGTAACATTAGAGATATGCAGCTAATACGTTTTTAAAACATAATCAAAAAGTATTTTCTTATGTTACTTTTTTTAGTTCAGCAGCTTGATCAATAACACATAACACGTGTTACATCAAACATGATGTATGATACCGTTCAGGATATTAATGATGTTGCCTGCGTCTTTCTATACAGATTTCTCTATTTTTTACAGACGTGATACATATTTTAAAACATAATGGATGTTTTCTCTCACTCACGTCATATTTTTCAAAAGTATTTGAAAGCGATATATGTATATATCTTTATCCTCTATTCAGCATTTTTTTTAATTAATCAATAGTGTAAAAATTACACACACACACACACACACACACATACACACACACACACACACATATATATATATATATATATATATATATATATATATATATATTGACAACCCAACAAAACATAATAATGTTAGAAAATGAATGAATAAAATAGAAATATTAATGAGACAATAATGTTAGAAATTTCTAAATGTAATTGAACAACCTGTAAATGATACAAGAATAGACAAGAGAGTAACTGATATAATATAAATTACAAATAAAATCAATAAGACAGATAAAATATGCGAAATTGATATAGGCAAGACACGTAGCAAGAAAATGAACAAAAATCATTATGGCGATCAAAAGAAAAAAGGGGACTAAGAAAGAGACAATAGTAGAAGAATGAAAATATAAAGTATAGTGGAAGTGAGGCTTGTATAAAATTAGTCCCAGACGAAAAGCAAAGGAAGAATCTTGAGAGAATTCGATGAGGCTTTCACCTAACAGTGGGTTGATATAGGCTTTTATGATAATGTGTGTATATATATATATATATATATATATATATATATATATATATATATATATATATATACTAAGGGAAAATTGAAATACTTTATACAAATGAATTTTTGGAAAGATAAATATTTTTAGATCAAAATATCACTCTCAAGAAACAACATACTTACGGACTGTTGGAAAAGACACTGGCCTTTTTTCTACAACCAATATTAATATTACTATCTATTGAAAAAAAATATTTTTAAAACCGTCATATCTCTCCTGCAAACTCTCAAAATTCGGTTAATATACTATAGAACATATATTTTCTGAATGATAGCGGTAAATGTATTTGTATTATTCTGGTACTTTGTCGTGGAAATGCAATAAAACAACGAGCAAACATTAAATTTTGTTTTCAACTCGATCAAAGAATTACTAAAACATTTCAGTTTTTACACAAAATATTTGACGATAACTGTTTATTTAGTATATGTGATATTAACTATATCAAGGCGGTAGAGAAGACTCAAATAACGTCCGAAAATTGAAATTATTAAAGAATTCATTAATGAAGTGCATGAAATTATTACTATTTCTGCGATTGTGACTCTTAAAATGTTGGTAGAAATGTTTAACGTCAGTGGAAATATTATTTATAACATTTTAATCAACAATTTAAATAAACGAAAAATGTGTGCACTTTGAATATATAAGACAGCGACATAAAAAAAATCATCAGAAATCAGAATAGAGTGGAAGAGAAAAGCAATGAATAGGTCGAAGTGAAAAAGTGTTGGGATAGACGTTCATCCAGTAATGGATAGAAATATACTGATATATATATATATATATATATATATATATATATATATATATATATATATATATATATATATATATATATATATATATATATATATATATATATATATATATATATATATATATATATATATATATATATATATATATATATATATATATATATATATATATATATATATATAGTTATCCAAATTTGATGCCTAGATTTGTGTTTTATTAAAAAGAAACTATACACATGTTTCCCTATACACATATTTCTTTTTAATAAAACACAAATCTAGACGTCACATTTAGATGATCCTGTATAATAGGGAAGTAAAAAAACCGTTAGTTGAAGATGTATTGAATAAAGATAATTAAGAATAATTTGATATATGGTAGTTACAATCAAGAACTGTCTATATTTTTCAATGTAGCGGTCTGAAAATAACATTTCCGTTAAAATACAGATTGACGAATAAAGTGGAAAATAAAAAATTATTGAATATTCTAGTATTGTAATGAGTTATTTATTTACCACCGTATCCAAATAAATTGTTGAGATTGAATAAATATTCATTAGCATCCGTATTTTATTTATTACGAATTGTGTTTAATATAAAAAAAGAACAAAACATAAATTAAAGTTAGAATAAATTCATAACAAATGTAATTTTCATATCCCTCTACAACAAAAAAATTTCACATTTTTTAGTTAGTTAAATATTTTTATTTAATATTATTTGCACGATATTTATAGAAAAAAAAATGAAATGTTTAACAACCGAATAATATTTAATTGACTCGGTTTCACCTAAATACATTCATTCTTCAGTAGAAAATAATGTATTTATTCCATAAAGTCTTCAGAGACACTTCATTTAAAATTATCTTTATCTGTTAAATGAAATACGACTATATGAATTGTGTTTGCATTTAAAAGGGACGGGGAAGGAAACGCGCTCCATACCAACGACCGGTAAATAAAGGGTTGGGCGTGTGTGTCTAAGCGTGGTAGACAGAGACCGGGAGAAGAATTCCGCCGCGTGAAATGCACTTTGGGGCTAATTAACTAAATGAGCTCGAAACACAGATTGCGTACACCGGTTTAGTTTAGTTTTGCGTCCAACCGCCACGATCTGTTCCACGTCTCGCAACACGTTCAATGTCTTTTATTTGTTCTTTTTTGTACAATATATAATTTTCACATTCAAATTTTGCTATATACATATGTTTTTTATATATTTAGGACATATAATATGTAGCGAATTATACAAGTAAATTATTATAATTAACTATATTTTTATATTTTAAAATTATATTTAAAATTTCAATTCATAGTTACAATTTAAATTCTCGTAATTTATTTTATTGTAGAATTAAATATAGGATCATCCTAATGTAACGCATAGATTTGTTTTTTATTAAAAAGAAATGTGTATAGTTTCTTTTTAATAAAACACAAATCTAGGCGTCACATTTGGATGAGTCTATATATTCTTTCGCAAAATGCAATTTAATGTATTTGTATATTTTCCATTAAAACTAAATTGAAAATAAATTCTTTGCTAGATAAGAAAATAATTAAAAATAAAATTTAAACAAAACTAACAGTATCTAAATATTTATTTTTGAGAATGAATATAAAAATAAGGAAAAAAACGATTATTTTCTGAAAAAAAGTTATATTCTCCAATGAAAATAAAATTCAATATTAATCAATTAGATACTTAATTTTTTGGACGGAAAAAACAATATTGAATTGAAGGAAAAAATATTCAAATGATAGAAAAATGTGTAGGTAGTAGGTCAACGTGTGGAATTTCATAGAAACGTTGAGGATTGGAAAATTTGTATTTATTGATGATAAAATTAATAAGAGTGTATTTTTGAATATTCTAAATGAAAAACAAAAAGTAATGTGAGAACTATATTTAGGAAACAATTATTGCTTCCGATAGGATATTCGCCTAAAACATACTACTCACATTGTTATTACATATCTTCGTACATTGAAACACTCATTCAAATTCCAGATCTAAATTCCAATGAATTTTTATTTACACGATTTATCAATTTAATATATCCCAATCACAACTTAAAGAATTTCTTCAAAAATAAATGCTAAAAATCACAAGAACCGAATATTAGTGTGAAATATAAAAAAAATATTTATAAAAAATAACTAAACAAAAAAAAGTATTCAAATTAAAATACTATGTTAATTTTTTAATAAATATTTATACTGAATTTTTTCTAAAAGATTTTTTTTAGAAAATTTATTTTGGAATTTCAAATTTGATAACAATTTTGTTTCTTATAGTGATTTTTTTCTTATGATCAATTTTCACAGAATTTAAAAAATAGCAATTTAAATAAAATTAAACTTGATATATTAGGTTGGCAAGTATCTCCCTTTCGCTTTTTTTTTGTACATAGCTGCGAAATTCAAAAGACCAGAAGGCGGAAGGGAGATATTTGCCAACCTAATATAATAAAATGACTAAAGAACATTTTGAATATGCTATTTATTAGTAATGAATACATCTGTTTAACATAAATATAACTAAATACTGTAAAATATAATACTTCTATTCATTTAATGAAGAAGTAATATTTATTGTTTAGTTTTTAATTTGGCTGTTACTGTTAAATAGATCATCAATTTTAAATTAAACTATATTTTTGATTTTTATAAACGTTTTCTAAGTAACTCCTATGTGGCAAATATTTTTTTCATTCATTACTCAATTATAATGATTTCTTTATCGTAATCTGTTTAACGTAATTATAAATAAATTCTATTTTATTTAAAAATAAATATAGAAATAAAAAAATAGTGAACTGAACATCTTTAATTACATATCTTAATTAATATTATCAAACAGAAAATAAATAATTGTCATAACTTATATAGGGTGGCCTAAATGAGACTGAAGAATGTAAACCTGTACTGAAGATTTTTCCTTCAGTCTCATTTAAGTAACCCCTATATACACATTTGGTATTATAATTAATTTTATTACCATATAATAACACATTTTAACATTTAACAAAAAATCGTAAATATCACATGTTTAATTACGGTATTTTATTATATTTTATTTTAAAATTTCAACAGAACACATTAACGTTTGTGTATGGATGATAATCTTTATTTTTCCCTTTTCACATAGCCACACATTGCTAACAATAGGATAACTTTGCACGATGTCTACTTGTTATGCGCATGACATGATTGTGTTTTCTTCGTTTCCGTCTTTATCACACGCCAAGAAAGATAAAACGTTTAGCGTTATCTTAAGAAAATTATAATTTATTCTATTAAACGTTCTGTAATTCGAGATATGAGTATGAACTTAGAATCTTGTGTCTTGAATATTTTAACTTTATAGTCCGATTCGGCGAGCAGTACGATTTGATGCTTCAAGTTGTATAACCGACTAATTTTCTAAACATTATTAATTGTTTTATATTATTACCATTTATATATTGTGATTTAAGATATATTTAAATAAATAATCAGAGAAATTAAATTATATGATGAAAAACGTAATATTAGAGAATTGGAGGAAAATTTAGTAACAATCTTCGATAAACAGATAACCCCCTTATACTTGATTAAAATGAAGAGAACTTGAAATACATAAAGAATTTGAAAAACAACTTTCAATGTAGATTAGACTTCAATATAAAGATCACGAAAATCATAACTAAATTAATCATTATTTTTACAATTCATACAGAAGAAATCGCCATCATTAACGAGTACATATTGCTTACCTCAACAGTTAACGTTCAAGGTAATCACAAGGAAGAAATTAATCGACATTTTATTTTAAATAATCTAAACTACATAACATAATGACTGCAGAACATCTGACTAAAGTTTTCAAATGCAAAATACTAGTTTCCTGATAAAAATACGACTGATTGAAGCTATATTTGCAATTGCCTGATACGACTATGAAAAATGAGCCATCAAGAAACAAAATTGTAGAATAATTAATGCCTTTGAATTATTATTATGTTGATGATGATGGCGAATATAATAAAAAATTAGTTTTAAAAGAAATTAAACCGCAATTCTCTCTAGAAAAAAAAACTCAAAATTTAATCATCATACTTTGGGTTAGCTCAAATGTCATCAAGAAAAATCGATCTTAAAAAAATGATATGTTAGAAAAAATCGAAGAAGAGAGTAAACAAAATAAAAATCTTCAATTTCAGTTTCTACGATATTAGAAGTTATTTCAGTCAACAAACTGAAAAAAACAAAAGACAACAACGCCTACAACAACCAGAGGCCTAAAGTAGCCATACGTTTTTGCAGTACTAAGTACGCATGAACCGTACTTTCTGCCACTTGTACAGCCAACACGACTCTTAGGGAAGGCTGTAATAGGCTATGACGTAGCCTATGCAAACTTCATGAGTCATTCTTTCTCCAAAGACGCTGTCTCGACTTACCACCGAGTCACTACCACCGAGTCACTACCACCGAGAAACTTTACACTTGAACTGTTAAACGACTCAATTAGAGAATTCATTGCGACTAACCCACTTCGTGGCTAGACTTGTCGGAAAACTACATACAAACCAGATGCATTAACTGAAGAATACACGTCGAGGGCTGGAGCACCAGAAAGAAAGATAGAGGTACCGTGGCCTTCGTTGAAGTCACTGTCGCGACCACCACGGCAGAAGTAGAAGATTTAGTGGAGAAGGAACGTTCTCTTAGATATTTTCCCCCTTTAAAAGGTACGAACTCTTTACTTTCACCCTCAAAAATGATTCAAAAAACACAGGAGTCTATTAATTAAAAGGCGAACTGACCAAAGACGACTTCTTGCGACATCAGCAAAGCAAATGCTGGCGATAACTTTACTGAAAGGGAACGATTTAACCATTTTCCCAGTTCCCAGAGCGAATATACTAGAACTTGGCCAGTTTTAAGAACCCTTCAGACCCAAATTTTTGCTAGACACGTTCATCTTGTTTAAACGCTGATGTGGGAGCCACATTTACACAACAGCATTTTTACTACAGATATAAGGTCATCGAAATTGCGGTAATTTGTAATATGCACCTTACCACAGATGCAAAACAGTTTCACTAGAGACATAAATGATATTATTGTATTTGTCGGTCTATACATAAATTATTCAAAAAAAATATCAACACTGGCATATGAACAAATAATTCAATAAAACTAATTTACTATTGATAATAATAGATTGTATGCGTCAATTGATGTATTATAATATTTTTTTATTGTTTAACTTCTATAATGTATAAGTTCATCCAAATGTAACGCCTAGATTTGTGTTTTATTAAAAAGAAACATATGTATGGGGTGGTGTATAAGGAAACATATGTTTTATTCCTTTTCATTAAAACACTAATCTAGGCTTTACATTTGAATAATTCTATATATTAAAAAAAGTATTTATATTGTCCTGTAAAACACAAGTAATTGACAGTTGTACCTAGCGGAAAATTAACAAAGGTTTAGTATACTGTTTTTCCCACTAGATGCGACACATATTACATAACGAGAATCAAGGCGAACGCACTATTCGTAGCGGTGAAAATACGAAGTTTCAATTTAGACGTTCTGACGATGGTAAAGTCATTTTAAACAATCGTCTCTTTTCATCTTATTGGTTGTTTTCCCTTTTATAATTTTACTTATTATTATTAATAATAATATAAAAAACCGATTAATTATGTTACACAGAAACAAAATATCACCCTCATTACCATAATACAATAAAAACTATATATATAAAATATTTTATTTCAGTAAATAATTATTTTTGTAATTTTAAATATCAATAGACAATTCTATAATAAGTAGAAAATTAATGCGCTTTTATTATTTATAAAAAAATATGAGCTATATGAGATATAAACAAATAATAAAATATATGAACTACATTAATATTGAGATGTATGTAACTTTATAAGCTAATAGAATTATTGCATTAAATAAGCATATGAGTGTATTAATCTAAGTATGTTGTTTCAGCTTAATGTGCGCTATGCCGGAGCAGCAGCAGCAGCATATAGACATTTAGGAAATTTCGTACCAAAGATGACTACCTTTGTTTTTCAAAATCTGGCCAAAATTTTTTTCCGAAATCAACGAATCTAACAGTAGAGAAGCACTCATCAGGACCTGTATATCAACAATTAGGCATTTGTTTCCGCCTAACGTGCCCTACTCCAGAGCCGCGGTTTAAACATTTCGAAAAATTCGTACCAAAGGTAGCATTTTTTAAAAAAATTCTAACCAAAAAAATTAATAGGAATAGATGTAAATAAAATTCATTATCAAAATATAGAATAATTTTATTTACATTTCATTCTTTTAAAACATACATTTGAAACTATTTCTACAATATATTTCATTCTTTACTTTTCTCTATGTACAGTAACATTACTTTCACATATGTTAAAAGGATTTTGCTTAGGGTTTTCTTTATAAAACTGTTTCTCTGAATACATTAAACTATCAAAACTATGTCGATTTGGATTCATATACAAATTAGACGTCGGTGTAACTCGATTCTGTATATTTTGAAAATAAAACTTTCTTTTTTGTGTTGCATCATTCTGAGCAGTTTGTTGGTCCCCATTCAACTGCGAATTAGAATATAATTTTGGATATCTGTTTAAATGATGATATAATAATTTTTCTCCTGATAAAATCATATCAGCATGTCCTGTATCTTTCTGTTTGTTAGGCATAAACTCATTCTGATCTGAAGTATTAAAATTTAAATTATTTTCCTTGCATGGTAAATTATTATAAATAATACTATTTTTCGTTGAGTTTTCTGTATTTTCCATTATAACTTTAATAGTTTCGTCATTATCGAATTGTTCTTTTTCAATATAATTTGTTTTTCCTTCTTTCTTTTTCTTTTCTTTTTTCAATCTAGCCTTTGGTCCGTACCTATTGAAAATATTTTTAAATGAAATAATCACATATATAATAATTACATATATAATAATTATTCACTCGGGACACGAATCGTTATACAATTATTTAAAAGAATTAATTATTATCAACAATTAAAACATAATATTTAACTTTAACATAAATTAAATTTTATTCCCACCACCACAATGGTTATAAAGTATTCAAATAATTCACTTATTTATTCACTTTTTATTTACAAAATAGAAGCTGATGCGCATTTCAATGGCGATGCCATCATCGTCAAAGCCTTTTAATAGTTAAAATCTAGACTAATTATTTAACTTTACTAATATATATTAATTTGTGTTTTGGTATCTTTTTCAATTCATCTATAATTAAAGGTTGACTTTTTCTTTTTTGTTTTTTCATATGATACGTGTATGTAATTCGTGTCTATATTCATTTATTTACTCATTTGTGTCTAAGAAGTTTGTCATATTTAACTAAATAGGTGTTATTTATTGTTTTTTTAACCAATCACAGAATTATATAAAAATTATTTACTATCTTCATTAATACTACATTGTAGTGAATTGATTCTTGGTATAAGGTTATTGTATTCACTTAATATTAGGAAAATCGTATTTTAATAGCTTTCAATAAATATTTCATGTGTATAAAATAATTTTCATATATATTTTAAAAAATAATTTCAATTTCTTTTCTGAAAAGCTACACCTTTTCAATAACTTTTATTTTTCACCAAAGCGATTATCTTAAACATGCGACACATAGAGTTTTAAAATAAATATTATACATTTCCTACATCAACACAATCTTTCACAATCTCCTAACAAATCTTATTGAATCATATAAATTAAATCATATACACACATATACACTCAATTTATACCTTAGCAAAGAGCTAACGCTAGATTCTTCAGGAACAGCACAAATTACAGTATTAATAAGTCGAGGAGTGTCTACTGGTGTGACAGGATTATTTATAACTATAACAGGATCATCTTCATATGTACGTCGTTTCGCATTTTTAGCTATCAAAGACTGTGCTTTCTTTTTTAACATTTCTTGTGCATCTGGGTAATGAAAAAGTGCGTCGTTTAAATCATTTTTACTTAAAACAAATAAATTTGAATATCCTTGAGATCTGCAAAAAATACGTAAATTATTTATAATTTATATACACATAATTTTTATATAAATATTAAATTACCTTACATCCGCTGTACGTCTATTAGCGCCACCTATAGCTAATAAACTAATTTCTCCAAACACAGACCCTTCTTGAAGTGTAGCTAACACCTCACCAGTTCGGTCTCCTACAACCTAAGAGAGAAGATATTAAAAAACAAAAAATAATCAAATTATAGAATCTAATTTAAGAATAAGTACGATTTTCTAGTAAATTTGTTATTTCCCTTCTTACTTTAAAAAAACGATATATCGAATTTAAAAAAAAATATTTATTTTTTATTAATAATAGCCTTTTACAAAAACTATTGCATATTACACATGCACCACATCACACACACAAAACAAAACATACATACACATCACACACAAGCGCCACACACACACACCACATACACACACACCACACTCACACACACCACACTCACACACACCACACTCACACACACCACACTCACACACACCACACTCACACACACCACACTCACACACACCACACTCACACACACCACACTCACACACACCACACTCACACACACCACACTCACACACACCACACTCACACACACCACACTCACACACACCACACTCACACACACCACACTCACACACACCACACTCACACACACCACACTCACACACACCACACTCACACACACCACACTCACACACACCAAACACAACACACATCACCCATACCACGCACACATCCATTCACATCACATACATATACACTCCAAACTTACTCACCAAACACTACACCACAAACCACACCACACACACACCATACACAACACACCCACACACAACACACCCACACACACATACACTCCAAACTCATTCACCATACACTACACCACACGCCACACCACATACACTCCATAAAGAACAGGCCATACACAACACACCACACCCGCATCACCCATACCGTATACACATCCATATACATCATACACACCACTCACTTACCAAACACACTACGCACACACACCGCACCACACACACCGCACCACACACACCGCACCACACACACCGCACCACACACACCGCACCACACACACCGCACACACACCACACGCACACACACCGCACCACACACACTGCACACACACCGCACGCACGCACACCGCACGTGTGTGTATGTGTGTGTAATGTATGTATATGTAATATATGTAGTATATGTGTTGTGTGTGTGGCAGTGTGTGGTGTGTGTGTTTATGTGGTGTGAGTGTGGGTGGTGTGGCGAGTAGCGTGGTGTGTCTGGTAAGTGAATGTGAAGTGTTGTGTGTGTGTGTGTGTGTGTGTGTGTGTATGGTGTGTATCTGCGGTGCGCGTGCGGTGTATGTATGTTGGGTATATGTGTGTTGTGTGAGCCACGTGTGTGTGTGGTGTGTATTTGTGGTGTGTGATGGATGTGTGGTGTGTGATGGGTGTGTGACTTGTGTTAGATGTGTGGTATGTGTTGGGTATGTAACATATGTGTGTGTGGTGTGTGTGTATTGTGTGTGTGTATCTGTGATGTGTGTATGTGTTGTGTGTATGTGTTTTGTGCGTGTACGTGTGCGATATGTGTGTGGTGTGTGTGATGTGTGTGTGTTGTGTAATGTGAGGTGTGTTTGGTGTATGTGTGTAGTATGTGTATGAGTATGGTGTATGTGTTTTCTGTTTATTTTGTGTGTTCTGTATTGTGAGTGTGGTGTGTGATATGATGTTTGTGTGCGTGTGGTAAGGTGTGTGGTGAGGTATGTTGTGTGTGTGTGTGTGTTTTTGTATGATAAATGTGTATATGATGTGGTGTCTGTATGTGCGGTGAAGCGTGTTTGATGTGGAGTGGTTGTGTTTGTGATATATGGTGAGTGTCTGTAGTTTGTGTGTGTGTGTGTGTGTCATGTGTGATGTGTAGTGTGTGTGTGTGTGTGATATGGTATATGTGTTATGTTATATATGTGGTATATTTGTTGTGAGAATCAATGGAACCGATTAGCCGCTCTATGCGAGGTATTCCTGTCCTTTCAAATGTCTAAATCATCTAAAGTAATGTTATAAACAAAATCACATCAAAAATCAATTTTACCTGAACACGGCCACTTTTAACGATATACATTTCTTTTCCAACCTCGCCACGTCGACAAACTAAATCCCCAGGTAAATAAATAACAGCACGAAGTTTAAGCACCAACTCTCGAAGTAATGCTTCATCACAATCCGCAAACAATGATACTTTACTGAGTGTATGGACATGTACTTTTATTGCAACGTCAGTTTTCATTTTATGAGGAAGAGCGTCCAAAATTCCATTTTCATCTGAACAAATTTCATTTAAAATAAATTAAAATAGATGCTTGACAAATAATAATTTTAATTATTTTAAACAGGTAAAGCATTCACTTCAATACTATAAAAATTTATACATTTTTAATAATCATACAACACCATTATATATTTTTCTACTTTTTTCATATATGATCGTTATATACTATTTTTCGTTTTGTTATTTTATTTGGTTTTATATGATTATTATTATAAATCACTCTCAGATTGTACATATTCACACATAAAAAATCCATTCATAAGGTATGTTATTCTAAGATCACTGTTGATATATAAATACAGAAAGTGTGAAATCCATCAAAAATTATAATTTAAAATAATCCACAAGCACTACAACTCCTGTGAGCTTAGGCCTTCTCTGAAGAAGTAAGAATCACGAGACAGTTACGGAATAGGATTGTTAGCCTAATGCTCAACCTCCAACTTCGAAACTTGATGAACTCTCCAACCTAAGATCTAACACAATCTTCCGAATGACAGAAAGATATGCACACCACTACTCTGCCAGTCAAGACATTTTAAAATAAATACATTTGCTCACTTAAACTATCTATATATTCTACAACTTAATTTATAATTATGATATATCAATTAGCAAACACTCATCTAATTTAAAACAACATTTTATCACTCACCTAATGTGTGTTGCGTGCGCCATGTAAATACGAACCACATATTAACCCTACGTACCATTTCTTCAGGCATACGAATACTACGTAAATATGCAAGAGTGTCGTCCACTAATTTACGATAATCATTTTGAGCACGAGTTGCAGTCGCAATAATATCTCGAATTTGACCAATAAGTAAAGCAAATACGAACACGCCCATTAGCCAAGATGCAGTCATGAACATTAATTCTGCTTCGTTTTCTGGCTTTGGATTTTTTCCAATCGATGTAGCAGTTTTTGTCGCAAAGTAGAAACAACGCACATATGCATTCCCTAATATTATAATAAAGTATATTAATTTATGAACCAAAAATGATGTTTTTATATACTTTTAAAATAAGATAATAATTTTCAACATATAATATAATATATATATATATATATATATATATATATATATATATATATATATAAGTTCTTGAGAAGAGCAATGTTTATTCTTCCCCATAGTATATATTTTTATTTTTCTAAATTATAAGCATTTATTTTAAAATATTTAAATTAAATTCTTACTCTCTTTTAATATGAATAATTCTCATAAGTAATGACGTATTTAAAATGAAATACATAAACAAATGTATACAAAAGGCGTTATTTTTTAATTAATGATATAATCGCTATTATTATCTGAGACTTTGCCATCTTGTCGACAAAAATTTAATGGCTTGGTTAAGAAATTTTTTTTTGAAAAAAAAATGACAAAGTTATTTTTGACTTCATCAACATTTGGAATTTTTTTCCCATAAAGTGAATACTCCTACGACCTGAATGGGTGATAATCAGCTACGTTCTATAAGTAGGAAGGATACAATAGCACTTCTCAACCCATAGTCTTAATTTTCTAATTTAAATTATTGCAACTAAATTAAATTATTATGGAAATTGATCATAACGAAATACATTAAAAGTAACCTAATTATTAATAAAAAAAAATAAGACAATAAATCATTACATTTTAATTTCTTTTCAAAACGTAGCGTTTTTTAATATATAGCCCCAAAAGTAATTTCCCGATTACCTTATTTATCTGAAGTTTGGCTATATATAATTTTGACATGTGACATTTGTACACTTTTTAGTGCATATATTTTAATGATTTATTTTATTTCCAGAAAGAGAAGAATGCTGCCCAAACGGTAAAATAAGATATGTGCAGTTTATGGAGATGATGCTGTAGCGAAAAGCAATATTCGCAAGTGATGCGTCTGCTTTAAAAGTGGCAATTTTGATCTAAAGGACAGAGAACGTTCCGATAGACCTAAAGTTATCGATAATGACCAAATCGCAACTTTAATTGTAAATAATCCACATCATATGACACGTGATATCGCAGAGGTACTCCAGGTATCTCAAATGAGTGTTGTAAGGTATTTAGGCGCACTAGATTATATGAATCGATATGATGTTTGGGTTCTACATAATCTGACAACGACATTTGATGGACCGTATTTCTGTCAACAATACGCTCTTGAAACCCAATAACAGCGACCCATTTTTGAAACGGATTTTTACAGGTGATGAAAAATGAATCTAGTACAATAATGTGGATTGAAAAAGATCCTGGACAAAAGAAAATGAACAAACTTTAACCACTCAAAAAGCCGGTTTACATCCAAAAAAGGTAATGCTGTGCATTTGGTGGGATTGAAAGAGTATTCTATACTAAGAACTCCTTCCACAGGACAAAACATTCAATTCAGACAAATATTGCTCTCAAACTGATCAATTAAAGACAGCAATCGATCAAAAACATCTGGAACTGGCAAATCGAGAGGGTATAGTCTTTCTCCAGGACAATAGCATCGCGTGTGTCTTTACAAACACGACAAAAATTGGTACAACTTGGGTGGGATGTCCTACCCCATCCACCATATTTTCCATACTTAGCACCTTCAGATTACCACTTATTTGGGTCATTAAAGAATTCGCTTAATGGAAAGAACTTCAGTTCATTGCAAAAATCACCTCGAGCACTTTATAACAGAAAAGGACACTAAATTCTGAGAGAGGGGAATAATGAAGCTACCTGTGATATGGCGAAAGGTGATACAATAAGATTGCAAATATGTAATCAATTAAAAAAAATAAAACTATGTATAAAGTTATATTAAAGTAAACTTAAAAAACTCTACTAACTTTTGTTTCAACCCAATAAATGAATTCATTGATTATTAAATTCTCTCTTTTGTTCGAAGCTTTTATTCAATTTAGGAAAAAAATGTAAAAGAATGGTAAATAGTTCAAGCATATGAACAACAATGTTATTAATTGAAATATATATAGTATCGAAATAAATCTACGTACACCCCATAGTTTTTGAAAATAATAAGAACAATCGTTTATCTAAAGCAAAATATTAAAAAATAATAAAAATCTTTTGTGATAAAATATTTTATCACAAAAGGCAAGTAAACTTTATTTTTGTAAAAATAAAACATAGTCGAACTTTGAAAAAAGTGAAAATTTACGTACACTTCAATTTAAATTCAAAAATTTCTTATTTCTTTAACACATCTTTTAACTCCATAAATGCTATATTCCTTTTTGTAATCTAATTTATAAAATTTTTCTTCAACTTTACATAAGAATATACTCCATTATTATATTAGTATTATTTTTAAATCTTTTTTAAACTTTGTGTACTTAGCAATGAAGACATTCCTTAAATTTTCCATGGAGTTAACGTCTGCTTTTGAGGGTCAATAATGCAATTATTTTGAAATATTATAAACAAACTATTTTCTAAAAGAATGTCAAGTGCTTTTAATCATTGTCTTATTAATATTTTCGCTTAATAAATCTTAACCATATTTTTCATATACCGTTTTAAATAGATTATAAAATTTGTTGAAAATATCATTTTTGAATTTTATACAAATGGAATTTATAAATTCTATTCTCGTTAGGTAGCGTAGTTCAGTGTAAACGTGAATATTTTGACAAATAAATTTATTCTAAGTAAAAAATACAAATGTTCTTATTTTATACTGACCTTCATTATTATACGTGAATCCATTAGTGTTAAGTCCTTCCCAACGAGAAAATCCATAATATCCACAAGCATTTATATGAATTAAATAAACCATATAGACTAAAGTTCGTGCAACTCGAACTCCGTGTGGAGACGAAACGGCTCGATCTAAATGTATAAAACTCTGCTGAAACGAATGTAATCTCAGCATTCTTGGTAGCCGAAGATACGTAGCATTCGATCCAAGTAAAAAATAAAAAATTTCAAGTGGTATTAACGAAACAATATCAACCTGTAACATATTAATACAAGTTTAATAAAAATTGTTAATAATGCATAATATGTAAATATCATTTAATTATTAATTATAACATAAAAACCAATAAAAATATTAATAAAAAATCTATTGCCAATAATAAATTCTTAAATACAGAAAAAATGTAATAATAATAATTCAAACACAATATATTATTATGACTAATTTTTTTGGAACTATGGCAAATTTACTTCAACATAAATAAATCACTCATTACAGCTCAAGAAAATTTTATAAAATTGTTTAATAATCGCTTTTTCCTTTATTTGCTAATAATTATATCAATGACTATGTCATCACCCTCAGAACATTTATTTTATAATCCAACTCTTTGATGATAGAATGACAAATGAAATGGATATCATTATATAAAGTGAAATATAAATTATTATTAATCACCTATAAAATAACCACAATAGTAATAATTTAAAAAATTCATTCTGACCTTAAACTGCCACTTGTTCATGTAATTTATTCTCGTTCGTTTATATTCTTTAATCCAAAATCCTTCGTCTAAATACATAACACGAGGCTCTATTAAAAATGTATCCACAATATATATTAAATCGCAAATAATATCTACAGCAATCCAAATGGGCGTGTTCTTTGGAGTCTGCAAAAGTAATATTAATAAATAAAAATAGATTCATATCTTGAAATTTAGCAAATAAAAATATTTTTAAAAGAATTGTTAATTTCGATAAACATAAAATTTAATTTTATTAGCAAAACTGTTTTTCAATGATTTGAATAATAAAAGCAAACACATCTAAAGCCTTTGAAACGGCATAACATATATTCGTGTCTGAGTTACGATGCGTACATGTATCCAACAATAAAAAAAAGAGTCAATCTTGGTAGGATTTTCTTCGAAACGATAAACAATTTGTAAAAATTAAATATTTTAGTTATTTATATTTCATTATTTGTTCAATTTATTATGGTTCAAAAATATATTACTATTGGATTAAGTTAAAAAATTATATGTTCAGGACAGTTCATGTACATAACTAAAACATTTATTAATTAAGTGAACAGGAGAATAAAAATGGAATCATATCAATTCGAAAATAATTCTTATATAGTCGATATTCCTCTATATTTGAAAATAAATGTTTTTAAGCAATAAATACATCCTTATCTATTCTATTCTCACTTATAGTATTGAAATACAGGTCTTAAATACTAACATAATCCACTGACTTTAAACAACACAAAAAAAACTTAGAAATATCCAAATTAGAAATAACATATAGAAACAAAAGATAAATGATTGAATTCGATAGATCGACAAAGTTATATACCTTATGATAAGAGTGAAATATTTAAAAAGGAAATGAGTTGGTCATATAGGAAAAATGAAGAAGCAAAAAAGTATTGATTGCAAATACCAAAATATATAAATGTCTAATAAAAGAACCATTGATAGATGGGTTAGAGATATAAGAAAATTTATCGATATTGAATGGAAAAAAGGTATTAAATTACTAGAAGTGGAAAAGTTTTAGGAAAGACCTTCATCAACAGTACAATATTAATATTACATATATGTAATATTTTAGAAAACTATTTTAAAAACTATACAGAAAAGTTAACTATACAGGATTAAAAAACGAATGTGTTTTTTAACAAAGCAGTGATCCTAAAGACTGTATTAAAAAATGGAAGGATTTCATATGAAATGCTAAGACAGCAAGAAACATTTCCTAGCTGTCAGGCATAGTAAATTCCATATAACATTAATGAACGGAAGTAATATCCTTAATTAGTTCTTGCATTACAAGAAAAGTAAATTATAAAGTACCTTCAAGAAAATAAAAACCATTTTAACAAAAAAGTGGCTATACGTATCATGCCTAATCATTAACAATTATTAAAATCAAAAGACATATATAAATTATAGACAGAAAATAAAATTTTTAATTATTTTTTTCCTAAATTTATACTAAATTTCCTCAGTAAAATTTGCTATCGGTAGTGAACATATAATTTTATGACCAACTATAAAAATAGTATAGTTCTTTTATTCGAAATTTATCCCATATCTTAAATATTTAAAACTAGTCATATATTAACAAATCATAACTAGATATTCTTTAAACTGTAAATTTAACTACATATAAATATAATATACCCTATACGTGAATAATAAGCTAAAATAATAATCAATAACAATACAATATATTAACAATTAGTACATTAAAGTAGAAAATAATTTTATATTTTATTAGAATTCAAATGTTTGATGATAATTTTTTGCAAACTAAATAAATCTAATATATTCGATGATTCCATTTTAATCATAAAACTTCAACTATTTATCATCTACTATAAATGTTTATAGACTGCGATTTTTTCAATTAAACTATTATTTCAGTTACTTCATTTATTTACCTGATAAGGAAACGAACTTCTTAACGGAATCACACAACAATTATACGAATAAGCAACAGTGACAATAAACAACCATGAAATATATAAATATCCTTGGGGATCTATAACTCTATCTTCTGGTTCACCAGTTTTCAATTTACTGGGAGAATCTCTGAAATAAATTAATAGCAATCAACTTATATATGTTTATATTCATACATATGGCACATGCATTTGTAAATGTGTGTATATATATATATATATCTATATATATATATATATATATATATATATATAAACATGTTACTAAAAACATTCATTTTTTATCGATCAATTCTTTAAAATACATCGATATTTAATTTTTCTTTATTACTTTAAAAAATCTTTTTTTTAATATTTATATCTGAACTAAATTTTTTCAAATAATATATGAGACATATTAAATTATTTTTAAGTTATACATAAAAATAAAATATTTTTGAGCTACAATAGTTAAAAAACTTACGTTCGCACATCTTTCAATAATGCTGTTTTTGGCCTTTTATCATCTTTTTCAGGTGACTTTTCTTTTGACGAACGTTTCGAAGCTGCAGATACTGGTGCAGATGTCAATGCAGATTCCGTACTTGCTCTACTTAACGAATAGATTGAAGATGGTGTCGGAGGTAATTCAATCCGTCGTCGTACTTGATAAGCACGATCTGTGAATGCTCGTACTAAGTCACGAATACGTTCTTTTATAAATAAACTGCTTTCTGCAGATGTAGTTCTACTATCATCACTTGAACACCTTTGATATCTAAAGAGAAAAACATATCTTTGTAAATTAAATTTCTTACACTTTTTTTGTAAATTAATCAATAAGAAATATTTAATTATAAATTTTATATTATAACATCTTTTTTGTCATATTATTTATTAAACATAAAATAAATATGTCAGCTAAAAAGTATAATACTATTTTTTTAATTAAAAAAACTCATAATTTTTGTATATTTGTTTCTTTTTCAACAGCTTAGTCACAAAGAAAATTATAATCAAATAATGTTATAATTAAAATTATTTCAAATAATTCGTAGACATCCACAAAATTTATCAACTTTTTTTACGTAATATACATTATATTTATATTAATAAAAAATAAATATTATTCAATGATATACTTTCTTTTTCTATATCTAGGTTAAATTAAACAAAATATCATCCAATATTAAATAGCTTTTTCCTTTATAATCTTACAATATCATTAAAATACAAATTTTTTAAAAGGCACTAATACTTTCTATAATTTTTCTTAGTAAAATGCAATGATTATTTATTAAATATAATCTATAAAAAATATTTTATCTGTTTCAATTTACTAAATAAAAAATACTGATTTTAATATTAAATATTCAATTCATTTTTCCATTGAAATGATTATCTCTTGTTAAACAGATAATAAGTTAAAAATTTTAAAAATGTAATTTAAAATAATGCTCACTGATACTAATAGGTAAAGGCTATAAATCCCAGAAGCTATCGTAGTAGCAGAATACCAGCTACCTCTGTCTGCAAATCCTATCAATATGCTCATAGTGATGACCTCGTAGCAAAGCTTTACTTAGCAATACTTTGTAACAGTAGCGAAATAAGGAGAATAAAAACAACTGTGCGGTGCCTTAAAATCGAACTCTCTGGATAAGAGAATGAACCCTGACAAAAAGTAAATAAATAAACACTAGATAATCATCCACATTATAATATATTTATTGTTTTGTCGAATAAGAACCTCGGGATTGAGGTTCACTTGATATCAGAAAAATTATAAAAGAATTGAAACTAAAAAAAAGTAATTCAATGCAATTAAGAAGTAATTCTATGATATTTTATTTTTTTAACTCTATTTTCACAGAAACAGAACAGAAACAGAACAGAAAAAAATTATAGTATTAAAACACAAACACAAAACACTCCAGTCATTCAATAAGGTTATACAAAAACTTGTGATTATAATAATACAAAACCATAAAAGTTATTTTATTCAATATCAATTAACTCAATTTAAAGTATTTTTTTAAATAAATTAGATCCTATAACTTACTTTTTCAATAATATCATATTTGAAATATTTCTGTTAAAGAAGACGTGCTAATTTCATTTTTTACCTCTAATTAAATAATACTTTACCTGAAATTAAAACAATTATCTATAAACTACTAATTTGGTAAATAAGAATGAAAATAATATTATAATAAAACTTGAATTAAAATATCTGTCAATATTTAAAATAATATTTTCTATTAAAATAAATGATTTTTTTAAATATATATATATATAATATAAACTTAATATTAATTTAGAGATTCAATAAAAAATAATTTTGAAATTTATTATTATATTTAAAATTGAAAGATTCAAATTTCTTATAGAACTACGTAAACATTTTTTTGATAATAATCAATCAATGAAATATAAAATAATAATCATGAATTCATTTAAAAAATAGAAATTTACAGTTTTAAATGTGTAAAACATTTCCTTCTTGATATCTAGATTTTTCTTTTATAGCTTTCAACATTTTATACAAAATACAATAAACATTATTAAAACAAAACTGAAAAATATTATAAATGATTAAAACTAAATAAGCTAATAAATTGTTAATAAACATGGATCTAACAACTAAAATAATGACCTTTTAAAACTCTTAATTTTAAAACCTGTGAAATCA
This sequence comes from Neoneuromus ignobilis, assembly GCA_029203775.1. Taxonomy (NCBI): domain Eukaryota; kingdom Metazoa; phylum Arthropoda; class Insecta; order Megaloptera; family Corydalidae; genus Neoneuromus; species Neoneuromus ignobilis. The sequence continues at coordinate 40,042,856 of CP092087.1, forward strand.
GTCACCAGAGATTAAAATATTATGTTGTCAAGTATCTCCCTTCCGCTTTTTTTTTTTTTTTTTTTGTACATAGCCGCGAAATTCGGAAAAGCGGAAGGCGGAAGGGAGATATTTGACAACCTAATATGTCTTCTATAACTGCAAGCAGGCGTCTCACAATTATTGGAAAGATTAAAAAACCACGATAAATGGGTATCGTACAAATTAATTACGACACAAAAACAAACATCTCAAAATTTGTTCGTCATTATCGCTCAATAACAAAAATTTTTAAAAAATTAAAATGAATCATTACTCGTAATTAAAAATTGATTATTTATGATAATTGGAAAAGAACCAGACGGTAGCCAAATTCCAATAAAATCTCAAACATACAACTAAAATACTATTACTTCTACGAAATGTTATCTTAACCCTTTAACTGTTTATGTCGAGTATACTCGTCAGAGCGAAACGAAAATGTTTCGCATAATGTCGAGTATACTCGTCGTGAAGATAAAAAAAATCGCATTCGTATTATTATTAAACGAATCAACTGTAATTTTTTTCCCTGAAAAAGGGCAAATAAAGATCTTTTAAAAAATGTACATTTTAGAATATTCGTTAGTCTGGCAACCTTATTTATTTTAATACACAATAGCTTGTATTAAGCTGAAATAACAAATTCTGGGGAAGTACCGTTACAAACGATTTTTTTATCAATGAAATAAATTTTGTTTGTTAACAACGAATAAAAATATATATTTTCTAAAAAACCAACACGCAACTTTTGATTTTTAATCATAATTGCCTACTTTTATAGGCAGAAACATTTTACTCTTTTTATGTCGAGTATACTCGTCTTCGCTGGAAAATAATTAAGCAGGCAGAAAAAGTTTTTCGAAACAAAATTAAACAGTTAAAGGGTTAACGATATGATAGTTTGCCGAAAGAATCATTCATTTATTAGAAATAAATTGAAACAAGATACTGATAATAAATCGAATATATCTATCAAAAATTAAACAGAAAATAAATAATACTGAGGAAGATATGTTGTTCCATACTTGTTCATATAATACTAGGCCTTACATTTTTCAAATAATGATACAAAATGTTTGTAATAGGAACATAAATTTTACCATATATGCCTTGAATTTCACACCCACTATTTATCCAAAAATGAACACAGACAACTAAGCAATAAGCACTTCTTAAATCAAATCCTAAATTGTCATCTTGAAAGAGTTAATTTCATCAAAAATGAAAATTTATTCGAAGAAAATATATACGAATAAGAAAATATATACTAATCAGAAAATAAATATACTAGAAAATATATATTACTTCAGAATCCAAACGTAATAGAGTAATAAAATCAAATAGCTTACTTTAATTAATAAGGTAACTAATAATATAGTTTTTCTTCTTAAAAAAATCTAATATATCAGACAATATATTATAATCAAATTATTTTTCATAGTAAAATGTAATGTAAATGTTATCTGTTTGTTATTATTCATTAAATAAATAACATGATTTTTAAATGAAGGATGCAAGTAAATCAGTTAAATAACATTCATATTTAAAAATCTTACATGGAATTATTTTCACTTTCGCTTCCAATGACTCGAAGCCGGCAACTTCGTTGACCCAAGGAACGATTAGCACTACTATTATGAACAGAATTCGCCGATGAAGGAGAACTAACATATGAATCTTTTGATTTCATTACTTCATTAAATGTCTGTACGGAATTTGACTCTGGCGATTTAAAATACGTATGTGTTGTCGATCCAGAATTTTCTCCCCATGATTCAGCTGGTAATGGTGAAGTACATTCTTGAGACATGGCTGAGTTTTCTTCGACTGATGAAAATTGATTCTTCATATTTTTGTTTAACTGAGCGCATTCAGGATATACCATCATTCTCTGAAATGAAAAATTACATTAAGAATAGTATTTTAGAAATGTTTATTATTTCTGTTTTTTTGTTTTTGTAGTCTTCAAAAAAATAAGTAATGAAAAGTCGTTTATAAGCACATTTGTTAATAATTTCTGTTGTATAAAAGTTAATATTTCTTATTTTAGTTATTTAAGACAATTGTAATTATTAGTATTTTGTTCCTTACAAATATAAACATGTACACAAATAACAGTATTATTATAATTAACAAAAATTACTTTAGTATTTTAGACTGAATTTAAAAATTATTCACATACAACAAAAATGATTTGGAAATTTTAGAATCGTAATTAAAACTCTTAAAAATAAACCACAATTTTAAAAATTATAAAATCCTAACAATTTCTTATACATTTTTATTCTGGTTATATTGTTTACTGTGAGCTATTTTTTGTAAAAAAAACAACAAATTAAAAAAATATTATAATATTCTAAAAAATAATCATATTAAAGTAAATATTAAAAAAAATGAACAGACAAAGAAGAAATATTTTTTACAAATATAAAAATAAACCCTATATTTATTTTCCAGATGGAGAAAAATTAAAAAAGATAATACCTGCATAAAAATATCTTAACGCCCAGACATTGTACTTTCGAATCGATTTTTATAAATATATATGTACGTAAATATTTTTGAACGTATTAAAGTATTAAAAGTATCTAGAAAAATATTTTTTTCAATTATCAGAGGACTCCAACCCCTACTAGTTTCTCTCATTGACATCCGAATTTACTTCTACTTAACAATGTAAATATAAGTTATAAAAAAATAAACAATTACAAAGTTAATTCTTCTGTGTTTATATATATATATATATATATATATATATATATATATATATATATATATATATATATATATATATATATATATATATATATATATATATATATATATATATATATATATATATAATATAATAACGAAACAATTAAAATTTATTTTATCCGATAATCTTTCCAAAAAATCTGCCTGAATCTATCTTTTTTCCATTTTTAATTTTGATATTTCATAAGGTTTGTACTTCGGTAATTCTTGAAAAAAATTCGGTAACGAAATATTCACATTAACCCGGAGACGTAGGGAGATTTTTTTTAAACAGAAAGAAAATAAAAATAACAAAATATAAATTTTACTAAATAAGACATTCTTATATCTATATCCACATTTCTCAATAATTCGATACTAATTGAAAATAAATAATGTTATATAAATTAAAATGTTAAATATCACTTATTTATTAAATTAATAAACTATACATTTGACTATACAGGCTTATATTTGTTTCAAGTAAAAAATATTCCTTAATAATAATAATTTATTTTTAGACACTATTCCGAAATAAAATTAAATATTTTGAATCAATTTATTATGTATGTATATATATATATATATATATATATATATATATATATATATATATATATATATATATATACGTATATGTATGTATATGTATATGTGTGTATATGTCGCTATAAGTTATTTTTCAATTGATTTTAATTTATTGTTAAGACAATTATTTGTATAATGTGTCTCATATGAGACTAAAGGATAATAACAAATATCAAACGAATAAAAAATATATCTAAACCATTCAGTGTCATTTGGATCACCTTATATGATAGTATGAATGATCATGCATGACAACATAGCACGTATAAATTATAAATGTGAAAATAACTTCTTATTGATCAACTGAATAATTATACTTATAGTCCTGCAATTAAGCAGAAAGTAGGGTACATCAATAATGTAAACATTGTGCCACCCATACAAGTACACGAGTATTTACTCTACATTTTCAAACCTTGTATATCACTCATATACCACCTACATTTTGACATTTAATTTGTTTTTTTTAAAATCTCTCTCTCTCTCTCTGTGTGTGTGTGTGTATGAGTGTATGCGTGTATGTATATATAATAGTCATTCACATAAATATCACAAAATATTTTAAATAAAAAAATAATAATTTATTAATTTTTCTTTTCATACAAAAAATTGCAATATATAAGTACTAAAAAATTGGACGACAACAATGTTTAAATTCTTCAAACGTAATACATATATATATATATATATATATATATATATATATATATATATATATATATATATATATATATATATATTACAGAATCAACGCTTGTCATACAAGAGAATGCATTTGAACACCTGTCGGAGAAATAGGGCAAACGGGGCTCTTTATCTAGGATGAAATCAACCTACCTAAAGAGTAAACACCGGAATAAAAATCCTCAACAACCCGCCTAGTCAGCATAATAATATGACCACGTACAGGCGAATGGTAATATCTCATGAGGCTTTCGTCTAACTGTTATCTAATATAAGATGATATGATTATATATATATATATATATATATATATATATATATATATATATATAAATATATATATATATATATATACATATATAGTTCAATGAATTTTCAAATAAGAGGAGAAACGAAATGTAAAGTAGAAATAGAAGTTGAAAACTACGTATGTTTATAAAAAGTCATTAATACCAAAGGAACATTTGAAATAAAGAGAAGAATACAAATGGGATGAAATCAAATTGAAAAATGTGCTTATATTATGAAATAAAATATCTCTCTGCTGAAAATTTCTTGCTAAATGTATCTTACCTGTTTTTACTTATAGCAGTGAAACACAAGTTTTGAATGAAAATAACTCAGTGGTTCCAGACTACACAAAGAAATATGGTAAGATGTACATTGAAAACAACATGTCAGACAAAAAGAGAAATGAGTAAATCAGAAAGAAAATACAGATCACGAATATTGTAAAGAAAATAAAAAGTTTAAAATAGAAATAGACTGGTCAAATAAAGAAAAGAGAAGATCATCAATGGATAATACAAATAATTGATTAAAAAAACAATTATAAAAAAATCCACAAAGAGACCCATGCATAAATGGGACAAACAAGAAAACTTGTTCGTGTGGAATAGAAAAGCTTTGAATCATTCAAAGTGAAAGTTTTAGGAGAGATCTTCAACCACAATCAGCAAAGGATAGAAAGTGGCCAAGATGAAAATGCTATATGTATATATATATATATATATATATATATATATATATATATATATATATATATATATATATATATATATATATATATATATATATATATATATATATATATATATATATATATATATATATACATATAATAGCACTACTACTATTACTAAACACAAATGAGTATACATGTATTTATAGAAAAACTGTAATAATCACATTAATTACAAGTATATTAAATTTAAACTATATTAATGAAAAATAATATATAATCAAATATTTTCACAAGCGTACACACACACACACACACACACACATATATATATATAAATATATATATATATATATATATATATATATATATATATATATACATACACTATTAATAAATAAATATGTTGAGTAGTCAATAAAAGTAAATTTTTGTTTCAATATAAACTTAATACTATTTCATATAATAAAATGAAAATTTAATAGTATCAAATTAATACATGTACAAAAAACTAAAGTGCCATATACATTTTCATTAAAAATTTTATATTTTATTGATTTACATGATTACACAAAACCATATGATAGAATTATTATAAATTTATGATTTACTATTAAACAGATATTAATGTAAATACCTTTCTCAGAAGATTAATTCTCTCCATATTCCGTATAAATACACGACGTTACACATTGACACAGCTGAAAAACCACTGTGTATAATAGATGCGTCGGGACGGTATTATCACAGAGCAACTTTATAAGAATAATTTCGTATCGACGTATCACTAAACGTTATTTCAAATTATAAACTATTTCTTATCAGTTACGAATCATTTTTTATTTTTAAAAATAACAGGCTTTGTTATTTTAAAAATAAATACATATAACAAAAATAAAATATTTTTTACGTTGTTAACATTTCAATTTTATCTAAAAAAAATTAATATTGTGTAATTGAAACGTTATCTATTTCAACTGAATCTTTGATTAATATTACAACACTATTATCATTTAAAAGAGTCGGTGCTGTTTTTAATAACAAAAATTATATTAATAATTGATTAAATAAATAGTATTTATTTAGATATACACCTTCGTAGAAAGTAATTTCTTACAAAAAATCTAATTAATGAATAAATTCAGTCAATTTATACGGAGTAGCTCAAATGAGACTAAATATTTAGATAAACATTTACATATTACAGCCTTCAGTCTCATTTGGGCAAGCTATATATCAAAATATATACGATTTAATTCTACACAATCTTATTTATAATGATGAAGTCTTTTTTTCTTGCAAACTTACCAGTTAAATATTATATTTAAGAAATGTTTACCACCGAAAAGTAATGAAAGTGTCATTATTTCTGCCTAAAGAAACACATATCCCTATTTCGTTCCAAATATCCAAATCAAAAAAGAAGAATCCGTCTATATCTGAAATCGCCTTTTGCTTTTTAAACTCCAATCTTAAAAGTGCACACCAATTTATTCGAAATATTACCATATAAACATTTTTATGAAACTAAATTTAGAACTTATAGAAACATTTAATTAGAAAATTCAAATCACCTGTGTAGTTTATTTCTATGCTGAAATTAACATATTTTATTCAACAAAACCTCATCATGTCAAGCGCAATAGATAAATCAAATAATCTTATATAACAGCTATTTATCATCGAAATATTACATATTTGAACAACTTCATAATATTGTAATTATTTCTGCCATCTCCATTGGCGACCATGTGGAGACGGTATCGACAATAAAGACGATGTTATCAGAATATATAAAAGTGTAAAAATATAATTCCTAACCATATCGATGAAGGTTAGGAATTATATAATCCAATTATATAATTCCTAACCATATCGATCAGTCAACCTAAAATGAATCCTGATTACATATTTTACTATAATAAAATTATTAAACAAGTTTTTCCCTACTTCATCTCTCTTCTCCACTAATTACTCAAGTTATATCTATACAATTCCACTCGAGTTCTTGCAAATGATATAAAAGGCTTATTAAATTTATAAACCATTCACAGATTAGTTTTATTTTCATGATTTTCGAATTAGTTCATTTCCAAATATGTTTTAATATATATTTTAAAATATTATTATCTAAAATGATAAATGCATATTTTTTCTCATTGACAATGAAAAACATGACTTAAAATTGACATTCAATTTTAGAATTTGTCACATTTTTTTTAAAAAAAATATGTAAGAATATCGAATATTTTTCTTTTTTCCTAAATCAAATTAATAGATCATTTTGAAAGATCGTTTTTTAACTACCAACTTATTCAATTTCTTTTTGAGTATTTATTTGCTTCCATAAAAAAAATAAATTTACATTCATATTGTATGCGAAATTTTAGAAATTATATTTTTAAATCTGTTAAAGGTATGAAATATAAAATATATTTAATAGTTTTAAGCGCGAAAGTTACGTATATTAATTAGTATAAATTAATTAAAACTGTAACAAATGTTTTCAAATTTAACTAATATTGTTTCATTCTACATACAAAGTTGATAATTTCAACCTCAATTCAATTCTTGAAATTAGATCGTTGTTATTTTTTTAAATTTACGTAACCACAACCTAAAAAGAACACATTTTGTTGTCTAATGTACACAATTTTATTGTCATCTTTTTTGGAAATTTTATTTCGTTCAATTTTTCATTAAAGAATATTATTTTTGTAAATACTCAACATTAATTTTATTTTATTAGATTTTCTTCACTAACTATAATTTACTCTATTTTTGATTTTTATTTTAAAATTATTATCTTCATAATTTCTCTAACATTCTCAATATAGTACACATAGTTTAAGAAAGAAAATTTATAAAATCAATCGAGATAAATACTAAACATATATCAAGAAACACTAACAGATTGTGTTTAATGAATGAAGATCCAACGATCTTAAAATATGCGACAGCAATTAATGAAATGATTCAATTGTATTAAACTTGCATCAGTGTATTTTAGATCATTTTTTTAAAAAAAATTCTTTGTTCATACTTTCTACCAAATTATTAAATACCGTGACTTTCTTTCCGTCAAAGAAAATAGGTGACCCAAATGAAACTGAATGATTTAGATACTATCTTTACTATCTGCGATCTCATTTAGATCATCCTATATCCATTATATGGTATTCTACTTTTATGTGTTTACGACGGTTTTATTATGATCAACAAGATTGAATTTTAATTGTCTAAAATCATATCTTAGAAATCTATACCACTTAATTTTTTCTTCTATTTATCTATTGTTTATATTTTTATCTATAGTTTATATTTTTTTGCACTTAGAAGCGATTTTTAAATAACCGATGAAATAAAACCCATTTTTAAAATTAAGATAGTTAAAAATGTTAACTTGTAAATTTCTTGAATAGTATTTTTATTTTTCTACACATCTGTGTCAATGGCATACTATATTAGTTTTAAAACTTATTTTTACGCTGAAATAAAATAATTGTTTTTCAATAAACATTTTTTTTTATATTTACTTATATGATAATAAAATGTCTTTCAATGTTGTATTTTGGTCTCAATATTTGTATTATCTTTAATTCATTTCCAATGCTCCATTGCTATTTATTGAAATAAATTAGATATTCATTGACTTTTTAATTGATTAAATTATGCTGGAACATCACCTGATTAATAAAGATTATAATTAGATTCGTATATTTTTCACATGTGTGAGATCTTTCTTTATTTACAAAATTTCTTATGTTAAACAAATTAAAACTTTTTTAGGGGTGTACTACTATTTATATAACTTATATAAAAAAATGATTTTTAAGATTATAATCTTATTTTTGTATAAAATATAACTGGTTTAAATAAATATACCAAAATTAAAAATAATGTTTTAAAATACATGTTACATTTCTGACAGTTTATTATTTTTGTCATACAAAAAGAAAAAGCAATAAATTCACATTTCATCAAACGTAAAAAATATTGAAACATTATTTGTTTGGAAATATAGCTAGAAAAATTATAAATTACTTTAAATTGCAATCCACTCCCTTGACGTATTAAAAGAATGACTATTTTAAACAGCAAACTTTTTTTAAAAAAAACATTCAAATGCACCATAAAATTAAATACAATTATTTTCTAATAAAAATAAATGTATTTTAATTTTTGTTAATAAAACACATAATTTTTATGTTAACAGAAAAAAACACACAAACACACACACACATACATACATATATATATATATATATATATATATATATATATATATTTCCACTTACAGCGATTCAGTGCTTTTTTCTTCCATTCCACATCGACGAATTTTCTTATATTTCTATTTCATCTCTTCATGAGTCTCTTCCAAAGTTTTTTTATAATTCTGAGTTCCCAATTAATATTGTAGTTCATCAGTGATGTTTTTTAACTATATGATCAGCTCATTTTTTTAAAAACTTTTAATTCTTGTCATAACTTTTGCCTTCTTTTGAATCAAGTCATTTCTCTTCTTATTTCTAAATATTATTTCTAATAAACATCTTTCCATATTTTTCCGTATTATCTAGAGTCACTGAATTATTTTAGCATTTAAGACCCATATTTCACTACTATAACTAAAAACAGATAGGATATATTCATCAAAAAAAACAATTCGAACATAATTTTATAATCTGCTTCCCATAATTTTATAATTATTTTTCGCTCTGATATATTTATTTCCTTCTTTTTAAAATTACACATTTTATTTTCCATAATATTCACTTGTAGCACCTATTTGACAAAAACTAAAGTTAAGAATAACAATCTGCATTGCATTTTCAACAATCACTTATCCAAATGTAATGCTGAAATTAAAAATTCTAAGGAAATGCAACGCAAAACAAAACAATAAACGCAACTATGCGCAGAATTTTTCTTGCTAATTATTAAGTGTAGCAGCTGTGTTTTTGTTATTACATTAAAATTTTCGCTTTAAAATTCATTATGTTGCTGTTGATATAAACATTACATTTCATTGTAATTTGTATGTGTGTGTGTGTGTGTGTGTGTGTATGTGTGTGTATATATATATATATATATATATATATAGAGAGAGAGAGAGAGAGAGAGAGAGAGAACTATAGCTCTTATGCAGAGCCAGGGCCTTTTTGACAATTCCAGCTCAATAGAACCTTTCTTGTCAGTTTCTTGACAATTGTTTTTACAAGATGATGTTAGCAACCTCATGCTCAACCTTCAAAAATGAGAGATTCTCCGACTGGGAATCGAATTCACTCTTCCCGCATAACAAGCGGTGACGCATACCATTATGCTATCAGTAGGTATATATATATATGTAAATACATACCCACACACACACACATACAGTAAGCAAAATAAGAGTGAAGAATTTAGACATGCATTTATCATTTTATTTTATTTACTATCCTTCAGTCACATTTGAAGTAATATATATATATATATATATATATATATATATATATATATATATATATATATATATGTATATATATACACATAATATTAAATAACCTTTTGACATCTTCTTTATCATTCACTTAGCCTTTTATTACTCCACTACTACTTAAGATCTTGTTTATACTATCACCTTTTTTAAAAAAAGGGAGTATTCATTCCATCTTCATTTTTGATAACCATTCATTGCTCATCGTTTTCACGTCTATGCCATGCCAACTGATATCTATCAATTTCTTTCGTGAACCTTTCATTGCTTCCATATATTTCTTAATTGTTATGTACTGCAACTGTTGTAATTTAAATGCTCTGCAAGATATTCTGAGGGTGTCTATCTTAATCCTTCTATTATTATTTTTTTACTTTCATTGATTTTCTACACTTTTGCCGCATATTTTATTATACTTTTCAAGATTACATTATAAAATTTAATTTTTTTTATTTTAGTATATAAAAAAGATTTATTAAATAGATGCATAAATTCGTCCCACTTTTTATACAAAAATTGAAGAAAAAATTTATTTACTAAAAATTACATTTGATCAATATAGTATGTACCGTTCTGTTGGATGCCCTTTCTCCATCTTTCTGATAACTGCATAATCTCGTGCTCATAGAAGCTCTGGGGTTTCTGGCTAAAGAACTGATCCAGGTGATTTTTCAAATAGTCTAAGGAAGGAATGTTTTTACCACCTAAACTGTTTTGAAACGATCTAAATAAATGATAGTCGGAGGGCGCAAGGTTGGGAGAGAACGGTGGATGAACCAAAACATCTGTCAAGTTGTAAAAGATTTTGTCGGGGGGCCAAAGACACGTGTGGTCTAGCATTGTCTTGATGGAACGCAATATCCTTTCTGTTGGCTAATTCAGGCCGCTTCTGATCAATTGCTCGCTTTAACCAGTTGAGCTGGAATGACGTGCTATGTACGTCAACTGGTATCTGCATTAAATGTCGATAAGACGTACACAGCACGTCGTGTGAATTTTGCTAAGTTAAAATACAAGTTAAAATAACATCGGAGTTTAGTTAGCAAGTGTCACACCTCTGTTTTAAAGGCATACAAGTGCTTTTTTGTAATTTTATATATTTTTATTGAATAATAATCAAGTAACTACAAAACACAATATTTTTTTTTATTATTATAAAAAAATATTTTATCAAAGAACCATTTTATTCGGACAATAGCGCATCAGAAAATGTTGTACTGGATTTATGTAGACCTTTAGTTGATTATGTACACACCCTCTTTTTAGATAACTGGTATTCGTCACCAAAACTGTATCGGAAATTACATTTGCAAAAAATTAATACTATCGGAATAGTCAGATCTAATAGAAAGAATATGCCAAAATATTTCGCAGCAACAAAATTCAAAAGATTTGAAGTTTTTTCAATATCTTGCAATGATATCTTAGCTGTAAAATGGAAGGACAAAAAAGATATATATTTGCTTTCTTCAAAACATTCCAAAGCAAAAATGATTACAACAAAAAAAAAAAAATAGAAATTATACCGACCAAAATGGAAACATTACAAAACCTAATATAATTTTAGATTACAATGATGGTATGGGTGGAGTAGACCTGCAAGATAGCTATTTATCATCTTTTCCTTTAATAAGAAAATTTGCAAAAACTTACAGAAAAATATTCATTTATCTAATGGATATGGAATTTTTGAATACCTCTATTCTATTCGGTAAAATAACAAACGTACCAAAACCCAAGAAATACTCCTTTTCAAAAATTATTAATATTATTAATAAATTTGTTAATCAATTTAAGAGTTTTACTATAATGTTAATGTGTGTGTGTATCTAAAACTTTATAAAAAAATGATTTCAAATACCAACTCGCTGCGAATTGCTTTTGACGGATTTGCCACGCGTGCATGTTAATTAATTGCCAGCGCAACTGGTTAATTCATTTAGCTGTGAACTGTATTTCTCCAAATTAATGGTCTGATGTTCAGGTAACAGTTCATAATAAACGATTCCCTTCCAATCCCAACAAATGCATAGCATAACCTTCTTCGGATGTAAACTGGCTTTAGCGCTGGTTGAAGGGGCATCTCCGCACTTAGACCATCCATCTCTTATGCCATCTCTTATGCTTAACATTATTATACACAATCTATTTTTCATTTCCTATAATCATCCGCTTCAAAAATAGATCGATTTCGTTGTCTTTCAATAGATAATTGTAGACAGAAATTCGGTCTATCAAAATTTTCTCTGTTCACTCGTACGACACCCATACATCGACCTTACTAACCATTCCAAGTTAACGTAATGACCTTGACATTGTTGACTGGTTAATTCCAAGAATTTTTGATATCTCTCGAGTTGTTCTATGCCAATCACTTTCAATTAGGGCCAATATTTCATCGCCATCAGCCTCAGTCAGTTGTCCAGGCGTGGTGCATCGCTAAGATTAAAATTGTTTACACGAAATTTTCTCAACCACTTACGGCACGTGGAATCGACAACGGCACCCTCACTGTACACAGCACATATCTTTTTTTTCGTCTGAGAAGCATTCATGCCTTTCCAGAAATAATAATAAAAAAAAAACATAATATGTCGAAAATGCTCCGTATTTTCTGCCATTTTTAATGCTTAACAAAATGTAAAAAACACAACCAAATACGAGTAACACAATTTTTCCCCGAGTACTCGCTAAAATTCCTTCTATCAAACAACATCAAAACTTTACACGTGTGAAGTTAATAACACTTCGGTTTTACGATACAACACTATCTAGCATCAAAAACGGGACGAACTTATGCATCAACCCACAAATTTATGGTAATACTTACCATAAATTTGTTTTTGATTGGTAATACAAACGATTTTACTTATATACTAAATTAATAAAAACTCAAAAATAGAATATTTTTCTATATAGAACAAGAGTAATATAAAAAAGGTATAAAACAAATATTTAAAAATGTATACGTTAAGCCCCGTGCACATCAGCGATCCGAACAAAGGGGAGCTCGTTGATCTGTACGCCGAACTACATTGCGAACGTTTTTTTAAACATTGACAAGTGATGGGAGTGCTTAGTTCACTGGTTTTCCATCACCAAACAAATAATTGTAAAGTTCAATAAAATTTAATACAATGCCTTTCAACATTTCATTTTCGGATAAAATAATAAAACTAAATAAAATATCAAACCCTCTTCGTAAATAATTCCTAACATTCCACTGAAATAAAATAAAATAAAATAAATGATCGCATCTTTATAAATAAAAATTTTTAAAAAATATCCTTATCTTTTACATTTATACTAACAAAAAAGTACAATTCTCATTTCAACAAGAATATATTTAATATTTTTTCTAAAAACATATTTTGAAACTTTTATAAAGAAAATTTATAGATAGAAAAAAAATGAAAATATTTTGATAATTATCATTAAAAGTTTAAAAAAATGAACTAAAAACATGTTTTGAAAATTTTAAAATGTTTTGTTATTTTTAAAGAATATATTATTTTATTTAACTAAACACAAAACAAATTTAATTACGCAAAAACATTAAATAACGATAATAAAGAAAAAACTTGTTAAAAAAAATAAAATGAAACTCATTCAAAAGATATTTGTTTTCAATGCATGTGCATTACTTATACGTTTTTACATAACACACACACATATATATATATATATATATATATATATATATATATATATATATATATATATATATATATATATAAAGATTAGAAAATATTTACAAATTCTTAAATAAAATTAAATAATATTCTCATTGAAATTGTAGACAATTAAATATTTATATATTTATTAAAGTATTTTTTATACACTAATATGCATATTCTCAGTGCATGTTTAATTTAATATTTAATTTGGTCACAGTCATTATTTAAAGCTAAAGATGAAACCAAAATTATTATTTTAATATTTGTTAAAGCAGAATATAACTGTCTTAAACTATTATAGGAATTGAATATAAAATCACATTATAATAATGAAATAGAGAAGAAAGTAGAGTTTACATTTTAAAATGTTCCAAGCAACTCTGCACAATATAACTGACAATTTAAATAAATAAACATGTTTATAGTAAGTAAACATTTCATTTTGTAAATGCAAAATAATAATTTGCATTATATATGCATGTGTGTGTATGTGTATGTGTATATATATATATATATATATATATATATATATATATATATATATATATATATATATATATATATATATATATATATATATATATATATATATATATATGTATGTATTATATATACATACACGCGCGCACGAAGTTACACATAATTTTTTTGCAATAATATAAATCATAGTCACAATTTTTTAATTTTGTTTCCTATTATCAAATACCACTAAATACTTAAGTTATATAATAATTATATGTACTTAACTGATGTACATGTGTATCAATATGTGTGTATGTATGTATACATATACAGTTAACCCTCTTATAACACGGTGCAAAAATTGCGACAACCCTTCTATAACGCGGTTTCCATATAGTATATGACTTGATAAACTTGGACAACCCTGATATAACACGAATTTTAAATTGTGTTAAAACTATATCGTCGGCTTGCAGGAAAATAAAAAATCAACACTTAACACTGGTTGGAAAGCTCTGTTACCCCAAATGGTCGAGAGAAAAAATGCTATTCCACCTGCAGGTGTAGAATATACCAGAATAGTAAACGCTGCTTCTCGTTTAGATAGTGAAAGGCTTGCAGACATGAACATCCAATATATGGACTAACTATTTCAAGAACAAACTTTTAATGAAGAGGAATGAATGGAATTTATAGATAGTCCACCTCAAATACGCCAATAGAAAACAATTTTTTAATGTATGAACAATGAATCAATTCCAAATATAAATTTAAATGATGTCTAAAAGGGAATAGATTTGGGCAAAAATTAAAACTTTACTTCTTTGAAAAAGATCCTTCAGTAGTGCATAGTGAAAAGTTTAAAAAAAACTGCAAAGCTGCTTAGCTCCTTATCAAGAACTTCTGGCAGAATTACAAAGTAAGAACACATCAGTGTCTACAACAATTCAATTCGACTTAATAATGAAGATACAATGAGGACTTCTCTTTCAAGACAAAGTTAGACCAACAGCGGTTTTAGATGACAGTGATGATGAAAATTGATGTCTAACAAGTTCTTGTTATTACTGGAATTTATATGAATTTACTCAAATGATGATTTTTTGTTTATTTTAATTTTAATGTATGAATCAGAATCCATATGTCTTAAAATCATTAAAAATATTTGGAATAAATTTGTTTTTTTTAATGCATGCAAATTTATGCTTTAGAACAATATCTTCATTCTTGTATGACTTTACATCTTATTACAGTTTCAATACAACATGGAACGTATCCCTCGAATTTGTATTATTTCTAAACTTCTCTCAACATGGCTTCAATAAAGCATGGCACTCTAAGAACATGATTTCATTATAATACAAAACACATTTCCCTGATCTGTATTACTTCTAAGTTTCGCTTAGCATGGTTTCAATACAGCATGGAACGAATAAACCGTGTTATAAGAAGGTTATTTATATATATATATATATATATATATATATATATATATATATATATATATATACATAAGTATGTATGTGTGCACATATATATTATGTGTATAACTAATTATACACACGCACAAATATATAACATATAAGTACTGTGCAATGTACTTATACATTTTGTGAATAACTAAAAACAATTAATTATCTCTTCTAAACATACATTCATCTTAAATTGTTGCAAAAACAATTTAATTCACATTATACTGTAAAATTACTTTTAAAATTATAACTCTAGATAGAGTTAAAAATATTTCATAGATGTGGACGACACCCTTTTACAATTAATAAAACATTTTTTTATACATTAGATCACTCATACAAAATTACTTTCAATACAGTAAATTTTCAAAAATCCAAAAAATTTGGAACCCAGCGTTTATCACAATTAATTTACATAAAGAGACAACTGTTTTATGGCAAAATATATTTTACAATTATACTTCTAAAAATCTAACTAAAACAGGAGAACACTAATTTTAAATTATCAAATTGATATCTATCATTAGAAATATACTATAACAATATTATTATACAGACACTTATTTTTAAAAATAACGAACTCAATAAAGCAAAAAAAATGATAAACAAATAGTCTATCAAATATAATATTGAAATGTAATATATAATATATATATATATATATATATATATATATATATATATTATACATTTATACTTGAATTATATATACACTTAATATGTAAAAAGAAATGAACACAAAAATCTCAGTAATAATTTTACTTATTTACTGCATGTACAATTTCATTGTGAATAAACTATATTTTATTACATTTGATATTAAATTACCTTTACATTTTTCATAAACTAAATATTAAATTTAACTGTAAATGTGTTAATACACATCTACACGCACGTGCACGTGTGCACGCATTTATATACATACATACATCCGCATATATATATATATATATATATATATATATATATATATATATATATATATATATATATATAAAAAAAGTTTAAAAAAAAATATAACATAGAATACATTTACACTAGTCTACACAGAATTTTAAACAATACTGACAATGATTTTTCAATTTTTTTATTCATAATTTAGTAATCATATGTACTTGCATGTTTATTAACATTAATTTAGAATTAAAGAATGATTATATTTTTAACTAATAAATTCTAAAATTAAAAAATAAAAATTATGAACTCTAATACAAGTATATTATGATCACTAAAACATAGTGTAATGTCAATAAGAATGCATAATAGCTACATTACAGAAAAAAAAACTTTTATACATAGTTCAAAATTAAATCACATACTTCTGTTCCATTATAAAAACGTATCATTACACACCTGTATCAAACTATAGCATTAGGAATTCAATAGCAGCTACCTAAATGTTTCGGTTTCAACACAACTTAATCAACCTTGACAACACTGTAAATTTTTCTGATAAACCAAAAGCAGGCAAAGAATCCTATCGTACCCGTTAAGAGAAAGAATAGAAACACCATAATAAATGTATATCCAAAATACAAGAAAGTTGATGCTGTACCCTCTATAGACAATTTGGAAACAAAGTAATGACAACAGTAGAAAAATAGATAAACTGCTGTAAATCCTGATGTTAAGAAAGATCTAAAAATAAAAATAATTTTGAATGTTACATATATATATATATATATATATATATATATATATATATATATATATATATATATATATATAAATATTTATAAATATTAGGTCTTCTAAAAAGTTCTGTCCGCTTAGCATACAATTATTTTAAGCATATAAAAAAGAGCTTTAATAAAAGGTAGATGACTCATTCTTTTTACTGTTATATTTTATCATTGATACCCTTCAGCATATGTTGTATCATCAGTACTTACCAAGAAATAGGAAAGGAAAGCAAATAATAATAAAGGAATAACGACATTTTTTTATATTTATAATAAAATTTATTATAAAAGGATAGTAAAAGAAAGAAGACAGAATCATATAGAAATTTATTAAAAAATTTTGGAACAACGCACTATCTGATAAGACAACCAAAAGCTGATTTGAGAAATTAAGAACGGAGACTTGGACCTTAAAAATAAATCACTCTCTGAAAGACCTCTGTGATCAATATTCTTTAAATTTTAGAAAAAAGGCACATTTTTATCCCCATTAAAAATAATAGAAATTCTTGATATAGCCCAACAATCAATATCAGATCATGTCTGATAAATTCATGTATAAGTATGCAAGATGGGTAACACAAGAATTGTCTACTAAGAACAGACAAGATCATGTAACCAATTGCTCATCTCTACTTTCATACAATAAAAATGAACCGTTTTTGGAATATCTTGCAACTAAAGATAAAGAAATGAATTACACATGAAAGTGTAGTGAGAAAAAAACATTCTGCAAAGTTTGACAACCCACTCCTTCAACATCTAAACAGGGTATAGGTGTGAAAAAGAGAATGTTGTCTATATGATGGGTAATGAGATAACAGATTTATTATAAATTTCTAAAGCTAAAATAAATGATTAATTCTGAAAATTATTGCTTATAACTAAACATTTGATCAGAGAACTTAATAAAGTCCGGCTTTTGTTAATAAGACGTAAGTTATATTAAAGCATGACAACATGTCACATTTCTTTAGCAATGTAGAAAAAATAGAGGAACTCAGATGAGAGATTCTCTGTTACCCAGCACATTCTCCAAATATAACACCTTTCAACTAACATCTATTTTTGACTTTATAAATTTAAAAAAAAAAAAAAAAAATGAAGATGGAGATGTGAAAAAGACAATGAATGAGTTTTTACTTTCCAAGAATGAACCGTTTTATTAGAGAGGAATTCAAAAGCTTCCATTAAGATGGGGAAAAAATATTATTATTAATGAATATTTCATTATTAATTCAATACTAATAAACAGGGTAAAAATTTATTATTTTCTTTTACTTAAAAAATGAACAGAACTTTTCAGTAGACCTAATATAAATAAATATAAATATATATATATATATATAAATATATATATATATATATATATTCACTGTATACATACCTCCACCACCAATGATAATCTTCAGCACAAAGATGAAAGTAGCATAACAAAATAGTTGTTTCAGAACAAGTAATTACTAAAATAATAAAAACAAGAAAAAGAAAACCAAACATGTAATACATCTGTGATGCCCATAAGGAATTTAGAATAAAGAAAAGTTGTATAAATATACAACCAAATGGAAGTACACCACCCATTATAATTCCTGGTATTGCTTGTGTGTATATAGATTGATCTGGTATTTGCCTAGGTATTTGATTTGTCCTTACCGGATGCTCAAGGGCCTGTATTAAAAAAATATCTTTTTATTTACAATTACTTTCATAATAAATAATAGTAAAATTTAATATAACTTATTAAAAATCAATAATCCTCTGTGTATGTGAAATTTTCATAAAAATTGAAATTTACTTAAATTTAAAGTAACTTACTCGTTTACTAAATCCAAAATAAGCACCCACAAATGTAAGTGGTACAGATACTCCAAACCAAAGAGCTAATAATGCTAAAAGTGTTGTAAAAGGTACGGCTCCAGAACTTCCATGTCCCCATAAAATAAGATTCAACATGAAGAAAATACAAAACACAACTCTAAGAAAAAAAACATAATTATACAGAACATAAAAAAAATATTTATTGTATGTTTATTATTTTCTTACCCAGGACATAACATAGATGTCAAAAGAACATTAGATTTCCATTTTTCTCCACCAAAACTTTTATAAATTCTTGCAGAAACATAGCCTGCTGGGGTTCCTAATAGTACAAATAACACAAGTGTACATGTCATCAATGCTCCTCTATTTGCAGGACTTAAGAAACCAAGACAAGCAAATGCTAATGTTACTAAACTCATACAAAATACTTGGACTCCTGATCCTAAAAAAACTGAAAGTAACATTCCTTTACGAGGTGGTCTGAACACATCTCCATGAACAAGTTTCCATCCAAATTCTTCTTGAGCATCTTCACCACATTCCATTTGATTATAGCGTGCTATATCTTTGTGCAATGTACGTAGTAGAATCATAGCTACCATTCCTATAAAACAAACAAAATTATAATAAATTTACAAGTAATTTTTTTTAGAAAATATACTTTTTTTATTATTAGCAATTATTATTGCATATAAAACCCTTCAAATAATAAATATACAACTAAAATACCATCAATTTCATTTCTGATAAATAACATTAATTAATTTAATCTATTTTATATAACTATAAAGCAATAATAAAATTATCTATAGTAATACCAATGATTTGCATAATTTGAAATGCATATAATTAAAAAAATATTTTGTACATTTCCATCAAAATGCAGAAAAGTAATAAATAATTAATAAACATTTTAATAAAATCTTGTAGTATTTGTAAAAAATGAATGACAACAAATTGAGCAATTAATTTTCATATCTATTATATAAAGCAAAACTAAACAAAACATTAATCAAATGTAATTAAGTTTTTATTCTATATTTAGTGACTTTTCATTCTTCCCAA
The DNA here is from genome assembly GCA_029203775.1 of Neoneuromus ignobilis. Classification (NCBI taxonomy): domain Eukaryota; kingdom Metazoa; phylum Arthropoda; class Insecta; order Megaloptera; family Corydalidae; genus Neoneuromus; species Neoneuromus ignobilis. The sequence goes on from CP092087.1 coordinate 40,063,507, forward strand.
ATAAAAACATTATATACCTTGTTCACATAAATAAGCAATATTAAAATATTATTATCATTCATTATAAGTAAAATATTTTCAGAAATTAAAAAAATGCTTATAAATATTTCAAATAATTTAAATGAATAAAAAATACTATAAGAATTGAATATATATATATATATATATATATATATATATATATATATATATATATATATATATATATATATATATATATTAAAAAATGCTTATAAATATTTCAAATAATTTAAATGAATAAAAATACTATAAGAATTGAATATATATATATATATATATATATATATATATATATATATATATATATATATATATATATATATATATATATATACACACAATAAGAATTGAATAGCATTTAAATAAACTATATTTAATATTTTTCATAATTAATTATTACATTACATTTCTTTACAAAAATGCTTACCTGACAAAAATAGAACAATCACAAGAGAATTTAATATGCTAAACCACTGTATGTTAGTATGTGGCATTGATTCTAGAATATAATCCCATCGTGATGACCATTTCACGGTATTATTCAATACAAAACTAACAGAATACGTATATGTTATTTGAAGAGTTTTTCCTGCTGGTAAATCTGCTTCATCTAAAGTCAAAGCAGATAATGGTTCTCTATTATTTTCATCTTCACATTTTGGCACAGTACGATTTCTATGTGCAATACTTTTAGGAACTACTTTTATTGAAATAATTCTACCACCGTTTTCCACACTACCACCCCACTCTTCTTTAGCTCCACTGTGATAAGTTATTGTCAAATCAACGTGATTATATAAATAATACACATTCGGTGTATTGTACGTATTGTATGTCGAATCGATATCACACTGACTATTTTGTCCTGATCCTATGTAGCATCCCATTTGAAAACCAGTGCTACAATACTGTTTCCCATCAGTTAATGTATAGCACCATGTAACAGGCATATTATCAACAATCCAATGATGTTGATATTTCATTTTTATTCCCTCTTTTAACGTTCTTAATTTTTTATTATCTTCACTATTATCTCCTTTGTATGTTCTTGTACATAACAACTGACAAGTACTATTTCTGAGAAATTCTATTTTATATGGTGACGGTCTAATTCGTTCTCCAAAAACTACTTGTCCAAGATTTTCTACTGGAGATTGTTTTTCATTTGCTACACAAAAGTCGAAATGATGGTATTCATACGGAAATATAGACTCTTCGGTGTTCAATCGGTTAACAAAAAGTGCTACCTCTGACTGAAAGGTTACAAAATTAACATTGCTCAATTTTCACGTAAAAAAAATAATTAAATACAAACATGATATTTATTATTTTGTTTTCAATACTTACTTTACATGAATCTGACTCGCCTGTACCACCTTTTTGACAATAATTGACAGGCGCAAGTCCTGGTAAATAAAAACAATTTACATAATTGTTGAGAAATACAGCGAACAAATAAATTAAAGCAACAGTTTTCTTCATTATGTTACTATATATTACTAAATTACACAAGTATACTCTTTAAACTGAATTGCATGGAATCGTACAAATGATACAAACGTCACCAATGTGATTTTATGATTACGAAAACCGGTAATGTCATTGCAGATCTATCCTCATGTAAGATCCATTTTAGTTACATATGCAAACGCTAGATAGCAGGATTCATATGTTATAGAACGAAATAGTTCAAGAAGACATACTTGTATATTGTATATTAATAATTTAATTTATTATCAAACAAACAAAAAAATTCATTAAAATATTATTTATTCAAAAAATAACATATCATATTTAAATTTATACAAAAATAAATATTAATAAAAATCACTTTTTCCACTTTTATTTTATTTTCTTAATTACAAAAATCACTACTTTCACCTATTATTTAAATTTTTAAAATATTGAAATCTTCATTAACAAAAATTGAATATCGTTTTTTTACATTAAATAATAAAAAATAGGAACACATTTTTTTAATGTAAAAATTAGTAATTGTATATTATAAAATAGACAAAATAAAAAAACATCAAAATTAAAAATATTATACATTTTATAATCTAACACAGCGAAATCAAAAAATTAAATGAAAATTTCAAGATAAATTAACTTCACATAAATTTCATTAAAAATTAGATCCAAAATATATATATTGGATCATCCAAATGTGACGCCCAGATGTGTTTTATTAAAAATAAACAAAAGAAACTATACACGTTTCTTATTAATAAAATATAAATCTAGGAGTCATATTTAGATGACCCTTTACAAAGAAATGTCTGTAAAAACAAAACTTTTATGGGGAATGATTAACCCTTTCGATACTACCGTGAATGATTGTGCAGAAAAATCCAAGGTGGATACCTATGTCTTGTCTCATCGCCTGTTTCCCTTTCTTCTATCTATATCTTTACAACATTTGCAAAAAAATTGTGAAACTTGAGTTTACGCTCAGGATTTGGGTTTTCGTAACTTTAAAGGAATTGAAAATTACACAATTTATTAAGTAGAGAACAACTTTTTTTGTCCACTTTTCGGTTTTGCGAAATATGGGATAATAGGATAGGTATTGATCCGCACAATCAACACATTTCATATACATATTATAATCTGCGATTGACTTTGGTTTTTTAATGGATTGTCCAGTTTTTCTACAGGTTTTATTTGTATCCACGATATTTGTGTTATGAATTGTAGAGATCATACGAACTTCTCTCTTTTTAACATTTTACAAAGTTGTACTATGTATCTGTACTTTACGCTTATATTTTGTTTCATAAATGTTAAGTCTTGCTTTTTTTAAACACTTTGGTAACCCACGATTTAATCTAATGGTACCGCAAATTTTTACTTTATTCAAAAAAGTCTTTTGCAAGTTTGGTGCTGTTATAAAAGTTTTTATTAAAGTGAATCTGCTACAATTTTAAAACAATTGTTATGAAATTGAAAAGAAAATATAGAGATGAAGCAAAAATAAAATAAATACAAACACAATATGAATTAAAAATAAAATAAATACAAACACAGTATGAATTTCAAATTTATATAAATACTTTTAATTCTTTATAGAATAAAAATAGCCATGGCAATCTGGACAAACTACCCGAATTGTATTGGTTTGATTTTCATTTGTACTATATGTTTCTGAAAGTAAGCTTTCAATTTTAGCTTTAATCCAATCACCAAAAGATGAAAGTAATCTATGAAATTGAATTTGATCCTCAAGAAGATTACGGAGCATTTGCTCTATTGACCTATTATTAACTGAAATATTATTGTCTCCACTTTTACAGTAATGAATTAGATATTGAAGAAAAATTACAATTGGTTCTTTAAAAGGAAAAATAATTTCTAAGTTAGCTACATAATCATCAATTACATTTGAAAAATTAACAAGCAATTGCATTATATAATTTTGGACAACTTCTGTAAAATGAGAAATCATAATAGTTAGTACTTCAGTAGTATCATTAGAAAAATATATGTTTTGTATTATCATCGGTATATGACTAAATAATTCTGTGATATTTGCATTAATTCGTGTATGATTTGTTATGAATTCTGCATGTGTCAATGTTGGTTGCGGTGCAGGTAAATTCTGAAAAACTTGTTGTCTACCACTAGTTCCTACTGACCAAAATTCCATCGGGTCTACAATATGTGCACTATTAATTTGGATTTGTCCATCTGATGTAATTGTGAATCGTGCTTGGTTTTTATTAAAGTCTTTATTTACTCTTATAAGGCCTGCAAAAAATTCATCTTTATTGTTAATATGCTTTATTCCACGAATCGTTTCTTGATTCCCAACTTCATGACCATGAATTCGTCGAGCTTCAAGTGTAGCCTTACGGAACATTTTTCTACAATGTAAATGAAATATCTTTATTTACTAAGCACTTTCTTAGCTTTTATATACAAAAAAATATTTATGTACAAAATAAAATTTATGTACAAAAAAAATATTTATGTACAAAAAAATATTTTTAAAAATAAAATGTACTTAGTCTTATATACAATTATTGTACAAGCTAAAATTAATATAATCTTCTGTTCATAAAAAACGAAGTTTATTCTATAAAAAATATTTACAAAATAAATTCTTTGTAAATTGAGATTTTAGTGAAACTCAAACAAAAATTCTCAATTTAAATGGAATTTAATTAAATGAGGATATAATTACGATATGGAGCTTTCAACAATTTTGAAAAATCTTATTGAGAATAATCTGTATTTTCATTCATAAATTATACCTTTCATTTTTATAATTATAATATTCAAATGCAAATTAAACAATTTTTAAAATATTATATTTAAAAGATAAATATAAGTATGAATTATTGAAATAATCTAAATTAACTAAATTTGAAGTAAATTAATGGTTACTAGTTAGTAAGAGATGTCTAAAAAACATTTCAAAAAACTCATTACAATCACTCATTTCTTTTCACTTACCGATGGCGGTTACTTCGTAATGATTGTTCATATTCTTTAATGGTAGATGCCTGTGTATCTCTTATAATATTATTTGCACTACGTATATTTATTACTGAATGACTGAAAAACAAAACTTGAGTTGTAAATTGAAATAGCTCTAGGGGAGTTGGATTTCGTCCTTCTTGATATCCAATGAATATATTATATCCACTATTTATTATTCCAGTACCATTTAAAATTACAGATGATGCCACAACTGCATTGTAAGTCATACGAGCTGTCTAAAAATTATATATATATATATATATATATAAGGAATAATACTCTAATGTATATCTAATAAACAGTATTAAAAATAAATTTTCAGAATAGTTAGAAACTATAATTACTTACTATTTTTATAAATAATCTAAATGTTTAATAATGAAATCTTAAAAAATTGTACAGAAAATCACAATATAACATAATCAAATAAATAATAAATCAAATCTTAAAAGATTTTATAATGTTGCATTCTGAAGATAATAATGTGACTATTAAAATATATATCAGTAAAAAATAAATAAAAGGTGGCTATTTGACACTAACAAAATTTTATTATTGGGTGAAGAAATTTTTAATATTTTATTTTATTTTTTATATAAAAATAGTGAACCAAATTGTAATATTCAAATAATTTAAAAAATGATTTACGTTTTTTTTAACATCTTTAAATATAGTTACCTGAGACACTGCGAGTCCATTTTTAGTTGCTGATGCTATATAGGCAGAAGCACCTGCAGTTGCTGCAAAAGTGATTCCTCCTGCTATACTTAAGTAACACATTTGAGATTCTGTATTGTTTAATCCAATGGACTGTAAATATTTATTAAAAAAAAATGTGTGAAATATAAATATATGTGCATACGTGTGTGCATGCACTCGCAACTATTCTATGGTAAACTAATAAACTACTAAGGTCAAATAAATAAAGCTAAATTAATTGTTTGAATGCCAGGAGTCATTGGAAAAATCTTGTCAAAAAATGCCAAGTTACATGATCGCACTTCCTTAAATCCATATCAAAAAACATGGCACATAAAATTTTTAGTTTGTACATGTTTATTGAACGAAAGTAATTGAAAATAACAGCAAATAAAGGGAAAAAAATGTTATTTATATAGTTTACATGGAAAAAAGATAATGATTCAAAGAATTAGTATTAGTAAAATTGAGCACTAGACTTTGGTAGAATCCAAATGTAATGTCAATTGGATATCGTAGTCTGATGCAATGGTTCTTTTCGACATGAAATCGGAACAGCGCAATCACACTGTGTGGCACTCAAACAGTTAAATAAAAAAGATATTTTTTATATAATTAATTGTAATAATTCACTTTAATTGGCAATGTTTGCTTCCATTCCATTTTTTAAAATAAAATCTTAGGATTACTTTTCATCTTGTAAATTATTTTACTATTAGTTTGAATCACTTGAGTCATGTTTAGGTACTTTTCAAATACTCAAATTATTCGAAAATTATATAAAGGTAACTTAAGCCATAAAAACTAGTATTTCGATAAAATAAAATGTAATTCTAAGATATCATATTTTAAGAGGATTAATTCATTCATAATTTAAAATTAATTTTAAAAAAGAGAAAAATAATACTAACCTGGTCATGAGTATTACGATCATATAATGTAGATATTCCACGTGCTAAACCCCATGCACCAACACCTGCAGAAGCAACCAAAGAACCTGTTAATAAAACAGGAGCTACTGCTACTGCTACTACTGGGATAATAGATGCAACCATAACTACAGATGAACCAATGCCTATTACTGTAGAAACTTTATCTACAGTATTTACTGCAACTGCTTGTAGACTACAAGCTGGAGATTCGAATTTATCCAGTATTACTTCTATCTATAAAATAATTTAATTTTTTAAACATAATAAAAGGTCTTGTAAAGAGATGACAATCAACATTTATAATTGTTTAAAATATAATATCTGAACTTTTAAGACAACATGATATATAATAAGGGTAGATAATTTTTATTTTCAAAAAATATAATTTATAATTAATGATCTGAATTTAAATAAAAATTGCTTATTAAAAATTACATCTACTGATTTATATTTAATAAATGATTTTCAAAAAAGTTGGAAAGGTAGTAAATAAAATATTAAAAGTAGAGTAATTCACTATGTCTTACATACAAATATTTTTATATAATAATGAATAGAAAAGCCATTTTATACTTTGCTGAAAATTTAGGAACAAAAAGAACATACATAGAAATACTTGCTTTTTTGGACAGATTTGTAATTAGAC
>CP092087.1:40072786-40102786 GCA_029203775.1 Neoneuromus ignobilis
AAGTAAATAATAATTTCATCAGTGAATCTTAAATGATTTCATTTATTACTTCAAATACCTAAATTGTATCTGAAATACTCCAACTCAAATCACATTGTCCTTTCTTACTCCTTTTATAATGTTAAACTTCCTTGTTTCCTCATGTACTTGTACAGATGATGAGCATTTTTATGAATATTTCCTAAAAGTTCAATATATGTTTCTTCAATTCCTTGATCTTTCACTGTATTTAATATCACTGATAAGTTTCATTTATGAAGCCAATTTGTTGAGATTTTTTTATATTCAATGTTTTGACAAAATATTCATACACTTTTGTGATTATGCATACATTGTTAGTTGGACTTAATGTAATATTGTTTTAGTACTGATAGTACAAAAATAATTACCCAGCGCTTTACTCTTACATCACCATTTGTTTGTGTCTCATAGGTCAATGATGCATCAAAAAATAGAATACAAAAAGAGTAGTTCTAATTTTAAGTGGGCCTACTTCACAAAGTTTGACCAACAGAACTCTAAAGCCTTCTAAATGAAGGCAGTTTAATATTTTTCAGATTAATATAATTAGTGTTTTGCCATAACTAGTCTACCTTTTTACAAATAAATAATTAGGATTAATTATGCTTACATTCCACACTAAAGTTAACAGTATCTAATATATGAATAAGTACACTCTCACTGATTGTTTAACCATACAATTTAAGATCCCATCTATGGATAAAAATGACAATCCATGAGTTTTGTTTCTCATGAAGTAATGCAAATCAATTATGAACCAAATCCATCTCGTAACACTCTGATACATTAAGGATTTAAGAGATAACAATATACAATAATAGTTTCAAGCTCGACTTACATATTATTATTGATCAAATGCAACCGAGTTAGAGTATGTACATATTTCTCAGTGACAACTTTAATTTTCTATTTTATATCAAGCACAATATGCAAAACTGTACCAGAGTCTTTGAGAGAATTTATAAGTATGGCTCATAGTTTATCTCTTATCAAATATAACACCAAAATACTAGATTTCATCTACTCATTCAATTGAGATAACAAAAATATTTTTTTACTGAGAAATACAATTACTAATAATTTTTTTCAATTTTCCCAAAAAACATCTTACAAAATTCATGTTAGTGATTAATAAGGTGTTCCAAGTTATTTTAGTTATTATAAAAACACATTCTTTCTTTTTTGTAATCTAGTGTTCAAAATCATAATTAAATTCAAATGAAAGTGTTTTCTCTCTCTTTTTGGAAAACTCAATAATAATAACCCCATTTTAAAATTCAACAAACTGTTTCAGTACTTCAATTTATCACTATACTTCTTTATACATCTATTTACATTTTTTAAATATTTGTTGGAATTTATTTTCACATATTTTAAAATTTGTTCCCGCAATTATTTCCGTTCACTTAGTATTTCGAGTCTACCTGTTATATATATACGAACAACTTTTGATAAGTAGGGTAAAAAAATAAGAAAAACTAAATTGAAAAATTTAATTAAATTAATTAATGAATTAAATTAAACAACAAATAAATTTACCATACTTATCAAACGACCCTCGTATTTATATATATATATATATATATATATATATATATATATATATATATATATATATATATATATATATGTACATATGCGCACACACACATATATACATACATAAGTGCATTCTTACCTTCTCATTATTGTCAATATTTTACTATCTTTACATTAATATACACTTGTTTCACTAAGTTTTCAGTAATTGTTTAAAATAACATCAAATATAATCTTTTACATAACACAACGAATAAATAAAATTGGAATATTGATATACATGCGCTTATATACTAAAATAAATGACAATTACTAATGCATGTCAGTTTAATATATGTATTTATTACTGATGAGTTCATTTCAATGTTTAAATATAGCATATACATAAAGTATATAATGATTAGATAAAGTATGTTGATATAGAGACAATATTGAATAGATATAGTTGTTCAAAGATATAAAAATAATAACATAACGATAACACAAGGATTAAATAACGTATAAAAATTAGGATCATCCAAATGTGACGCCTTGTTTTATTAAAAAGAAATGTACCTATGGTGGTATATAGCGAAACATGTGTATAGTGTCTTTTGTTTCTTTTTAATAAAGCACAAATCTAAGCATCACATTTGGATGATCCTATATTTTTATGTTCTACGTTATTAAGCAACATATTTTGAAGATAGTTAAAACTGGTTAATAGTGTTAAGTATAGAAAGGAAATGTTATTTTTACGTCATTAAAAAAATCACTAATGATTCCTCAAATTATGTACATTAAAAGCATTTTAATACTTTGCAAAGCTTTGTACACACTAACGATTAACAACGTGGCGCTTTAAACCATTGAAAAAAGTTATTGAAACAAATTCACCAAGAATTTTGATAATTTTCTGATATACCGACATTCAACAGATCGCTGAGCGTCGTATTAAGTAAAGTTTGAAACCATTTCAATGCATCTGCAACAAACACGTGCAACATTTCGGCAATACATGGAATATCGGTATTTCTGTAAACAATCAAAAAGACTGTTTAACGAATATTTTATGATAGTGTAGACGGTTCTGTAAACATTTCGATAAATTCTTTTGACGATGTATCATTTATTTTAATTATTTTATTTGAGTTTAAAATACAACTTTTATATTTGTTTATGAAAGTTGGTTGGTATTTAATTTTATTCAAAAATGGAATAATCCTAGAGATTAAACATTCAAGTTTATTGATTTTTATAAAAGTTATATTATTTAGAATTAAAAAAAAACAAACATTTTAATAAAATATTAAAAAATTCGGGAACAATACAGCTTATTTATAAGACTGGAATATGAATCATTAGTCGTAAGAAAACAAATAGTTACAAGGCAAAGATTATCTGATTGACAACTAACGACTAAAATTATTCATTGGTTACTTTTAATTTATTAGTCGTTAGTCGGTTTTAAATCAATCAGTAACTAACGGTTAAAAAGTTACTCGTTAGATGTAATTAAGCTTTTAGTCATCGATAATTTTAAGTGATTAATAAACCGTTTGATTTGAACATTCAAAATTGTGCGATATTAGTTAAATGCAATATTAACTGAATTTAACTATTAATTAAATCGAAACGAAAAATTATTTAAAATTTAAAAATCAAGTTTTCAAATAAAATTATTTAATTTGAAAAAAATGCAAATCCTTTTTAATAAAATGTAATTTATAATTTTAATAAAATTGAGTTTTAAATGATTATTAATGAATTTAAATTATTTTTACGAGAGTATGTAAAACAGTTAAAATAAAAGACAAATAACGGTTTCATTCGAAATTTTCATTTTATTTTTTAGGTAGTGAAATGGGGTGAATTCGGTTTGACAAAGAAATTCATTTTCGAAAAAGAAGCAAATACGTAAGGGAAGAAAAAAACTTGAGATGTTAGTCTGTTTTTTTTTATTTTTTGTCCTACTAAATTTTCATCAGACTAACTTTTCATTAGATTAAATTTGCATCCGACTATATATTCATTAGATTAAATTTTCATCCAATTAAATTTTTATCCTATTATTTTTTTATTTAAAAAGACGACTAAAATGACATGATTAATTAAATTTAGTCGAATGATTAATGGGATAAAAATTTAGTAATTTGTTTTTTAATAATTGTTGTGACTAAGAAATTATGACTACATTTTTAATCATATTTTTAATTGGATGAAAATTTAGTGGAACAACGTCCTACTCTAAAAGATTACTGCTAATCTTTCTTGTACTAATATAGCTTCTCTGAAAATTATATTTTTTATAGCAATGTTTAGTCCAATTAAAACTTATTCTAACCATTAGAATGCATTCTGATAAATTTATAAAATTGTTCATTTAGTTTTTAAGCTCTCAAATTTTGTAATAACCCTCGCCAGAGTTTGGCACCATCGCTTTTATTCCTACTTTTCTTCTTTGAGGCAAGATGAATGTAAACATACGCTGCTGCCACTTATTGAAGACATTCTGTATAAAGACTAAAATAACTACTGATAACGGAAAACCAGCAAACTGAACATTTCTACGCTGGTGTGTACGAGACCTTTGCAAATGCATTGAAATAGTTTTAAATGTTGCTTATTAAGGTGTTCGATTTGCCATTCAGTTCGCCAGTGTGCACGGAGCCTCATTCTCATAAAATATAAAAATGAAGTAAATGTATGCAGCAGCATGTGAATCAAATATTCTTCACAATAAAAATGTAAAAATGTACATAGAAATTGGTAAAATTATAAATTTCTGTTGTAGTACAGTTTAATATATAATGAAAAAATATAAAAAAGAAAGTGATATAGGAAATAAATTAAAATTTCGGTTGGATAAAAAACTAACCCCAAGAGATGAACGATGGATTAATTCGTGAAACTGAATAAAATTCTCGAATTTCAGTTTCCAAAATCGTCGCGGATATTAAAATATACTTGAGGAAAAATGTGAGGGACTTCACAATCAGATGAGTGCTGTAAAAAATGACTTTTCAAAATTGCACGTAACAAAACTTTTATCAATAAATGGAATAGGAAAAGAAGACTCAAATTTGTAAGTAAGTATGCAAATAAGTTTTTTAAATAAAATATAAAAAAAAATCTTGCGAATACAAAGAAAAATCTCGTATAATACTATGAACAGATAAAAGTTGGTCACGTAATGATTACATAAAAGCAAATCATAAAAGAGAATCACTATAAATTTTAGCCTGCAGCTAATGTTCAAGAACTGAGTAATTATCATTTCAATCTAATGTTTTTGCTTTTTTTAAACAAGAATAATAATTTGATTAAACTAGATTAAAACGCATTTATCTTTATACTTTAATAATAGATTTATCACCATTATTTACTATTCTTCACTATCCTTCAGTCTCATTTGGACAACCTATATTTATATTTACACATACATATACATACGTACATACATACATACATATATATATATATATATATATATATATATATATATAATATAGGTGTGATTTTAAATTTCTTCAATTTTATAAAAGAATTAAATATAGTTTCTCTTGAAACTTTTTTTTTGTGAGGTAAGTTATAATTTTTTTCCTTTATAATTAATAAAATTTGAAATTTTAGAATTCTTTCAAAAAAATGTGTCGTCGAGAATATAGTCAACCTGAGGAGCGTAATGTGATTTTAAATCTAAAAAAAAGGGCAAAATTTATAAATAAATTGGCGAAATAATGAGTTGCTCCCAAAATATGGTAATAAATGCTTTAAAATGGCATCCATAGATTAAGTGCCTCGGACGAAAGTGCAAAACTACTGAATATATGGAGCGAAAAATCATAAAAATTGTTAAAAAAATCTATTCGCTACGTTCACAGCAATAAAAATATATTATAACTATTAGAACAGTTTTAATTAAAAACAAGTATTTATTTTGATTGGGCAAACAATACATTAGAAGGCCACAAAATCAAGAATTACTTTTACAGTACATAGTAAAGACCATCAAACATGGATCCAGAGGAATAATGATATTGGCATGTTTTTTTTTTATAGTGGCGTGAGTCCAATTTTTTGGATTAGGGACATTATGAATGCTCAAAAATATGTTAATATACCATGTAATATTATGTAGAGTTCGAAATACCGCTTAGATGGGTGCTACAACAAGACAACGATCCGAAGCACACATCTAAGTTGGCAAAAAATAAATGGTTTGTTGTCCACAAAATTGCAGTAATGAATTCGCCAGCGCAGTTACCTAACCTAAATTCGATAAGAAATTTGTTGGGTGATGTTAAGCTGGCTATTGCAAACAAAAATTTAAAAATAAACATGAATTTTGGGCGGCAGTTGAAAAGGATTGGAAGGATATCCCTATTAACCGATGCCAAGCCTTAGTCGACTCAATGCCTCGACATTGCGCAGCAGTCATACAGAATAAGGGATATTTCACTAAATACTAATAAATTTTTCACTCTTTGTTATTTTTTTCCGAATAAAAATTGTTTTTTTTTTTATATAACACACCTATTTTTTCACACTTCAAAAAAAAACTGAAAAAAATTTCAAAAAGCAAGTAATCTTCATTTTTTAATAAAACGGTAATGTCCCGAAATTGACATTTATTGCACGCCAAACTGTTGAGAAGCAAAACAGTTTGAGAATATTAATTGCATTCCCAATTTTGATTTCTTTCTATAACAAAGACTCACACCTATTTTTGTTCACAGCACTGTATATATATATATATATATATATATATATATATATATATATATATATATATATATATAGAGAGAGAGAGAGAGAGAGAGAGAGAGAGAGAGAGATGGATGGTTGGACTAATCGACGAACGGATTGATAAGTATATATATAGATAGATGGATAAAGAGATATTTATCAAAAAATAATTACTTAATTATAAATGACTAAGAGAATAATTTAATACATTCCAACAGAAGTTTTATTAAAGTTGAACTACTATATAATTATATATTGCTAATAATCACTACACACTTATTTTAATGACTATCAAATTTTCTGTTACTAAAATTGTGCCGCTTAGAGTTGCATACACATTTATTTATTGAAATTTAATCAATTTTTTATACGAGTAAAGTTTTTTAAGATACTTTGTCATACATTTTCATCAAGCGATTTATTTAAATTGTAGTTAATACGAGTTTAATCGGTCGAATAATTTTATAAATATAAATATTTAGTAATTTTTTGGACAATTGTTGTAATACAGATTGAAATAAAATAAGTTTGTTTTATATAAAATAAAGCGAAGTTCAGTAGAGCTTTATTTATGATCAAAATAATAATCTTTTACATTGTTTTGGGAAAAAATAAAGTAAAAACTCTAATTTGTAGTGTTAAAAGTATTTGAAATGTATTAAGTATGAAATACTTTGTTAAGTAAGTGTTCTTTCAATATTTTACAAAACTATTCTTACCACGACGTATTTAATGAATGTTGAACATTGAAATATATTTTAACACATTTTTTCTTTGTAAGAATAATTTCACCAATATATTTAACTCCTTGTACTGTTTGTATTTATATACAGTTATTTTTAAACGTTTGATCTTCATGAATATTAAACTCTATAGTCACTTTATTATTAGACTGTATGTGGAGTGCATTTCATTTTCTCACAAATCAATATTTCATACGTTCTATACAGACATTTGATGTTATCTTTATTGAGATCATCATTATCACATGTCGTTTCGTTTTTGTCGAGTTTGTAATCTATTCTATATTAAGATGTAAACATATATTGTATAATGTGTACACAGACATGTGGGTCTGAAACTTCTTGAAATTTTTGGAGGGCAATAATTATTATTTTTGTAATTTATGAATAATTCGCACAAATTTATTGTAAATAAAATGAATTCGAGCATTGTCTTAAAAGATATTATTTTAAAAAATATTTATTTGTCTAAATTTAAAAGCAAATAAGTATTAGAGAATTTTTTTATAAAAAAATAATTATACAATTTTTTGTTGTTATTAATAAGCAGTAACTTACATTTATATATTTCTTAAAGTATAATATATAATGTACTTTTGAGTATAACTGAATTTGTCGTTTTTAATTTAAAAATAAACTGTATTGTGGTTAAAAATATATACCATAATTTGCATTTAATAGTGTTTTAATTATGTATAAATACTATTTTATGTATATTTCAATTTAAACAATAATTAAAGTTTGCTAAATTAATACATACACACACACACACACACACATATATATATATATATATATATTAGGTTGGCAAATATCTCCCTTCCGCCTTCCGTCTTTTTGAATTTCATGTACAAAAAAAAAATTAAAGGAAGGGAGATACTTGCCAACCTAATATATATATATATATATATATATATATATATATATATATATATATATATATATATATGTAAATAACACATCACTTAATTTTAATGTTGATGTCATTATCTTTTAAAATTCTAAAAACACGCAGTATTCATAGTATATTTTGAGAAAGAATGACTAGCAGGAATGAAAATTTATAACTTTGCAAGATAAAAAAAATATGAGGACCATAAATCGTTCGCTTATAAAAAAATCTATTTAAATATTATAATATGTATTGTTCCAACACACACACCCGTAAACTCTCGCACCCACGCAGGAAGTACATATAATTTATATATATATATATATATATATATATATATATATATATATATATATATATATACACTTGCTCATTACGCAAACACTTGTTATATTTGGTAAGAATTGCGAGGTGTTTGTTCTTGTAAATTTGCATATTTATTAAAATTGTCCTATTTAAATAAAGACAATATCGAAAGTTTTTCTGGATTTGTGAAGTATATAAAATTGGTCATATGTATATCGCTTAACATAAATCATTTGTTTAATACATAATATACTGTATGTATGTATGTGTGTGAGTTTGTATGTATTTATATATATATATATATATATATATATATATATATATATATATATATATATATATAGGATCATCTAAATGTGACGCCTAGATTTGTGTTTTATTAAAAAGAAACATGCGTATATAGAAATTTTCTATAGCGATTTAAAGTATGAAAATTGCGTGCACGATTTTATTAATCCAATTTAATTACTTTAATCGAAACATAAAATATTTATTGTGCCTGTTTTCTTCATTTTATTATATGTATACATATATGGTAAAATATAGTAATATATCTGAAGTCAGTTATTTCATGCAATTCAATGTTTTTATTTCAAATATAAAGAATTTTACATTTAAATATTTTTTTTTTTTGTTATATCAGTTGTTCTCAAACTGTTTTCTTATATTGAGTGTAAAAAAATACAATATATCTATATTAAAAATCAGTGGATCTTTTTACTCATATATATTATCTTTAATATAATTTTAAATATTTATGATTTTAAAATATATATTTTGATTTTATCTATAATTAAATTAAAAATCACAACAAGTGATTTAAAACTAAATTGATGAAAAACATGTATCATATATATATTTTTTTAATGTTGATTAGTGGAATTTTATGTTGTTTTAACAATTATTGTTTAGACAATTACAATATGTTAATAAAATTAATATTTTTTATATTAACTGTAAATCCGCATACGATAAAATGAATATATACTAATTAGATAAAAACTCGACTAATGATTTTACAAAAGTACTAAAAAGTTAATCAATTTACTTTTAGTAAACGAAATGTAATTGCTGATGAAAAGTAAATATATTTTAATAATCGTAAACTTGATTTTTTTAACTAATTAATTCCAACCAATTATCTATATTAACATGAAAATAAAATAATCATAGTCTATACACTTTACTGTATATATGTTGGGATTCGAAAATTTTCTATTATGAGCTGTTGCCACTGCATAAAACATTTACACTTGATAATTTCAGTTAACAATTATCAAATTGATCAAGCATTAGATGAAAAATAAGCGTTAGTAGCCAGTAAACAACGCAACCATATCTTAGTCATAGCAATACCAGACCGTCTGTTATTAAGACTGTTAAAAAAATATTGTTAGAGTTGGAATGGGAAGTCCTTCTTCACCTCATGCGCTCTCCGAACATTATACCATCCATCTATCATTTGTTTAAAACGATGCAACATGATTTAGAATATATACACTTTAAAAATTTTAAAAAGTATCAAAATAATAGATACTTCCATTATATCAGTTTGTCTTTCAACGTATTATCATTCTTTTACCATAAAGATGGCAAAATTCGTAGAGTAAAATATTTTGTTTGTCCTTGCGTTTAAAATTTGTTTGAAATTAATAAAAATTTTCATTAAAAAAAACTTAATTTTTAATGCGCATCTCATATATATATATATTTCAAATGTATTATTAGCAATCCTTGTTATGGTATAAAATAAATACTTATAAAAAATTAATCATATTTCTCTGTAATAATTCTATAAAACGTAATAAAATTAAATATTTTAAAGACAATAAATTAGTATCGAAATATTTAATATTTATTAAAAGTGCTCTGAATATTTATAACAAACATGGAGTAATAATAATAGATTATTTTTTTACTTATGTTATAGTGTTGGTAATAATATTCTTAATGATGTGCTATGAATAATTTATACATTTATGAAGATATTTCAAATGGCTGAAGTTATTTTCTATATCACGTTCATCAAATTAATTGACGCTTTTGAATAATATGTAATTTATAGGTGTTTTAATAATTATATGAAAAATATACGTAGTAGAACATGTATCAGTTATATTTAATATGATGTGTGATAACAGAAAACAGAATTTGAATATACAATCTTTTTTAATTTTGTTTTTAATGATTTTCTCGTTTGATGCATAAATAAGTAAACCTATTTACCATTTTATATACAATTATATTATTTTGATGTAAACTAAAATAAATATTAAAATATAAATAATTAGTTTCCTAACATAAATCATAAGACTTGTATTGAATAATTAAAAACGTTTAATGTCTTAACTTTCATTATTATTGTGAAATGAATGTCTTTCAAATAAAATTAAAATAAAATGTCAGTTTATTTTCAACACTTTCATTTACAACAGCAATGTTTTCATTTATCCGTATAGTTTTTGGTATTCCACTTTTTGGTATGCTAATAACACGACCACTTTCTTCGAATTTTTTCATTAATCTTTGAAATGAAGACTGATTTGGCCGATTATTTACACGAGTAGTAGAAAAATACTCATTATTTGCGATGAGTATTTTTCAAAGAACGTCCATTTTCATAATAAGTTTGAATAATGTAAATACGTTGCTGCCATGTATACCTATCCATGGTTAAAATTGTAACTTTCTATTAAAACAAAAAGGCTTATTATGCCATTTAAAAAGATATGACGTGTAAACATTATACAGTGTTGACATCTAGACGTCACATTTGGATGATCCTGTATGTTTTGTAATAAAATATATCAACAAATTTCCTAATGATAAATATTAGAAAAAAATAATAATATAATAAATATTTAGGTATAAAACAAACAATTTTAATAGATATGTGTTAATTTAAATTTTAAAAGATCTATGTATTATTTTAATAATTACTATAATATATATATATACACAAGTTTATTAATTAAAAATATATAAACTCATTAACAATTTTCCTATATTTCATTTTGCCCAACCTTATATAAATAAATCATTAACATTTGTCAAGTAAAACCTTGACTAAAAACCATCAACTAATTATCATAAAATACACTTATAATTTAAAAACAATATCTGTTAAACATTTTAAAGTTTGTTGTAATTATCATAACTAATAGCTTAAAGTTATTAGAATCATACATTTATATAGCAAATTGTCGATTCGGCCCACTTCTGTCATAAATGAGCATTGTACCTATTAGAAAAACAATTAAATAGACTAAAAAAAATCATCATTGTTAGTAGACTATATATAAGTATTAATAAAAACGGTAAGAAAAATTGATAGATGAAAATCATTGTTGAAATGTACATTAATTCAATACTACTTGTAATTACTTGTTAACGTTTTTTCAAACACACGATTTATTTAAATAAACTAATTGAAATAATATAAGTTGCTAGAAAAATCGTATCAATCTGTAGGTATGCTCAAACATATTTTTTAATAATGTTTTTTCACGGATCGTGATTGATTGATGTGTGTGCAAAGTGTTAAAAACTTGTATAGAATTTACATTCAATTTAATTAACATCATATGGAAATATAATTGAATAGTAATGAGCTCCTCAACATGATATATATACATACATATATACATGAATATAATGTATCCGTATGTATGTTTGAACCACGCCTCGATTATCTAAAAACATACACTGTCATACGAGTGCAGTGACTTTATTTCATTTACAAACACCAACAAAAACAATCTCACATCTTGATTATATATAAATTGGACGTTGGAAGAGAAATGTTCGAAAAGTGAATAATCCATCATGGTGTATCAAAATAAAGTAATTTACATCGCCTGAAGCTAGATTATCATGGGATACGAATAACCATGCATGCAAATATTTACGTCTTTTTTCAAAGATGGTCATAGATGTTTATTTATGTACATTGGAACCTCTTGATCGTTATATATTTTTTTCGTAATCTTATAATGATGTTACATGTACTGAATATATACATACATTATACAAATATACGTATTGTATACATATATGTATGTATGTATGTTTTATATTAATATATATATATATATATATATCGAAGCCATTGAAATCCGGACACTCTGGCAACACTGTTTTTTTAAGCAATTTCAGCCAATAAAACGGGAAAGTCCCTGTTGTTTGTATTGTTTTGTGCAAGCATACATAAATGACACTTTTTTCCTTCTATAACAAATGGTTGGTAAAATAACATTGTAAGTGAAGTTAGAGAATATGAAAAGTGTAAAAATGGCAAATACGAAAAACTGACCGAAGAAGACAAACTTAATATTTCGGTTTTGTCGAAAAAGAATTTAAGTGTTCGTAAAATAACTGATAAAGTCGAATTCAGTAAATCGTCTATAGCTAAAAAGAATTTTAAAAAATCGCAAAACATGCTCTATTAATCGGAAAAGGGGATTCGGAGACAAAAGGAAAACAACGAACCGCCAAGATCGCATCCTAATCAAGCTGTCTTTGAGAAATCATTTCGAAACTGCGGCGGATATAAGAAAAGAGTTTGTGGATGGAGGTGGATCGGAAATAAGTAAGCGAATTGCTAGGAGAAGGCTTCACGAAGCTTAATTGTGCGCTGAAAAAACAAGCTAAAAAGCCACTATTTGCAAAAAAAATGCTTCAAAAACGACTTCAGTTAGGCCAAAGTTACAATTATTATCATTAATGAGTTAGATAAGATTAAAATAATCTAGAATTTAAGTACAGCTGAATCAAGTTAAGTATAGGAATTTTTGACTACAAAGTCAACATTTCATATTATCATAATAGAATTACATGATCTTTATTTTTTTTTATTAATCTTTTAATAAAACAGATTTATTTGTATGTAAAACAGTTTTAGATTTCGGTTATGAAGATTGAATTTTGCTTGGTTTAATTTTTTTTTCATTTTACATTTTTGCAAATGATATATTTTTGATCGTTCATTAATCAATTCAGAAAGAATCGTTTTCATTATGAAAGTAGAAATATTAATATCTTTTTTGCTAAATTCATGCCAAACTTACACTTTTTACTTATTATTCAAACAATTAAATTCGTTAAGACACTAATTAGATTCGAGAATTTGGTAAGTTATTTTAGGTTCTAACGATTTGGTTGTTATCAAACCGAACTTGGTTCCTATTTAAACGAGTTTCCTTAAACCTAGAATATCTTTAAAAATAATTTTCGTATGTAGAATTTCACAAATCAATTTTTAAATATTTTAATATTAAAATATTATTCTTTTACAATTTTCGAATTTTCTTTAATCATTTTTATTGCATTTTAATATTAAAAGAGTGTTATATAATGAAAATTTATCTTAACAACTTCTAATTGGCATTAAGTGAATATAAATTAAATTGATCTGTATACATTTTAAAATATCATATTTTCATATTTTATTTGTTGAATATACATGTATATATATATATATATATATATATATATATATATATATATATATATATATATATATATATATATATATATATATATATATATATATATATATATATATATATATATATATATATATATATATATATATATATATATATATATATATATATATATATAAGAATAGAAAAAACTTTTCATGAATATTATTAGTTTGCAAATTTATTGTATACCGCCATAGTATTGAAATTTATTACCATCCAAATTTAATTCAACTTAATATATTCAAGTTATTTTTTTATATTTATATTCTTATAAACACATATGCATCAATATATATATATATATATATATATATATATATATATATATATATATATATATTGTATATATAGGATCATCCAAATGTGACGTCTAGATTCGTATTTTATTAAAAAGAAACATGTGTATAATTTCTTTTTATTAAAACACAAATCTAGGCGTCACATTTGGATAACTCTCTCTCTCTCTCTCTCTCTCTCTCTCTATATATATATATATATATATATATATATATATATATAGTAGCAAATTGTTTTTTCACGAACGAACAGTCCGAAATCTCATTATAAATTTGAAATTTACTAACTTTAATAAAATCTTTCACCCACACTAAAAGTTAACTATTTATGATATTTTACTGTTATAAAATGTTTATCATCGAATACATACATACATATATATGTATATGTATATATATATATATATATATATATATATATATATATCCTTCTTAAATTTTATAATTCATAGCATTAAAGTAGCAAGAAGGTGAAATATAAGAATTACTACAATAATCTTTGAGTATTGGTAGGAAAATAAAGGGTATATAATCATTCAATTTAATATTATACAATTTTATAAAAAGTGTTCAATAATCATTGATCATTCATATTATTCTCTGATAAGTATTTCGATTATTATTCATTGTCAGAACACTACATTATAAAATCTAGAATTTACGCGATTGTATAGGGTCATTCAAATGTGACGCCAAGATTTGTGTTTTATTAAAAAGAATAATACAGTCAGTTGAAATTATTTTTTAAAATAAATAAATATATATACTATCTTAGATAGAATTAAAAATGTGAGTACAAGTTAAAAATTCTACATATGCATCATCAATAAAATGATAAAGACGAACAAAAATCTATGACATGAACATGTGATTAGAATGTACATTGAACAATTGTGTTTAAAAGCAAGAAAATATCAACAGGAAAAAAGTATAATTAGACTGTTTAAAAAATTGGTTCCATAATATGATGCTACAGCTTATAACTTGAAGAAAAAGGAAAAAGATATTGGTAGGTTTAACCATATAGATAAAATTTAAAAAATGTTCCTGGCCAAAGTAACGAAGCACTCATCAACACTCAAATATGACCAAAGCAGAGATACGATCTCAATCATCTCAAAATCATGCATACGGTGTAAAGTTTTGAGAGAACCCTCTATACATTAATAAATAGAGAGAGGCTGATGATATATATATATATATATATATATATATATATATATATATATATATATATATATATATGCGTGTGTATGCTGACAACATTTTTATGAAGTTAAAATATTCTTATACATACTTAATTGATTTTACTACTATTTAATTTATTCTTATGAATAAGAAGTTCACAAATATTTAATACTAAAATGTAAGATAAATAATATTTTTATTGTAAAATAATTATTAAAAATAAATTTTCATATTGCTATTACCGTATTATTGCTGATATACATATAAAAAAACCTTTTAACAAGTTTAGTAAATTATTATTTAAATTAGACTTTATAGAATGCAAATTCTTTAAATTTATTTTTGCTACACAATAATTTTTTTATGTTTTTATTACTTATAATTATGATTAATATTAATTGCTCCTATTTCATTTTGTGGCAAATTCAATTAAACACAAAAAGTCACTCATTTTAATATCATAGATTATAAATTTGATAAAGTATTCAATTATTACCTATTGTTTTGTTTTGTTTTTTTGTAGTATTTACGCATTTTGATGGCCACGTTTTATCAGAAAGTTGTATTATAAAATTTAATCATGTATATATATATATATATATATGATTATATATATATATATATATAATATATATGATTATATATATATATATATATATATATATATATATATATATATATATATATATATATATATATATATATATATATATATATATATATACAGTAATACCCAGACTTATGCTACACTCCGACTTACGCGAACTCAGAGTTGCGCGGTTTTTGATTTTCATCTCCCACTTCGTCCTTCACGACACACATATCATCAGTGTTTCTCTTGCTGTGATACGGCTAGATGTATTTCGCGCAAACTCTATATTCACAAACTCACTTTATGGTGACGAAGTTAAAATTATTTTGCTTTATGTTTTTAAACCCTTAAAAAAAATGTCGTTCAAACGAAGTAAATCTGATTCTCCTGTATCTAATAAGAAAAGAAAAACGTTATCTCTGTAATGTAAACTTAACATTATCAAGGATTTTGATAGCAGAATAAAAATTTGTGAATTGACAAAGAAGTTTGAGCTACCAGAATCCACAGTAAGAACAATCATAAAAGATAAAGAAAGAATTTTCGAAACTGTAAAAATGCTCAATCCTTGATCTTAAGCATAATTCGTAAAGTTATGGTGTTATCGCTGAGATGGAAACAACGCCAAAAACTGATCATGCCGCTCATGTGATAGAAGAAGTTGAATGTGAATCTTGATAGGAAATTACATTTGGAAGTTGAATGTGATGATGACAACGAGCTGTTGGATTCACAGTCAGGAGCTAACAATTGATGAACTCATAGAGATGCGTGAGCAAAGCGTTACTGAAGAATCTGACATTTCAAACCCGGTTCCGCCAGAAAAGCACATGGCAATTGCAAGCTTGACAGAAGCTCTCGGCTTAACTGAAAAAGGCTTACTAATATTAGAAAACAAAGACTCCAACGAAGAACGCGTTATAGCTACAAAGCAAGGAATAAAAAAATTATTAGCTTGCTACGAAGAAATTCTGCATGAAAAAAAGAAGACATTGTGTCTTCAGACGAGTTTGTTATATTTTATGAAGCCATTGACATCGAAATAACTTCGTTTTAGGTAACTTATTTATTTTTTTAATATTTTGTATTAATATGTATAAAGAACTACAATTTTTATTAAATATTTTTCTTCTAAACTAGTGTTTTTGTTAGTCCGTGGTCCCAATTAAACATAATTTAATGTATTTGTATGCAAAGTTGTACCCCGACTTACGCGAATTTCGTCGGCCCCACCTATCGCATAACTTCGGGGTGTTACTATATAAATATGTTTGTATGTACATAAAAAAGGAGCGCTCTAATAAATATGCTACAACCATCGAAATATATATTTGCGAATGAAATTTAGAATTTCAGTATTATTAATTTGCATATTATATTTTTCTTTCAGTTTTTATTTTATAGTAACAACAATTATAATAAACAGAATAATTTTAAAACTACAACTTAAGTATATAAACAAGGATGAATTTTAAAGTTATAAATTACAGAACAAATTATACAAATAATATTTTAGAATCTATGCACGTATAATTATTTTCGGTATTAAATCCATTTGTATTATTAAAAAAAAAATAAACATGGTTATACTAAAATTTATTTTAAGTTTAATTCTTTCTTACTTTACATTGTGTAAAGAAATATTAATAAATTTAAATATATTTATATATAGGTATATATATTTTAATTCTAAAATAATATTATTCTATTTATATTTATGAACAAATCTAAGCAGAAAATCTTCGTCTAAAAATTAATTCTGTTTTATTTAATATTTATTCAAAATACTATTTCTGCATACATTTTAAATAACATACATCCTTTCTTTTGCTCATGTAACTTATGTTAAAACTACCTTTTTAGAAATATACTGTCAACATAAACTTTTAGAATACAAACAATTATAATCATATTTCTTCGTAATTCTTTTTATGTTAATGTTTCATATGAATTAAAATTCAATACTTAAATTTATGTATATATATATATATATATATATATATATATATATAGAGAGAGAGAGAGAGAGAGAGAGAGAGAGAGATATTAGTATGTTGCAAAATATTTATATTCTTTGAAAATGCGAGATGAACATAAGCATATAAATTTCAAAGTATTTATTTTAACATTATTACAAATATTAAAATTTATCTGGCTGATAAAATAAAAAATAGAAACGTACAATATTATGATAGTATTGATTAAGGTATTTAACATTTATATAACGTTAATGATATAAATGTTAAATAAATACAAATACATCCGAGATGTAAATGTATGTCTAAACTTTCAGTCTCATTTGAGCCACTTATATATAAAGTTCTTTTACATCAATAACACATATATTTGAATGCATTATATTTTATGTTCATTATTTTTATCAATAATTCTATTTAGGCTAAATAACCTTCAAATATAACGGCTTAAAACGTTTTACAAATTTTTTACTTTTTATTTTTTTCATATTTTTTGTGTTTACTAATCAAAATTTGTCATCATATTTTCTTATTTTATTTTATGAATCAAATTTGACTTTATCTGTAACTATATATAAATCTATTATTAATAAATAAAAATAATAAATATTCATTGATTTTATATTAAAATATTGGACTATACGAAAAATTTGATACTGAACTATAAAATTATTAGTCGCGAAAAAACATTCGATATTTCCGAAATATATTTTATATGCCGTTCATTGAACTAATACAAGTTTTTTTTATAGCAAAGATATTTTATAATTTAGAATCATTTGAAATGTAAAATGATACTCTATTACAAACTATTTTCTTCCATCATTTAAATCACAATCATGTGTTTAGAAAATTGAAAACATGTGTGGTCGCAATTAATAGAGGATCCTAGGCGATCATCATGTAAACATATTCCATTTTACTTGGTCGGAATTACAAAAACACGGATTTTAATGGCAAAATTTATTGTCGGCAAACACGCAACATAATTTCGGGTGATAATTTATTCCGTCGATCATCATTATTTAAGATAACATCCAATAATTTATATATTTCGTAATTATTCTTATAATTATACATATTTATTATATAGAAAATATGACTGGTATCTTGAATGCGATCTAGCACATCAAACTATTTAATTGATGTATTTATGGTTTCGAACTTGCATGAACAATTAAGAAAACACATGTTATTAACCATAAAACTGATCAGATTATTCAAACATTTTTTATATTTTAAAACTCGTTTTCTAAGAAAACGAAAAGAAAGCATATTATTTTTTTCTTATAAATGCAATGAAAATAAATAATTCGAAGTTATGTTTTCTTTTTTTTTGTAAGTTATTCTTTTATAAGTTATATATTATTACTTAAATTATTGTTGTCATTATGATAGATTAAATTCAAGAAATGTGTTTTGGAACTAATTTTGTAATTCTGAATTGTCGGAAGGGAGGAATTCAGAAATATTTTCTAAAGAATTAAAATTAACAGTATTATTGTACCCTATTTTCTTTTGGAAATTTCAAAAGTCTTGATCCGATATTAAGCAATAATTTATTTTTTAGCTCTGGATTTGGAAGAATTCAGTAGGTACGACTCCAACTCTTTCAACAAGATTATATAACTTATAACACAAGCAATGAGTCTTTAAAGGTTGTAAAAAACATTTTCTTAGAAAAATGAATATTAGAAACTCAAATGTAACCCCACTGATTTTTTTTGTTGGATTACCTCGAAAGTAAAGTGTGTTAAATACAATAACCACCTTAATATATATCAATTGACGGACAACATCCTGGCAGAAATGAAGAAGATGTCTATCTCAAGGTAATGAGGGTTGACATTTGCACGACGTAATTTTGCCACTTAAATTTCCAGTATGTATTGTAAGTATTTATATTAATAAAAGTAATTTAAAATAAATATTTTAGGTTTTTACTTTTTTATGGGATCCTTATCTATTATAAATAAAATTACTGTAATTAAGGTATCTTGAAAAATATAAGTACTATAAATGTGTTATTTTATTAAAAATGTAAATTTACGGTTTTAATATTTTGAAAGTAGTCACGTTTTTTATTATTTTGATATTATTAAACTGAAAATTAAATGAATTCTTTACCCTAATACCACAAAATATTATAGAATAATACAATTTTTTTATTGTTTATTTTATTTATTGATACACATTTTGATAATCATGCCATCATCATCTAAGTGTGACAATACAATCTTACGTTTTTAATGGTATGATTATCAAAATGCACATTAGCGACAAAGTGAATAACAAATGATATTGGAGTAAATGATTTATTTGTATTAAAATGAATTAATCGCAGTATCAAAATAAGTAATAAAAAATAGCTTCTATATCATAAAATGACTAAAGTGACCTAAAGATTGATTTTATTTAGTGAATGAAACAAAACTTCTAAATTGTATTTAAATTTATTGTTATATTTTTACGATATAAAATAGTTTATTTAATCCATTGTTAAGATTGTATAGTTTTTCTAAAATTAGAGTAGTAATTTAAAATATACGTTAGATTATATATTTGTAAATTAAAAAAATCTATATTATTTTATAAATGATCACTATGTAACAAATTACAATCACATTTATAATATTTAAATGGTAGCTTGTAAATCATTTTCAATTTAATTCATGGCTAAATTCAAATGTCAAGCATTTCAAACCAGTATTTGCGAGTGTATAAATTATTACATTTTTTGAAGGGTTGCTGACTTGTCATGTTCGATACATATCTGTTGAATAATGAGGTGTGTTGTACCAATTATTCATTGTTTTACGAACATGTTCCAGTTAGAAATTCGGACATGTTATACATTTGACTTTAATAGTATATTTTATGATTGAGTCTTGCAGTTGAACACCAGAACAACATAGAATGTATAATTTAACTAGCATCAAATATTTTCTCTGATTGATGGCGAAATAAAAATACATCAGTATAATTAAAATAAATGTAGTTCACACAGTTACGATGTGTATGTAAAATATATGTGCGTGTGTGTGTGTGTAGTGAATGCCACTTGAATAATACGTGTATGTTTACGAATTTAAATTTAGTTCTAATGTTGCTGAAGATGAAAGAAACATTTGTACTACATTTGAAGAAGGGTTAGTTACGTGAAGAATAGTACAGAGTGATTTAAAAAATTGCTTCGAACAATGAGTCATTAGAAAACAAAGCCAGGTCAAGCAGACGATCAAATGTAAATATCAACGAATTTTATATAAGATCGAAAAAATCGAATTTATCATGTCAACAGCTTGCTGAAGGATTCAAAGTAAATGACGAAATGATCCATAATTATTTGCAAAAAATAAGGGAAGATGTAGAAATTAAGTAAATGGGTACCGCACGCTTTAACTTTCAACAACAAATTACAGCATCTTAATATCTGTGCACCTCTTATTTCTCAGTTAAAATCGTAAAATTTTTTGGATCGAATTTTGATCGGTGACGAAAAATTACGTAGTTACCACTAATTATCATCAATTGATTATTTGACGCAGACACTTAAAGTAAAATTAACTACAACAAAAATTCTTCTTTGTGTTTAGTGAACTTTAAGAAGAATTTTTCATTACGAGTATTCACAAGTTGGACAAACTATCACAGTGAACATTTACATTGAACGACTACAAAGAATGCACAATGTATTACAACAAAAATAATTTTAAATTAGTTACAATATTTTAAATAAAAAATAGTAGCATTCTTATTTTAATCTCAAAAGCAACAGAACTTTCTTGGTTACCTAATATTTTATTTTTTAAAAAAAACATCATAATGAAAAAATTAATAAAAGTGTACACATCAATTTTTCTTTACAGATTAGAATTTGATCAAGTGAAGCTTGTATTATCTTTAAAAATGGTCAAGTTTCGGATTTAAGAAATGTTCAAGCCAAACTCATAAAATAAAAACCGGATTGTTTAATACAACATTTTATGAAAATTTTTCAAGAATATTTCTTCTTTTTGTCTTATTTTTTTATATCTCTTACAGTTCATTTTATTTATTAATATTATATAATTTTTTTCTGGGTATTTCTTATATCATTCGTGAAATTTTTTTACACAAATAGTTTATAAAAATGAATCATTTCTTTCTAAAATATATATTATTATTTTTCTATTTACTTTTTTCATTTTTCGGAATTAATGTTGTATTTTCATACAAATATACAATCTATTGTATATAAAAGTTTTAACAAAAAAAAAAATATACCTATGTATTTATTATTCATTTGTTGTCTGGTAGTGAAAGCTTATAGAGCTTAAAATATTTTTCGTCGTATTTATGTAACATATCTGTTATGTAATTTCTCGAATACAAAGTTGTTCAACTCCTTTTTTTACTTTTTTATTATCATATGTCTTTTTATCCGTTAATTTGTTTTACTCATGATTTTTTATTCTTATTATTTTAATTTTTAGTTTATTTTTTTGTTTTGCTTTTTTAATTTTAATCTTCTGTTAATTTTTTTATAATTATTAAAAAAAATATTCGAAAATGATTTTATTAGATGAATGGTTTATTATTACAACGGAAGTAATTATTAATCTAATGAAATCAGTTTCAAGAAGATAACTTAGTTCTCGAATCAAAGGAAACGCTGATTGCATAATAAAATAAATTTAAGGAAAATGTATAATAGGTATTTTGTTCCTAATAATGTATTGTCCTATGACTTTTGTGAGGGTGATTTTTTTAATTTTTTTAAAAGAAATATTTTTCATTCTACATAAAATTATATTTATATATTATTGTGTGAATTTTTTATCAAAAATTCTATTAAATTATAACATCAATTTTTGATTTTTACTTGTTTATTATAATCATTTTAAAAAAAATATAGTTTACTTGTCATATGACTTTTGTAAGACAATGTATAAGTAATTTCTAATAACGTTTAAAAGTTAAGTTTTCAAAGTGACAAAAATATTGTATGTAACTGTATATACGGAAATAATAACTATTTCACTGGTAAAAAAATTAATCAACAATTGATAAATGAATTGTTAATCTGATAATGATTATTTATTTTGATAAAATCATGTTTCATATAATCAATGATTTGATTTTAATTACAAAACAAAATAACTTCGTTTCACATTTTATTTATTAAAAAATATATTGAACTCCAATTAATAATTTGTAGAAACAATCTATCTAAATTAAAGAAATTAATGAATGTGTTCAATCTATTTCTAAAATATGACTACTTATTTTAAATATATAATCTATAACATGAATAAAGTATTTAAAACATATTCTGTTCAAAACACTCATTCATGTAATATAATGCATCGAAACAATAGAAAATGTGCTCAGGGCATTGATATGACAACCAGAAGCTTCCGAAAGTCAAATTCAATAGACAAAATCATGTTGAATGATCAGAAGACCCACTGGCAACAATGATGGTCTGAATACTCGAGACGCCGCGGCATCATGTTTCTACGATCAAGTTTCAATTCATGAAAGAACGCATTGTACACGTCCATTTATCTAAAGCGTACTCTTTCAAGAATATAATTAATAATAATGTCACGGATTATTTATAAAGCCCGCACGCCGTTCTGGACGTGTGATGTCATTTCGAGATATCTCCTCATGGTATTGTAATGGGCGAGGTGCGGCACTCGACGGCTGGGTCTGTGAACTTAGCCCCCATGGTCATTTTGTCCGCTGTGCAGGAAAACGCTATATTTTTATTATGTTTTACGAAATATCGTTTTATGAATGAAATATCTAGCAACTGAGTATTAGCACTCGAGAACCGGTAAGGATTCTAATATTTCTTTAGTTTTATTACATGCAAAACATGGATCACACGCAATTTAAGTATACTGTTTTCGATATGATGTTCATGTTTGCGTAGCTATTCAGAGAGTTTAACACTGCTGGTCATTAGTTAATATAATTCAAACCAGTAGGTGGTCAGTATATTTATAAGGAAAATTGAATTATAGAACGAATACATATTTTAATCTTTATATTTATATATTCACAAGTACATACGTAATATTATATATAAATATATATATATATATATATATATATATATATATATATATATATATATATAAATATGTACATACAAACATAAAGATGCCCAATTAAAATATAATTCAATTTGTCTGTTTATTTATTTTATTTATTGAATGTAAAACCGACGTTAAAATTATATACATAAAATATTGACACGTTGATGCTGACTTTGAAATCGGTGATGAACGACAAAAACATTTTTTTTTTATTTAATTACTTGATTCTTGGGGAGTTCAATCAAGATTTCTTACTTACAGAATAAAATATTATATTTTCTAACAAATTTTCCTGAAAAATGGTGGACGTCTATAAAAATGGTGGACGTTTTTAAGCTTGATTTCTCTGATACACAAAAGTCAGCTATAGAAATTTTGGTAGCTGTACAGACGATAACGATATTTTTTGAGAATAATTTAGTAAAAAGGAAAAAATATATTTTTATAAACATATAACTAAATTTTTCTTTAATACAAAATTAAAAAATTCAAGAACAAAAATGTATAATAGCATAACAAAAATTCAAAAATCCATTTAGAGATACAAAATTCAATTTTGAAAAACATTTATAACGAAAAAAAGAAGAATAGCAAATTTTATAAAAAATTTCCAGTAATAATTTCAAACAAAATTTCTGAAGCTTCCAAAGTCACACTTGAAAAGAGACTGAGTCAAAATGTATAAAATGTTTGCGGCTATGCACGTCGTTAAATTCTACAAGTACACTTGTTGCAACCAGTTTCCAATTCTGGGAATAATTAAAATAAAATGACTATCACTTAATGAGAAATATTTCATCATTCATACTTGGAGGAAGGTTGAAGAATTTAGAAGAAAATGGATTTAACACTGATATGCATTTTAATCATTTATTTATAACACTAAGAATATAGGACGATCATTGCCGTCATTTGCATCTGTAATCACGAGCATTGGACGACTATAGACGGAATTTACGTCAACGTGTTAAGTAAGAGAATTATTAATTTTAATTGTACAAAATTTTTGAAATAGCAAATTAGTTGATTCAAATCATAATTTTTTTTTTTGATATTTCTTTACTTTGAATACAAATATGTTTTATATTTAAAGAAATTTAGCAAGTTTTATAACTGTTTTAAAATGTTTATTATTATTATTGTCAACATTTATATTTTAAATAAAAAATAGAATTTTATGCTTCATTGTGTTTTATTTTTTATTTTTTAAATAAAATACAATAGAAAATAATGAAAATTAATAACTTTCATTCTCAGTTAATTAAAGACATAATTTGTCTTTCACTTACAATTTTTTTTTAATAATAGTAAATGGTAATAATACATATATGTAATTAATAGTAACATTAGCACATATGTAATAACTATTTAACTTATTGAATTCGTGGAACGTAATTTTAGTTTTATGTGTACAAGTGATAGTAATAAATGAATACTTGCAGTCATTTTTATTTCTTTTGGATAGCATTTTGCAAATTTGACTACAAAAATTTTAAATTTCACATTATTTTTCAGTATTACAACTTATTCATAACAATCTTTCTATTTATAAGAATTTTATCTGATTATAAATGTATGTGGTATTTTAAGTTAAAAATTGCGGATTTGGCATGAAATTAATGATCTCATCTAATAAAAAAAAACAAACCCCTTACAAAAATAAAATATTATCAGAGACGTCGAAGCCCTATAAAGGGTATAGCGGAGAACATTATTATTATTATAAATATATGTACAATGAACAAAATTGTTTTAAAAATGCCTTTATCTATTTTATAAATGTTTTCACTTATACATAAAATTCTATTTTTATTATTTTCTTTTTCTGTTTTCTTATTTATGTATATTTTCTTCAAATAGTTTTATTTATTAACATTTTTTTCAAAATGTGTCATTTTGAGTCTTTATGAAATTGTTTTTTTTTTATTTTCGTATGTTAAATAAAAGTTATTTTTAATATTTTTTAAAAATTATTTTATCAGACATTTCTAACTACCAAATTGAAATCATCTTTCATAATATCTACATTATTATAGTTTTAATATCACTTCTTGTTTTATTTTCATGTAGCAATATTCTATATAAATATATCAAATAAATTTGATATTTGTACTTATAAATGTATTTATTACTTATAAATTGTTATTTGATAGCGACAGTTAATACAGCCAAGATGATTCTTCGTCTTATTTTTGTAACACATCTTATATCTTATGTAGTTTCTAAAATACAAAATTAGTCAACTTGTTAAATTCTTTTTTCTTTTTACTTTTTTTTATCGTTATATCCATTTTTATTCGTTTTGTTTCTTCTGCTGACGATTTCTTATTCCTAGTATTTCATTTTTAGTTTATATTCTTCGCATGATTATTATTACTTTCAACTTTTTGTCCATTTTTTTATATATTACAATTATTTTATAAGTATGTTAATAGTTATTTTTTTATTAATAAACTATAAAATAATTGAAGAATTTCGTCGATTTAAATTAATTATATTGTACATACTATTTTCTTTTTTATTATAAATTACATTTTTACGGAAGTAAAAGAAGAATTTTACGAATTATTAATGTTCCTCTAATGTATAAATACATAAATTCGTAAATATTCTACAATAAAAATACACTAAATATTATAAAATGTTAATATATGTTTATCATGAACTGTGATTAAACAGAAACATAACATTTCAATAATATTGCTATAACTCATAAAAAATGACTTCGGTGACCTATGAAATTTATATCTGAACTCAAACAAAAATGTTACCTTGAGGTCAAATGATAT
The DNA here is from genome assembly GCA_029203775.1 of Neoneuromus ignobilis. Lineage (NCBI taxonomy): Eukaryota > Metazoa > Arthropoda > Insecta > Megaloptera > Corydalidae > Neoneuromus > Neoneuromus ignobilis. The sequence continues at coordinate 40,099,432 of CP092087.1, forward strand.
CTTGATACACATTTTATTTTATTTACTATATTATATATATATAACGCATTCGTGTGAAAACATTTTCATTGATAACCTAAAATATGCAAATAACTTTTTCGATTTTAATACAACAGATTAATCAGTTAAATATAATAAATAATATTATATTTCATTGCTTAGATAATTTTAATGTGTAATTATATATATATATATATATATATATATATATATATAATATATAATATATATATATATATATATATATATATATATATATATATATATAATTGTTTTTAAAGAAATAATAGTGCATGAAAAATTACTGAGATTATCAAAAGTTTGAAGATATGAACATATATCGAAATATTTTGATATTTGTAATTTTCCTAAAAGGTATGCTTGAAAAAATAAACAGAAAACAAAATATAATCTCTATTTATATTTGTAATCATTTACAAAAAAAATATTGAGTTTGAACTGATAAAAATATTTTTTTTTAAATAAAATAGTAGCTTATATTTCCAAAAAAATGAATAAATATTATAATCAATATTTTGTTGAATATTACCTTTTATTGATGCTTAGCAGTTTTCTGACACAAATTCCACAAGAAGTATGTGTATATATATATATATATATATATATATATATATATATATATATATATATATATATTGTGGTTTAATATAAAATTTATTTATAAAAAAAATTAGTAAATTAAAATATATTCAAACATTTAATAAATCATAGTGTTTTTATCGTGTAAAATAATAATTCCAAGAAAAATTTTAGTTATATTATTTTTGGAGTTCTTAATCTTAAATTTTTTAAAATTTCATTCAAATATAAGTAAAATTAAATAAACTTATATCAGCATATCTATTATAGATTTCACATTATTAAATTTCAAATTGAGTTGTATTCTATTTTAAAATGAGCTGAAATAAAACATAGTTTCTTAAATTAAACATAATTAACGATCTGAACTAAAATTTAGTTTGTTGCAAATAGATTATAAAACTTATTAATAAAAATAGAAAACTCTAATCATATAAAATGAAAAATCATAACTATTTTAGAGTTAAACGATAATAATTTTCTTCGCAGAGGTTATTTTCAAGGATAAACTTAACGATCGCGTGAAAATTAAGCTTTTTGCGTCGAATATTTATAGTTTATAACTGCTTATATATATATATATATATATATATATATATATATATATATATATATATATATATATATAAGAATGAATAATATCGATATCTAAATCTTTACCAACATAAACACAAAAACAAGATTCAAACTACATTGTTATGAATATTAAAAATGTATGAAAATTTTGTTATCAAAACCTAACCACCTATCCACCCACCCACACAACACACATAGATTTTGATCGAAACGAATGAAACATTTATACAAAATTTTATTCGTTATCATAAAAATGATTAATTTGTACAACTATCCAAAAAGTTTTTAAAATTTTTGTTGATTTTAAAACACAGTTTTTTTTAAAAATATTTTTGAAATCTATTAGAAAAATATTATGGAATCTAAATTAAAATTTGAAAAATATAATTTAAATGTCTTTTGAAAATATATTGTTTTGATTATATATTTATGCGTGCAACAAAGTAATATTGTAGATGATATATTTGTATACTTTATGTAAAATTATTTAAGATTTATGTACTATAATATCGTTTTTAGTATTGTAAATTAAAATATGTTTAAAAATGAATGAATACATATACATACATATGATTTGTTTTTAGTTTATCGAAATTTAGCATGTTTTTTTAATATAAAATAATATTTCCAAATTTAAGCATGCATATATTTTCATTTTAATCAAATTTATATATAATGAATAAATATACAAAAAATGATATATAATATATTTTACAAATTACAGCAAGAAAATAATGTTGAACGTTCTAGAATTAATATATAATTAGTTATTGGAAATAATCTATTGAAATGAAAGAAAAAATAATAACAGTTTAAAATGTTTGTAATATGTGACGCTATAATAGCTTTAGTGAGAGTTTATTTCTTTCTATCTATAGAAATTATTACGAAGTTAAATTCGACGATCTCTATTGTAAACTAGTATTTAAAACCATTTGAAAAAATCTAAAAACTGAGCCATGGGATTAGCATATAAATTTTCAAGCAAACTTTTCAAACAAAATAAATTTTAATTGTATTGCTATTATATATATATATATATATATATATATATATATATATATATATATATATATATATATATATATATATATATATATATATATATATGAAGGTTGTTTGATAAGTATGGTAAAAAGTAAGGAAAACTAAATTAAAAAGAATAATTTAATTAATTAACTAAATTAAACAATAAATAAATTTACAATAGTTATCAAACGACCCTCGTATATAAATATATATATATATATATACCCGTCCCTCAATTTACGCGGGACTTTTTTACGCGAGTTTTTTTTACGCTGCAAATTATACCTCTATTTACGCGGGACTTTTTTACACGGTATTGATTTACGCAGAACTTTTTATACGCGGTTAGATAGATTTCATTTTATATAGTTTTTCATGGAATTTATTATATATCAATAAATTCGTGGCGCAAATTCTTACTTGAACATATAAAAGCACGATATAAATATATAAAAGGTCGATTGTTTTGAATTACAGTAGCGATAGTGACACCGAATGAAATTTATCTACTTTTATTTTCTAGAACGTCATTATTTTTTTGTTAAGCTATGTGAAATAAATATGTGTTTCTACAACTTTACTAGCTTTTATTTCCAATAGTTTTTCTATTGTACTGACAGACTCAATTTACGCGATTTTCATTCGCGTAAAACAAATCCACGTGGAACGGATACTCCGCGTAAACTGAGGGACGGGTTTATATATATATATATACATATATATATATATATATATATATATATATATATATATATATATATATATATATATATATATATATATATATATAATAAACATCGTTTACAAAAAAGCAATAACATAGCTTTCTAAACGTTTTATTTTTCATAATTTATTTACATTGTTAAATAAAAGCAAATTCGGGAGTCAACGAGCGAAACGAGTAGGGAACGGAGCCACCCTGGTTTTTAAAAAGAAAAGCTTAAATAAAATAATCGAATAATAGATAAAGCAATTCAGTAAATTAGTGAGAACAAAGGAGTTATTAAAAGTAATAAATTTTGTTGTTTATTAATCAAAATAACTTTATAAAACAATATTACTTAGGCAATATCAAAATTTTTATTTAAAAAACTAAACTATATTTAGTACTATTCTTTTTTGCACTTTATTAATTATAATTGAATACTAA
>CP092087.1:40107786-40160286 GCA_029203775.1 Neoneuromus ignobilis
TATCGTTCAACACAAATAGTTTTTATGCACATCGAATATTTGTTAATAAGATATAATTAGATAACATAATACGGTAAAATTTTTACGGTAAATTTTCTCTTTCAAAGAATTCATAATCCAAAAATCCTTAGAAATAAATAGATGTAAATTCACTTTAGGTAATTAATTTTATTAAGAAAATTTTATTGAGTCTAATGGTTGTCAATTTGATTAATCAAAATTAATTTTGATGAAATTCCATAAGTTTCAATTTTTATAAAAATATTTTTTATACATGTACAATGATTTAGTAGATAATATTTTTTTATAATTTGATTCAAATTTTGAGTTTAAATCTATTTAACTACTTTTTATTCTTAAGCACCTTTTTATTGAACGTTAGTTCTAATAAACAATAATTATATTAATCTTATTTCTCGGTATTCTTTCGGTACATATCATACAATTAATTTATAAGTATTTATTTCAATAAAAAAATATTCTTTTTGTGTATCTCTTGCTTATATAAAGTCATCGAGATTGATATTTTGTAATTATACGTCAATTTTGTTTACATTTACATATAGTAATTTAAGACTTATTGATTTAATTGCAAAGAATTTTTAGATTACATAATTTATTTAATAAGAAACGATATACGGATTTAATTAAGTTACAACACATTTCTTTGATCGCACTGGTTATCACTAATGTAATAATTATAGGATTATACTGTATCTTCTAATAAATATACATATATATATATATATATATATATATATATAAATATATATATATATATATATATATATATATATATATATATATAATTATAGTATTATATATTTTGATATATTCAATACTAACAAACATCACAAGACTAGAAAATTATATTTATTATAACTATGAAAGTTTTTTATTTTACTGAGACAATTTCATACCATTTATTAGACATTTAAAATTATAAAATATGAATAAATATATATATATATATATATATATATATATATATATATATATATATATATACATATATATGTATATATACGAGTACATACTCGTGTAACTAATCTCTGTCAATCTATTTTTAAATAAAAATGTTTTTCAATTCCTTTCGATTATAACAAACTGTTATCTTTCATCCACAAATTTTCAATAGCCTAATATTTTTATCTTCATCAATTATCCTATCTATAATTTGAAGTAGAAATTATTTATGTATATCTTTTTATCAGTCTGTTTTTCAAATAATAAATTCCGATTAATTAGTTATTTTTATATTTATCATATATTGGTGCATACACATACACACATACATATACGAGGGTCGTTTGATAAGTATGGTAAATTTATTTATTGTTTAATTTAATTAATTAATTAATTTCATTTAATTTTTCAATTTAGTTTTTCTTACTTTTTTACCATACTTATCAAACGACCCTCGTATATATATATATATATATATATATATATATATATATATATATATATATATATATACATACACTGACATGTATAAGTCATCGCCATATTGGTAATATAAGCAATTTATTGATATAATTCAATGAAGTTAAATTAAGAAAAAAAATATTTAATTGAAAATAAATTATCAATTAAATATATTTTTTTTAATTTAACGACTTCATTGAATTATATCAATAAATTGCTTATGTTACCCATATGGCGATGACTTATACATGTCAGTGTATATACATATATACATACATGTAGCTGGAAATTAAGGGAACTTTTGAAATAAAACACATGTTATTTAATAATCAATATTTATTTTGTCGCCTTTAAAATACTCTCCACTGGAAGCAATACATATATACCAATGCTTCTTTTAGTCCTCGAACAACCCTGCGAACGAGCTTTGTGGTAAAGTTTTCAGTTCACACAGCGAATTTTCTTTTATGGCTTTAATCGACTCAAAACGATGCCTTCAAAGCGGCAATTTGAGTTTTAGGAATAAGAAAAAGTCACAGAGTCAAATCAGGAGAATACGGAGCTTTAGGAACGATATTAGGCTAAAAACTCATGAATAACCAACGATGTGTGAGCTGGCGTATTATCGTAGTGCATAAACCAACGTTTTATGTCCAACATTTCAGTTAAAATAATACGGCATTGTGTTTTTGCGATTTCCATCTTAGCTGCTAATTTTATGACGGACATATGACGATTTTTGAGCACTAATGCGTTGACTTGGGCGACGTGTTTGTCGTCAGTTGATGTCGATTGGCGTCCAGATCGTGGTTTTCATCATCAATGACTTCACAGTCCTCTTTGAACGCGTTATGCCACTCAAAAAATCTTATTGTGATACAACAAGACAATCCTCAACGTATGCCATTCTTAACATTTCTAACATTTGTGTGAAGTTTATGAGGTTTGCAACACAAAATTTAATGCAAATTATTTGATCAACTGATTTCGACATCGTAAAAATCGCCGTGAACAACAATTACCGTCTAACAAAAACCACTGTAAATTAATTATTAATGAGTGTAGCGTCATGAAATTTGACACAGATATTATTGACAGATATACCAACTTAAAAAAATACATGATATTCCATAAGCCCGCGCACTTTAAATGAAAAAGTGTCGTTAGTTTTTGAACAGAATGTATATATATATATATATATATATATATATATATATATATATATATATATATATTCAAAAGACAAAAAGCAAGGGATATATTTAACCTAATATATATGTGTATATATTAGGTTGGCAAATTCTATTCCGCCTTCTGGTCTTTTGAATTTCGCGGCTATGTACAAAAATAAATAAATAAAAACAAATAAAAAAGCGGAAGGAGATATTGCCACGTAATATATATATATATATATATATATATATATATATATGTATATATATATATATATGTATGTACGAGGGACGTTTGATAAGTATGGTAAAAAAGTAAGAAAAACTAAATTGAAAAAAATAATTTAATTAATTAAATTAAACAATAAATAAATTTACCATACTTATCAAACGACCTTCGTATGTATGTGTGTCTAAGTGTGTGTATGTATATGTGAATGCACGCATATAAATCAATGGAAAAATTATATTAAGGAAATATAATAACCAATACTGCATCTCTATTTCGTCTGTCTACATTGTATGAGTTGCAATATCAAAAGTTCATAGTTTATTTTAGCACAACGAACTTTACTTTCGAACGTATTCCCTTTCCCAGAAAAATGTTATTACAAGCCAATATCCTGTCGACGGCGCGCTTTGCTGAAACCAAACACAATTATCATTCACGTATCACTTTAGCTCTGTCTTTCTAAAACATTCTGGCTTTTTCCTAAAATAGATTTTTATAACGAGAACGGATTATCAACTTTATAGATTAGAAAATAAAACAGTTAAAATATTATATTTAAATATTAATGTTCATTTGTATGTATGCATACATACATACATACATACATACATGCATACATATGTATATTACTAGTGAATCAAATAATATATATTTTGCAAAATAATTTTTAGTTAACAAAACCATTTATTCATACTTTACAGATTGAACAACTGAAGAATTTTTTAATGAATTAACTTTTCAAGGCGTTGTTTTAATATCTATAAGTTTTGTTTGATTTCGAATCTATTCATTTTTTGTTCTTTTTAAATGATAATCCAAATATACTTCTTTTTTCTTCTTTCTGTGTTGTTGTCACTGAATATTTATTTCAGTTCCAAGTTATAATAGATATGATGCATTGATAAAAGATTTTTTTTCTTTAAACATAGGTGAATATTTGATTTCATAATATAATAAATTTTCCCAAATTAACACTGTTTTTTTATTTTCCTGTACACTTCATTCATAAGTATTTCATTTGTATCAATAAGCTGACTAACTACACATCACTTTCAATTTCTATTTTTATTCTTTTTAATTCGATTTCATATTCATTGTAGAATACTTATATCTTTCTGGTGTTCTTTGTAAGACTATTTTTGGAATTACTTTATCTAATCCTTCGATTCTTTTTTGAGTTGTATGGCTTGCTGAAAAATAATAACACTATCAGTAAATCAGAAATGAATAAGTATTTCGCCTTTTATTTTTATTCCTTCAGATTTTCAAATGTCTTGAATACTTCTTTCAGTACTACTGTAATTTTTCAATTTATTTAATATCGCACACAAACACACACACACACACACACACACACACACACATATATACACATATATATATATATATATATATATATATATATATATATATATATTTATATACATATATATATATATATATATATATATATATGTATATATATACATAGCAGGACTGCCTAAGACGCAAAACATTGACAAATTATAGTGATAATTTTTTATTTCAATGCATTTTTTGGTATAACATATTTGTGCGAATCAGCATTTTCCTGCATGAATGTGATAAAAACTAAACATAGGTCACAATTATCGGATCTACATTTGGAATCGTGTTTAGGAATTAATTTAAGTTCATACGAGCCAAATTTTGACAAACTATACAATGCCAAGTATCATCAAAATAAAAAAAAATCTATTTTTTTACTTTGTATTTTTTTTTGTAAAATTTGGATCTAATTTATTTTAATATAATTCTAAAACAATAATTTTCTTTTTTCTCTCTATATTTTCTTGATTTTTTTTTTAAAAAATTCAGGACCAGTTCTAGAAAATAATTATTTATAGGTAATTTAATAGTAGTTATAGTAAAATATCTTCATCAGTTCATGTCTTATAGAAAAAAGTCACCAATTCGTAAATACATCCTAAAAAAACGTAGTCACCCTCAAGTACACTTTCAGCAAAAAAGTCGCCCTCAGGTACACTTGACAAAAAAGTCGTCCCCAACATCTAAACGTTTGGCCACTCCTGATATATAGAGTATTACAAATAGATTTTTATTTAGTTGATTTATTATTAAATATCAAAATATAAAATAAACTAATACAAGAATACAATTTATAATCAATGCCATATTATTATTGAAGCGTACTAGAAAAATGAAAAAAATGAATGAGTGGCTGCATTTAATATGCATTTGTAATTATATTTCAATTGAGTTGATTACATCTGTAATAAGTGATACGAAAAAATGAATAATGGAAGCCATAGAATAACTTTTTTTATAAAAGTGATTAAATTTAATTGCATTTTACTTACGTGCAAATGCAATTTAATGTTCACTAATTATATATCTGCAATTAATTTTCACTAATGGCGTAATTCAATCTAATGGCATGCTGCAATTAATTTATTGAAGTACATTATGATATATATATATATATATATATATATGTGTGTGTGTGTGTGTGTGTGTGTGTGTGTGTGTGTGTGTGTGTGTGTTATGTACGTTGAGTGTGAATACGTGACAAAAATGAAATATAATATACACGTATAGTTCAGTAAAAAATAATATCAAGAATACAATCTCGTTGTTTCTTGTAACTTTTGTGGACAGAGTTCTGAACTGACAGATTCTCATGTATTGCCTTCTGCATTTCTATTCCTCCCTATGAGATAAATCAACTGTGGCTCGTTGAGTGAAGATTGAACGACAGAAGAAGATACAATTAATCATAGATCATGCATCCACGAGTATACAATTTATATGCACTATATATATACACATACATTGAGTATACGTTGTAATTACTCGTAATAAGGTTTCGATTACTTTTTTCGTTTGTTTTGAGTCTGCATCAAAGTTCATTGCAGTTTTTTTATAGTAAATAACAATATTGGTTCAATTAGTTCAATATTCAAAGTTTCTTTTCGAATTGTTCATATCAATTAGTATAACTATTTATACTATTATATTTGTAGAGTTGACATGCATTTTGATTACTATACCAATACTGTCAAAACATTGCTTTATAAATTATGATCTATAAAAATTGTAATGTATTTTTTTATAATGCAGTGCTCTAATAACGATTTTATAGTCATCTAAATGTACATCAATAAATAAAATGAACCATGTGTGATTATTAAACGTTTAAAATCTCGTAACATTGATATTGTGATTAATTTATAGTAAGTAAATTTGTCAGTACCAAACCGAACAGCAAATTAAATATTTTAGGAAGGTTTATACTTTAATTAATTCTTTTTATTTGTACATAACGTTTTCTTCACTAAATTAATATGTTTGTTCATTGTCTATGCATTGTAATTTTTTTAGTGGAACTCCCTTAGATAATTATATTAAATATAGATTTTGGTTACTTACAGTTTAATTAATATAATTAAATGTAACAAACCTAGAATTTTTAAAGTTCCTAAAATGTTATTTTCATATGAAGGATATACTAACATATGCATTGGTATTTATTTTAAATGCATACATGACTTGTTTTAAATACATACGTGACTTTTATTAGTAACGATATTTTTTTATTATATTAATTAAGAAAACGGTGTTAAAAAGTAAAGAATTTAATTACCAATAGAAAAGATACTTACATAATTGACGACAGATGATAACTAGACAAGTTCTGCATTTAAAAACGGTAGCTATATAGATATTAAATAATAAATGAATTTACGTCTGTTGAATGAATTTCACATGAATACGCACAAGGCTTAGTCAAACAGGAAACATGCAAGGGAGAAAAATACAGATGTGTGCTATAACGAACAGTGTATTTCACTTACACTTGAATGTGACCCGTCAGGTATTTGGAGAGCCTTGCAACCCTGTTGACATACCCAAGGGCACGTTTATACATGGACGTAAACATATTCTGCGTTTCACTCTTTTATCTTTTTCTAACATACATACATACATACATGCATACGTACAAACATATATATACTTGAGTTTTGTTTAGTATAATTGCACCTGCTTTTTGGAAAAAGCACGTGTGCAACGGGCGAATAACTAATTGATTAAGAGTGTCTAAGCACCTGGAAAAAACATATGGCAAGACGATAATAACATGTTTGAGAAAAGTTTATAGAGATATGCAATATACATACATATATTCAAATAGTATTGCAGTATTTAAATGCATATATTGCACATTTTTTAATAACATATATGTCTATGAATGAATAAAATTTTATTTAGAAATGTATATATATATATATATATATATATATATATATATATATATATATATATATATATACACTGACGCACATAACTCATGACATACATAGGTAACAAGAAATTTATTGATATAATTCAATGAAGTCGTTTAATTAAAAAAAATATATTCAATTGAAAATAAATATAATATTCATTATATTTATTTTCAATTAATTTTTTTTTTTTAATTTAACGACTTCATTGAATATCAATAAATTTCTTGTTACCTATGTGTGCCATGACTTATATGCGTCAGTGTGTATATATTATATATATATATATATATATATATATATATATATATATATATATATATATATAGTGTATATGTACATATATTTTTAAAACACATTTAAAAATGAAATGGAAAATATTTGTTTTTTCAATGAATAAATATTTTTTTAAGAAAAATTATTTTGAATATAGAAACACATATTGCTATATATTTTTATAATATTATTATTTCAGAATATATATATATATATATATATATATATATATATATATATTTATATATGATTTTTTATTATTTACAAATATATTTTATTATTATTATTTTTGAACAAAATTTAATTAAATTTTATTCGAATTATGATAGGCTCAACTCAAATAAATTATCATTCCTGATGAAATAATATGAAATGATGCTATTGCACAAGATATAAAAAGTGTTCAATAACCACTTATTGTTCACTTCATTAAGTTAATGCGCATTTTGATAGCCATACCATTATCATCAAAGTAGATGTATTTTTTTATCTAAGTGTTGACATAGATTTTGTTTTTATTTTTACAAATAATTATAATAAAATAAACAAAATTATAAAGACTGTTAAATAGTTATAGTTATATATATATATATATATATATATATATATATATATATATATATATAAACAGTTATAATAAAATAAACAAAATTATAATTTATTCTATGTAATCTCTTAAATTTGTTCTTATATTTTTACTATTAAACGACATATTAATTTATAATTTTGAAATTATGTTTTTCTTTATACACCATCTCGATTATGACGATGAATAATCATCATAACAATCAGGATTTTTGACACAATTACTCTAAATAGTCAGTTGGATATTATATGTTTTGACACTGTGATAAATTCAATTTAATAAAAATACATAAATCATTTACCTCTAACATTATATGATTTTATAAAAATGTTCAATAATTATTTATTGCTCACTTTATTTTCCGATGCGTATTTCGGTGCTAATGCCATTATGACCAAATTGTTACATAATAAAATATAATCTGATTATAAAATCTTTTATAATATAGCACTTTGACAGTGATAATATTGTCATAGAAATGTGTATCAATGAATAATATTAATAATAAGTAATTGTTGAATACTTTTATAAAATCTTATGTTCTTGCAGGTGAATGATTCATTTATGTTAAATCTTTGCTGGAACTACATCCAAATCATTCTTTCAGATTTTATGTCAAAGATATTTCAATTGTAATAATTATATTGGGGATAATAATTAGTTGGTTTCTCGTTTCTTTCCTCATTGCAGTGTTATAAAAATTATTTATTATTTTTAGTATTGTTCAGAATTTATGTTTTTGCTATCCAGTATCTTCTAGTCTAGATCCATAATTATTATTTATAAATAATGTTATTATTTTAGTTTCAAATAGAATTTAAACATCGTTAAATGTTATTCTATTATCCTGAGGATTGTAAAATATACTTTTTTTAAATAAGTAGTTTTGTGATGAATCAGAGAGACGACAATTTAAGATTTTTTTCTAAAAACGGATAGTTTTAAAAAGTAACTTCATTCGCATTGAAAAATTCTCGAAAATAATACTATTCGTAGATTAATAAACAGTAACCATAAAGTCTTTTTGATGGTCTTTAATTTTTCAGTGTTTTGAAATTTTATTATTATCAATTTGTTTTACTAATCGTTAACATTTCATTGATTATTCATAAAAGAAATAGGTGTTTTAATTTCAAAAAACAACAAAAATAAATCCATTTATTGCACTTTTTAGTTTTTGTATTTATTTATAATACAAAACAATAATTATATTGTATTATCAGCGTTTATGTCTTTCACGATCAATTGTATTGTTTTATGAGAGTTTACATTAAAATTTTTCTTCAATTTATCTTTATAAATAATAACAAAACATCCTCACTCTCTCTTTTCTCAAGAGCCGCTGTGAAATTACACCGAATTATACTACCATCAATACAAGTTTTTTTGAATCAATTCTACTCAGTATACTTAAAAATTCTTCACATATCCTTTAGTTTGATAACATTATAAACTGTTTGAATAATATTACGATCAATTTTTAACTTGTAAAATACTTTTATACATAATTAATTTTTAAGATAGTTACCATAACTAAAGATAATTTTAAAAAATAAATGAAAGAAAAATTAAAATTAAAATGATGTATGATATAAACAAAAAAAAAATTAAATCCTGTATTGACAATAATAATTTTCATTATTTTGTCATTATTAATCTCATATTAATAGTATTAAACTTTACAAGAAAGTGCAAGTTTTTAAAATGTTCTATATAAAAATATTTTATATTTTTAAATGATTGAAACGATTGAGTCATTGTTTTGTTTCTACTCAATATAACATTTTGATTTTTACTTTTTTTTGAAAAAATAAAACTTAATTCAAGTTGTGTATTCATATTTTAAGACTTATTCTAAGCGAATTAAAATGAGCACAAATAACCGTTATTACATTATTATTAATTAGAAAATAATAAGATATTGTGTGTGATAACACACATATACTATTTTTCGATATATAAATCACCTTTACCTCTTCTTTACTTCATAATTATTTAATTGAACTTTCACATGTGTCAAGTTCCTATAGCAAGGTCTTTTACAAAATAATATTTCATTGCATGTAGCTTATCATTAAAACAAATCCATACTCGAGAAAAAACTCAACAAACAACCATATACTTAAATTCTCTAAAAGTCATTTTGTTGGCAATAAATAAACTCGGTCAGATAGCACCGAAGATGAAAAAAAGTAAAACGTTTGCTCATAAATTCTCTTAGTTGCCATAGACACAAAAGTAATACTGGCTAAAAATCAAGTGGACGCCATTGTCGTCGCTGGATACATTTTTTCTGCATCGCAGCGACCCACGCTTAATTTCCTGCCCGTATCTAAACATAGACATTTTATTGGCTCGAAACGAGATTTAAGTTTTAAATCTATGTCGCCTTTAATAGTACCACAGTTCATCATTGTATTTTATGTTTAGTGCTTTTTTTCCACCGAATAAATCATTCTTTTAAATATATAATTATACGTCCGTACAATAACAAGCCACGCTGTTATTTTTAAATATTATTCTGCATTATTATTTTTATCGTTGCAGAGTTCTAGTTACATTGTAGTCAAAATTAATTGAAGATGTGTGTTGTTTCTAGTTTGCTATCATCGAACAGGTGTAAAATTGAAACTTGTTTAGTAAATTGTTTGAGAATGAACGACGCAAATAGGTATATTATTTCTATGCTTCGATTGAATTGTGAGAAGGTTTTATTCGAAGTTTTTATTCGATGAGAATTTATTTTAAACAGAGATAAATCAAATTCAAACAAGATGTTCTTAAAATAAACATTATTATGAAATATTAAACGTATTTTTTCTATTTTTCAATATTTGAATAGCTGACAGTACTAACTTAGTAGATTTTTTTGTGAAAATTCTGTGATGGTTATGTTTTTTTTAAAGACATAAGGGTATTACCTCAATGTTTAACCTGAAATTTGAAGGGAGAATTTATATATATATATATATATATATATATATATATATATATATATATATAATATTTCTATACAATTAGAAAGATAACAATTTTTAGTCTATGATTTCTATATAACTTGAATTTACATTAAATTTTGTTTGCAATCAAACATATTGTATACAATGTAAGTGGTTGTAGGGAAAATCTCACTCGTAATTAATAATTAATTTAAATAGTACGTATCGATTACTTATCGATAAATTTCATAATGCACTTATAAGTACACATGGGTCTCTTTTTATGCGGTAAATACTTCCGCAGAAAACCGCATTAAAAAAAATCATACAAAAAAAGACTTAACTTAGATTGAAAAATTAGGGATACGTTCCGTAATTTTTAAAAACCGTATGAAACCAAAGTAACAAAGTGAAATTACTATAAAATTCGCATAAAAAGATCAGGAAATAAAGAATTCTTGAAAAAATTTCAAATATCTGAAAAACATTGATACAAAACAAAGATTTTTTACTTTATTTTTTTATTAACTATTTAATTTTATTCAAAGCAATATGTATATATGTGTAATTTATTTTACATTTTTTCATACATATTTGAAAATATGCTATTTGAAAACCGCTTAAAGGAATTTTTGAAAAAAAATTCGCATAAAAAGATACTAAGAAGAAATATGAATCGCATTAAAAAAATCGCATAAAAAGATACTAAGAAGAAATATGAATCGCATAACTTCAAAATTACATTAAAATAATTCGCACAAAAATATACCCAGGTGTACTTAATTTTTTAAAAAATAATTTTAAAGTTCAGAATATTAATAATATTCATTTATTCAAAAATAATAAATAATCAAATAAGAACTCTTCTCTTATTATGTATTTCAATTCATGAAAATTGTTTTAGTGTTCGTATAATGAAAAATCCAAAAACGTTACAAAAAATCATGATGATTGAACTCAAAAATGATTATTTATATGCAAAATGATTACTTTATATGCAAAATAATGAATATATTTAATAATAGCATAGTTAATAATAACATCAAAAAATAAACACATTCATTTTATTTTATCTAAAATTATATAACAAATATTATAAACATAAATGAATGTTAGTGTTACATTGTAAATTATTTAGTATGTAGAAAATATACTAGATTAACGTACGAGATTAAGGTAGATTTACGAATAAAAATCTTTTAGAAAAATCTTATCGCTAAAATTCATTTCAATAATTATTCAAACAATAAATTTATTTCATTCTTATTAGACACTCTAAAATATCAGGTAACCCAATAAAGATTGTATGTATGTAACAATGTTACAAACATACAATATATCTTCTATATTTTCGTATAGAATACAAAAATATTCTTTGATACGATCATATAATAACAACGTACAATATTCACCATGTATTATCATTAAATAAATAGAGTGCTAACATTAATAATAAGATGAATTATTATTGGAATTAATTTACGTAGAAACTCTAATCACCTGTTTGCAAACACACTGTTCGCGTACCAACAACCTCAAATTGAAAACCGAAATCACGTGGTATGTAAAAACGAATAATAACACTTCTATCGACAAATTCTAGGAAACCGGTTTACCCCATTTGTGGAAAATCAATAAATGGCATGTACGTAGTATTTAGATGCAACGTGGCCAATTTTCCGGGTATGTGACGAAGCGTCGTATTTTACGGAGAATCAAATTTCAATTACTGTCATATAAACCGAAACATACAATAATGAAATTAATTTTGATGTTGGATTAGCTCACAGGAATTATACGAATAATGTCCACATTTTAATAAATTCAGTTGGTGAACGTGACTCACTGAAATAATCACTAATACACTGTTTAATTGTAGCATATTCAATTTTGAATTGTTTAGTACGTATTATTTTTATTTATATGTGCACGAGTTTATATATATATATATATATATATATATATATATATATATTTTCGTACTAAATAGAAACATTTCGTATAAATAACTTTATTACATAAGATTTCTTTTTAAATATTTTCACGATTCATTTAATTTCATTTTTATATTTAAAAAGTAAAATAATCATCATTTTCTAATTTGAATGAAAATTATTTAAATGAATTATTGTATGAATTTCTTGAAAAATGTAAACCATAAATAATTATTTTAAAAAATGAAACAAAGGCATTCTCTTCCATAAAAAATGCTAGGTTGTATGTTGCATTTCTAACTAGCAAAACCGTATCTCCTAATAATGATGAGGTCATTAAAATGCATATTAGCGAATGAAATATGAGCAATACTTAATTATTGTATATTTTCATAAAATTGTTTTGTGTAGGGGTAAATTGCTTATTTGCATAAAAGTGAAATAATCGTAGCGTCAAAATTATAATTACCTTTAAATAATAGACCTTTAAATTTTTTAAAATATATTTGAAATAATAATTGACTATCTTAAATCAAAACTAAATCAATTAAGTATACTGAAGTGAGTACAAGAAAATAGACTGATTTGACTAGTTAGCTTTTACTATGCTGAAATATATTTTTAATCTAATAGATAACAATGTACAAAATTGAATACATAGTATGAATATTTCATATTCAATACAAAATGTATTTATTGTCATATAACATAAGAAGAATTTTAAATTAAATTATATTAATTTGAAAAATTATTTTCATATATATTAATTATTAATTTAAATAATTTGTTGAAACCAAATTCAAAACTTCAAATTTTCTACAAAAACGTCTATAGATAAAATTCTATTTACAATAAACTTGATAATAAAAAAATCTATATGTATAAGGAAAAAGCGTAATTTATTAAATCACTTATTTTTTGTGACATTGATAAAAAAAATGTTGTATAGTTACTTTGTTCCATAATTCTAAATTAAATACTGTGGAAATAAAAAATATATAAAAAATACATATGTGTAATTAAATTATATATATATATATATATATATATATATATATATATATATATATATATATATATATATATATATATATATATATATCAATTACGTACAGCTGTAGGATATAAAATTAAATAACGACCGAGATTTACCCTAAAATAACAAAACTTCTAGATTAATTAAATACTTTAGCCATCATACATATCTCCCTCTCATCTATTTTAACGATAACTTAGCAAATTTTTGTGGACACGACGTTAT
The DNA here is from genome assembly GCA_029203775.1 of Neoneuromus ignobilis. Lineage (NCBI taxonomy): Eukaryota > Metazoa > Arthropoda > Insecta > Megaloptera > Corydalidae > Neoneuromus > Neoneuromus ignobilis. The sequence goes on from CP092087.1 coordinate 40,121,877, forward strand.
GCATACAAATTTGCATTCCCGAAGAGATTAACGTACCTAAAACATTACACCTAGCTAATGTTGACTACTCACGAAACATGAATACGTCATAGAAACATACATATCTTCGCGTAGACCAGTTCAGAAATGTCTATGTTCATACATAATATTTTCATTTTATATATATTAAGAAAATAATTAATTAACATTTAAATAAAACTCAGAAAATTTATTTTTTTTATAAAACAATACGAATTATCATTTCAATACTCTAAAATATAATATTATAAAAGTGTTCAATAATTACCTAATGTTCACTTTATTTCTTTATTAGTTGATTTACATTTCGACGATCTAACAATGATGTCCATACTATCATAGTTAGAACGTTCTATTATATAGAGACATACAAATGTGACGCCTAGATTTGTATTTTACTAAAAAGAAACTATAGACCAGCTATACACATGTTTCTTTTTAATAAAACACAAATCTAGGTGACACATTTGGAAGACCCTATACAATTATATTTTATAATACAACGTTTTGACAATGATGATGTAGCAATCGAAATGCACATCAACTTATAAACAAATAAAGTGTATAATGAATATTTAATACTTATATCTTTTGGTATTGAAATGACAATTCATTTGTGTTAAACAGTTTGTATAATCGAAGTTCGTACAATTTTGGGACAAGCCGTGTTCTTTCTTTTTAAATAATTAGCGATGGATTCAAATCATATGTTTACTCGTACATGCTTTTAGATTGAATAAATTAATAAAATTATATATTGATTGATCTCTGTCATATTTTACATTACTACTCAATAACTGACTACATAAAAGTATAAAAAAATTAAATCTATGGTATTTGATCAATATAGTTCGGTTGACAATATAGTTCGGTATTGTAATTAAATATTTTTTTATAAATGAATTCGTCTTAATTTTGAAGAAATATCCAATAATGATTTATTATTCAATCCGTGTTTCTTTTTTCTCTTACCTATTATTTCTTGGTGTTTTGATGTAAATGAGAAAAATTAACAATAAATAATTTTTAATTATTTATGGGTGTTCTAGATTAAAAAAGATTTTTTTAAGAAAATAAAATTCTTAATTTTTTCCACTATATTATATTTAATTAATTTTCCATGTTTGTTTGTTGTAAACTAAATTTTATTCTAATATTATAAACACACAAATACAGACAAAAATTTCTTTATTACAATATTATTCAAATATATAACTACCATAAACAGATTAAAAGGTAAAAAACTGATTATATAAATTATGTAATAACATTTCACAGTTCAGTAAAGAAACAAGATCACAACTAAAACTTGTTTTCATAACTTAATAACTAAAATAAGTGATAACGTAAATTCTTTGTCAACAAAAGTTTTCGGAAATTTATATTAAATTTAGATAAAACTTTTATAAGAACTTAACAGGATTAAATGTAGAAGCATTTGTCCTTTAAGAACAATGTATTAAATATAAAATAAAAAATATGATAAATATGTTTATAAGAAAAAAAACTTGATATCAAATTCCATAATACTAAAATTAAATAACTAATTTTTACTAATAAAATTAAGTTCAAAAATAAAATAGTTATTTTATACCTAGCTATTTAATTATAATTATTTTAAATAATATTTAATTTGCAAATAATATTTATAGAAACATACACTATATATATATATATATATATATATATATATATATATATATATATATATATATATATATATATAATACATATAGAATATTCACACTACCATTAATTGAAATACTGATTCACTTTATTAATATATTTTTTTATTTTTCGTTATCTCAATTTAAAGTTAATACATTCTAAATACAATTTTTACAATATTCTTTCATTATATTTCATACAAAAAGAAATCAATAAACAAGTAACTGTCAAATTACTTTATTCTTTCTTTTATATCACTAATAAAAATGTGCAAGTCAATACATAAATTCTCTGTCGTATCTCACTGTCATTGTTTCTATTTCTTTTAATATTATATTCTTTCTTTTCTTCATTTGTACGCTTTATAATTGAAAATTGTTTTCATCATGAGATCGAATATTAATCTTAACATATTAAATGGTATATTCTTTTTCATATTCATATCATATATATATATATATATATATATATATATATATATATATATATGTGTGTGTGTGTGTGTGTGTGTGTGTGTATGTGTGTTTGTGTGTATGTGTGAGTGAGTGATAGTTCATTGGACCCATAAAATTGTTGAGGTTAAATTATTTCTTTTATGAAAATAAAAAATCAGGTTTTTATCATAAACAATATGTTCGACGCTGATCATTATATTCTATTTTGGAAATAACAATATAAGAAATAAAATAATGATTAATCAGTAAAATATGTAACCAGATACTAAGATTCTCTAGTAACAGTCGCACTCGCGCACGCAGTTAGAAATACACCGAGAAAATTCGTTTGAGTCTCAAAAAAACTGACCCCATGGTTTCAAATAACACGCAGTTTGTTAGTTCACGTTTATTAATTAACCACTTGCGCTGGAATGACGTGCTATGCACGTCAACTTCTATCTGTATCAAATGCCGATAAGACGTACATAGCACGTCGTGTGATTTTTGCTAAGTTAAAATAACATCGGAGTTTAGTTAGCAAGTGTCACACTTCTGTTTTGAAACCATACAAGTGCATTTTTGTAGAAGTTCATTAATTTTAAATATTTTCATTGAATACTAATCAAGTAACTATAATACACAATATTTTTTTTATTATTATAAAGAACTATTTTATCCAAGAATTATTTTATTCTGATAATATCGCATCAGAAAATGTTGTACTGAATTTATGTAGACCTTTAGTTGATTTTGGACACACCCTCTTTTTAGATAACTGGTATTCGTCACCAAAACTGTATCGGAAATTATATTTGCAAAAAATTAATACTATCGTAACAGTCAGATCTAATAGAAAGAATATGCTAAAAGATCTTGCAGCGACAAAATTAAAAGCATTTTAAGTTCTTTCAAGATCTTGCAATGGTATCTTAACTGTAAAATAGAAGGGCAAAAAAGATATATATTTATTTTTTTTAAAACATTCCAAAACAGAAATGATTACAACAAAAAAGAAAAAATGTAGAAATTATACCGACCAAAATGGAAACATTACAAAACCTAATATAATTTTAGATTATAATGATAGTATGGATGGAGTAGACCTGCAAGATAGCTACTTATCATCTTTTCCTTTAATGAGAAAATTTGCAGAGTTACAGAAAAATATTCTTTTATCTAATGAATGTGGCATTTTTTAATATCTATATTCTATTCGGTAAAATAACAAACGTACCAAAACTCAAGAAATACCCCTTTTCAAAAATTATTAATATTATTAATAAATTTATTAATCAATTTAAGAGTTTTACTATAATGTTAATGTGTGTTTAAAACTTTATAAAAAAATATTTCAAATGCCAACACGCTGAAAATTGCTTTGGACGAGTTTACCACGCGCGCATGTTATTTAATTGCCAGCGCAAGTGGTTAATTAAGTTCTATACCATGTGGTATAAGATGGCTAATCTTAAGTATGTCAGAAACATGACAAATGAAAAGATTTTAACAACAATAATTAATTTTGCTGAAAAGAAATGAAAATAAATATATAACACATTTCTTGTAAGTAACTTATTGGTAAGTTGGTTAAATACCATTTTGGATTCCAGTCTCTGAGATTTCTAATAATAAATATCTCCTATTTTATATATATACATACATATATGTGTATATATATATATATATATATATATATATATACATATCATTATTATTATCATCATTAGACTCTTTTTATTCACTACTAGATGAAGTCCTATCCCAAAACATTTCATCTTGAGCGACCCAATGCCTTTTTTTTAATTTCACTTCAATGGTTTTTACATGTCTGTACCCCATCTATCTATTGGCTTCTCTCAACCTTTTTATATCTCTGAATCTTTAATCAATTATCTATCTTATCTATAGAAGACCTTCTCTTCTTTCTATAGGACAGAATCATTTCGATTTTAAATTTGTCACTTTTGCTATAATGTCCATAATTTTGGTGTTTTCTCTAATCCACTAATTTCTCTTCTTATTTTTATGTGTTGATCGTAATATGCACCCTTCTTTACTTCTTTGGGTTGTCTAGGTCATTAAATTATATTAGTAATTAAAATTCATGTTTCACTATCATAAGTGAAAACAAGTAAGATATATTAATCAAAAGTCTTGTCTTGCTATTTGACAAACCCATTTTCATTTTAAACTTGTTTTTTCTCTTGTTATATATGTAGATGAATTTATAATATTGGTTAACCCACTTTTAAATAAAAACCTTTTTCCAAGTTTTTTGATTCAAACAATTTATTGTCTTCTTTTTTTACAAATTTCTAAAAAATCGAAATATTTTTACTTCAATTGTCAGTCAATTCCTTTTATCTTTTGTCATTTTTGTTCTCAACTAATATTTGATGTTTACCAGTGAAACATTTCTTAATTCTAACTATTATTACTATTATTTAAGAAAACAAGAATAATTTCAAAAAAGATATTTAATATGTTTTTATATTTATCGAATAAATACATTAACACGTGTATTCATTCCAACATTTTAGAAAATAATAAGATATTATATTTTTCCTTCACATTACCAATTTATTTCCGTAAATGAAAAGAAATATTAAAGATGTTAAAAAAGAACTTGTTCATCAGGAAACACAGTTCTGTTATGTTTTTATAAAAATACAAACTTTAAAAATATCATTTTATACATAAACATGACATTTAATTAACACTTATAGTGGAAAAACATGCAGTTAAGTAAAAGTAAGAAATGTAGAATAAATTAAATATACATACCTATATTATTAGGAATCTTATCAGAATATTGTAATTAAACAAACTACATAAACAACTTGTTTTAAGTGTTTTCTATATTGATATACTGAAATGTTAATGTATGTTTTATCCAGGAAACAAGACAATCCATTTAAATTACTATAGCATCCACCACCCACAATCACTGCTGTAGGTATTTTTACACATACATATAAAAATAAATAAATATAAATATAAATATATATATATATATATATATATATATATATATATATATATGTAGGTATGTATATAAGCATATTAATATTAAATACGTTTCTGATATATTCACTATAAATGTCAAGGTCAGGTCATGAACTCTTATAATAAACATCTATGGGACAATACTGGAATTAGAACCGATTCTCGGTAAAGTGACAGTCAATTTGACATTTAATGTGCAGTAAACTGACATTTACATGTTTCTATACGAGTTAGGTTTGAAATGAATTCATACATATTTTATGAAGGTGTTAAATTATTGTCTGGGGAATGAACATAAAATTAAAACAGATTAAAATGAACAAAAAATTATAATAGAAATGTAAAATATTATACTACTTTGAATCCAAATTTGAAAGATATATATTTTTGAAAATTATTATTAAATAAAAATTTAAAAATATTAAACAAAGAAGAGTTTCAATAAAAGTGCTTAAATTGATGTTATTTCATTGTAGTGATTGATATTTGAAATTAATAGTCATTATCATCATGTCCTTTGCAATGTAAGATTTTATTCTGTTTTGATTTACTAGAGTTGTCTCAGTAGACCTATATTTCTTCTGTTTGCTGTGTTGTATTTGGTATTTTATTTTGCCTAATATGTGTACTTTTTTTCCATGTATTTCATTACTCGGTCTTCTAAATATGTGATATAAATCCAATCAGCCCATACTGCTCTTCTTAAAAATTGAAATAAAAGGTAAAATAAAATTCTACTAATAAAGAAACCTTTGAATTATTTTTTTTAGTAATTATGTATAGTTTCTGGCACATTTTTTATACAAACTTATTTTTTGGATTTTTCCATTTTTTCGAAATTTTCTTCTTTAAAATAATACCATTTTATATGAAATACTAAATTTAAGATATGAAATCACTTACAAAATATATTTAACATAAATGATTTATTAATATTTATATATATTAATATTTACATTTATATATATATATATATATATATATATATATATATATATATATATATATATATATGTATGTGTGTGTATATATATGTATGTGTGTGTGTGTGTATGTGTGTGTGTGTGTGTATGTGTGTGTGTGTGTGTGTGTGTGTGTATGTGTGTGTGTGTGTGTGTGTGTGTGTGTGTGTGTGTGTGTGTGTATGTGTGTGTGTGTATGTGTGTGTGTGTATGTGTGTGTGTGTGTGTGTGTGTGTGTGTGTGTGTATGTGTGTGTGTGTGTGTGTGTGTGTGTGTGTGTGTGTGTGTATGTGTGTGTGTGTTCATTTTAGTGTGAATACTATATTTATGAATAAATTTGTGTTTGTTATTTCAATGAAATTCGTTTTTAGTATGCAATAATTTGTCTCACGTACAATAATTCCCAAATTATTTTTAAAGTATACTTTAGCTATCAACAGAAATCAATTGATATTTTTTGATAAACCATTTTATTAAATATTAACTTTAATACCTTAATCCTTTGTATTATTACAGAAATATAGAGTCATCAAAATGCGATGCTTAGATTTGTGTTTTATTAAAAAGAAACAAAACAAACTATACATATGTTTTTTTATACACCACTCTATACACACATGTTTCTTTTTAATAAAACACAAATCTAGGCGTTATAATTGTATGTCTTTATATAATTGTTTGTCTTTATATATTCATAAAACAAAAATCAGTTCGAAACAATTCAAATTTGTGATTTGAATGATCATCAAAGAGATCCATAATGAAATATATAGTTTCTAATTGTGTTTTGAAAATATTTTTAATTTTGTTTTAAACTATAGACTTTTTTGAAAATTGTACTCGGAAGAAAAAGTTTTCTGACATACTTCAACCTACTTTAAATTTATAAAAAATATTACATTTTATTTAAAAAATAAAGGACGACATTTTTCAATTTTTGAGCAGTGTTACAATTCATATATATATATATATATATATATATATATATATATATATATATATATATATATATATACACCCGTCCATCAATTTACGCAGAGTATCCGTTCCACATGGATTTGTTTTACGCGAATGAAAATCGCATAAATTGAGTCTGTCAGTACAATAGAAAAAATATTGGAAATAAAAGCTAGTAAAGTTATAAAAACGCATATTTATTTCACATAGCTTAACAAAAAAATAATGACGTTTTAGAAAACAAAAATAGATAAATTTTATTCGGTGTCACTATCGCTACTGTAATTCAAAACAATCAACCTTTTATATATTTATATCGTGCTTTTATATGTTCAAGTAAGAATTTGCGTCACTCTGATATATAATAAATTCCATGAAAAATTATATAAAATGAAATCTATCTGACCGCGTATAAAAAGTGCCGCGTAAATAGAGGTATAATTTACCGCGTAAAAAAACTCGCCTAAAAAAGTCTCGCGTAAATTAAGGGACGGGTGTATATGTGTGTATATGTATATATATATATATATATATATATATATATATATATATATATATATATAATGATACTTAAAAATACTTTTTTGTTTGACTTAATTTTCTTAGTTCAACTGAAAAAATAACAAGATAGCATACACATATGTAATTAATTGAAATATAAACAAAATTTTCGAAAAATATCTATAAAATCAATCTTACAATTTAAAATTAGTTTTAATTATAATCTGATTGGTTCAGTAACAAAAAAAAATTAATGGTCTTAAATTATAACAATATTATAAAAATAATAATAAAACGAATCACATTCAAACGTAATGACCAATAAAATATTAATACAAGATACTAATTTGAAAGTGAAATTAATTAAAAAATAAACTAAATTGGTAATCAGACTTTAAGAAATGTAAAAAAATTCCAGAATTGTTACGGAAATGTTCAAAATGTGTAGAAAAATTCCATATGAGTATTATTAATTTGCAATTAAAATCCTTTATGTGAAATACAAAAAGCGCTACTACGACTGTTCGTTTTTTATTTAATTATATTAATAATTCTCATTCTTATTTTGGAAATATTAATATGTATGTGTATATATATATATATATATATATATATATATATATATATATATATATATATATATATGTATGTATGTATGTATGTATTAATATTATAAATATTAATTGGATGTAGTAACACTAATCGGTTTATTCATTATTTATATGTCAGTTAAATTTTATTACAGCTAATACAACAAATTTAACTAAAAAGAGATAACGTTAAAATAAATATTATTTTACAATCATTTGTCAAATCACGTATAATTAGTGGATAGAGCCACTTCCAAATAAATAATAAAAATAACGAGTTTCGGGCGAATCTCTACGAAATGATAAATTATAACGGAATCCAATTAAAAACGAAAACTTGAAATGGTCGAAACTAATTAAGAACGTAAAAACTATAGTAATATAAGTATAATTTAGATTTACATTCCGTCAATTTATCATCAATGTGCGGTTAGCGTATCAAGTTTTGTCGACGTATCATCTTTCTTGTAATGAATATTTATGTTTGTATGTAGATATGTGTTTATATACAGTTTTGTTTACTGAAAACATGAAGAAAACTTATGGGTTATCATTAATTAATGTTTAAATTAAAAGGCAATATGTATTTTTTAAAAGAATATACCAAGATTTGACTTCTAATTTGTTGTTAAAAATATATACTTATTTTATTTTATATCTTTACTAATAACTTCTTCATTTATTTGACATAAAACACGAAAATTCTTCTATTCATTTTTCTTACAATCTTAGAAATAAAAATATAGGATGTTTAAAAATATTTTACTTATATTCTGAAAACTGAATTATTTTTGCATAAGAAAACGCATTATATAAAGCGTTTATTCAAATCAATATATATATATATATATATATATATATATATATATATATATATATATATATAATATATATATTAGGGGTACCGGACGAAAATGTCGTTTTTTAAATAAAAAGTAAACTTAAATATATATATATATATATATATATATATTATGTATATATATATTTATTTTTTTATACATAGCCGCGAAATTAAAAAGACAAAAAGGCGGAAGGGAGATATTTGACAACCTAATATATATTACTATATCAATTATTAATTATATATTTTCCCTCGATAGCTACAACTTTCTTCCATCTTTCTAGTAATTTTAATATGCCATTTGCATAAAAATCTTTTGATTTGGATGAAAAATAGACATCGAGACCCGTTTTCACTTCTTCGATATTCTTAACATTTTTGTCGGATAAAAAGTACTGCATTGATCTAAATAAATGGCAATCCAATGAAGTAAGATCGGGTGAATATGGTGGATGAATAATTACATTCCATTCATATTTTATTAATTTATCCCGAGTAATTTTAGCTGTATGAGGTCTCGCATTATCATGTTAAAAAAATATGTTTCCTCTATTGAATATTCTAGGTCTTTTTACATTAATTGCTTCTTTTAATCGTTCCAGCTGATCACAATAGAACTGTGCCGTTATTGTCTGGCCATATTTAAGAATTTCCTAATGAATAATTTCTTTATAATCCCACTTTACAGACAAAAGGACGTTTTTGACCGTTAAGTTCAGTTTCGGCGTTGCCAGTGGTACCTGCCCGTTAAAAAGCCACTGTTTTTTACGACATCGATTCGAGTACATAACCCACTTCTCATCCCCTGTCACAAGATGTCGAATAAATGTTGAATTTTCCGCTAATTTTATTAATTCTTGGCACATTCGAAACCGTATAGATTTGCTTTCATCACTTAAATGATGCGGTATCCACACACCATGTTTATGAATCTTGCCAATTATTTTTAAATGTTCTTGCACACTAGACCAAGAATATCAGAGTGTATCTGCTATTTATTGAATAGATTTGGTCGGATTTGCTTCAACTTCAATACGTAACACCTCATTGTCCAGTTTCACTACCCTCTCACTTCGAGGTTTAATTTTTAAGTCAAATTGTCCACTTCGAAATTGTTTGAACTATCTCTAACACATTGCCGAATAGTCAATATGTCCCCGGAAATGTCCCAAATTTTTTTTGTCGCAGTCGTTGCATTACTTTTTTGATGAAATTCGTATAACATGCAATTTCGTAAAAATTGATTATTTGGCACAAATCCTTCCATTTAAAATAGGGCGCAAAAAAAATGTAATTTCTTTTGAAAGTTGTACTTTAGATGTCTACCAATTAATAGCAAAAGAAATATGTGTTAATAGATCGACAGCCGAAACACAACTGACCATTGAAAAGGACGATATCAAAAAACGACATTTTCATCCAGTACCCCTACTATATAGGGTTATATATAGGCTCATCCAAATGTGACGCCTAGATTTGTGTTTTATTAAAATGAAATAAAAGAAAAAATACACATGTTTTCCTATACACCACCATATACACATGTTTTTTAAATAAAAACAATTTAGGCATCATATATATATATATATATATATATATATATATATATATATATTTGGTTGAGACAAAGTCTTCTCTTTTCATTTCATACAAAATGAGGGTCGTTTGATAAGTAAGGTAAATTGATTTATTGTTTAATTTAATCAATTAATTAACTTAATTAAATTTTTCAATTTAGTTTTTCTTACTTTTTATTGCGACCAAACTTATCAAACGACCCTCGTGTATATATATACATACATACATACATACATACATACATACATATACATACATATATATATATATATATATATATATATATATATATGTATATATATATATATATATATATATATATACATACATATATATATATATATATATATATATATATATATATATATATATATATATATATAAACGTAACAACAAAGTTTCACACAATGATTTTGTAAACTAAGAGTTCTCTTTATGTCAGTTAAATTTAAGCTGTGGTCAATTTTTGATAAAATTAAATTTTTATTTAGTAATATATTTTAATTGGTAGTTATATAGTGAATTCAGAAACGAATTATACCAACAGAAGATAAAAAATATCCGAATTCATCCTAAGTATAAAATAATGTATCTTTTTTAATAACATATCTCTTTTTCAGACTTATTTCATATTATTTTATATGCATGTTTAATAAAAATACTATCTACATTAAAAACAATATGAAATTTATTTAGAATTTGTTGAACATTCTCTAATATTTTCAAAATCAATAGCTATTAAACAATTTATATTAAAAACATATTCAAATATAATTCATATATCAAAAAATATATTTGTTTTAAAATACCGCAGCTAATGAATATAATAATATTTTTCGATTTTTATTTTGAATAAAATTTATATATCAAGTTTGTTTGCTCTGTTCTTGTATATGCAATTACATGTCATCCATTTGTACGGCAACATAACAAATTAGAGCGACGTGAACAAGTTAATAATTACTGTATTTAACGTGCGTTGATTGCATCTACAATTATTACAATGCGCTATTTTAAAATATATTGCTTGCCGTATAAAGACGTTTTATAGATTGTACTAATTTTCAATGCTTGCTATCAACAGAACATAAATATCTGTATGAATATTTTTGAATAATCTTTATAAATGTTGTACGTTACATAGAGCATTATTTATACTTGAGGAATAAAAAAAATCTTCTCAGTATGAACAAAGTAATTACTGGTAATATTTATATTAATCATTTATTTTTGAATGTAATCACTTTTGAGTTCTATACATATACATAGTTATTTAATTTTTTAATAAATATATATACATATATATATATATACATATATATATATATATATATATATATATATATATATATATATATATATATATATATATATATATGGGGTGGGGCAAAGTAGACAGACGGTAGACAGTAGTAAAGAATATTAAATTATAGTAAGTAAGGAAATATATGTCTAAACCCTTCAGTCTCATTTGAGCCATCTATAAAAACGTACATTCACTCGAGTTCAAAATAAAATATACGATGTATATATGATATAAAAGTATAATTATCTTAACGTAAATCATTTTAAATGATATTATACTTTCATTAAATAATCATATTTATGTTGAAACCAAATAATAAAAATAAAACTATTATCCAATTATCGTGAAAAAAATTGCATAAATTGTTCAAAACCAACTACATAATGATAAAATTATTTTTCTAGATTTAAATTTTTGAGCATACTTTTTGATATTTATTAACCATTACTTTTTTCATTTAATGAAAAGTTATAAAAAAGGTATAAAATTTAAAAATTGGATTGAAGAATAGTAGGTAAGAATAAAACAAAACAAATGATGTTTCTAATCAATTAGGCCAGGGTTGCAAAAGAATAATAATACGAGATGAAAAAATTAAAATAAACGAAACCGTCAAAAAATCCACCGTAATTACCACAAGTGTTATGCAATTCTTCAAAGTGAAGAATCAGTGTTATCTGTGAAATTCAATTAAAAGAAACGAACTTAAGAAATAAAGTTTAAAAAATACTTATATATTCATATATCCACTCATTATTTTACATTATTCATTGATATTTATTATACTTTGAGTTATTGATCTTACTATATAAGTACTTTATTTACTATCGTTTTATTGAGTAGTAGCAATCCCTGATGAATCCCACGACTCCACTAGAAATTAAAGTGCCGATCACAAGTGACCGGTATGATATTTAACATTTTAATGAATGAATTCATTTGTACTGGACAAACTAAATGACCAACAGAAATCATGTAAGATAAGCATACATTATTTTCGCACTAAATGCATCGGACTTTTGGTATAAGACGCATATTAGTTCTGAATTTCCTTAAATACGGTAGTTATTTCAAGCATTATCTTGGATACTGATAAATTTAACCTTTATCGGTTGTATGTCACCTCTGACGTGACAGTAAAACTTTGCTCTATCAGTCGTATGTCAAGTGCGAGGTGACAAGATTGAACAAGTAACAACCTCCTTATTGCTGAATGTACACACTGTATGTTTTTACAGATTAATTCTTACTCGATAGCAGACAACACGTTCTGTCATATTTCAGCAATTATTTTACTTATATTATAATCTTTTATTCCTCCAAAAATGCATAAAGAAAACTATAGCAATATGGAAAGTAACAGTGATAGTTGTAGTAAAATATGTGAAAATTTGGAGTAAGTGATTTTAATTCTTGTGATGAAGGGGACACAGTGATACAAGTGTTTTATTTCAATCAAGGAAAAAAAATTGATCCCTATTCAATATTCAAGTGAAGAGGAAAGCGAAATGGAAAGAGAAATTGTTCCTGATTGTGATGAAGATTGAATTGAAATCGACAGTGGCGATGAAGACATTTAAAGTGTAAATATAAATATTTTTATGCACGAAACTGTCTTTTTATATCAAGTAACCTTAGTTACTCTTTTCTTACAATAAGCCCTCAAATATATTTCCGACCTAGAGGAAAGTTAAGTACAAAATGCTAATGTTCGATAAGGGTTAATTCAAAGTTAGCTCTTGACGCGATAGGCGATTTTTTTCTATGTTTTATAATTTCGAATCTAAATCTATATTTTTAACACTGGTGATTGTTCCGATAATTTTAATTTCAGTGACATTGAGGAAGAACTTGTAGTAGTTAACACTAGATTGCCCAAGGAAGTCATTTTGACTGCTTTTTAATTTCAATTAAAAAAACAATTATGTATATAATGACACAATTTCTTAAAATTTTGTGACTTTTTGTACAACATATAAATGCGTTTATTAATAATTGTAGTTACCTCCCCCCTCCTTTATTTCCGGTATATATTTATGTGTTATACCTATATTGCCCAAAAGCAGTCATTTTGACTGCTTGGGAAATTTTAAATAATCAAATGACTCTTATTATTGAATTGAGTAAATTTCTTATATGACCAGTTCGGCTCTGTATTGAAATAAGAGTTTTCATTTTTTTTTCGATTACCGTTACATGATAACATACAAGTACATGATAAATTGTCGATTTGGGCGTATACTTGATAAGTTGCAGTTGCTCAATAAGCTAAAGTAGTACTTGTTATTCGAATCTTTATGCAGTGATATTTGTTCTAACAAGTTGTTTATTTTATTTCTTTTGCGCCCTAAATTCATGAAAGAAATTTCGAATAGAAGTGAGTTATTGGAAAAGCTAACGAACATAAGTGAACAGTGCTCCGATATAGAATCAGATGCAACAAATTCTGAACTATGCTCGTGAAGCCTACGAGGCAAAAATTTCAAACTGAATTATTTATGGTCAGCAAAATGGGGTCCCGAATTTTTTAGAAAAACTATGGCCAGAGAAAAGTTCAAGCAAATCCTATGATTTATTCGTTTTGACAAAAGAACCGAAAGAAGTAGGCGCCTACAAACAAATAAATTTGCCTTGGTTTCGGAAATATGGGACAAGTTCATTGAAAATAGTCAAGCTCTTGCTATCAACCAGGGTAAAATATAACAGTTGAAGAGCAATTATTTCCGTCAAAAGCCAGGTGCAGGTTTACACAGTAATGCCTAATAAACCCAACAAATTTGGCATCAAATTCTGTCTTGCATCAGATGTTAGTAGCAAATATGTTTTGAATGGTTTTCCTTATTTGGGGAAAGATGAACAACGACCATCGTCAATGCTTCTCAGTGAACACGTTGTTCTGAAACTTGTCGAGCCATATACAAGCTGTGGAAGAAATATCACGACCGATAACTTTTTCACTAGCATGTCACTCGCGACAAAATTATTGGCCAAAAAAACAACTCTAGTTGGAACTATTAGAGGAAACAAAAGAGAACTACCCAAAGCAGCCAAACAAACGAAGGATAACATGCCTCGTTTTTCCACTTTGCTATATAAATCAGAGAATTGTGTTCTTACAATGTATAAAAGCAAACCAAATAAAAGAGTAGCTGTTTTAAGTTCTAAGCATAAATTTGTGAAAATTGATAAAAGTAATAAAAAAATGTTACCGGAATCTATTCAATTTTATAACAGCACAAAATTTGGAGTTGATATGGCGGATCAAATGGCCAGAAAATATACAGTAAAAGCTAATTCTCGTAGATGGCCCCTCCAAATATTTTTCAATAATAATGCATAAATTATTTTTTTCCAAGTGAAGTAAATTTTTTTTATTGTTAATATTTACTAATAACTTGTTATATAACTGTAAATAATATAAAAAATATTAAAAATTAATTTTAAACAAATTTCTTTACACATTAGTTATTCTTTCACAATGCAGTCATTTTGACTGCTTTTGGGCAATATAGGTATATACTAAGTTTCAGTCTTTCTAATATTAATTGCTTGTAAATTGAAGTGAAAGAAAAAATATTAGGAAATGTATTTATACACCAACAATAAAATATTGATGTATGGGGAATATTTCATGCGTTGTTTACGAATTTGCTAAAAAAGAAATATGGAAACTACCGAAAATTCTGCATATCGTCATCAACCATGATGCGGTGCGGTATTTGGTCATACCAACACCGCATTTTATTTACTTTTTTCAATTCTTTAGATTTGCTAATCTATGATGTGGAAGGTAAATACTAGTTGGAAGCAATATGCACTGATGTGATGTGCATCTCAATGTGAAACAATATTATTAACAACAATTCTATACGTGTAATGTGAAAGTAATGCTTGCTTAATTTAATATGTATTTTTATGTCTAATGAAGTTAATCAAAATATACAAGTATAAAAAAGAAAACATTATTATCTGAATTTATAAATCAAATATCAAACAATTACTTCAATGAAGTGCGTTACCACAATTAAATTATGTGGATAATAAGTGTATTGCTACAGTGAATTAAAGTTTATAAATTTCTTACTAAATTGATGAGTTTTGAATACATTAGTTAATTAAAAACACATGCGTATTGAAAAAGTAAAAAAATATACATGTTATTATTGATATAAATCCTTGTAAAAAATAATTGTGATTTTTTATAATTTATAATTAATGTTAAATTTTTATTGATATTTTAGAGTTCGTCTTCTTTATTTCTAAAATGTGTCATTTTCAGATAGTCTATTAATACTAATTTTAGTTATGTGCCAATATTATTTCAATTTTATTTTATGTTTGAGAATTTTATTTTATTGTGAGATTATATTTTATGAAGAATATAAATGACGTCGACACAAACAACTAAAATCTTAAAATGAAAAATAAATGACTAAGACAGAACACTAATATACGAGTGGATTAAAAGACTTATCGATAAGTTCCAAGACAATAAAATATAAACACGACAAAATGTAGTTATAAGAAGAACAGTTCAAATATCTAAAATTGTATAAAAAACCTGTAGATGATACACATATCGAAAATAGTCTGAACTTAATTAAAAAAAATAAAACGAAGAGTAACTCTCAAATCTTTATAAAAGAATTTATATACAACAGAATCATAGAATAGAATATAACGAACAACAATTTTGATTCATGCATTATACAAAATAATACGCATCTAAAACAAATTACATAATTGATAGTGAACAAATGTGTAACAATTATATAAATTTAAATTATGGTACATAAATTCGATAGATCTATGTATAAAATAAAGAAAATATTTGAATAATGTTCTTAAAAATAATAATCTGTTCTCAAACTAACAAAGTATCTTTATATTTAAAAAATATAAAATAATAAAAATAATTTCAATCACATCTAAAAACTACAGATTATCCAGTTATAAACAATAGTTGCATCTATCAAATAGAAAATATGTATATATTGGTATTGATAATGTATGATAATAAAGTTTAATCAAAAGTTTGTTATTAATGAATATAAAATAATTTTTACTTACTGGCATGAACATGAACTGCATTAAAACATTGTTTTCAAAAAGATCTTTAAAACAAACATTTCCGGCCATTACGTCTTATATCATCCGTCTGACAAACTCATATTTCACAATTCTCTTAAAAGATTCCTGTACAAAGCTGTTCTGTTACATATAAAGCATGATTAAGTGCACACATATATTCCTGTTCTATTTTCGTTATATATTTCTAGCGTACGTATTACTTTTCACATTAAAAATGATCTATTCGAAATACATGATTGTCTTAAACACGAGTTATTTTTGTTACCGCCGCACTAAAATATTAAAAACAATTCAATATTTACAAATCCGCGACATTTATTTACGATATGATTGTTTTTATTATAATACAATTCTATTGAACCGACCGAAAGTATTAAAAGTGCAACTCTTAATAGAATTGAAAGACTGAATGCAAGGAATAGGGTTTCATAATGGCATGATCTAATCTTACATAATACTTATTATATCCATTACCACATTTTATCCCTTACTACATTTTAGTTTCATTGGATAGGAAATTGTATTTAACTATTTATTTTGGATTAGTATTATGTAATATCTTTATAGCAGTGGTACTAAACATTCTTAACTAAAATAATTGAATCAGTGACTTTAAATTTTTGTAATTGATATAAAATCGTTCATTTCTTTAAAGAAAATTTAGATTCATTTTTCATTTAATATTTATAAAATATCACTTACATAAATCACAAACAGTATAGTTTATTTAACAATTTTTTGATTTTGAAAAAAGTGTTAGTTAAATAAATACTTGATTAATATGTAAATTTTATAAATTAATTCTATTTAGATATTTTTTTAATATTTTCATCTTCATTTATATTTGTTTAAAATATCATTTACACAGATATTACTTATTTATTAAATTATACAAATATTTGTGAAATGTATATATAACTAGAAGGTAATATTTTTTTAAAAAGTCTTAAAATTTTAAGAAGTAAAACATTAAAACGTAATTATTATAATGAATTTAATATTAAACCAATACTTAAATTAAAAAGATTATAATTTGTTATACAAATCAATATATATTTTTTTTTCTTCGTCCTTATTATATCACTATAAATTATGTTTCAACCTGAATTCTTTTCATTTCATTTCTTCGATTAGCTGGTCATATCAGACGTCTTGTAAGTTTATACTCAAAAAAATATTTTAATTCTATTTTAAATAATCTATTCATTTTTAACTGCATTTTTTAAAAAAAATATTAAAAATTCTATTTGTTTTCTATTAATTTTTTTTTCATATTTATAATCGATGCAATTTAGTCAAATATAACCTTACGCCAGTCACAACTGTTTAATTTTCAGTACTTATATTTTATTTTTATATCTTCTATCTTTCTAAGAAAATAGTATATTTACTTTTTAATATTAATAAACATACACTATTAATAATATATTTTTTTAATACTAAATAAATACTAATACATTTTTTCCTAAAAAAAGAATTATTAAATGCATATATATATATATATATATAATTCTAAAGGTCAAACTAAATTCTGACTTCAATACCAATAAATCAAATTTGTAAAAGATGTTCTTAAGAAAAAACAATACAACTAAACGAATGTCGTTATATTTTATAAGTAGTATTGTCTATATTCACTATTACCGGTTTAGCAGCCTGCCTGCCAGTATAAGTGAACAGCCAGAATGCAAATGCGTGAATTCTTATGTAAAAATCTCAGCAACATATCTTTAGTCAGTTTGTTGTAGGCGCATTGTTGTCCCTGCATTCTGTTATAGATGTGCGTGAGACAGAACTAAAAGAATGTCTACACCCTCAATAGTCGTGAATGAAATAAACCTTATTCATGAATTTCTTTAATGATACAATCTATTAATTTGTAAATAACAAAAAAGAAAATGTGGAATGTAAAACGTACACCGAATGTATTTTAAGTGATGATAATTAATACATACATCTTCTATTTTTATTTTTGTTTTTCCATACTTTAGCATAGTGTAAAATTAAGTAGATTAAATTTATGATTAATAACAAAAAAAATAGTGATACATTCCTTGTTTTGAACTATTTTAACAGTTCTGTTCGAGTATATATCATTATCATAATCAACCTCTTTCTATTTACTACTGGATGAAAATTTTTAAAATTTGTTACTCCAATATATTATTTATATATATATATATATATATATATATATATATATATATATATATGTATGTATGTATATGTATGTATGTATGTATGTGTGTGTGTATGAGTATATGTATACATATAAATTAATATTTTTTTAAAAATCACACATTACTACACATTTTATTATTTTATACAAAAATTAAAAATTATTAAACTTATATTTCTAATACATAATTTACAGAAGAAACATTTTTAAACTTGTTTAAAACATACATATATTAGATTTTAATTAATGATTACAAGATGTTTATACAGACAGATAAAATTTTGAGAATTAAAAGTAATTACATCAGTTTAAAAAAAGTATGAAGGTCATAGGTTATAGAAGCTAATTGAAAAAAATATTTATTTCTATTAAATTCCTTACTATGATTCATACGTATACGTATATTTCTAAAAAATAAATATTTCATTTCAGTGATCGATAATTTATGCCATTTTTTTAACCGAACTCTACTTAAATAAACCTTAACAACAAATATTACGTTTTTTTACACGCGTCAGTAGAACGAAATGACATTAACATATGAACAGATACATCTGATGATTACAATATTTGTTTCTAATATAAAACAAAAATTAATTAGTATCATGTTCCGGAATTTCAATCTAAAATCGCCATGAGATATCGATACGTCGATAGATTATGATATATCTATTAAGTTTTCGGCAGACTTGCTGAAAATAAAGCGAACTGCGGAACATCAATAATCTACGTACTATAATTTAGGTATCCCTTTTAAATAACCAATCAATCAATCAATCATTCTTGAGTGAACGAATCGAAATACCGCCAAAAATAAAACATTATTCGAGTCTAGTCAACTTTTTGCTTAGCAGACGAGTTTTTTTTAGATATTCAAAGGTAGAAACACAAAAAACATACACTTGAGCATATTGCATACATACATACATACATATATATATATATATATATATATATATATATATATAATAAAAAATTATCAACACTATTTTACAAAGTAATTTTTACTACAAAATTAAAATAACACAACATAAGTATATACTCAGTGTAACTTTAATATGCATTATTGATATTTATAAATTGGAAAAATTCTAAGAGCATGATATATAAAAAATATATGAAAAAATGTAGAAATTTTGTTGAAAATATCTATAAATATTAATTTATCTAACAATTATTTACTTTCGAAGACATCTTACAGCCAATTACTTACAATCAGTTATTTTACAAAAACGAAATTTAAATCATTTTCGAAATTCTTTTAATTGGTCATAATGTCTTATTCATTCCAAATAATACAATGATCACTGCATTATTCTTCCTATATATATAAATATATATATATATATATATATATATATATATATATATATATATATGTATTTAAAAAAACAGTATAATTTATTATAAAATGAGCTTCTTTTGTAGTCTTCTATATAATTTATTATTCTTGAATAATATCCTGTTTCTCTATTTAATATTTATTTTGATGTCTTTTATATTTTTTTATTCGTTTTAATATCCTGACAAATTTACTTCAACTCATTTAAATTACTTTCTTCCACGTCACACGACTTTATGTGTGTTCAATAATAATTTATTGTTGACTTTATTCGTTAACGTGCATTTAGATAGTTAAGCCATTATCATTAAAATATGACATTTATAAACTATAAATTATATTTGTAAATCTATTAATGCATCACTCTGACAATGATAATATGGTCATTGAAATGTACTCTAGGAATTAAAATAGATAATAAATGATAATTTACACTTATTTAAAATACATTTGTACTGGGTGATTTATTCGTGTTAAATTAATTTTTCGCGTCGTGATAATTTATTTTTTAAAAAATGACATTAAAAAAAACATGAAGTTTTTTAGTAATTTATGCACTTTTATTACTCAATAATCTAAAACTATGCTCATTGATATATTTTTTATTTTTCAATACAATTAAATATATATAAAAATATTTAATTTTTTTTAGTAACAATTTTGTTTCGATTAGTAGCAATTCATAATCATTAATACATAATTTTACTATATTTTTAAAGATAAAATTATGAAAAAATAGTAAAATATGATATAATAAGTCTCATTTTCCAAAAATGATTATTTTCTTGAAAATAATTTTTCACTTCTTCTTTATATAAATATTTGATTGATAAATAATATTTTCATCATTCATCTTATAAATAGTAGCAAATCCTTTGATAAATAATGTATGACAATGATTTTTTTCTGTAATAAAATTTTTTTCAAGATACATTCAATGGTATTTAATATTTTATTTTTATTTTCACTTGCCAGATCGATTGACTCTCTTAGTTATGCAGAAAATGTGAAAATAGTAACGAATATTCTAAGGATATACTATTTTATGCATTATTTATACCTTTAGATAAAAACTACGTTTGTAATAGTATATTCTATTCGAATTTAAATTTTAAAAAGGAATATATATTATTTCATTGATTTCTCTACTTTTTATTTTATTGAATTAATCAATTTTGTTGATCAGCGGTTTATATATTAAATATTTTTTTCAATCACTTCACTTAAGATCTAATAAAATCTTCTATTATTATAGTAATATTCTAATATTTGAGCCTTTTTACAAATATATATATATATATATATATATATATATATATAATTAATATTGAGCTGGTTTTTGGTTTTTAATATTATTATGACTTAAAATTTATTTTAAAAGTTATTATAAATATTTATTTTTTATGAAATATAATTACTCTACTCAACTCAACAAATAAATTAGCAATATAAAATTTTTACACGCATATTAAAAAAAATATATCCTCATTCTATCATTTATTACTAATCATTTTTTAATTAAGAGCAGGAAGATATTTCCTATTATTTACTTTAAAAATAATAACAGTTAATTAAATTATCAGATAATACATTAAATTTATTTCATTAGAGTAAATAATAAAGATTCATTTATATGATTTATATTAAATTTAATTAATTATTAGATTTAATTAAATGTATATTAAATCTGAAATGAAGAAAAATCATTATAAAAACTGAAAGTACTTTTTATTTAATATACACATACATACACACGTGTATATATATATATATATATATATATATATATATATATATATATTTTTAGATCTAGCTATATATATATATATATATATATATATATATATATATATATATATATATATATATATAGCTAGATCTAAAAAACTTACTCATCGATCTTAACAATTCATTAATCGTAACAAAATGAATTAATTATATTTCATGAGTTCAATTAATTAAATCATATGTTTAACAAGGTTTCTATTCGCATTCAAACACGTACTAATTATGAATCTGATTAAATATTACTTTCTATAATAACATAGGTTAAATACATATTACATTATTTATATCATGATTATCTTCAATTATTTAGTTATTATTTGGTTCAGTCGGACATTAATTTATTTTAAACAACTGTTCATAATTTCACGTAACAATGTCAGAAATACAAAATATAGATACTTCAATTTAAAATAAACTTTACAAGAACTAAATATTTATATACAATATGTGTATGTATATATATATATATATATATATATATATATATATATATATATATATGGTCAACCAAATGTGACGTCTAAATTTGTGTTTTATTAAAAAGGAACATGTGTATAGGGTGGTGTATAGATAAACATGTGTACAGTTTGTTTTTAATAAAACACTAATCTTGGCGTGACATTTGGATGATCCTCTCTCTCTCTCTCTCTCTCTCTCTCTCTATATATATATATATATATATATATATATATATATATATATATATATATATATACAATTTAATCGATTGTTAAGGTTTTTGGTTTTGAGGTATGAAATAAAAATATTTTTTCTTTTATTGTGTTATTTAATTGATTATATAATTTTCATTATTTCTGATTTCTGTATTCCATATTTTGAACGTTATTGATTCCATCGTCATAAAATGATATTTGTTTGAATTCAAAAATATTCTCTATACATAATTTTATCTTTTGATATTAATTCAATTTTTTTTAGTAATATAATTTAGTAAAGATTAGAATAAATTGTAGTCTGAAGGTGTTAGATTGGATGAATATGAAGGATGTGTAATGATTTTTCAGCCAAGATCCGATCATTTTCTTTGGGCGCTTATAGTTATATTAGATTTTACATTATCTTGTTGAAAAATAATACTTTTCTCTTCATTAAATCTAGTCTATTTGGTATACAGTACTTTATTAAATTCAGTTATTTGTTGGTTGTAGCGATCTGAATTAATTATTTTTTCATATTTTAAAAGTTCAAAATACACCATATTTCTGTAACCCCAATAACCAGCATCACTTTGTTTTGATTTATATTGGCATTTACAGTTGCTAATGAGGATTTATTTTTTGGTGATAAATGGGGTTTTTCACCCTATATTATTATATAAAATTTATTTTTCATTTCCTGTCATAATTTATTTTGAAATTGGTTTATTTACTTAATATTAAAATCTTCTTTCCATTCATTAATGTGGTACCCAAACTTCAAGTTTGAAATCATATATATATATATATATATATATATATATATATATATATATATATGTGTGTGTGTGTGTGTGTGTGTATTTATTTGTATATTAAATTTAAAAATTACTTTCTGTGTCATTATAACAAAATCATAACTTATTTTTATCTATCATTAAACAGAAGGATTATTTTTTATATGTATACAGTTAGAATGCCATCTAATATTTACTTGTAATTTAATTTTCTGAACAGGTATGCTCTTGTAAGTGTTATTTATATATCACATCGCTAAAAATAGAACGTAAAATGTTAAGTAAAAAATCGTGATAATTTTTTTAATGAAAGTAAACTGTAAATAGACATTTTGACAAAATTGAAACAGTTTACAGAAAAAATACTATTTAATTGAACTAAATAATAAAGGAATAAAGAATTGAAAACATTGCATACTCATGATGCCTTTTGACAACTTAATTTTATAAAAATATTTTATTAAAAACGTTTCTTTTCAAATAGAAATATTCCACTTCATAACACAGGAAATTCTTCCAAATTGATATTATCAAATTTCTATTTTCATGTTCACTTATAAGAGTTCTTTTTGCGTTATTAGTTTTTAATTTCTTCTTCCCTTTTAATTCGATTTTTTGACAATATGAGTTGAACATGATTTACCAAAATAAAAATGTTTTAATCTGCTTTACCCAATTTTTGGATTATTTTTTTGAATTAATCTAGGTTTGTTGAAAAATAGTATCTTTGTTAGCAAATTAAAAGTAATTAAGTATCTTGCCTTTTAACGTGTATATATATATATATATATATATATATATAGTCACAAAATTATTTAAAACTTTCAAAGACCAAAATTCATTTTGAATCGAAGTATCATAATTTGTATTTTTGGTCTTGCAAAACATTTTTATTCAATAGTGAACTAACATAGGTCGAATAAAATGTTGACAATATATTAATATTTTTTTTAAAAAAAATAGTCTAATTTGATTATTGCTGTTAAATAGTGATAAAAATATAAATAAATATAAATATCAAATTTAGCTTCCCCGTAATCAAATATTATTATTTTTTGGAAGAGCGCAATCAATATTGTTTAATATAAAATTATTTAACATTAAGGATGAAAAATTTCATTCATATTTAATTCCGATTATCTTTGGTCGTATAACTTGTATTCCAGATTTTGCAATTAAAACAGAATAATTGTAAACGAGATTAATGTTTTAGATATTAATTTCATAATAACTTTTCGAAAAAGCTCTTAACCATTATTATCATACTCTGAAAAGATTCATTTAATAGATTGAAAAATATAAAACAAGCCATATTACTAGATACTCCATTTATTCTAAAAAAATTTCAGAAGTGAATTTAAGAAGTTGTTAATACAATGGACAGAAAAAATCAAAAATAATGGAAATTATAACTAATAATTAGAAATAAAAACAATGTAAAAATATATATTGATTTTTTTCTGAAACAGTACGAGCTTTTCTTATAAACTATTATATATATATATATATATATATATATATATATATATATATATATATATATATATATTTACTACTATCATATTATCTTTTCTGTATTTGTTAACATCGTTTAATAATTATGAATATATAACCAACATTTTCAAAAAAGTACATAAACGTTTTCATTCGCTAATTGACTTAATAAAGTACTTAATACTCTATTAATCTGGAAAATAATGATAAAATTGATACTGAATAAAATTATTAACTTCTTTAAATGTAAACGTGGTTATCATGGTAAATATCTAAATAAAAGTTCCTAAAACAATATTAATAAAATATTATTTTTTTATACTAGTTGAGTAATATTTCAAACAATACAAAAGCTATATGTATACTTAAAACTGTAACAAGTATCTATTTCTATATTTAGTAGTGTAGTTTCATCGATGTTAATGTATCTTCTGATTTATATTACTGAAATATCCAGATTAAATAATCATTGAAAATAATAAATATTAAATGGCATTAAACTTTTTTTTCGCTATCTTAAAAAACCAATATGCTAAAAACGGTTTCGTAATTTCAATCGAATAAGGTGAATGTATTTTTAAATATACTGGAAAGCATCGTATCGTAAGTCGATGATCCATCTATTTGGCACAATACACGACGGATGAGTCTTCACTACGCATGAATTAAACATGGACGCAGGCCAACAATTTATTTACACACTCATGAATTCCACCCTTTGACAACATGTGGAAGAGTGAGAGAAACAACCGTCTGTCAATTTTTAATGAGAGTGACTAGGTAGGAGAGTACGGCTTCTGTGAACACATATATGCATTATGGAATAGCGTTAGTTCAATGCTGAAAATATCCCTATGACTGTAGAGTTAAAACGAGAATGAAAGCGAGATTCCCAAACGCGAGCACAGCGTCAAATTGAAAGACAGAAATGTACCGACTGCAGATGATTTATAGTCAAAGCACATAGGAACGACACTAGCTGAATTGGAAATGTAGTTGTGGTACAATAGCTATGTGATTAATTCTAGTTGTCTGTTTCAGTTATACTATTGTTTGTCTAGATTTTTAACGTACAGCAGATACAAATAAAAAGACCTGTTCATAGAAATGAACATTAATGATTATGTGACATTATTGAAACAATTACACCGTATTTCACAAAAGTTAGTGAACAGTAATACAAGTAAACGGGACATATTTATTTATCATACAGAAGACATATTTATGATATATAATTTATTTCTCATTTTCTATATATTATAACTTTAGATCTCTTAAATGATTCTACATTTCATTGTGTTTTCATAATAATGATGGTTTTACTTTTCTTTTTTCTACATCTTTTTTCAAGTTTACAACATAATATATATACTAGGTATATATGATGACAAAATTAATTTGTATAATTACTAGTATATATCAGTATTTTGTAATTTACTTTTAACAATTGTCATCACTATTATAAATCATAAATAAAATCAAAAAATGATTTATAAATTACAACAAATTTCAATCTATGAAAAACAAACAAAGTAAAAAAAAATACATTAGGTATATAAAATATAAAATTCACCATATCTTTAGAAGTATAAAACAATAATAAGGAATAATATGATTTGAATAATCACAAAGACTAGTATCCTGTTGAGTATCCTTTATTTTTAATAATAATTCTGCAGCAAAGGGCAAGGATTTTACTTGCTTGTGGTATTTATCAACAGATGTGGCCATCTATAAATAATAAATATCTTTCCACAAATCAGTCTTGTTTT
This sequence comes from Neoneuromus ignobilis, assembly GCA_029203775.1. Lineage (NCBI taxonomy): Eukaryota > Metazoa > Arthropoda > Insecta > Megaloptera > Corydalidae > Neoneuromus > Neoneuromus ignobilis. The sequence continues at coordinate 40,148,863 of CP092087.1, forward strand.
CAGGTTTGTATTAGTTATATATTTTTTTATTAATATTAATTTATAAGATTTCTATCAGATTATGGAAATTATAATATTAGGGCGATTTTATTTTTCTACACTCATCCTTTAGATGCTATCGGTGTAAGACAATACTATAATTTGTAATATATTCATATAAATAACTTTAGACATGGAATTTTTCATTCAATTAATCGAGGTTACTTAATACCACAACAATTATTCGCCAGTTTTATTGTCTACCATGAACTGTAATTAGTATTTTAATTGTCTTAAATAACAATATAATCCATCAAAACTGAATAAATTAATTTTAGATTCGATACTCCATTTTCACATAACTATTTTCATTATTCTTTTTTTAAAGATAATCACTTTTAAATATTCCAGGTGTTAATAAAAAAAACTTTTCTTAATATTTTAATAGACATTTTACGTTATAATTTTTAACAGATTGTAGAAATGTCTACATTGATTCTAATTTATGCTCTTATATAAATTAATGTGACAAATTAATTTTTTTGAACATTTTATTTTATTTTGATCGTTAAATTATATATATATATATATATATATATATATATATAATTATATATAATATTATGCTGTTAGGAAATAACCCAAATACTTTATATAATTGTATAAGAACAACGCTAATGACTTAAGGGCGAATATTTCAATGAATCATTCAAAAATAATATTCACTAATACATATTTATAAAAATATAGTGATATATAATAGTGATATATCAATCATATTAATATATCACTAATGATAGTAATATATCAATATGTTAAAAACATATTAAATGAATGTATAAAAAAAATAATCAAATAGTGAATTTATAAGAAGTAAGAAATTTCAATACAAATGCACTTATTCTCAATCGTATTCATACAATGATAAGCTACAAATTAAAAATCAAATATACCATTAATATCAATATTTTTATTTATTCAATAATTCACTACAGTCAACCGTGAATGTAAATAAAGATTTAGAAATATTTTTCGCAATATAAAAAGATATTAGAAAATTTTTAATCTTTAACAACGAAGTCAATTTTCTGGCAAGTGTAAGTTAAAGACAATAAAAATTGTTTAATTTAATTTATGTCACCAAAAGTAATTTCTGACATTTTTTGAAATTATTTATAACTCGTTTAACAAATATATTCAGTTCTAAAATTACGAACGTTCAAATAATCTCTACGGATGTAATTACCTAAACAACAAAACCAAATGCATTTGAAAGAATCATCAAAAACATGTTAAAGATATGATTGTCATTGAGTTTCTGTCTTCTTGCTTATACGTAAAAACCTCCAGATGTTTTCTAAATTATGGTCTTTTCATCTTTTTTTTTCTGCCGGACGCACGTTTCAGTCTACTCACATACACACACACCAGTCGCATGTTCTAAAACACATCTTTTTTCGTTCTTTTGTCTCTTGTGTTTGTTATGTCAAATCGGTTTTATGAACGCGTGAAGATTTACGGGTTTTCTTAGAATTATCTCATCACAATTCTACTTTGAATTGGCACGTGATTTGAATTTACTTTGTTCTCTGTTAAATATTATTTCACGCAAAGGTTTTTTTTAAAATTAATGAGGATTACACAAATATGTTCTGACCGTTAAATAAAAAGTAGCATTAAAGAAAAACTTGAACATTTTCTGGTGTTCTCAATTAAATTATTTTACAAATCTAAAAGATGTAGTTAAAAATATAATTGAAGTCTGGATGTTCATAAAAAATCCATTAATAAGTTCATTGTTCCTTATTTGGAATAAATAAATGAAATCTTACTGTTAAGTCATGAATATAATGATGTATGTATAGGCATACATATATATATATATATATATATATATATATATATATATATATATATATATACATATACGAGGGTCGTTTGATAAGTATGGTAAAAAAGTAAAAAAAACTAAATTGAAAAATTTAACTAAATTAATTAATTAATTAAATTTATCATACTTATCAAACGACCCTCGCTTATGTATATATATATATATATATATATATATATATATATATATATATATATACAGTCAACAAAGAAAATATTGAATTACTAATTTGTCCATAATTCATTTTAATATCCTTTTCATTATGTCAGGATTATTTACTGTTTTACTAGTACTTGTAGTAATTAACTCAATAATATAATCCATGTTCACACATTTCAAATAATTACAAATTACTATTATAATATTTAAAAAGGTGAAAGAAGCATTTGTTAATTCAAATAATATTTTTATACCAAAAAAGCATATTGAAAAATAATTGAATTATTTAAAAAGTTCATTCGTTTTTTTAAAAAAAAAATAACTTTAACTTACATCTAACTTAACTCATATTAATTTTATCACAACATTTTTTGATAGATGACATTTGAACTGCTTTTTAATAAAAAAATTATAAAATTTTATTTTATGATGTGTATTTAGCTTTGTTTTAAATAAGGGGGATGATAAGGTGCATTTTCGGCATCTTATGCTTTTCTAAAATCAAAAAGACAAGAACATGACACAAATCCAAAAGAAAATGTATGCAGTATGTAGAAAAAATGCAGTTAATGAATGGACGTGCCAAAAATGATTTGTGAAATTTCGTGTTGAAAATTTCCATCTTAATTAAGCACCCTGCTCAAGTAAATCGTCTAGGATTGATACTGATCAAGATTTCGATTGAAAATAACCAGCTTTACATAACATAATATTTATCAGAGATCCCTAAAATATTGAATAGTGTTGTTTAATATGACTTATAGAAGTTTGGCTTCATTAACTGTTTTGATATTTAGCGTCACACAATTTAACAGAAAAAAATGTTAGATTATATTTTCATCATGTTATTAATAATGATAGAAAAATAAATGACGATAAAAATGGATGTTTATAATAATTTTTAACATAAAAAATCGTAGAGAAAACGAGACGAGCCATCATTAACAACGCCAAAAGCTTATCTTTATCCAAAGAGTTATACTCTGTGTTTGGTATGATTGTCAAAGTGTTCTAAATCATGATCTAATTCTAAACAATTAAATCATTAATTCTAACAAATATTACTCTTAATTAAATCGATTAAAGGCAGTAGTTTAAGGTAAACGTTTGAAATTAACCAACCGAAAAGACGTTGTCGACTATAATAACAATATCAGGCTATGTTATTTAATGACTCGATAAAAATTATTGAAGATTGGATAAGATGATTTGCCCCATTTGTTTTATTTACAAACCTCCCACCGTCGAATTACCATTTGCTCCAGTCTCTACAGAACAGTCTTAACAAAAAAGTCTTGTGTAAAAATTAATTAGAAGTTTTTCAGTCAGAAACTCAAGAAATTTTATGAAGATGAAATTACGGAACTATTCGAAAGATGACGAAAGATCATTAATAAAAACGATTTAACACTTACCAATAGGGTTACTTAATTGAAAAAAAACCCTTTGAAGTTAACCTCAAAATTGAAAAGAACTTTCCGAACAAACCAAAAGTCCAGTATATACTTACTTTCCAAGATAAAATGGGTAAAATTTGAAAATTTTAAAAAAGAATTTCGTAAGGTTTCTGAAACTAAATATTATAAAAATAATTTTTTCAGAACTTTGAAATAATAACTAATTCTAAAATATACGAAAAAAAAGAAATATCACATTAAAACTATTCATAAATGGAATCAACAAATATTTTCAATTAGTTTATGATTTGATTTTCAAATAAATATTTCGCATGTCTTTGTTCTCTTTACACGTTCAAATTTTAATAACTTTTTAAATTAGTTTCAATAAATTTAAAATAAGTCCAATAATATAATAAAGCAGTTCATGCATAGTAACTAATAAATTATCATATTAGTTACTATGTAATGATTTCTTTCTCTAGTTTTAGTAATAATGATTTAAATTGGACAATAATAATATTTTGTTCAGAATTTGATTTCTGTATTATTTATAACACATTTATTTATATAAAACAGTTCAGAAAAGAAACACTGTGAATGAAAATCATTATTAAAATATTTCTTTTTGTTTATTTTTAAAATAATAATTTCACTTTGATTATTCATTGTAACATACCTATATTGTATATTTTCAATATATATATTAGATTGGCAAATATCTCCCTTCCGCCTTTTTGTCTTTTGAATTTTTGAAATTTCGGGGCTATGTACAAAAAAAAAAAAAAAAAAAAGCGGAAGGGAGATACTTTCAACATAATATATATATATATATATATATATATATATATATATATATATATATATATATATATATATATATATATATATATATATATATATATATATATATATATATATATATATATATATATATATATATATAGTGTGTGTTTGAAATAGGGTTAACTTTCTTTAATAACATTTTACAAAGGTCAGCAACCTTTTTATTGAACTAGGTCGCATCAATGCACAAAAATTTATGCAGGCAGTAATTTTAACATTGCAAGAGCAATTCGTTGACGACCCCTGCACACCAATATATACAACACATAGTTTCAAAAACCGCGTATATAAACATATTATACTGTAAATAACTAAGCAATTAAATTTATTACTAATTTATTCTTTTGGATTCTTTAGTTTTTATGTCTTTGAAAATAAAAAGGAATTGATAGAACTATCGTAATTAATTTATAATTACCGCCATTAAAAACCAATATCTATTTAACAGATTAGAAAATGTTCAATGGTATATTATATATATATATATATATATATATATATATATATATATATATATATAAAGAGAGAGAGAGGGAGTATTGGCCACAAGCAATATATAATTAACTGAACACAAAATTACTAAAGCACTTACAAGTATTTTTTTATTAAAACGTAAACATGCTCATAGTCTACCGAAGCATTATCGAAAATGAAATAGGAAGAATAATTTTAATATTATTTTATGGCAGTATGAAAAATAATTTATCTATTTTAATCATAGAACTTTTCTAAATTAACAATATTATCGTCTAATGTCGTTTAAATTCCTATTTTGTATTCGTGAGAATTTTACATTTTTTACAGAATATAAATTGAATTTTTATAATTGAAATTAAAAATTACATTAGTATATATATATATATATATATATATATATATATATATATATATATATATATATAAAGATAGAGAGAGATCATTATGTACGGAAAACTCAATAAATATTACCATATTCACTGATATTTGGTTATATTCACACTACGTTAATCAGATATATTAATGAGATTTTTTATTTAGGATTTACTTCCTTAAGTAGTTTGCTTTCATTAAGTCTAAAGAGCCCCATTTGCTCTATATTTCCGATTAGAATTCACACCTACTTTTCCCACATAACAGCTAACAATGTTTATCATTACACCATCAGTCGATTATATATATATATATATATATATATATATATATATATATATATATATATATATATATATATATATATATATATATATATATATATATATATATATATATATATATATATATATATATATATATATATATATATATATATATATATATATATATATATATATATATATATATATATATATTATATTAGAAAAAAATACATGGAAACATTTTTTTTTATAATTTTATTAAAAATTTTATTCGTTTTAATAATGTGTAAATAATTATATTGTAAATATAATATATCATAAATAATAAATATGACAGTAATATATGTTCAAAGTTATAATGTTCTGCCATGGATTATATGTAGCATTAAAATTTCGGGGAACGCTCACTTCTATAGAATCTCTTAACAAATCATACTTTCACCTTCATATGGCGATCCTTAGATAATGTTAATGGAAGAGAACAAATAGTGGGTTTATAGTTCCTCAAATCTATAATATCTTAATAGAAAGAGGCTGATAAAGAAGATGATTATATGATTAATGATGATGATGAAGATGATATATATATATATATATATATATATATATATATATATATATACAATCATTATCATCAAGATTTTTCTGTTCACTTCTAGATGATAGTCTCTCAAAATTTTTCACTTTCAACGATCTAATGTTTTTCTTTTCTATGTCACATCAAATAATTTCTTCATACTTTTACCCCATCTATCCATAGATCTTTTTTTGTATATTTCTTTATTCTTAATTAATTATTTGTTTCGCAGCCGTACTATTCTTTTCTTGCTATTTTAATTTTTTACACTTTTATAACGTCCATCATTTTTATTTATATTCAAATCCATTCTTAACCTGCATAACAATTATTCCTAAGATGTATTTTTCTCTAATTCTCTTTATTGTCCAGAACCACTGATATATATATATATATATATATATATATATATATATATATATATATATATATAATGCTGACAAATTTGAGAAAATAATTATATAAATATTTGTTATATGTTGGAAACTCTTGATTTAATCTATGTATATGTTAGGTTTTTAATGTAAAATATCTTTATAAATATTTGTCAATACTCTTTAATAGTATATTATTCTTTATATTTTTAAATAAATTTTAATTTATCTTATAATGTATAATTGTTAACCTCGGTCAGAAACTAAATTGTAAATTCAGAAAAAATATATTATATTCACACAAATGTATACCGTTTGATATTATTTGGCAAAAGTATTCAATGTGCACTGCAAATCATAATAAAACCATGAATTACAATTATGTAGACAATTATAGAATCTTATAAAGAAATTCAATATTTTTTTCATATTATGTTAACAAAACAGCTCATGCGTTACACTCGTTAATATTTTTCCCATGGTTTTCACACTTTTGTGAATATAGTAATACGTAGTAATAAAAATATAAAGCTTTTGAAAAATCCAATATAAACATTTGGGTACTGAATATCACATTTAGGGATATCACACCATTAGCTTCTGTTCAATATAGTAGGATTATTCGACACATACGCATAAATGAATACAATTCGTGTATTACGGTACATCAATAACAAACACAGTGGCGTTTCTATCATTTCTCCTTTTATTTTATTAAACAGATTAGATAACATTTAATACATACATACATATATATATATATATATATATATATATATATATATATATATATATATAAACATATTAATAAAATTAACATTTTGTAATTAGGAAAATCAATCTATTATTGTTTTGTAATAGGTAAAAGATGAATAATCAAAATATAGAAAAAATATTCTCATATCATTTTCTTACATTGTTAAATTTTATCATAAGAATCAATATACTTAATTATAATCAGTTATTAAATGGTATAAATTAATGATATATAAAAATTAAAAAAACATTGCCAGAGATAAAGATTTCAAAAGTATCATTTATTGTTCACTTTAATGACTGATGCACATTTCAATGCGTTTTTGCACACTAGTCAGCATGCATACAGTATTCACGCCCATTACCGCTCGTCTCACACCTTCTTATCCCAAACTCCCCCACCTAAAAAAATTACTTTTTTGGTAAGAGCGTGTGAGACGAGTGGTAATGGGCTGTGAATACTGTATGCATGTTGACTAGTGTGTAAAAGACCAATGTATCATGCTTTCATTGCCACGCCACAGTTTGTAAAACTCTTTTATAATGCAGTGAGATTGTATATTACAGCATTCTGATAATAAGATGTCTATCGAAATGCGTATCATTGAATAAAATTTACAGAAATTTGTTATTGAATATTTTTATAAAATTTTAGTGTTAAATCAAATTATTCATTTGTAGGTTATTCAATTGTGAAAAAACCCTGTCGCAACACCAAAGAAATAAAGAAATTATATTTTTTAAAAAAGATAAATTACAATAAAATATATAATACATTTTTTATTCTTAATAATTATAAATTTTGGCAAAAGAAAATAATATATTAATAAAATGTATGATAGTTTAAATCACAAATAATTAAATTAATTTTCAATTATTTGATTTTAAGAACAAATCGCTACAGCTAATTTCAATACATTTATCAAAATATAAATTTTATTAATTTTTTGTATTAAAATATTAGCTTTACTGATGTTAACTTTGTGATATTAAATAATGAGTATGTTATTGATTAATTATTGCTCATTAAAATAATTGAAAATAAATATATATTTAATACAAAAATAATACGAATGTTAATGTAGTACTCTAAAAAAATCATCAATATATATATATATATATATATATATATATATATATATATATATATATAAGTCTACTGATAAATCAAATTTATAATGAATGGATTGCATATCATAGATTATACCTTATATTGAAATACAAATCAAAATTTCATCAAATGTAATAAATCATATTATCATTTTATTTAAAACGTTATTTACGTTGCATTGAAAAAAGTTATACAAAAGAAGTTTCTTGACTGACAAATTGCTGTTCATTTATGAAATTTATTTATTAATTTTTATAATGGATAGTAATATAAAAACATTATTAATAAATGTACAAGAATGATATTTGTCACGGAAATAACAATTTTAAGAAATATATTATGTAAATATCTCAATGTTAATAAGTATTTGCTTATTTTCGAATCAAATAATAAACATTGACATCAACTAACAGATTAAGTACGACACGTTATAAAAATGTTAAAAAACATTCAATTTTTATATGTTTACAACACATGTGTTATAAAAGGTGTGTGTGTGTGTGTGTATATATATATATATATATATATATATATATATATATATATATATATTAAAAAAATAACATCTTATTTACCATCTTTTATTTATAAAGTAGTTTCATAAGAAGGAAAGTCTCAATATATTTTTATCAAATAAAACAATATTTTTCAGGGAAACATAATTTATACAAAATATTTTTTTCTAAAAAGATATTTATTTTAGTGGGTACTTACATGTCAATCGGTATTAATTTTATAACTCGTATTTTTTTCAATTAATTTATTTTAAAATCTTTATTACTGTTATTAATAAAATACATATATATATATATATATATATATATATATATATATATATATATATATATATATATATATATATATATATATATAACAAATTTGTATTATCTACTAATGCTTACATGTAAAAAACTTGAACACTGAATGCAAAAATTAAGTAAAAACGTTTGATAATACAACGAAGCTTGAAAAGAATAATATTAAAAATTTATAAGCGTAATCAGAAAACTTGTGATTACGAGAAAAGTCAAAATGGTTGATACAAGAGAACAAATTAAATCTATAAAATGTATATGGGCAGGACGCAGCAAAAAGAGAAGACAATTGATAGTCAAAAATCATTATGAAATTGAGAACAAAAAACAAAACGAGACTAAGGAGGACATTCTATCAAAGATGGAGGCATAAAATTGTAAAGTATTGTAGAAGTGAAGGTTGGATGTAATTAGTCGCGGACAGGTAACAATGGAAGAATCTCGAGAACATATTTAAAAAAGTCAATAACATTCGATGATAATGAATATGAGATAATTTGTTTATATGGAATATGATTATTAATGTTAAATATCAGTCAATTTTACCTATAAAAATATATAATCCGTAAAAAGAAATATAGTGCATAAATAAAAATCATTTTGAAAATCAAACCACTGTTAATAAATGATACCTTAAAATTAACAATCAATTAGCATTAAATGCATGAACTTTATTTTATATCTGAAAATTAATTTTGGAGTAACAATTAATTGATAAATACAATCTAAAAATAATCCAATAAAGAACTGATCGCTTAATTAACTTTTTTAAAAAATATGTGTGGCATTAATGCAAAAATACGTATAGTTTGTGTTAAGAAGATATTATCAGAACGATAAATTCCAAATGTAATTTATGAAATTTTATTTCAAATTTATAAAGTAATACAGGGAAATTCATAACAATTAGTAATACTCAACTAGGGATAATGATTTTAACACAATCTTTCACACTTAAATATAAAATATTTAATTTTTACTAGCAAACGATGAACGATGACATTATTTTAGTATATGTTTAATTTATAAAGAAATACAGTTATTAAAAATCTACGCCACTGATGAAACATTTCTCGTTCGGATTTGAAAAGTTACTTCCCAGAGTAGATTGTGAATTGTATATATTTCACAATAGACTTCAATTATGTATTGGAAATTTTAATGATTTACGAGATGGTCATATATAAACAGTTTTAACTCATTGGTCATTTTTATTGCTTCCGAAATGTGCGAATTGCAACTACATTAATATACTTTTTTACAATACACCCATGTATTTACGTCTCATCAATTTTTTATATACTAATTTCTATACAAACAATGAGTATTGTAACTGAAATTGTAATATTTGTATTTTAGTTGTATATTTAGGGATTTATTTTATTAATATATATATATATATATATATATATATATATATATATATATATATATGTGTGTGTGTGTGTGTGTGTGTGTGTGTGTGTGTAAAAACATTGATATTTACATATTCTAGGAAGTAATTTAAGTATAAAATAAATGAAGAAATAGAAAAAATTAAATATTATATATATAACGTTGTTAATATATATATATATATATATATATATATATATATATATATATATATATATATATATATATATATAGCACTCTGATGATAATGACCTCACCATCGAAATAAAGTGAACAATAAATGATTATTAAACACTTTGATAACATCTTATATTGTTGAGTAACTCGTTTATGTTGAAATAAGATACTTAAATAATACGTGAATATTTTATAATAATTTTTTTGCATAACAGATTTTTATCTAAATTAATATTATTAAAAAATAGTGATTGCAAATACTTTTTTTGTTTATTTCAGTATATTTTATACTACTAAAGATAATTTATCATTATTTTTTTAAAAAAAATCAAACTACATTTAATTGAAACTGATCCATATTTATGTTTATAATCATATTTCAGAGAAATGTCATATAATTAATATCCTTTATATGTATGTACTATTACATATTTACAAGATATTAAAATTGTTTGTTTTTTACCTATCTGTAAAAATATTACTCTATTTTCTTTTATTGTTCATAATTAGAAATCTATTTTTATACTTCTCCATAAATGAAAAAATACAAAATCAATAACCTAACGATTGACAATAGAAGAAAACAATATATATACTTATTTTAAACAGAATTTAGTATTTTACAATGTTTACTTTCAATCATTGTTTTATATAATATATACAATATTTCTCTATATATGTTTAAAAATAATGTACAAAGTACATTTCTTTAACAGTTGATTTAATTATATTGATTTTATATTTTGTGTATAAAATTCCCTACTTTCCCGAAGTTTTCTAAGAATTATTTTTATGACATTAAAATTAAGAAAAAATTGAAAAATATGGATTT
>CP092087.1:40165286-40460286 GCA_029203775.1 Neoneuromus ignobilis
ATCATCCGAACAAAATGAGATTATAATCATACCTGACTATTTCATGGTTATTTAGTAACAATACAGCAATTTGAAACACCCTGCAGCGACGAACAAACAATGTATTAAATGAATTAGCGTTAATATCACTGTATATATCATATATAATATATATATATATATATATATATATATATATATATATATATATATATACATATTGTCATAAAATTTCAATATCGTAAAATTTTTATTTTGAATTTTAATTAATCACCTTTTTGCAATATGAAATAAATATATTTTTCACCTTTGAAATAATTTTTTTAAGAAACAAATTAATTACCAGATACAATAACTAGTCAATTTTTTTTCAATTATTGACATTTATTTATTGTATAAAAATCTATTTTTTTCTTCTATAAATTATTTGCTTCTAATAATTATAAAAATGTTAAAAATAAGCGACAGTAAAAAAAAAATAACAAATGATTATGGAAAACTAGTATAAAATCTTGTAGAATTGGAATGATTGATTTATTTGTATTGAACTGAATTCGACACAGTAATTGACGACAAATTACTGGAAGTTAGAAGGTATCAATTTGGGCTAAAAAATATTGATAACATAACTGCCTGAAATATCAAGACCACGAACGTTTTTATTGTATTTATATGAACACAATAAATATATTTATCCTCCTCTTCTCTTTTTCTTTCTACATATATATATATATATATATATATATATATATATATATATATATATAATTATTGTGTTTATACGTGTATATATTATGTGTATGTACGTCTTATTATGTATGAGAAATTTAAGACTGTAAATTATATCTTAAGTTAATGTTCAATCGACTTATAATTGAAACAGTATTTTTAACAGCATTAACCAATCAATATTATACTTTACAGGTCAATATAGGTCGAGATGAAATACCTGGTCGTTAACCCGAAAAAGTTCAATTTAAAATCGCCTGATACGCGCCAATCTTGGTTCTGGATGTTTTTTCACGTCTACGCGCATGCTAGTGTTTAATTAAAATTTACAGCAAAATTGAGATCGTCAAACGTAATTTTAATTACTTAAATATCTAAGCAATATAAAAAATTGTCAGACAGATACCCAGTAGCTACACATAAAAAATGAAACAAAACAAACATGGATGTTTTAGGTGTCACGAAACAACATAATCTCATTACGCGAAGGTAACACGAACTATGCTAGTTTAAATGTTGATTACATTCAATTCAAGTTAACGTTCGAAGTCTCGAGCGTATGTATTTTTTGCAGTGTTTGTCTGTTACATGTAACAGAATCTATGAATGTTTTTATTAAGTGAATACTGGAAAAATTATATGACTGTAGAGATCTTAAATAGAAACATTCTTTACTTATATTTTATATACAATATATATATATATATATATATATATATATATATATATATATATATATATATATATATGATCCAAATGAGACTGAATGACAGTAAAAAATAGTAAATGATAGTAAGCAAGTAAATATATGTCTAAACCCTTGAGTTTTATCTATATTCTATTGAAATGTTAATTTATTGTAAATATTTGTTCATAGTAAAATGCAATTGAAATATATATATATATATATATATATATATACTCGTACACTGAAGTACATAAGACATGGCACACATGGGTAACAAACAATTTATTTATATAATTCAATGAAGACGTTAAATTAAAAAAAAATATTTAATTGAGAATAAATATAATGAATAAATTTAATGAATGTTATATTTATTTTCAATTAAATATATATTTTTTAAATTTAACGACTTCATTGAATTATATAAATAAATTGCTTATGTTACCTATGTGTGCCATATATATATATATATATATATATATATATATATATATATATATATATATATATATACATATGTACCCTTACGTGCAAAAATATTCGCCATATCGTTAACATAAGCAATTTATTGATATAATTCAATAGTCGTTAAATTAATTTTTTTTGTTGTTTTTTTGTATTTTTCTAATGAATATTATATTTATTATCAATTAAATATTTTTTTTTATTTAACTACTTTACTGAATTATATCAATAAATTGCTTATTACCCATATGGCGAATACTTTTAGTGTATATGTTCATACATTGGGTTGAATCATAAAAGAATTTCTTATGTTATGAAATCGAATATTCTTCTATGTTGAAAGAAAAGTTTTTCAATAATGCATCCTATATATCCTTATTTATGACAGTTAAACATGGATCTTAAATACTTGAATAGTTCAACGAATACAGATAATATAGACAATGAAAAGATAAATGACAGGAATAGCATGCAGAGAGAGAAAGAAAGAAAGAGAAACCATTGGATCGAAAAAAGTAGTAAAATTATGAACATTATAACAAGAGTGAAAAGTTAATTTTAAATCACTATTAATGAAATATAATAATTTCTAAATTATTTTCATAGAAATATGTAAAATAATTAAAATAAGAGACACATAAGGGCTTCATTCACAGTTTTTATTCCATTTTTTTAAGCAGTAAAATGAGATAAACTCTGTTTAACAAAGAAATTCATTTTCAAAGAAAAATAAATATGGAAGAAAAGAAAATATCTTAATTTGATATTTTAGTCGATTTTTCATCTTTTGTCCGACTAAATTTTCATTTGATTATATTTTTAAGCAATTAAATTTTCATTTAAAAAACGACTAAAATGGCATGATTAACTTTTCTGACAGTTGACTAATTGAATGAAAATTAAATTAGTAGATTTTTAATCATTTTTATGACTAAAAAACTGTAACTACTACATTTTTAATCGGGCGAAAATTTAATCAAATAACGCTCTACTTTGGTAAATCTTTCATGAACGATCGAAATAGCATAAATTAGTTTTGTTTCCTTTTGAAATCTTTGTAATTATATTTATTCTTTCATCAATTGTTTTTATTATTCTTATTAATAAAAAGAATAATAAAAATAAAAAGTTTGTAATAACAAAACTTGATTATTCCACATCTTTAATATTAATTATGACAACTAACAATACTCGAAAGTAATCTAAATGTTAATGAAACACATTAAAAAGAATAAAAGCACAACACCGATGCGTGCTCTATGTATGTATGTCTCAATCACAAAACAAGCAATGCATTTATTCGCAATGCCATTCGTCTCAATGGTGTTCAAAACGATCATCCAACACGCATTCAAGTTCACGGCTATGTGTGTGTGTCAACGAACAATGGAGACCCCTGTTTGTAATTTAAATTATGGCCCCCCACGGCGCGGTATATACAATACTCGTGTGATCCCCGACACGTATGTGCACAGCGTCAATGTATGAATATATGTTATTGACTTATCCCACACATGAGGGTACCAGGCGATGATGAACGATGCTTAAACAGAACCCCCGATAAAATTATAGAAAAGTGCTTCGAGTCAAAATCCAATTGGATGTTAAATAGACAATAGGGGAATTTTATGTGCAAGCACATTAATTATCTCATAACTATTTCATTATCGGATTAGTTATGTAATTTATTCGATTCCTTTGAAATTGAACGTTGTCAGTTTTTAATTTAATACGCTGTATCACTGATATACTCAGTCATAAAAGTAATTAAAATAAAAAAAAAACATTTTATTGGATTATTTTGAATGAAATAATAATTTTATTACAAATGACATAAATTTAATTGTTCATCTAGTACTTATAACCGATTTCGATCTTTAACTCTCATTATATGTATTTTTTATTATTTATCTGAACCATATGAAATTGATCAGACACATATAATAAATTCAATAATAAAAAATCCTGTTGGGTTTAAATAAATAATTTTATTTACCAAATTATTATTTTGGTAGAAAAGATGTGTTATCTTTTCAGTTTGACTGATCACAATAAAGTAAGTTGAGTTTTTAATAAAATGGATCATATAAATGATTATGTAAAAAAGTCGAATAAGCAAACATTCTACTTAAAGAAGAAATGACTTAACTTGAAGTCGCTTAAAAATTTGCAGAGTCAAAGTGCTATTTGTAGAATCTGGAAATAATATCTGGAGACAAGACGAAATATTGTAATATTCGTAGACAGGAACTCGATCAAAAGAAGAAAATCACTTCTGAACAGAATCGATGATTTCAGTTCAATGGAGCAAGGAGCAATAAGAAATTGGCCCAATGTCTTGAGTTCTGAAGTTTATTTGGAACTACTATTAACGATTAAACCATTCGTGAAGCTGATTTAAGATGTCATAAGTCGGATCAAAAGATTCGAATTATGATGAGATGAAATTATCTATCAATTTTTAAAATTATCTATTCATTTTCGAAAGGCGAACTATCTGGAGTACATAGGATAGGAAAGAAGGTTCTTTCTTATAATTTTTTCTATAAATTTCAAACATCATTTTAAATACTTTGCAGCATTTTTATAAAATATAAAAAGTATAAACGTGTGGCATATTTTCTTCATATTTAATTTTTTATCACACAAAAACAGAACAAATAGTAGCAAAAATAACATGTAATTTTGTTTTTTTATATATACATCAGGATAGCCAATATAAAAATTACTGAAAGAAAACAATTTTTTGATGAATATTATTATTACTTACTTATAAGCTTTCTTTCATCGCATACTCATAATATATTCTTTTTCATTAAAGCTGAAAAATGTAATCCCTAAAATGTAAAATAAAAAACACAATCACGGATTATAAATTTATATTTGAAAGTTTTTTATAGAAATACAAATAAATTTTCTAATAAATCTAATATAAATATATTTATTTCAATCGAACTAAATACATTTGACTTAAGTTGATACACATTTTTTTCATTTTCGTAAATATACTCAGTTCAGCAATCTTACAACTAAAGTTAGAAAATACATTTATGTGTTAAATATATATATTTATATATAATATAAAAATTGACAAACTATATAATCTTAATATTTACAATTTGGCAATCAGAGAGCTCCTCATTTCTACATTTTTTTAAATACAAACTTAAACCGAGGAGAATTTTCAGCAAGTTCTTTCACACAATAATACGCGTTAAAAAATAATGTCAATGTTTTTTCTACTATTTGTATAGATTAATAATTTATGAATTGTCCTTTAATGATTTTATATTGATATATTTTGAGATTAAAATTCTGAAATTATTTTTATGGATTTTTAATTATAATAAAAAAAACTACTTAGTACCACAGCACTGAAAAAAATTGTTTGTAAATTAAATCGCTATTTTATATAAAATAACACGTAATTGAACATTTATTTTCACTGAAACATATTTTTGTGAAAAAATCTTTAGGTGAAAATAATGTTCTATAATAGAAAAATGTATTTGTTCTTTTTATCTATTCAACATATGTGAACACTAACATCATTCCGTTAACGCGCTAAATTAAAAAAACATTATATGTAAATACACATCAACCATCTGTTATTTTAAATACATAATTTTATATGAAAACAATGTAAATTAAAAAATAAATCTACAAATGAAGACGGTTATTTAAATATTAAAAACTATACACACTTACATATTACACTGAATATTTGAACAGAATCAAATAAAAGTATATACATAAAACTAAAAACAGAGAGGTACAAACGTAAAAATCATCTCTTTTATTTACAAAAGTTTTGGTGTTATAATACAGTGAAGTAACGAGGATATTTTTGTATTCATACAAATATATCTACTAAAAAATCAGACTAAATACGAAGAAAATGAATATACGACGGCGAACAATCACACAGCACGATTATTTAAATAAAAGCTCTGTTTCCGGACGAATTTTTTTTGTAATAATTCATGTTTTTTACAATTTTAGACATTTAAGGCAATTCATGCGTATTATAAATAGCTTTTTTGCATTCTAAGAAAAATCGCTGTACAAAAATAATTTATCAATTGAACAGTTAAAAATTTGTACGGTTTTGTTTATATAAATATTATTCTACAAACACATAGATATAAAGATGAGCAAAATACACACACGTCCTATTGAAATTTCTTCATACTTTTTAGATTGGTTAGTCAATTAAATATTATAACATCTTTTGGTATTGAACAATTTATAAGAAATTTCAATAAGACAAACAATCTGCTTTATTATATACATATTGTAAATTGATGTAAAATATTTTAGTTTTACGTGAGCCATTATAATTTGAATTCTTTGAATTATAGATAAATAAAAAAAATATAAAAAGTAATTGTATGATTTCAATTCTAAAATTTTAACTCTAAATTTTATAAATAATTTTTTTTATTAAAGTTGTTTTGCTACATTATTTTCACAATCTTTCATAAAATAAAAAATGAAATTATCAAAAATAAAGTGTTTGTATACATATATATATATATATATATATATATATATATATATATATATCTGTTTATATTTTTTGAAATTCATACAAAAAATAATTACATTCAATATACAGAAAATTTTAAGATGATTAAAATTTATAGAAATACTAATTTGTATTTTCAATTTTCAATCGTTAATTCCATTAGTGTATGAAAGTTTTATTACTGAATGACCTTACACTGGCATATCTACACAAATCGGTATGAATGACAGAAATTCTGATTAAATATGAAATATATGTTTAATCAAAATAAATGTTAAAATAAATATTTTTACAGATGTTACACGATTGAACAAATATTACAGTCGATTTATTTTCGTTAACTGTTAGAATTAGGTTATGCACACTGTATATGAGGTTTTAAGTACGAGTTCAAATAAACTGCAACAAATTCATTTAATAAAACAAAACATACATTTAAAATGTATTACTAATTATGTAAATCCAAAATTCTTAAAGTATCAGATTTTTAAAACCAAAGTATAGAAGTAATTTAAGTTGTAGTCTTTCAACCTTTAGAGAGAGAACTTTTTCATAATTTTATATTTAATTTTACGGTTAAAGAAATATCAACAATAAAATTTATATTGCATAGCATGTCAATCATAAATACTTCTTCAACCGGATCAACTGTATGCAGATAACCAGGGATTTTAATGTACTTATAGCCATAAAAATTCTAATCAAAATTAAAATATAATGAATAAAACCGTAGATTTTTTCTACGAAATAAATATTGATTTTTTCCTATAAATAACCTCTTATGAGTCTACTAAACACATAATGATTTTCAATAACGTTAACTATCTGTAACATTCCATTAATTAATGTTCAATTTAAAAATACAGTTACTTTTCAATAATTTTCAATGAAGTTCGTGATGATTTTTTTATTATATATATATAAACGAAATTAAAATAAAAAAGATAAAACAAGTATACAATAAAAAGATTTATTATTCAATATTTTATTAACCATATTGATTATTTTCACTCTTTGATACTTATTTGACGTATAACGAAGGTTAAATGTCAGTTATACTAGTTACAAGACAAAAAAAGATTAATTTCAAAAATTTACATATGAACATTTATAATATAAAAGACTTGTAAATCAAATTAGACACCATGTATATATATATATATATATATATATATATATATATATATATGTATTGAATAAAAGAAAGAAACAACTAATTAGAAAATAATATCAAAAAGAAACGAAATTACTCGCTTGATGCAGACACTTTTTGAACTATTAAGAATAATTAGTGAACTCGAATCCGGTCAATGGCTGATCTTCCTTAACTTTTTCTTAATTTACTATGTTTTAAAGTTCATTAAGGTTCATCGCGATTTTTAAAATAATTATTCTCGTTTGTATTACCGAAATTTAATCTTATACATATACCGGAATATATTCTATATATATTAAGTCTTGACTGTAAACTTTTTTTAATCATGTTAGAATGTTTTTAATACTACTACAGTTAAATATGGTTCAATATTGAAATGGATTTTTAATGTTTGTTTGTATATATATACATATATACCAACAGTCTCTTTTCATTCAATACTGAATCAGAGACTCACAAAAAAATTCTCAATTTTTATCTTTCGAGTTTTTAATAATTCGAGCCTTTATATTTGATAATCGTATCCTTGATTTTAAGCATATATTTTACATGTTAATTATTCATATTTACTTTAAAAAATTGTAGAAGTCACAAATATTTAAATTATATTATATTGAATAAATAAATAATGTTTGATATAAATTTTATGAATGAAAAGTACATAATAAATATTTGTAATACATGACAACAAATTAAGTCAAACGAAATGTTACCGATGCCTAAATTTTTGTCCTCCATTCAATACAAAAGAGACAAATAATTATTATAAATTGATTTTAAATAACGCTCATACATTCTTTTCTTTAATGTAATTTCATTCGCAAGACTGAATTATTTGAGAAAAAAATATATTAAAAATAATTAAGCATAATACATTGTTTAAAATACAGCTACAAGAATTATCACATTTTTATTATAGATAAAATTAAATTGTTTACTTTCACACCACTAATTTGCATATTGTAAATTTATTGCTTTCATCTACAATTTAATTAACTTTTTATGCAAAAATACCACTAGTTCATAATATTAAAATAAAAACAAAACTAAAACCAGAAAAATGTGTTAAATATATTTTTTTCTCTAAGTAATTATCATAATAGGTTTCTGATATCTTAAAACGATTAAAAAACATTTTCACAGAAAAAATTGTCAATAAGTTTAAAAATGCAAATATTACGAAAATAATCAAAAGATTAAGTTATGAATATAAAATATTTGATAATAAAATGTTAACAAGTTAGTGAGAGATAAAATATGTAGAATGTTTATTCATTTAATAATACAAATTTTACCAAAATTAAACGGAACTGAGCATCACTATACATTTTGTTAAGCAAAATTAGTCTTTTTAAATATTGTTTAACAACAATAATCCAAATATTATTGTATATTTAACAAATTCAAGTTATAAAAGTAGTGTAGAAATGCGAAAACTTGCAAAACTAGTTATTTTTTTTCAATAATTTTTTAAAAGTTTTAACATGTTTCGTTATGCAGCGTTTTAGTCACTTTCGTAACTAATATAGAAATCTATAAATACTCTAAGCGTTATCTCTATACCGTTGAGTATATTTTTTTTATTCAATCAGGTGTTAATGTTTTTTTAATGAGTGTCGTATATAAAAGATTAGCAATAGCAAAAAAATGAAACTTAAAATCAAATTT
Source organism: Neoneuromus ignobilis (assembly GCA_029203775.1). NCBI lineage: Eukaryota > Metazoa > Arthropoda > Insecta > Megaloptera > Corydalidae > Neoneuromus > Neoneuromus ignobilis. Next base: position 40,174,500 of record CP092087.1, read on the forward strand.
TTAAAAACTATTCAAAGATAAATGCTTATTTATACTTATTATATTTATATAATTATTATATTAATCTTAAAATATACACAGAAAACACACACTCATTTTTTTGTAAATAGTTTAATAAAAATAAAACACACATATTTCTAAAATGTAAGAATATCACAGCGATATAATAAATATTTTTTCTAGCATTTTTTTTATTGCGTTTAGGTTTTAAAGAGAGTAAGTATAAACCATTAGAAGACAAAAAAAATCTCGACAAGAATGAAAAAAAAACATTCATACGTGTTTAAGTTCTATGAGGTAAATTTTCATCCATTAACAGTAATTGTCCCTCGCGACCAGTTACTTAAATAAGACTGTAATGTTGAAAACGATTCAATCCTACAGATATTACTGTGACGATGAAGTCTAAAGTTTGTTTGCCGTGTTTTACACCTGAGATCCATGAAATGACTGTATTTATGTAACGATGCTTCTTGCGTGTTTACATGAAACTTGTACTGAATATATTTGAACATTGCGCGGCGAACAGCGTGTTTAATTACAGTATTTGATCGTCGAAAGAAATAACACACCGCAGATAACTTATTACATGTAAACATAGCACTTCGTGTTTAATATGTTTACGTGTGAACATTTTTTTGGTATAAGTGTATTAATTCTTAAATGTATCTACCGATTTAATAAGCAAACATTTTAATCACACAGTTACAAACCCTGCCTCGTTCACTTATTTTTTTGAGAATTTAATGACGGATTTAGTTTATGCATTTCTCTAAACAAATATCATATTTGCATGTAAGTTTTACAATAAAATTCATTTTAATTTTATCTTTAAATATATTAAGTATATAAAATAATTCAATCATTTTTTTACATTCTAATCATTTTGAGATAATTCAATTTATCTTACTGCATCAAACTTAATACAATCACGGCACGATATTCTGGACATTCACTAATTGAGATAGAAGACATCAAAAAGAAAATATTTTACATACTTTGCAATTCGGAACTTTTTGATAAAATTTTGTCTTATCACAATATATTCGAAACCTTACTTTCAGAAGAATTGACTTCATAAACTCGATCGTATTTAATTATAATATTCACAATGATGCAAATAATCAAAAAAATCTAAATAATTCAATATATCAACATTCATACTTTTTAAAGATAACAAAGATTTGTTTATACCGTTAAATAAATTTCACTGTTAAATATATTGATAAAAAAAGGAATTTACAGTAAGATCTGGATATTAAATATTGCTACAGATACACAGTATTAAAAAAAATTAATGTCCTACTATTAACAAATTCCGAATATTAAAGAATGAAACAGGAATTGAAAATATGATATAAATAATTTATTTTTTAAAAAAATAAAAAACATTTATTTATTTTATTATAAAAAAAATCTTTGAATTTATTTCAAAATATTTATTAAGAAAAAATATTATGTAAATTTATTTTTTTAAATATAAAATTTATTGTATTGCTCATCATTCGCAAGAGTAAAATAACTTACTACAAAAATAATATGAAATCATTTGAAATAATTAAACACATCTGCGTTTGTTTACAATAATCCGGTTTCGAGACAAAAATCTATAAAAGTTTTAATAAAATATGACATAATCATGAAACTGTGCACAACTTGTCCATAGATTAATCCGTCGTAAGTCCGCCAAATTCCTATAAACATTCGATATTAAATATGGTAAGAATTTCAATTTAATGAATAAAAAAAATACCACAGAGCCGGTTGCAGAATATGTTAAATCACAATTTCCGAAGAGTTATTAAATCAACAAACTGGACATTTCATTAAAAACCAAATAACTGGAGGGCTTTAGTACATCATTCGCTAGTGGCACACGAATTTAAAATATGCCACTGCATGAAAGAAGACTACTTGACTTCACAGTATTCTCATTAAAAACGACTATCAAATTATGGCCAGTAAATCAATAGAAAATTTAATTTATGTACAGTGACCTCTAATCAACAAAAAAATATACTAACATATTTCTTTAAACGTTTTTTAAGTATAATAATATATGATTTTTATTTTCTAATAAATCATTTAAATTATATGAAACTTCTGATTTAATTAATTAATTCACTTGGATGAGGCACGATTATATTTTTTTCATAAAAAAAATCTAATTGTCAGACTACTAATATAGGAACAGAACATAAAAGAATAAAAATTCTCGATTATTAATTATACAACATACATACATACATATACATCCACACACACACACACACACACACACACATATATATATATATATATATATATATATATATATATATATATGTATAATAAATTGTTATTTACATAATATTCTCAAATAAAAATCTAAACGATGCAGACTATGAAATAAAAATTATTAAATTTATAGAAACAATAAATTAAAAATAAAATCGTGATACATAATTCATGAGTTATTTTCTCAACATAGACAATTTCGAAACTTTATAATGAATTGTACGTACATAAATGCATATAAAAATTAGACATTGAAAAAATAAATACATAATTTAAAGGAAATAATACTGGGTGTCTTAAAATTATATTTACAACTTTTATCCAACATAAAAAGTCGACCAAGAGATGTAAAAAAACTGAAGTTGTTCCATTTTACAGAGTAACAAAGTTCTTGTAAATAACAAGTTTTAATTAATTTTCTCACGTTTATTTTTTTTTCTTAATCACAATGAATATATAAGAAAAAATATAATATATTGAATGGTTTATTTAATCAAAATCTAATACACAGGTCCAACGAAGATTTAGAACTTGTTCCAACATATCACCCCCATCAAGAATAATTGTATGAGGTTGGTAAAAAATGTTTATAGAAATTAAAAGTGTGGAAGACAATAAACGAGCAGAGTTCGAACATTTTATCAATTATTATGTTTCCATACTTTATGATTCATCGACATTATATTTTTGTCGATTCAAATAAATCCATTAAACTTATTACACTTATTCATCAGATTGTGTAATTATTGAATTACATGATACTAAAATATGTTATATTACTTTATAAAAATGTTTACTTACAATAAAATCTGTATAAATACTAATGGAATAAATAAAAAGCAGTCTGAAGAAAGTCAAATCCAATCTAGACACGATCTTTTGTTGGGCAACTAACAATTAAAATTGTTATTTATTTTTGCTTCAACTATCCCTTCAGAAGATTTTTCGAGAAGTTTTTTAATTAAAAAATATTTTTTTAATTAATCCGAAAGTACAAAAACAAAATTTGAGTGTATTTGGGAGGTCTTTATTTACAATTCACAAAAATTTAAACAAATTCCAGCACCTGAGTTAGAGTTATTTTGTTTGACAGTACATAATTTCTTGCAAGAAACGTTTGAAGTTACATTTTTATAAGTTCTAACCTTTTCAGAAGATTTCTTTGAATGATAAATTTTTGACGTAAAGGTAACATTTCTTTGATCTCCTACATCGCATAACTTTACATTCTACAATGTTTTGTTAAAGAATTTGTTAAATATCATGTATAAAATATTTGAGTGAAAAACTGACGATCTAAAAGACATAATTACACTTACTATTAAAAATATTGATGTGTTGGTGGTGTAGTGTACATGAAAGGATTTGGATTATCGTTTAAAAGTTTTACGAATCTAATAGTGTTTATTTTAAATGTTTTTAACTTTGTAATATCAATAAAAAAACTTTTAGAATTTTATGTTGGAATTTCCTTGGCTGGTACTTTTATAAATGAGTAAAAGTATCCTTTACTATTAAAGTTTTAAAGGCAATCCAAAATGATAAAATAAGAAAACAGTTTAGCATACTTGCATTATATGAGAAAATTCTGATGAATAAATAAAAATGAAAAAATCATATGCTAAGAATAAACAACTATAGAATTCCAAAAGAAGCCTTTCATTATCAAACTAAAGACAAAATAGTAAATTAAAGGAGAAATAGTTTGAGATCGGAATAGCTATCGCTGTCACTTCATGAAGTAGAATGAAAGTTTTAAAAATAATTTTTGGACACCTTGTATATAATCCAGTTTATACTTAGATGGTATATGGATATTTGAGTTTATATTAGAAAAAAATATTTTAACACATAGAAAGCAACTAAAAAATATTTTTTAATTATTTACGAAATTTATTTAAATACACTTACTTAAATATGATATATTTAAATGTTGTGTATATAAATAGCAAGATCTTTAAATATATTACCAATGATCTGGTATAATTTTAGAATATTTTGAAATATTAGTTATATTTATAATTATAAAAAATCTTCTAAAATGCTCCAATATATTCGAATATATATTAATATTTCAAGTCAATCCTTCAAATCTGTCAATTTTATTATATCGAGCTGCATAAAAGCCATTGTGTAATTAATCTATATAATGTATACATGTATCACAATCAAAATAAAAACACATTATTTCCATGTCAAGAGATTTGCTTTGATCGGCGATAAATTACATACATTTAACTTAAATGCATGCTACACGTTAAATAGATTTTCCAAAAATAAATACACCTCTTAAAGACACGCACGGTATGTGTTTACCAATATTGATAATTTCTTTTACAGAAAACTAAACGTAAACTTATTAAAATTCAACATCTAATGTGCACGCAAAACTAAAACTTCCTTGTGTCATAACTAACGTTTCATAAAAACCTGTGACATTTTTATACATATTTTAAGTTACGTACTTGAATACATTAAAATTAAAATTATTCAATTACCAGTAATAAATTTAAGAAAAAAAATGATAATGAGTGAATATATTTAAAATAATGTTGTCTTAAATTTATTTAACTGGATAACCATTTATTTTTCGGCTTATTTCTTAAACAATCAAATATTTATTATCCAGTTATTTATAAAGAAATAAATAAGATTAAAATATTACTCAAGTACGTAGAATGATTTAAGAATTTGATTTATTCATTGAATCACAATCGGACATTCGGTGTTGAATGTTAAAGTCTAATTGACAAGTTTTTTTACAATTCAAATGATTTTAACATGAACACAAAATAATACATTAAAATAAAAAAGAGCAATCAAATTTCTGTTACTCGGACATGAACACATTGGTTATTTTTTATAAGTTTTTTCAACAATAGTTTTGCTTTTGAAATAATTATAAAACAAGATATTTATTTCTAAGTTTTATAAAATTTACATAGGCAAATTCAATCATTTTTTTTCTATTTATAAAAACAGAGAATTAATTGATCATTGATACATTTTATTTTATGATTTTATTGTTAGACATTTATAGTGATATCTGTTATCATATGTTACTATTTTTGGAACTTGCACAATAAAAATTATAAAACATCACTTTTATACTACATACATGTCAACTAAAGAAATTAAATGCATATGTTTTTAGTCAATTATAAATACAATTCTATTTTAAACCAACGAATAAAATGAATTATTTTATTACAAAATATTATTTACACGATATTATTGAAACATTTACAAAACAGATTCTGTCGATGATGAATTACTGTTGATAAGTACTATTTCGTTCTTTCTTTTTTCTGTATTGAACCAGTTTGGGTTATTACTTCAGAAAAAAAATTGTCAAGTAATACTCTCGATATATATATATATATATATATATATATATATATATATATATATATATGTCTTTAGAATCAGTCATTAGATGATGATTCTAACGACTTATGAATCATTATCTACATAGACCTGACAATCAGCATCTAAAGCACGAGCGTTGTACTGTAGCTAATGTCCATTTTTATCAGACATAAATATAGTATAAAAATGTATTACCAAAATCGTATGATTAATTACATTTTGATTTAAAAATGTAAATATAACACGTATTTTCTATAAAACTTATTAATATTTAATCAATAAATATAAAATGTGTTGTTAAAAAAAGATAACCCAAAAAAATACTCTAAATATAAAACGCGCAGAATTCCATATACTATTAAAAAATAATTTGTGTAATTACAAAAATAACTTTCGACAAAATTAAAATTTCAATTTAATTAATTATACCGTAAAAACATATCTTGTACGTATATATTATATAAACTGCATCAATATTAAATTTTAAAAGAAAAGTATGTTGAGAGGAAAAATATTAATAACGACTTTTGATCAATTTAAAACAGAATGGTAAAATAAATGAAACGTGACAAAGTTATTATACACGTTGTTTTTTAAATTAACTATATTTAATTATTAATAAAAGATTTTTTGTCATTAGAGTAAAAAATAAAATAAGAATATTATTATAATTTGTTTTCTAATAAAATCCGAGTTGCAGAAATTTAACTAGCAATAAAAAGATATTAATGATATTATATATATATATATATATATATATATATATATATATATATATATATATATATATATATATATATATATATATATATATACAAATTATTATACTATTATATCTTATTTACTAACTTAATTAAATGCACATCCTTTGATAACGTTTAGATATTTTAATATATATGAATAAAGTATGCATATATGTATGATATATATATATATATATATATATATATATATATATATATATATATATATATATATATATATATATATATATATATATATATATATATATATATATATACATATACAAATATATATAAAAACATGTAAAAAGTTATTTAATCATACATTTACCAAGACTTAAATGTCAATTTGATACTAACTTCAATAAATGGGTTGCAAATAGAAAGTTAGAAACATCGTTATTTTCTATCAGATTGACTTTTAAGGCATAATGTAACTACATATATATATATATATATATATATATATATATATATATATATATATATATATATAATTGTCAGATTGTTAATTTTACCAAATTGAATTTAATATCATAGCCTAAAACTCATGTATTTTTAATATTGACTGATACCTTTATTAAAATCTATATTAAAAATATATATTCTTCATTTCTGAACATGTATTTACTACAAGTGATTCCTAATAATTACATATTTTCATCATATGTGACACATTATCTATTTACAATTCAATTCGGGACTTTTTCAACAAAATCCTTTACTTTATACAATTCCTAAATAATGTGAAGGCTTTCCATTTTACAATTCATCACACAATGCGAATTACGAACATAGGATATAAATGCCTTATAAAATATACATAAATTGACTGAAAAAGTGAGTTCTATTGTACATCAAATAACATAAGAAATTATATTTTTTATATTGACATTATAAAAAAAATAACTATCAGTAATTGAAAAGTGTATCTTTTTTGATTACAAAAATATTTTATTTCAAAAAAAATTTTTAAAATTCATTGTGTTGAAAAAATTTTTTCAATTCTTAATCACACTGAGACATTTTTTGTATACAATCATTTTCTCAACTGCAACTTTCAACGAATTTTTACAAACTGATTTAAAAACAGTTATAGCTACATAACGATATTTTTATTTAAAGAGATTTATAATAAAAAAAATGCGAATAGAATTTTCTAATATTGCTTTTGTATATAACTTTTCTTTCCTATTCTTATATTTCTTATTCTAAATCAACACCTGAATAATTTAAACAAGACACGGCAATTAGTTTCAATAATTTATGTTACTTTTAATTATTAATATAATTGACTTTATTGAAAATTCATAAATTGACAAATTCTAAATACTAAAAAGACAATCTCAAATTTTATAACAAGTTTTATTCGCTGTTTGATCATTATTAAACCAGGAAGTAATTTACACAAATTATATAAATTGCAGTTTTTTAGTTCATGATATTAATGATTTATTTGCAAAAATCCATTCTATATACTTTTATAGTTCTCCGAAACACTAACAACTACATACGTGTTTAAATGTATTGTTCCTGTCCAATAAAACAAAATTACATCAATTAAGTTTATACAGATTGAGACAATTATTTGCAGACAAAATTATATTGAAAAAATCTTATACAAATCAATTTTATTTTCATTTGCACCAAAGTAAATTTTAAAGAGGATAATTTATTTACATTAACAGTCTAGGCAATTTGAAAACCATTTGTTATAAAATGTCTTCAATTATTATTTTAATTCGTTTCATGTAATGATAAAATGTACATTTTATATATATATATATATATATATATATATATATATATATATATATATATAGAGAGAGAGAGAGAGAGAGAGAGAGAGATCTGAGAATGATGGTAAATTATATTTAATTTAATTTGATTTTAAGTACAATCTAAAACGTTAATTGTGAATGTTTTGTATTTATATATTTTTATTATTACATTGAATGTTAATATTATTTAGATTAATAATAACTTTAATCTTTGTAAAAGTCTTGAATAAGTGCAAATTTGGAAATGCAAAATTCATTAAAACTCAACCTCTTTTTAGTAGAGCAAAATTGAATTATTTAAAAAAAAATTTAATGAATTGTTAAAAAAATATATGGTTATTAAAAACAAAGTCAATACTTTCCTAATTGTATACACTTATAGTAATGTTTCTTTGTAGGTAAATTAAGCCGACATAATTATATTAAAAAAAATTATTAATGTCAAAAATTCCAAAAGAGCGTTAAATTAATTTTTCAATTCAAAATGAATACACATTTCAAAATAAATATTATATAATGTAACTGCATATTTTTAAAAAACTATATTCGTAGTATTTTTATTAATTTTTTCTCCATTTTTTTATCGATGTAATAACGACAAACCTTATACCTTTATAAATCATTACAAAACTACAGATGATAAATAAATTAAGTTTTTTTAAAAAATAATAATCCATTACTTTGTACGACAATTTTTTGATTTTATATGTTTTGACTGATGACTTTAATATGTGTATTTCAACAAAAACCTCATTAGCCATAGAATATTGAAATAAATTTATATAAAAAATTTCTAAGTACTTCCACGGAATAATATTGGAATTAAAATGTGAATAAGAAAATCAAAGTTTATTTATAAACAATTATTAAATGATTCAATTAAATTTGAGTAATACCTAAGATTAGTATTCCAATATAGAAAAAAGATTAATATGTTATCTTGACCATTATTTACACAAATAAATTTGTATGTTTAAAGTCGTTTTTAATTTTGATTTATCACTTCTACATTTAGGGTGATTTCATTTATACATAATGTATACACACACATAGATATTTAAATATGTATATATATATATATATATATATATACGAGGGTCGTTTGATAAGTATGGTAAGTATGGTTTGATAAGTAAGGAAAACTAAATTGAAAAATTTAATTAAATTAATTAATTAAATTAAACAATATCTAAATTTACCATATTTATCAAACGACACTCGTGTGTGTGTGTGTGTGTGTGTGTGTGTGTGTGTATATATATATATATATATATATATATATATATATATATATATATATATATATATATAGAGAGAGAGAGAGAGAGAGAGAGAGAGAGAGAGAGAAAATCTATTTGATTCGTTAAAATCTGAATTCATCACATTTATTTTCAAAATTTAATACATAAATCAAAAAATACACACATCTCAACATAAAATTATTAATTTTATGAAGTTATGTATGTCTTTAATACCTTTTTATATAAAATAAACATTTAATAAAAATAAATTTTAATTATATAACACATACGTAAATAAATATTCATGTTCACATAATAATAATTATTTGAAGGTAATTATTTATTAATTACTTTTATTTATGTATTAAATTTGATAAGTTTACAAAATAATTTACGAGTTCAATGTTTTATAAAAAAATTCTTTCATTATCACATACATTTATACACATTAATAAATAATATAAGTTCATATGATTATTTTATAACTTATTAAAAAATAAAATTCGTTGATAAATATTACTGATTTTGTGTTAAAAAAATGTTGTATAGTAATAACTATATATTTTGTTTAATTTTGTAAAATATTCAATTGAAATGTACATTTTCTTTTATATATATATATATATATATATATATATATATATTTATATATATATACACTATATACCATTTTCGTCATTGTGTATGAATTTATATGAAAGTAAAATTTTGGAAAGCCTCTCTATAAATAATTATTCATAAAACAGAGTATTTTAAAATGAAACAATCCGTTCAAATGTAACGAAGTACACATTTTGTTATTAAAAATTATAATAAGAATAAACACACACAGATATACAGAGAACACAGAATGTATGCATTGAAATGTGGCGCCGTTATAAAACAACAAACATTATGCGCCAATACTCATTTCTATGCAGCAGTCACCAACCAAAAAAAAAAAAAAAACACACGGCCTTACACCACCGCCGCACAACTTACTATAAAACAACACAGTCTTTGTACTAAAACACGAACGATAACTAAACATACGCCTGCACCTGTCTACCTTTGATACGATCGAACAGTTTACTCCAGCTGTTGATGGTCTTGCTCGACCAGATCCACACGCTGGATGTGATACCGACTATCATACACATCAAATATTTGATCATGAATACCTCGAATTCGGGTTTCTGGCCAAGGTTGCGTGCACTTGGGCATGGAATAGAGTACGCGGGCTTCGAACACATCTCTGAATGCCACGTTACCATCCACGATTCGAAGTTGACCTGCTCGTAGAACAAGCACGCGAGCACGAACAACGCTGGGACCGTATATAGCACGCTGAAGATACCGATACGGATCATCAGCTTCTCGAGTTTGTCGGTCTTCGTGCCGTCGTGTTTCATCACTGTGCGGATACGGAACAGTGAAACGAAACCAGCGAGAAGAAAGATTGTGCCAAGCACGAGATACACGAAGAGTGGTGCGAGGACGAATCCTCTCAGAGCATCCACATTCCATAATCCGACATAACATACGCCGCTCAAAACATCACCTGCAACAGAAAAAAAAATTTTGTTTAGTTCTTTAAAAAAGAAACATTTTTATTTAAATCTTTAATGTTTCAAAAATATTTTCAAAGACAAAAGGAAACAGTAAATATCCATATTGTAAGTTGATTACTTATAATGAAAAAAGTATTAGTTGTAATGATTATGAAAAAAAAAACATAAAATTTACTAGTACAATTCATAATTAGTAAAAGGACGCAATTTAACATTTTAATAAACTATGTGATTTATTATCATAATGAAATTCACTAAAATTTTAACTATTTTTTCAATCCCTCCTAATTTTGATTATTTTTTTTTTATAAAACTTATAAAAATAATAATGAAGAACTGATTAATTTGGTTACATTAGTACTATGTACTTTATAATTTGTCAAACCTAAAATATGTTGATAGTTAATTCAAACCAAAGATATGTAATAAAATGAAAAATATTTAAATATTTCAATTAAAATATTTTTCTGTTCTGTTCAACAATACAAATATTAAAAGTAAATTAGAATATTATAAAATATTCAAATAATTTGTTCCATCCTCCACTAATTTTTTGTAGAGATTAATAAAGTCTCCCTCATTTATTCTTCTTAAATAAATTCAGTGTATTTGTTTTTTCTTCCAAAAACTTTATTCCTCCTCGTCCAAAATTATGGCAATCATTACCAAATTTTCATCAGAAAATCAAACCATATTGGAACTCTTTAATAGAGAGCTATACGGATACTAAATTGACATGTGTAGTCATCACTGATACGTAACGGAAGTCACAGAAACGGAAATATGACTCAACTGTCATATATCACTGATATGTAGTAGCCAATAAACAGCTTGCGTTAGCTATTTGCTGAGATGTTATAATGTTTCGCAATAACACCCAATAATCCCATATTTCAATATTTCAGTCGAAACACGAACATATTCAATAACGAAACTCTCCTCATCTACTAATGGGATGTTTTTTAAGCGTGATAGAACTTTACATTTAATCCCTATCGAAAGTTCTATCTAACCTAAAAACACCTTTATCATGCTTATATATATATATATATATATATATATATATATATATATATATATATATATATATATAAACATCATATATACTCACCAAACCTATTACTCACTGTGTTCAGTTCCTTAAACACTGGGATAATTAACTGAGATAATATTCCCCTATGAAAAATAACTGTCTAACCTGCTTTGAAAGAAGTTTCCATCTTTAGAAATGTATTTTTTTTACAATAATAGCATAAATTCACGTATATCTCGACAAAAAAAGTCCTTTTAATCTACTAATTGTTTTAGTGATTAGTAACATTTATTTTTGGTACGATTATGTGATTTGGAATTTTCATAATAAAACTAACATTTCGTATGGAACAACCTAACATGTTATAATTGCAACGGGTATTTTTCACATTTAATGGCTTTTCAGGTTATTTTTTTCTAAATAACAAATATTTATTTAAATTTAATGAAATGAATATACAAAGTATATTTATAAATCAACGTATAAAATCAATTTTATATACAATTGTTATGTATGATATTTGCATTGTATTTGTACAAAAATAATTAATTTAATTATGTTAAAATCTCGAAATAAAATTACAGTTCTCTTATATTTGAGAAATTAAATTTTGACGACATTCTGATGGAACCTGGTCTATGTGTTACTTACTGAAATTCAAAATAACAAGTAATCAAATAATTCGCATAAAAATATATTTTTTTAAAAAATAGGTAATAAATGTATTGTTTATTTAATTTTTATTTCCACTAATTTTCATTGCTTGTATTTAATAATACTAGTTTTAAATCGACCAAAAATATTTATATTTCTCAAAAATCATATTTATAAATTTAATGATAATTTAATATTTTTCTAAATGAACTGTTTTTCGAAAAAAAATCGGTAATAAAAATTAATATTTAATGACAAATAACAAACCCTCAAAACACTTAAATAAAATCATGTCTTCAATAAAAAAAGAAAATACATATTTACTTAATAAATCGACAAAATCAATTGTAATATGTATATTACCGAGGGTTTTCTTTTACTTTTATAAAGTCGTATATTTACTTGATATGTATATAAGTTTAATTTTATTATAGCTCAGGGAATACATTTGCAAGATTGGCCACATTGTTATTGACTTTAATGAAGATTTATCATTTATTACCTTTGTGTATTTAACTTTAATAGCAACTTAAGTCAAACACAACTTTTAAAGAGTAAATAAGATTTATTCACTTGTATATTTTCAATCATTACACCTTTTTGTGTCATGAAAATATTAATTTCTTAAAGGATAGTAAATTTAAACATCTTTTTATAATTAACTTCTAGTAAAAAGGAAATAAAACAAGACCACCTGTCTGAAATAATGGAGTTACTGCAATCAAATTTTATTATAGAAAATAAAATAATCATATATACACATATACATATGTGTATACATCATTAACATAAAAAGAATGTTTATAGAGGAACATGAGAATAAAAATGAAATGGTATTAATTCATAAGAAATTCTTATATTATAAAGTCGAATATTTTTCTATGTTTGAAGAAAAAGTTTCTGATCAATACATCCTACATATTTTCATTTATGTTAATGAAACATATGTTTTAAATGTCAAAACAATTTAGCGGTTCTAGACAACATAAAGAAGTATGAAAAAATGCATGTTAAGAATAATACGTAGAAAAATAAAAAGTTTGGACTCAAAAAAAAAATTAAAATATGGATATTAGAATAAGAGTGAGATTAAAATGGAAATGGGTGGTCGGTCATATAGGAAGAGAAGACCACCGAAAATTTATTGATCGAGAATCAATATAAAAAAAAATCGTGAAGAGATTCTCGGATAGATGGAATAAATAAATAAATAAGAAAATTTATCGGAATGGCATGGAGAAAAAGACAATGGATAGTTAGAAGTGGAAAATTTTGGAAGAGGCCTTCATCCAACAACAGGTAGAAAGAGATTGCAGTCATATATATATTAAATCATATTTGCTCGAAAATGACTTATCACCTCCTTAACACCACAAGATACTGTAGAAGTATTCAATATCTACTTATTATTCACTTTATTTTTTTATAAGTTGATACACATTTCTATGGTAATGCCATCATCATCAAAGCACTGCATTAAAAAATTTAGATTTATAATATTTTATAATGCAGTATTCTGGTCATATTGTGTGTGAACATTGTAATCTACTATAAATACTATTTTCAATATGATTTTCAAAATTGTATAGTACGCCACTGGGAAATTTCTTGATAGGAAATGACTTGTTCAATATCAAAGGGAAAACCGACATATCTTCTATATAAATATCTTTTGTATTGCAAGTTGTATTACCTGTTATACAAGAGAGAACGTATACTTTATTATGAATTAAGAATGCTTATAAGAAAACACACGGATAGTAATTTAAATAGTTTTCATATTAAGACAATTAGAAAAAATGTAATAATGAACGAGTATGATTAAAAATTATTCACTGAAAAGTTATCGCTATAAAGAGAGTAGTACAAGTACACACTGTTTCTGAAATAGACATTCGTATGAGATGTCAATTTCTATTCCATTATAACATAATCAGTGGTTTGTCGAGATGACTGAGTGCGGCTCGATTCAATGGACCATTAAGTAAGCGTAACAATCAGCGAAGAGAACTTGTTTGGACAGCTATAGCCATGGCTCGTTAGACCGTCCGTCCGTGGAGCAAACTCAACGAGGAAGAAAAAATATATACAAAAACATGTCGTTCTCTATTCTCTAACAGAATAAATTATCGCGTTCAGGTACAACAACCGATCGTTCCTACCTAGAAAAATACCACTACACCAGCATTCCTGATAATCGTGCACGATAATCTGACAGGGAACAGAAACAGAAATGTGAAGGAATTGCTATTTCCATCTTTGTTCAATCAAATGATACTGTTTTAGGGGTACGAAATGACCTTGCCGTTGCATGTTAAGGGATACTAAATGTTTAATTGTACCTAGGGGGACGTCAAGCATAATATATTGCATATTTTTACACGGAAATAAGAGGCAGAGGTGATAAAAAGAAGACTGTGCAGTGAATACAATTTAAAATAAGTTTACAAAAGTTCAAATAACATAACACACTACCTCCACTTTTACATATATGAAAGACGACATAAATTATTATTACAGAAAAATAAATAAACACCATAGCTATTCGTACTATGGAAATAATACAAAAAGTTGAACTACTTTAATATGAACAAATAAAAATAAATTAAGAAAAAAGTTTAGACATAATTTAATAAAACATTTTTATCTTTATTTTTGTTATAAAAAATATTTAATTATATCAATCTGAACATTTATTTAATAAATTCTACATATATTTCTCGAGTATTTTCGAAAATTAATATAGTCTATCGGAAACATTTATATAAATATTTTAGGTAATTAAATTTAACAATTTAAAATTAAAATAAAACATCATATTTTCTATATTATAACATTTATATATTTTATTAAATTCTTCTTCCTTTGATTCTTTTTAATAAATAGTATTTCCTTTCGATGTCAAGAGTTTTAATCCATGTAATCAATTATTTTTACAATTTGTTCTGTTATTGTGACAACTTCACCCTAATACAAGAACAATAATTTATAAAAGTGTTCAGTAATCATTTATTGTTCTTCAACACAAATGAATTTCTATCCCCAACACCACAATGGTTATGAAGTGTTCAATAATCACTTATTCAATTTTTGTTTATAAACTTTATTCGCTATTTCGATGGTCACTCCGGCATTGTAAGAGCATTGCATTTTAAAAGATTCTATAATAAAACACAATGACGATCTAACTACTTTCTTTGTTGTAAATTGCAACTGATCACTTTGTTTTTAAAAATAGCTGAATGGAAGTCCATCCCCAAATTCTCAATTTTCTTCATACAATAATTTGATTCAATATAACTTAATTATTTATTATTATTAATTACTAATGTCCTCTCGTTCTTATCTAAAACACAAAACTTCTACAAAGCATAACCAGCAGACCGAGTTGTGAGTGAGGGCTTTTAGTTCTCCCCAATTCTTTCCCTCTTTATTAGCTTTTTAATGCCCCTTCTCAAGACATCCTGCACTGCTTTGCTTTATTTTTTCTTGTTTCTCAACAGCATTTTAACTTTTTCGTCAAGTGTGACCAATTAATTTTATTTGTTTCTCTTGATTTGCAATCGTTCATAATTTAACCATATCCATAATTTAATAATATTAATTTTAAAATATATTTTATTTAATAGCATCATTTAAATAAAATATATTATTTTTAAGGTTAAGCTGCTGAAAACTCTTTTGATACTCAACTTTGCTCTCAATTAAAATAAACGAAAGAAAGTATTTTCTGCGATTAAGTTTTGTTACTGTAATTACATTCTGTTCTATGAATATTTCCAATTTATTCATTTCAATCTCTAGAACTAGATTTTTATATCTGATTTCAAATTACAAAAGCGATTGTAAAGTTTGTTTTTATTCTGAACTATTGTATTTTGGATATTTAAGAGTTTGAATTATCACGTTACCATTATTAACATATATATATATATCACATCACATTACATCATAAAGCCCATATCAATCCACTATTGAATGAAAGCCTCAATGAATGTTACCATTCACTGGTATTTGGTCATATTCACCACGTTGACCAGACGGATTGATGAAGATTTTTTTATTCGGGGTTTACCCCCTTCTCGACAGTTATTTTTTACAAGATGAGGTTGTCGGTCTTCATACTCAACCCTCGAAAATGAGGGACTCTCCGACTGGGAATTGAACGCAATCTCCCGCATGACATGCGGTGATACAAACCACTGTGCTACCCAGTCGGAATATATATATATATGTTGTTATATAAAATGTATTTTTAAGTTTATTATCTATACTTGAATACTTTTAACGATATTATAATAAGATATGTTTAAAGTATTAAACTAAAAAAATATAATGATTAATATGAATTACTGTACTATTTAATAAAACTGGTCACGATAAAGTATTGTGAAAAAAATTGAACCGAAAAAAGTGTACTGAAATTCGCTAACGATATCTTAGAATCGTGCCAGCGTCGATATCGTTAAGTATATAATTAAATTTGTACCAGACTCGCAAGAAAGAAAAAAAAACAGTGCGATCGAACGAAATATCAATAAATTCTAATTCAGCGTAGATAAGATATTAATTCCAATTTGAGTTATGTGACCGTCGATATTCGAAATGTGTTCATATTTTAGATTTTTACAAGACCGTTCTATCGGATTTACTGAATAAAATAATTTTATGTGTATAATAAACATTGGTTTTTATTGGTCAATATATGTCTATCTTGATTATTCAGTCAGTCACGTCGACTAAAGTAACGTTTTTATTTCTCGTTTCTTTGGTTACAATTTTTTGTACAGTACGTACGTCGAAACCGTGCGTGATAATTGAACGTATCCGAAGTTGAGAAGGAATTCTAAAGACACAAAATATACAATGTTTGTTACACAAATTCAAACAAAATGTAACTTATGATATTTTAAACAGCTTCTAATTTAATTTAAAATTCTATTGAAAAGTTTAAAATTACAAAATGCAATAAAAAATTTCAGTATTATAATTTTTATCTCTTCGAAAAAGATTAAACACTCGTATAATTTGCATGAAATGAGAAATCGTTAAACTTAAAATATGTGTATGTTACATAAATAAATAAGATTATTAATATACTCACAAACAGATTTTGATATTGTTCACTTAATGGAAAAAAACATAGTGTTGAGACAAAAAAAAAACATGTAATACTATGCGAAAGTTTTTTCTATAGGTAAAAAAAAAATTAAAAATATACGAAAAAATATACTTCAGATGTAAATAATGAAATACTAACATTAATAAAACTACTGTACATTTCATACATACATACGTACATAAATGCATATGTAACATACACGCACAAGAGACCTTTCCTAAATTCCTAATTTACTGCTTTAAAGTAATGAGAAGGTATAAACGAGATTCTAAAAAAGCACTACGGCATTCTTTATATATCGGTAGGTCTAATCATTCAGACAAAACAGAAAATATTCTCGGTGATAGTAAAAAGATGCTCATCAACACGTAAATGGGATCAACGCAGTGAATCATGAAATTATAGTCATTAGAAGTATTTAAGACATTAACCACTTGCCATACAAAGACGTCTCAGAGACGTCATAAATTTTTCGTACCATTCTCGGCATTGACGTCTCTGAGACGCGCGCAATATTTATTTGTAAATAAACCGTTTTAAAATTAAGATCGTGACAATTTGAAAATTGCCAATGCACAAAGTCAAATTACATCATAGTGAATAGTTGAAAACAAGCAAGTAAGGTTTATATTATTTAGTTAATTTATATAATTGAAGGAATGAAATACTTTATTTTCTTTCTGTAGACAGCGGACGCAGAATTCAAATTCAAATATTCAATTATATTTCATCAAATTTTAAATAAAATTACAAGAACCTTTATAATATAGTGTTAAAGAATGAGCCATACAAATAATCCTTCTAACATATCCTTTTTGAATTTATACCAAAGTGATAATGAAATTTTAACTGACTGTACAAGTGAAGGTAGCGAGAATATAATTTAAAAAATTCGAATGGCTGACGATTCATCTAAAGATTCAAGTTCAAGTAAAGATTCTAAATAAAAATATAAATAAATAAATACATTTATTTTAAAGTACATATTTCAAAACAGCAATCATTTGTAAATTTTCGCCTAAATATTGCGGAAGAAATGCTCTGTAATTTATCCCTACCTGACTATGTGTTACTTGGCAGGCCTTCGCAAAGTATCTGCCCAACACGATTACAAGCAAAAAATTGGGCTCATTTTCCTGAACACATACCATCTATCAGCAAAAAGGAACATCCTGCAAAAAGATTTTACGTGTGCACTAAAAACAACAGAAGAAGTGAAACAACTTGGCAGTGCAAAAAATGTCTAATTCTTCTCCATTTACCAGAATGTTTCGAAAAAATTTCATACATAACAGAACTTTCAAAATTTTAATTTATATTTATTTAATTGGTCTTTAATATGTTTAATAATTAGAATTCAATTATGATATTTTCTTTTTATATTTTATCGCTATATATGCATAATGTATATTATGAAGTCTATACATATCTCAAAACTGAAAAATAAATAGTCGTTTTATATCACATAAAATTTTATTTAAATTGTATGGCAAGAGGTTAAACTAAGAATATAAAGGATTAGAAGTAAATGACGAATATTTAATCAGTTGTAGATATGAGAATTTTCTCGAGAAACCCTAATAAACTTAAAAGAATTAAACCAAACAAGTGAAAAACTGATTTTGTAATTAATTTTAGCAATATAAAAATAATGTACAATGAATTTTTTGATTAAAGGAAAATCGAATTAAATGGAATAGAAATAGTTAAAAGCGACAATAGAACATACAAAAATGATGAAATAGGTATTGGCAAGATACATAGCAAGAAGAGAAGACAATAAAGGGACAATAAAGGGACAAAAAATTTTAAAGGATTACGACCAGGAGACAAAAATTAATCAAAGAAAAGATCCTGCCAACGATAGAAGAATAAAATTGTAAATTGGATGAAATTAGCCACGTACAGGAAACAATGGGAGAATTTTGGGAAAATATTTAAGAATAGTTAGTAATATTTAATGAGGCTTTTGCTCACTAGTGGGCTTATATAGACTTTTGTTGTTATATTTATATATATATATATATATATATATATATATATATATATGTGTGTGTGTGTGTGTGTGTGTGTATGTGTGTGTGAGTGTATGTGTGTGTGCGTATGCCTGTGTTAACAAAATATAAAATTACTAATATAATTAAAATAAGTAAATAAATTATCTTTTGGACGACATATGATATTTTAGATTAATATAGACATAAATAATTGAACTTTATATATTACTTGTCAATGTAATATTCACTTTTAATGTTAGTAAAATATTTTAAAATAAATATATTCAACTGGAATCGCAAATAAATGAATAGTTTTTTCATTAAATATTTTTAGTTTCAAGATTCATAACTCTTATACATTCTATTATTCATTTCTTATGTAATACATATTTAAATTAAAATCAAAAAACAATCGATGAAATAGAAAAATATATTATAATATATTTGATTACTTAGCAATTTTGGAAATTTAGTATGAGTATCAAACCCAAGACTAGTAACAAAATAATAAATAAATATCTAAACAGCATATGGGTTGCATAATTTCTATATACACTTTATATAAATATATGGTAATCAGTAGTTTCAAAGTATAACTGTATCATAACTACTACTAACTATACAAAATAGGGGAAAAACTGTTCACATATCTAAATAATAGGACAAAATAATATTTCTTGAAAAGAACAAGAATACTATAAACATTGCTTATAAACATGAAAAAATTGATAGGTAAGTGGAAGATTTTATAAACATGAATAGGTGAATAAACCTTTTTTGAGTATATACCAATGAAGATTTTTCAACGATAATATTTTATAATCACGTAAATTCGGTTTAACCCTTAAAATAATCAATACTCTGATAAAATCTCTATACTTTAGAAACGTGTTTTGTTCTGGTACTAATTAAAAAGCCAATTAAAATGAATAATTGAATATGTTACAATATTACATTATTTATTTTTTTAATTAAATATGAATTAAATGCTTTGCATATTATATTTGTTATTATATACAATCAAAAAGAAAAGGAAAATAAAATTTATTCATAATATTACCTCAAAATATACATGCATATATATATATATATATATATATATATATATATATATATATATATATATATATATATATATATATATAAACCTTCACAATATTTAATTTAGTGATTCAACGAATACAAACCTAAATTTAACTATTTAATTAAAATTATTTTTTTTTAATATACTGGCAATAAATTTCTAATATTGTATAAATAAATATTATTAACTTTCTCATATATATAGTTTTAACGTTAACTTCAAACTTTCAATCTAATCTCAGTAGTGTTGAATAACAATTTTTTTTAACTATTGAACCACTGTAGTTAATTCGCTTTTACAAAAAAATAATAATCATTTAATTTAATATCACCCAATTTTATAAAAAGTGATCAATAATCATTTGTTGTTCACATTATTCTCTGATAAGTATTTCGATGATCATGTCATCATCGTCAGAGCACTGCATTATAAAATTTAGAATTTATACAATTATATTTTAATGATTATCGAAATGCACATTGACGAATAAAGAGAATGACAAATATTAACATTTTGTATTGTAGAGATGAGTGATTAATTAATATTTTTTTTAATATATTTAGATATAAAATTGCTAAAATTACTTCTATTTTTTCATAACTTAATCGAATTTTCCAAAAGTTATTACATAATTTAATGAATGATTTTTTTATAAAAAGAAGATTAAAAATATTTAAACAATTCAAAAATTCTTGTTTTGGATAGGACATTTTCCTGTAAAAAATCCTTATCCTATCTGTTTAGCACTGTGGCTAATTTACTTTTATATAATAGATATACATACATACATACACACATACACACACACACATATATATATATATATATATATATATATATATATATATATATATACACCAAAACGACGAAACTTGACGTATGATATTAGTGAAATAAACTAAAATTTTATATATATGGTCATCCAAATGTAACGCCTAGATTTGTGTTTAATTAAAAGAAACATAGTGTCTTTTTAATAAAAAATTACTAAAATAATTAAATTCCGTATTTTTACGAAGGATAAAATTGATAATTTTATCTTTCGTAAAAAATACGAAGATTAAGAATAACTACAAAAAACTTTTTTATTAATATTTAACATATTTGAAAGATATGTAAAAGTACTTAAAATAATAATAAAAGAAATAAACATGAAAAGTACAGAGAAAAAGTGCAGAGAGAATTTATGAATGTCATAATAATTAAATTATAAAATTTATTCCTCACTGTTATATATATATATATATATATATATATATATATATATATATATTTCTTTTCTTTCATATACCTATTTTTCTTTATTTCCGTCTAACTCGTTTCGAATAAACAAATTATTTAGTTCTAATCTGTTAGTCTACATCAATTTAAATATGGCCCAGATTAAAAATGTCAACTTATAACATAAAAGCATACTCAAATTCTCTGTAAGCTAATAAGAAGATTAATATACTAAGTCATTTTATTACATTTATCTATATTTAACATTTAAAAATAGGAATAAAACGACTGTACTTCTTTCTCTATTAAAATTCTTTTAGTTTACTATCTCTAAACGTGGAAATAGATTTTAAATATTATATTTTAAAATATAAAAATAAATACGACTAAATTTAAAGTCGTCCTTGATTCTAAAATAACGAAAAAAAATACATCTTCATTTAAAAATACTTGAATACAATAATTTTATTCACTGTCTGACTGAAAATCCGGATACATTCTACATAAATTGTTAGTAATATTTACATAAAATCGATTCGATATATGGTCAAATCAATAAATACGAAAAAAACAGAAATACAATCCGCATAAATAAACGAAACGAGATCTCGAAAATGGCATTGAAACAAATTAAGCTAGTGTCAAAATAATGTTAATATAGACATTCTTGTATACAAATATCAAATATATGACATAAAATCAGATACACGTTTTGCTTTACATGAAATTAATGTCAAAACATGCTGTGTTATGGTCATCAGTAGTGCCAAATGCATTGATTTTGTTGCCATATATATATATATATATATATATATATATATATATATATATATATATATATATATATAAGTATTTTTTTCATTGAATCATTTGAACTGTGAACTTATTTTAAATCAAAAATAATTTTATTCTAATAAAATGTTTGGATACAACTTCTAAATATATCATTGTTATCACAAAAACTAACATAGTATTTATTCTAAAATTGCGGCAAATTTACTTTCACGCAAATGAATTATCACCCCAATATCACAAATATTGAAAAAGTGTTCAATAATTAGTTATTGTTTACTTTTTCATTTATAAGCTGATACACAATTCGATGGCAATGTCATCATCACTAGAGAGTTACGTTATAAAATCTAGTTAAAAGTGACTTATATGTTTTTGCTATATGTTTTCATCTTTTTTCAACACATCTCCAATTATTGGTTGAATCTTTCTTTTTCACTGCGCATATACATTTTTGTATCTGCATGTATTTATTTGTCTGTATCTAATAATTCCGAAACTTTTTATAAGCAAATAAATACATTCAGATATATTTGCACAAACACAATAGAAACCAAAGAGTCAATCACTAAATGAATACAAATATTCAAAAATTATTTGGAATAAACATTTGAAAGAATGACTGCATCAATTGATTAAGAGAGCATTAGCATGTCAAACTCAGATAAATAATAACAATAAAATGTATTCGACTGATGTTGTGGATATGTAAATTGTACTTACAACATCTGATAAGTTCTTATCCCTTCACCAATAAAATCATTGGTTTATTTTCTATTTCATCAATATATTGTATATATAGAGTCATCCAAATATGACGCCTAGATTTGTATTTTATTAAAAAGAACTATATGCATGTTTCCCTACACACCATCTTATACACATGTTTCTTTTTAATAAAACACAATTCTAAGCATCATATTTGGATGACCCTATATTTTATTAAAACGTACGCTACTTGAAAATGCGAGTTTCGTTAACGATTTACTACAATTTTTTTTTAAAGAAAAAAAACACGTTTTTGATACGATCAAAGTCCATTTGTTCATCGAACACAGTTAAAAACATTACAATACAAATTATAATAGACTAATATTTTAATGTTTAACTACTAACAGCCGCAAATTTATGTATTTCCTTCTTCAAAGGATGTATCCGTGAATTAATACTACTCTGAAACAGGTTTAAATTAATTTGGTAATCCAGTTAATTTACAATACTCAAAACTGTTCCCACAGAAAGAACGAGTTTTTTATAAATATTTTGAACTATATGCAAAAAAATGTATCACTAAAATAAAGAACTGACCAACGCTAGATTATAAACACGTTATTACAAAATGTACCATATTAAATCACATATATATATATATATATATATATATATATATATATATATATATATATATATATATAACGGTATCATCAATTATTCACAGTGAAGAAGATACGTCCTCGTCCGGTTACAACTATTGTTAGATATCTGTACAACAGCCTCTCCACAATTATTGATTACTGTACAATGACAAGGTAATCATATGATAGATGTGACTCGACAGTAGGATCATTACAAGTCCATACATGTATCTTGCTTCGTTAAACATATTTTTAAGTGGAGGAAAAAAAATCATTCGAATGAAGTTTTTGTAATACAAATTAAAATCATGAAGTATTTTCATACATGATTTCATAAATTAAATATTGAACGTTTTTATTTGACTTTTTAGTTCGATTTTAATTCTGCGAAACGTAATTTAGTATTAAAACAATTACATACTATACATCTGTAAGAGTGTATTTTTTTTGTAATTAGTAGTAATTGATGTACCGTTAAAAATATTTTTGAATTCAAATTTAAAATTACGATATATACATTAATTATTTAACATTACATAGAGTTAAAAAAATTAATTGATAATTAACTTTTAATAACTGAAATGAACACAAGTTCAAGAATACAGTATTATCAATTTAAATTTATTTAATATTACATTTTTTTAAAAAATACTATAAATAATTTATTTATATTCCAATACATTATATACAAAAATTAAATTATTGAAATATTCAATTTTTTAAATAAAAAATTTTAATACACGTGTTTCAGTTTGTAAGTCTGATAGTTGGAGTTTAAAAACCACCACTTCTCACAAAATCTCCCTTAATGATTAATTCGCCTATTGATTTTCTTCCCTTAAAAATATTTTTCAAAAAATTTAATTCCATAACATTGTATTTCGTCCAGTTATATATAATTATATATATATATATATATATATATATATATATATATTGTTAATACAGATTTAGTCATATCAAATATTGGATTTTAATAGTTTCTCCACAAATAATGTATTTTCTGGAAAAAATGAATTTCTGAATTAATTACGTTTGAAAAATCTAAATTAAATGGAATGAATAAAAAAGTCTAATTATATTATTATGCAGTATTCTTAATAATATTTGTTCGGTCAGTGTTATTTACTTTTAGTCTTTATTTTGATTTTGTTAGTGCACTTGAATCCATGGAAAATAATAATCGATACTAAATAATATAATATATTAACTCTTTCGCTACAATATGCGAATATAATCGTTTTCCACGAAATGCTATTCAAATACTACGAACGACTATAGTCGCTCAAAACGTAGGAGGATTGTCCGCGGACAATGTATACATTTTTGGTATAGTATATCGTTCAGCGGTGGCGTTCTGACATGAAGAACCACCATAGTAAAACGATTAATAATTAAATTATGAGAAAATTTCTCAAAAGTAAATAATAAAAAATAGCATTTACTTGTTCACATTTATCAAGAAAATCGAATTAATTTTGGACTAAATTTTCTGAGATTCGCATAAATACGAAAATCTAGATCGACGTTAATTTTTATGACAAATATTACATGGCTCGTTATATTGAATTATTTATATATATATATATATATATATATATATATATATATAATCATCTTCGTCCTCATCCCATTATTATAATAGCCCAATACTGAGCGAAAGCCTCAATAAATATCACCATTCACTGATATTTTGACATACTCACTACGCTAATCAGGAATGTGAGGATTTTTTATTCAGGGTTTATTTCCTTAGACAGATTATCTTTATTCCAAAAAATGTATACTTTAAATTTGTATATTTTAAATAGTATATTCTGTCATTTTTTTTATAAATAAAATTATAAAACCAATTAATATCTTATCAGAAAGTGATATTTGTGGAAATTTACTTTGGAAATGATTGCTCAATTCTTTTAACTCATTAAAATTTAGTATTGCAATTGCAACGTTTGCAGTCTATATTCAAACTCTAATTGCTAAGTTTAAAGATTCAATAACAACTGGTAATTTAGTGTGAAATGGAAAGCTGCAATCCAACAAATTATACATCAAAAACAATCACTACCACAACCACATAAACGTACATACTAATAATAGTACGAATAGTTAATGTTAGTATAATTTAAATTAGATGTTAAGATATTAGACGAATATCATTAATCTAGGTTATGTTAGTTACAAAAGAATGGGTTTTGAAATTTTTTATCTACACAGACTTCATAAACATTGAAAAAAACACATACAGTGAATAAGTACACATATTTTTAAGTTAAATGTTAAATTATATAGATTATGCAACTAATTTTTGTTAAACACTATATATATATATATATATATATATATATACATATATATATATATATATATTCCTTTGTGTATATTATTGGAATGTTTTGTCACGATTCACGATTGAAGATAATTTACATAAATCATCTGAAAATTCAACAATAAATCAAGAAACTGTTGTAAGACCATATTTTGATTAGAGCTGCTTTTTGTTATCATAGTTGCAAAACCTAAATAAGCCTAAAATATGATTTAAATAAATCGGTGGTACAATATACACATTTCGAGAAACAATAATCATTTTAAAAAACTTTTTCCAGATTTGGAGACATAAAAGCCTACTATATTCTCACAAACTATGTCTGATTTTATAACATTGAACTAGTTTTTATGAGATTATTTGAAAGAGTGGGTTTAAATTTAATAAGTTCAATAGTTTGATTAAAACACAATATACTGAGAAATGAAAAATTTATTAGCTGAAATGTCAAATGAAATAATAAAAAATGTGAAAGAACTCAAATTTATGAACATTTGCAAGGCAGTTATTTGAAGATGTAATTTTTCGTACTTATTTGTAAAAAGAATTGATTCAATTAATAATTCCCTAATTGAAGTATTAAACTTACATTTCAAAGATATCAGAAAATGAGTTTAAATTCAACTTTTATGTATAATATATATGTCTGTACACACATACACACGTATATATATATATATATATATATATATATATATATATATATATATATATATATATGTGTATATATCATTGTCATATTCACGATTGAAGATAATTTACATAAATCATCTGAAAATTCAACAAAATAAAACGACTGAACCATTTAGTATAACTTAATGTTTTTTGAAAATTATTACCAGCGATTTACGAGTTGTACTACCGTCCCACAAGTGATTTTATTCTAAATCTGAGTGAGTGAATCTATTAGTAAAAAACATGCTTAACCTCTACCACTTTATACATTGTACATAAATCCTTTAGATGTTCTCTTTCCTACACGTTTACATTAAAAAAAAGTTAACTACAACTGTCCAACACGAATCTTAACCACAAAGCAATATTTAAACTTTTTTTTATCCCAACTGTTATCTACACACGAATCATTATTATATTGTTTATACACATTCTCCACAGACAAAAGTATTTTAAGTCTTATTTTAATGATTAATTTTGATATATACTTTTTTTTGATATAAAAACGGTACTAGTTTTTAAATTAGTAGTTTGTTTATATATATATATATAAATATATATATATACATATATATATATAACCTATATATATATACATACATAAATATATTTATATAACTACAACTGTATAACCACAAAGCAATATTTAAACTTTTTATAACTGTTTATCTACACACGATCATTATTATATTGTTTATACACATTCTCCATATTTTATCTTATTTTAATGATTAATTCGTTTATAAGTATGGTCAATTTATTAGTATTGTTTAATTTAATTAAATTTTTCAATTGAGTTTTTCTTACTTTTTTACCATACTTATCAAACGACCCTCGTATATATATATATATATATATATATATATAATATATTAAAGAACATAATTTATTATAAGTTTACAGATAATTTAAAATTAAATTTATAAATTATACATTGGAATATTTACATTTTTAATAATCCATTAAAGATTAATAAAAATTAAAATGACTATAAATCGACTTTTTTTCTTTTATTAGAAAATAGAAATACTGTATAATTTCTCAATTAACGATCATGATTAAATTATTTATTTCAATGTCAATTTTATATTAAATCTTATTTTGCATTTGTTAAAGAATGTCTGATAATCTAATTTCTGATTTTTCAAACACTAATTTTACATTGGATCTATAAAATTATAATATCAAAAATAATAAAAATATATCTTAGTAAATAATTGGCATAAAATATATCCATAAATTAACCAACTTTTAATATTTTTATATTAATATATATATATATATATATATATATATATATATATATATATATATATATAAAATCAATAAATTCATTTCTTTATAGAAGTTTTCAACATATATAACTTCTATATAAGTAACTTCTATATTGCAAAGACTAAAAAGTAGATAAAGTAATATTTTAATATCATTACACACACCATTTGGAATTCATTGTGTAAATGTCAAGAGGTACCCGTAGGCGTATTCTATCTTAGTAAATTAATGTTTAATATTTTTTTCTCTGAGAAACGGAATCTACTGAAAGCAAAAAAGAAAATACTTATGTGAAGTCAACTGTGAAGAAAATAAAACTAAGTCTTTTGAACCCTAAATAAAAAAAATACACTACGTATTTTACATATAATATCTAATGAAAATGTACATAATAAAATACATTCACATACGCATGAATTATTAATTATCTACTAAATCTATAGTTAAAACTATATATTTTAAAACTCTTAAGCGTTAGTTATTAATATCAATTTAATCTGAGATTTCATTAATATATTTTTTTTATTTTATTTTTTAAAAACATCGCATAAATAACTTTATAAAACAAATACAAAACACATTTTAAGTCTTCATTTAATTTTTTTGTACATATTTTTCTTATTTTTCATAAAATTTTATAGTATTAACACATTACGGTCCGGGCTGTTTGCGCGAAAATTAATGCTTGTAGCCGGTATATTTTAAAACGATTTAAAGAAATCTTTGGAAATTGTAGGGTTGAAGGTTGAAATTTACAGTTATCTTTTATTTTGAATATTATCAAAGCACGCAGTATAAGTCTAGTCGATAAGAAATATTACTTTTAGCATATACATATAACACATATTTATATGTCGTAGGCATCTAATGTACAGTATACAAAACCCTATTTTTATGTCTCTGGGATTTTACGAGCAGTCAACAAAAAACATATTTTTATGTCTCCGGACGTTAATATCTTAATATCAAATTTTTATTCAAGTTCTTTAACCGTGTATTAAAACATACAATTTTCTCGTGAAATTAAAAAAAATGTCCAATCATTTCATTTAATCGCGGCTGGTGTCATTTATGTAAATATTGTTCTTATTCACGAAATAAACTTACACTTATTTAATAATGAATCGACTCACGCACAACTATATATATATATATATATATATATATATATATATATATATATATATATATATATATATATACTAACAAATTTAAACTAAAGTAATAAAATGTCACGAAATCATCCGAATACGTAATATGTGGTACCGAGATTGAAGGATAATAAAGAATAGTAAATGATGGTAAGCGAGTAAATGTATGTCTAAACCCTTCATTCTTATTTCAGCCATCTTATTCAACACGCAAAAAGCATCTCATATAATCCCATAAAAAATTACAATGTTGACTACAAATAACTAAAGAATATAATAATATAGCTCCTTCGTTTTTTACAACATAGTTCTTTCAATTTCAAATCACTAATTTATACTCTAAGAAAATACTAATAATTTCATTAACAACATATATCTAAATAAATTAACATTGAAATTGTATTAATTCTATTAACTAATCCTATATAAATTATTTGAACTGAAATAAAAAAAAAAATAAATTAAAATTTCTATTGGTATCATATTACTTCTATTTTAGCCTAGATAACAAACTTTTTTTTGAAAATACATAAGATTTTTACGTTATGCATATATGGGGTTGTCTACTAAATTATTTCTTCCAAAAATGGCTCATTATTAACAATAAATATTCCAAGAATTGATATGAACCTATCTTCATCAACCGGTTATTTTGACCAATTGGTATTTGGTCGAAAAAAATTGTAATTTTTAGTCAATTAGTGTAAACAGCAATAAAAAAAAGAGTTTTTAATAATAAGAAATTATATTTTTCACATAGATACTGAAAAAAACATGATATGATAAATGGTAATAATAGTAGCCCCCTCCTTTATTTTTCATTGTCCTCAGCGCAATTTTGAAACCGATCATTTTGACCGATTGGTATATCTCGGAACCATGTATATATCAGTAAAAATTACAATTATCTTCGATTATATTTAATAAAATATAATAAAAATATTAACTTCTTGTTATGCTCTATTAACTGTTCTTTTTCTTAAAGTTAAATTTAAAAACTGATTGAAATTTATACGATACAAACTTGACGTACAAATTAAAAAATAAAAGTCCATAAAATATTTAAAAACGTCAGTTAACAAAAAAAATGTGTAAATGATGTATGTATATGTGTGTGTGTTCATATATATATATATATATATATATATATATATATATATATATATATATATATATATATAAAATTAAAAGAATAAAATCTGATATAAACAAACGTATATTTTGTGTTTAGTTTATTTGAATTTTTTCTATACAAGTAATATATCATCTTGATTTACACATTTTATCATAAAATTTGTAAACGAATCAGACTGTTTTTTAAGTAAAATATGTTATGTCGTTATTGATTTTAAATAAAAACACGGTGTACAGAACATAACGGTCACTGAAGCTTGATAAATCGTTTGACAATATTAAAAAAATGATACACAAAAAAAAACTTGACATGTTGTTTATTTAAATTTTTACTACTACTAACGAAACAAATCGACTGTTTATCGATTAATACAGTTACGATTGTCTTATCGAAGTACGAGTGTTGTTAAAGTAGGCAATTTACATAATTTTAACGGAATTATAGGATAAACATTAGTTGCTAATATCGATAGGTCAACTATCATAATATGTTAGTAATATAAAAATATTTTTAGACATTTATTCTGAATTTGAAATTACGATATTCGAGCACACATACAGGTTAATATTTTCAATTAGGGAATACGTATTTTTTTACTGAAACTAGTAACAATATATTATATTTGAATTACAAAAATTCGCCATATGAAATATGTTTCACAAATACTTCAATTTCATAACATAATAGAAATATAAATACATATGCATTATATACATGT
Organism: Neoneuromus ignobilis; assembly: GCA_029203775.1. Lineage (NCBI taxonomy): Eukaryota > Metazoa > Arthropoda > Insecta > Megaloptera > Corydalidae > Neoneuromus > Neoneuromus ignobilis. The sequence continues at coordinate 40,206,002 of CP092087.1, forward strand.
GTATGTGTATGTATGTATATATGTGTATGTGTATATGTGTGTATGTATATATATATATATATATATATATATATATATATATTTAGGGTCATCCAAATGTGACGCCTAGATTTGTGTTTTATTAAAAAGAAACATGTGTATAAGGTGGTGTATACAAAAACATGTGTATAGTTTCTTTTGTTCCTTTTTAATAAAACACAAATCTAGTAGTCACATTTCGATGACCCTATATATCAGCGTTTCCCATACTTTTTCGACCACGGACCAGATTTTTTTTGTAAAATTTTTACGCGACTCTCTTTTATGTAAAAAACATATATCATATTATTTAAAATGCTAATTTGTGACCGGCATTTTCTTCTACGGATCGATACTGAGCCGCGGACCATAGTTTGGGAAACGCTGCTATATATCATTAAGAAATCTAATATGTATAAGTTTCAAGTTTCAAAATATATAAATTAATTAATTGTTGTGTAGTTCATTATTGTTTCGCCTAACTTTGATCACATATAAAAAATATTCTAAAATCAAATTAGTTCCACAACGAGTTATTATTACATTTTTTCCTTATACGAAGAAAAGTTATTTAATAATGCTAATATATTATAAACGTCAAATGTTCGCCGATTGCATCTTTTATCTCGTTGATCTGTACAAGTGAACATGCCAATAACATATAATTCTTATATGTCCAAGAATTCGTATCAAATACTAATCAATTAAACTGTGGCAGGATCGATTTATTCTGGACAAGATTTCATTATAGCAAAAGAAAAAAAATGTAGTTAGTTAAGCACGAACGGTTTAAACAAGCTCGCATTCTTTTTGGCAGTAAAACTGTATATCTTTATTCAGTGGTGATGATACACAACTATAAAGGGTGGTAATGTTTACGATGTTGCTACATCTGTGCTAATTAATGGCCTTAATAACTTATCTGAACTGAAATCTTAAGTGCTTGGCGTGTTAATATTTTTTTATATAAATCTTTAAAAACAGCAGTTTATTTTCGTAATTAGTGTTTTTATTGACTTTTTTATTTTAAAGTCCAAGGACTGTAAACCTTAAATCCGTTTTTATGTTTACTTATTTTATGAACATTTTAACAATTCTAATATAACTACAATACAATCATATATATATATATATATATATATATATATATATATATATATATATATATATATATATATATATATATATATATATATTTATATATATACATATTCAATAGTGGATTGATATGGGCTTTATGATGTGATGTGATATATATATATATATATGTATGTATAAATACAGTAATATCTCGTTTAGCGCTTAGGATGCGTTCTTGACAAAAAAAAGCGCTAAATGAAGCAGCGTTAAACGAGGTCATTTTAACAAATAGTAAATAGGAAAAGGGAACACGCGACTAAAAATAAACAAATTTAACTTGAATTTTAAATGATTTTTATATTAATTTGCATAATAATATATGTTACATAACACGTAAACATATGCACACAGAAATATAAAGTTAATTTTTGTGACGAAGGTCTTAGCTCTTCTGAAATTCTTGATTTTTTTGTGATAAAGTCGTCTAGTGTCATTTGTCGCTTTCTTTTGCTATCGTTAAGAAAATGTCGGTATCAGGAGATCGCATTCAAAACGCCTCGTCTTGTATTTGCCCCCCTTTCAAAATCTGGATCATTTGCTACAATTTGATCAACGATTTTGGTTATCGTTACCAAACTTTTACTAAGGAAATCTGTAGCAAGTTCTTTGGATTCTTCGTATTCAGAATCACTATTTTTAAGTTCTACATGAAGTCCTTATTATGCCAGTTCTTGAAGGTCGTCGTTTGTAAAGCTCTCGCCAGAAACCTGCACTAACTCAATATCCTGCTCATCTACATCTCCTGGTCCTGCTGTATCGATTAATTTGACAATTTGGCCAATGATAGACTCTTCTCGTTGAGAATCCTTAGATACCTTCGGCCATATCTTCTTCCACACTTCGTTCATGCATTTACAGTTAATTCTTGCCAAGTGAGATCGATATTGCTTATGGCATCCATGATGTTACATTTTTTCCAAAATTGCACAATTTATTCTTTATTTTCACCGTCTGTTTTATCAATAAGTTGTTGAAATGTGCGACGAAGATAATATGCCTTAAAATTTGATATGATTCTCTGATCCATCGGCTGAATTAACGATGTAGTGTTGGGTGGTAGGAAAACTACTTCAACCGGAATGCAAGTGTTTAAGTCGGACAAGTTGGTGGGATGACTTGGAGCATTATCTATCGGTAATAGAGCCTTTGGTTCAATTTTTTAAAATTTACAATAGCGTTTTACGGATGGACAAATTTTTTTAGGCTTCGAGGATACTGCGTTATATCGAATTAGCGTTAATCGAGGTATTACTGTATATATATTGTATATACTATGAAAATTTAATTTTTAGCAATAATAGTTCATAATTTATTTTAAAAATCCCTTAATTACGACAATATAATTTCCTGATTTATTAACACGTGTATTGAGTAAGTCAATAATAAATTCATGTTCATAATTACAAAATATTACAAATTACCGTTATAAAATTTTAAAAAATGAAAAAAAGTCGTTAACTAATGCAATATTTCGACTGCAAACAAGGACATATTCACCAAATAAGTATAATATATACTTTATGTGATGAAGTGGGCGACACTCAACGAAGTTGTCAATGAAAAAAATATATTTAATAAAATAATATTCTAAAGTATAAAAAACTGACACTGAACATTATACAAGAAACGTAACATCAACTATTTTTACAGTAACTACTACTTCATTCAGTATATACATACATATATACAAACATTACTATAGGTTTATACTTGTTTTATTAAATGGATACAATTTTTTTTAAAAAAGGTTAAAATGATATTTTTATACTTGTAAAAACGAAATTTACAAAATTCTGTTTTCATAAAAATCAAATAAACTAAAAAAAATCGTTAAGATTAAAAAAACTCATATTTCACTGGAAAAAATTAACAATAATAATGCGATAATTAGTAAAAGTTTTGCATAAATCTCAATGATTTAGATACATCTAATACTATTATTTTTCCTTCTTCTTTTAATCTGATTATAAGATCCACTTTATGTGCTGTTTGATTTTAGATAATTTGCATTTCTAATTTCCATAAACATATACACACACACTTAAATTCATATATATATATATATATATATATATATATATATATTATAAATGTATGTATGTATAAAATTAAGAATCCGTGATCACAGCGAACATTTATCGTTATCGGTTTTAAAAGGTTAGGACAGTAAATTAACGCCGTATTTATATCGAATGCAAAGCAAGAGAGTACGTGTACACCTCCCACAAACGTGCGCTCATGTATCTCGTTTCATGTCTCTGTTTACACGTCCCATGTGACATTATATGCATGGGATATAGAGGCAGTGACCCGAACGAACCGACGAGTAATCTCTCTTGGAAAAGAATATACGGAGACTCTATGTACAAGTCAATCGGGTGTGGCCTACGAAGTGCTAACAATCATGTTTGGGAATTTAAAACCGAACAAACCATTCACTGATAACTGGTAATTTTATGGAATTCTTAATCGCTTAATTATATAGTTTATAGCGTACTTTATTTATCCGACTGTTTTCGTTATGACTATATTTGAATGTTGGTTTTACGAATGGAATATTTTATTATCCGGACAAAAAAAAAACTTATACAAATACAAACATACATATTATCGTGTAAAATGTGTACCTATCGACGAAGCAGATCATAAATGGAAAAACGTAATACGAAAAAAACTTAAATACATTATATGCGAAATAAATAATATAAAATGTCAAAATGTACATTATGGCCAGGGAACATTTCAACGATTTCACACGTATGATGTTCAACATGTCTCCTGTGGTTACACAAATTATAAATTTTATATACGTCTATATATTTAAACATACATACATACACACACACACACACACACACACACACACACACATATATATATATATATATACCCGGCCCTCCATATACGCGGAGTATCCGTTCCACGTAGATTCGTTTTGCGCGAATGAAAATCGCGTTAATAGAGTCTGTAAGTACAAAAGAAAACAAAATATTGGGAAGGAAAGCTAGTATAAGTTTTAGAAATACATATTTATTTCACATAGCTTAACAAAAAAAATAATAAGAATAACATTTCAGAAAACAAAAGTAAATTTTATTTGGTGTTAAGCGTAAATTGATTGGTGATAGCGTAAATTGATATCACGTCTAAAAAATACCGCGTATATAGTGTTATAAATTACCACGTAAAAAGAAACTCACGTAAAAAAGTGCCGCATAAATGGAGGGCCGGGTGTGTATATATGTGTGTGTATATATATATATATATATATATATATATATATATATATATATATATATATATATATATATATATATATCATATATATATATATAGGGTCATTCAAATGTGATGATTAGATTTGTTTTATTAAAAAGAAACTACCTACATGTTTCTCTTCACACCACCCTATACACATGTTTCTTTTTAATAAAACATAAATCTACACATCACATTTGGATGACCCTATATAAGCAAATGCATGTAACGAAGAAAGACAAAGTAATTAACTGACAGACCATTTTCATTGAACGTGACTTCATCAAAAGAAAAGTTTGTATTAATGATACATACACAAGTGTCAGAAAAAACTGAACTTTCATTTTTCCGCTGAAACCTGCAGCACCACTTAAGTTCTAACAAGTGGTATTTATGCATACCAATCTCTTGTACAAATTGTCGAAATTTAGTCAAAAATACTACAAGTAGCTTTTAAAATATGCTAGTTGAAGTGGTAGTACTATTTGTTATATTTTCATGGAAATAATGGAACAACGTGCAAATATAAAGTTTTGTTTTAAATTTGATGAAACATTCACAGAAACACTTGTATTAATTGGCCAAGTTTACAATAATGATTGTCATGCATAGGAATTTAGACACGATATGGACGTTTTAAAGATGGCAGAGAAGACATCAACAACGACTCAAGATCAAACCATTCCAAGATCGTATGTTCAAGGATACAATTTATGGTATATTAACACAAAAATTAAACAGAAGCAAAATTTAAGCTCGATCTGTGCCACACAAATATAGAAGACGAAGAGAATGCACGTATTGTGCCTATTCACACTAGTCAATATTCATACAGTATTCACAGCCCATTACCACTCGGCTCACACGCTCTTAGCCGAAAACTAATTTTTTAGGTGGGGGAGTTTGGTGATAAGAGGGTGTAAGACGAGTGGTAATAGTCATGAATACTGTATGCATGCTGACTAATGTGAAAAGGCCCACTGACCACTGCAAGGGCATCATTAAAAAGGGTAAAATAAATCACAAATTCTTGGATTCTATTACTACAGGAGATAAGAGACATGGTGCTTCAAGAACGATCCGGCGCCTAAGCAACAGAATGCATCATGAAAGTTACCCGGTTCATTGAAAGTGAGAAAACTGCGTTTTCAGAAGTGTTTTTACGATTCAAAGGGCATCATTAATTACGAATTTGTTGCGGAAGAAGAAATTGTCACTGACGAAAACTACTTATGTGTTATGTAAAGTTTGTAACAGAGAATAGTATGAATTAGAGCAGAATATCGAGAGCCGGAAAGTTGATGGTGGTGACTGTTGCATGACAAAGCAACGCCTCACAAGGCCGTTGCTATACATGAATTTTTGGCCAAAAAATAAGTGTGTGTCAACCACTGCCCACACCATATTCACCAAATTTGTACTGTACAACTATTTTATTTTCCCAAAAATGAAAATGGTGATGAAAAAAACGTTGTACGATGACATTGAAGCCATACAAGTTGCTTCATCGAGGTTATCTCAAAAGCAGACTTATTAAAATCCATCCATGAATTATTTCAGCATTCTCTTGCATTGTATTGATACAGAAATAACATATTTGTTGTTTTGGAACTGCGGCTGATTCACTTTAATACAAATGAATTTTAACCCCAACACCACAATAATTATAAAGTGTTCAATAATCACTTATTGTTTATAAATATATTGGCTGATGCATTTCGATGGAGACGCCATCATCGTCAGAGCCTTTATAACTATTGTAGTGTTGGGGTTAAAATTCATTTGTGTTAAACAGAAATAACATATTTTGAATAAATATTTGAATTTTTGGCAAAACATAAAAAAGGTTTCTTTTCATTTAAAATTTTCCATTTCTTTCCAAATATCTGTATACATAATAATAATTTTTATATTATTATTTTATACATAATTAAGACATTTTCCATTTACTAATAAAAATAAATCAATTGGAAGTGTATATATATATATAATATGACTTCTCTGCCTTGGATACCAAATCCGATGGCTGGAATTTCAATTTTGAAAGAATATTTACATTAATGCCTTTTAACTCACTTAATCTGACTTTTAAAACCCTTAATTGAGAATGGCGGTATTTTGGAACTATTGGAATGATGAAAATTCAAAAACCAAGCACCTTTATGAAGAATTAAACTTTGCTCAACTTGTTTTGTTGTTTTTTTTTTTGTTAATTCCTAATTTAACTTTTAACGTATGATTATTTTTGTTAACAAACGAAAGAGAATATATTCCTTAAATTAATCCTCTCATTCCTAAATACCTCGTAAAAGTAACAGTTTTTTATGTTTATCAGATAATATTAGAAGAACAAATATTAAAACATTACCTGCTATATTATTATTTGAAGACTGAAAAATGGCAATATCATCATCAAGCCCTTACCTGAAATAAAGAAAAAAATATTAGAAAACCATCTGTTGAAGAATGAAAAAATACAATTTCATTATTAATTTATTTTAATATTTAGATACGAATGCTTTTTTAATATATTTAATCAATTTTATAAAATAACATTCTATATATTTTTATTTCTTTACAATTTTTATCAAAAGAATGTAATTTTTATTATTTTTTAACACTAGAACTACCGATGTTACATATATACCTAGTTCTACCGCACGCGTCAAATTGACGTATTTTTGATCATGGCTTTCATTTTAACTTTTCACTTAGTTTATGTAAATAAAAGAATATAATTTAACAAAAACAATACTTAATATAATAATTCATTAATTATTAATACAAAAAAAAACAAACAAAAACACTTTCTATTTGCATTTATATTATAGCACATTTGATATGTATGGAATAACTATGAATCACATATTTTACAAATACATATTATCTGTGATGAACACTTGCCACAAACATATTTATCAGTTCGTAAGCGAACACTCCTCTCGAAAAACGAATGAATCTCATAATTTCCGAAAATCTGTTTCTACTCATAGTTTCGGCAAAGAAAGAAGGTCCCCATTGTTTGGACCACAAATACGATAACTTCATGTTTCTTGCTTCGTAGGCTCCTCGAGCATACAAAATGGCTATAAAAACATATAATTCGTCCATAGAAATTTTCCAGTCGTTCTGTAAAATGTTTCTGGCCTGTAGCTCCGTGCAAGAACAAAATTCTATTATCAATTATAAGCATTACACTACTAACATTACCAAGCATAATATTTCGCTTCGCATAACCAGTTGGGCCCGAAGTATCCTTGAATATAGTACGTAATGGCAATCTACCAACACAGCCATTCCCTAATTCTTCCCATTCAGTACCGTCGACAACAATGTCTTTTTGCTGTCTTGGTTCGGTTTCTGTTCGGCTATCCGATTCAGTATCTGAACATATTCGCAATCGCTTACTGCGTTTGTGGCTATTTTGGGGAATTTCAACCAAAAAGTTTATCACATTAGAAGTACAACTGATAATGATTGCAACCTGATTACATTCACCAGTTAGAGCGTTTAGTACTAAACCGAATCATAATCCGAACAAAATAGATCCCGTTACAACGGCTGCCGAACACTTTGGATCATTCAATAATACATTTTTCATAGGAAAAGTACCTAAAATTTTTCCAGGAAATGTCTGAAAGCGATATATGTGTATGCAAGGATGGACATCAATACGTATTTACATTCACTTGAATATAAATTTTGAGATTGCTAATTTCGTCAATTTGACGTGTCTTGGTAGAAATAGGTATAGGTCATACTAATTATGGAAGTTAAAGTAGCTAAGTGGAAATTGAATAGAAATATTTAACTGTTCTTATATTTCATTAAAAGTCGTCTTAAAATTCTAGAGCAATACATAAACCATATCGAAATTTTTAAGCACGAAATTTGAAAATCGTCAAAATGACGCTCTTGGTAGTTCTAGTGTTAAACAGCTTTAATATTTAATGAAAAAAATATATTTATTTAATTAATTGGAAATAATATTAGTTAATAATTATGGATTAGATTATAAACTCGGTCGTATTTACTAGGTACGTATTTGTCATCATTGATTTCTCAGAAATTATTCTATAAAAGTATATTACAACAAATACATGAAAAAAGAATTGTGTTACTGAAAAAGAAAAAAAGTCAATTCGTTAGCAGTCATATTTATTAACACTAGTTTACAAATTGATTGTTACACAAATTATTGATCTTAACATCACAAGGTTTTAGTGTTCTATTATTTATTATTCCTTTTATTCGCTTATAAACGATTTCACAACCAAACCACCAACATCAAAATGCAGCATTATAAGATTATATTACATAATGCTTAGCTCTGATGATGATAATACTATAGAAAATAATGAAATTCCTGACAGCTCTGAAATCTATTAACACTTTAAAATTTATAAAATGTTTTTTTCTTTATACATATTATTTTTTCAAAAAAACGTTTATACTACTCAGAAATATTAATATATTACAAAAATTGCACTTAGATAAAAAATACGTAATTTTACAATTTGCATTACAAGATAAGAAAGAAACATTATTGAGCATTTCTGTTTACTGGAAATTAACATCTTATAACCGTGTTGAATATAGCGATGTGTTAAAGTTAATACAAGTCTGTTTCAATAATAATTACATTTAAATTAACTTTACTTATTCCCTTAAACGACTTATACAATCTTTATGCATACAAATTCTTCAATTTAATATTAACAAAATAATGACAATATTTAATACCATATTTATTATGAATAACTAGCAACTAATAATAAAACTAATAACTAATAAATTGACTAATGATTATTTTCCTTTTTTTAAACAACTTATTACTTTAAAAAATAATTATTAGAATTTACAAAACTTTTCTTTTTTCCATTGTTCCTAAGTCACATTTTTCAACCAATATATTTATTTTTTTCTTTTATTCACATCTTCATTTACAAAAAAAACATTTCAAAAGACTACGTTCTGTTTATAATGACAGCTACAGAAATGCACACCGGTGAATAAACTGGACAATAAACGATTAATGAACACTTGTATAAAATTTATGGTGCTAGGATAAATGATTAATTTGTGTTTAAATGTGTATGATGTGAATAAATGTTCATAAAATAAACATATTCGTTTCACAACGAATAAGTATTTGTGTTTTTATTATCAGACATTATTACATATTTTAGTAAAAATCTGTGCAAAAAACATAATGAAATAATAAAACCAAAAATACAAACATCATATTAGGTCAAATAAATATAATAAAAACAAAGCACAATTATTTATATTAATTAATATCTATATATACATATATATATATATATATATATATATATATATATATATATATATATATAATACTGAAAAATATATATATATATATATATATACATATATATATATATATATATATATATATATATATATAATATTAATACTGAAAAAAAATTTCTAATCTTTCCAATTAACGTTAATATAAATTACTACATTATTAGGAAACAATATTTATTTTTAATTATCAAAGATGTATTTAGCAAATTACTTCCAATCTTCTAAGGAACACCGATGGACAAGGGATTTTTTTGATTGGGAACCTAAATATATAAGAAATACTAGAAAGAGATCAACGGATACATGGAATAGATGAGACAAAGATATTAAGAAAATTCGTCAGAATGGACTGGACAAGAAAGACATTGGAACGGTTGAAAATTATGAGAGACACGTTCATCTAGCAATGGATAGAAAGAGACTGATGATGATTATATATATATATATATATATATAGAGAGAGAGAGAGAGAGAGAGAGAGAGAAATAAGGGCTTAACTAATATTGAAAGGTTTAAACACACATTAATTTGCTTACTATCATTTACTATTTTTAATATCCTTCAGTATCATTTGGGCCATCATGTATATATATATATATATATATATATATATATATATATATATATATATATATGTAATACTAGATCAAATATTTTAACCAAAATCTGTTAAGATATATATTATTCCTTAATAAAAGCTTTTACATCGACAATAATTACAAACAAACGAATGGGGAACAATATTTGTCAATGACTAAACTTAATTGGATTAATTTTCTCAGATGTAGTTTACAAATGGTACAAGGTATTATAACACAGCCGGTCGAATAAAATGGAAACAGATGGGTGAAACAGATAAGAAAGGGTTAACGTCGTCAGTTAACGCAAACTTCACATATTCAAACAAAGGGTGAAATCGTTACAGCACACATATTGAATTCCGTAACAAGGACACAATAAAGTATATAATAACAAAAGGTATCCGAGTGGAATATAATTATATTGTTGATAATAATCTATAGAACCAAACAAACTGCATCGATATATAAATATAACATACATGTAGTTAACACATTGACGAAAATATTAATATTTATAAAACACATTTATAAAAGTCACTTTATCGAATATAACAGTTAAATGCATTCCAATTAAGCTTATAATGAATTTGACAGATTTTAAACTCATGTTTTTTAAATGACAGATAAGGCGAATAAAAAAAAATACTTACATATCTTTTCTTCAAATTTGGAATAACAGTAATATTCATACTGTATAGAAATTCAGTATACAGTTGTAAAAATATACAACTTTGTTAATACATTTACAATTGTTAAACTAATTATTGCATTACTAAAATAAACAGAGAACACAAATCATTGATAAAAAAAACTAAATGTTGAAACAAGTGTTACGTTCAAAATTATTTATACTTTTTTTACTTTAAATAATTTCGTTGAGTTGCTAATTCTCTAAAATGATGAAACAGATAATAATTAACGTAGAAATTAAAACCAAAATGAAAATACTGACAGAACTTTTACGATTAAATAAAAAATAAATAAAATCAGTAATGTTTCCAAAAGAAGTTTTGAGAAAAAAATGTGAATCATTCGAAAACAATATTTTTGAAAACTGACATTTATATATGAATGATTGACTTCATCCTTATATTCTTCCAATAAATAAATAAATAAAAGTACGTTCCAAAGAATATTTATCACACAATATATATCTATACAAGTTAAAATTGCTGAAAAGCAAGTGTGTATACCGGTTAAAAAATAAAATTTGTAAAAAAAAGTAGAATTAAAAACATCAATAATTTCCACTTCATCTAAAAAAAGTGCAAGATTTATATTATATGACCGATCTCTTTATATACTAAGGAATCAGTTTTCAATAATGAAAATATTTACTTGTAATATTGTGAAAAAAATACTTCTTTTAGAAATAAATTAATAATTATTGAAGAGATAATATGCATAATAAATTTATAAAAATATACAAAAAGTTATAGAAAAAAATAATTTAAAATGCCACCGTTTTAATTTTACAAATAAATCTGATCGCTGATTATTGTAATTTTTATAATTTGATTCTAGTAATTAGACCAAAACAAATTATTGAGTTTAAAAATTACTAAAAACTATAATAATCGATTAAAAATAGAACCAATAAAAAGAAATCCATGTATTTACGTCTTCTCTATTCTATCTTTTTTATATTTTTTATTACCTGGTTTATACTTTTTTTAATATTATTTTTACTTCATTTTTGACTGGAATTAATTCATAACTCTCTAATCCATTCGATAAATCACTACAATGAAAACATTTCAGTTTATTAAAATTACCATCTAATAATTAAAAATTCTCATTTTCACGAACCACAAAAAAAAGAATGTTGTAAATTATCTACTTAAACATATAGAACATATATTTAATTACTAATTATGCCCTTCATAGTAATGTCGAAATACTATACAGGCCTTTTAATACTTTCATTTACTTTTTATTGCTCTATTTCTTAAACAATATATGACGAATAGAAACTTTCTTTTTAATTAGTCCATCCATTTAATAAAATCTCAAATTGTTAAAAGTATATCCATGTCGTACCAGCACTCAGTATGTATTAAATAACAAACTCGGATTATATTTTTATCTCCGTTAGTTTAATCACTATGTCATGCTACGCAGCATCGCGTCCATCCAGCTGTGAGCCACAGTTGTACGTCGAAATGTAACGAAAACAATGTTAACACATTAATGACGAATCATGAAAAATATCCAGTTGTTAGATACTTACTGTTGATAAATCACCAAAAAGGTTTATAATTCAGCAATTTATATTAAGAATCAGATAATATATTATTTTAATTATTGAATCGGTTTATTATTAAGTACAAAGGTTTGGTGTACTTTTGTAATTTATTATACTGTATCTTAAATTATACAAAAAAAATTCTAATAGGCTATTAACATCAACGCTATAAATAATATCAGTGAATTTTACAATAATTAATTCCTTTTCAGGTACCTAACATATAAACCTTTCTTAGAATAATATTGTTCGCTTTACTATTCCTAAAATAATTATAGTTTGTAGTTTATAAATAATACTGTATTCTGACACTCGGCATTTTTATATTACAATTTTATCTGTTCATCCTGTTATTAAACATTGACTACTAGAACAATTAAAGGGTGTAAAATCGTAGTTAAAGAAAAACATTATTTCTCTTTAATGAAAGTTTGCTTAAATAGTGTGGTATTTATTAATTCCATAATTCATAATAAAAACGCGAAACATAACCAATTCAGACAATGTAATTATTCTTTTACGAAACTAACACGAAAAATGTGATACCAGTAATTTTAATTAAAAATACAATGAGAGTTTATTCCAAAAATATTAATGATTAAAAACAAGGAAATATTTATTTTTACAAATAAAATGTATTTAAAAAAGCATCATTTTGGAATTATCTATTATAGTTTTAAATAATAAGCGACAACATTTTATACAATTATTCATCGATGAATAAAATAATTAGTAAACACTTTTATAAAATATTGTGGTGTTGGACTGAGTTATTAATTTGTATTAAAATGAATCTGCCATAGCACCAAACATAAATAGTGATAAATGATTAAAATAAAACCAAATGTCGATCAATTCTTTCATAAATTGTATAATAGTCAATTTTCTAAACAATTAAAAATAATTACTAGCAAATATTAAAAGCTGATTACTCGACTTTATCACGTATATGCAAAAGTTTTAATCTTTTTTTCGCAGTTCTGGTATAATTATTTAAAATTCGTATTAAAATCCTCAAATAATTATCTAATTATTTACAATCCTCCCTTTTGTTTTTTTGAAGGGTTTGCATCGAAATATGTAATAATTTAACGAAATATGTAATGTCATAAACATCGAAATATGTAATGTCATATGTAATAATTTAACGATAATCTTACGACACTCGCCTGTTCAACATGTACAAATGTATATATCTTGTTACTTGCCAGATAACATAAATTTTAATTACTTAAGGTTTTGCCAATCTTCTTTTGATGCAAAAGAACATTTGTAAATACCGCTGAGATATAATTTACTACAAACTCCTTCAACATGGAAAATCATAATTAACAATTAGATAAATTTAACCGGACTTTATACTCCAAGAGGCCAAAATTAATGAACAGAAACATAATCTTCCACCAAGAGAGTACAAAACTACACGTTTACGAGTCATGATGATAAATACAATAGAAATTAAGGATCTAAACTGAGATAATTTAAGTTACCTTCCTTGATACTGAGCCCTCTGATTACCATTTGTTCTGTTCTTTACATCAAACCATTTTAATGAAAGCAATTAATAGTTTTGACGAAATGTATAAATATATTACACATTTATTTAGCTCGAGACTATTGTATTATGCTTTTATTAAGATAGAATAAATAATTTGTCACAAAGATGAAGCCCTATCATTAATAATAGAAGAAACCAAATAATTGATTATAATAAAAACTTTCAATTATATAAATAACAACAATATTTGAATATATATATATATATATATATATATATATATATATATACACTCGCTCGAAAAAGTCTGCGTGCACCTATCAATACGGATATATTTCTCAATAAAACAAATTTATTAATATAAATTTGAAAACAAACATATTTTTTATTAATTCTATAAAGTACCTATTCTTTGTTCATGGCAATTCAAAACATTTTAAATTTATAACAAATAAACTAAAAAATAAATAACACAAGAGTTCATACAAATTGAACAGAAAATGTTTGCGTACAGAAAATGAGAATCGAAAATAATATAGAGTAAAATAAGCTTTTCAAGTGAATTAGTAACTGGTTGGATAGCCTCTTCTTTTAAGAACCTCCTATAATAGTTTTTCATGGAATATACCATTTTTGTAGTTTCTTTAGTACTAATCTTATTCCACTCTTCTTCTATAACTTTCTTCGACATTTTCTTTGAAATTATGTCATGGTGGCGAATTGTACGTTTAAGAAAATCATAAATATGCTGTATAGGATTTAGGTCTAGAGATTGGGAAGGTGCATGCAACTGTTTTGGAATGTTATATAATATCTATAGCTCAACAACTTCTGTCGTGTGCTTCGAATCATTGTCATGCAAAAAATTATAATCGAGATCTAGACTTAATTTTTCAGCATTTTGCTTTATATTTCGTTTTAAATATTTAAGTATGCATATTTATCCATCGTGGATACTAAAAACTTCATTTGTCCCACGCCCTTACTTGTTATACACCCCTATACCATTACTCTACCACCACCGAGTTTCACAGCAGAAACAAGTTTTTTTTTTATTCAGTAATGTACATACAATTGTGAGTTCTTTTATTCCAAAAATGCAATATTTGCTCTCATCTGAGAAAATCATATTTTCCCAAAACTGTATTAGTTAATTAATGTGTTCATTTACATATGCAATCCGTTTATATCTATTGATACGTGAAATAAATGATTTCTTACACGCAACACTTTCATGATACCCACCCTTTTATTTTTCGCACAATATCAGCACAGATTGGTTTTTCAAATAGTACTTTAATATTTTTTGCAATTTGGGGTGCAGGTATTCGGTGATTTTCTTTCACTGAAGCTACAATATTACGCCTTTATCTAAATGTTAAGTTCGAAGATTGGCCAGAAAGTGGTTTCGAAGTGGATTTAAAATTGATTACTACCCTTTGAATGAAAGAATGTTGTCTTTCAACACCCTTTCCTATTTCACGAAAACTTTTTCCTTCTTTTCCTAACTTTAAAATAATTTTACATTCACTAAAAGAAATTTCCTTTTTTTGAATTCCATCTTATTTATTTTTTTGCAAAAAACTGTATTATTAGTTACTAAAAATTATATTTTAGTGTTTCAATTGCAACATACGAACTATAACATAAAACTGTGATAATTTTAAAACAACAATAAGTGCAAATATTAAAAAAAATCAAAGATTTACCGTTTAATGAAATGTGTAAGCGGACTTTTTCTGCTCAATTTGTATGAACTCTTGTGTTATTTATTTTTTAGTTTATTTGTTATAAATTTAAAATATTTTGATTTGTCATATATAAATAAAATATATGACAATTAGTAGTTTATAGAATTGATAAAAAATATGTTTGTTTTCAAATTTACATTAATGAGTTTGTTTTATTGTGAAATATATCGGTATTGATAAGTGTACTCAGACTTTTTCGAGCGAGTGTATATATATATATATATATATATATATATATATATATATATATAAAAATATTATTTTTCCATCGACTCAATAGTAATTTACATAAAATTCATATATTTCACATGCAACAATTTAATAATTTCAATATTAAATTATTTTCAAACGCTCAAGTACATACATATCTGAAAACTTTTCGTTTATAAATGAAATAAAAGAAACATTCAAGTTATCGTTCATAAAGACATGGGTTTCAATCACGACACAAGTGCGACCATTTTTGGTAATCTCGATGATACACGAACAATACAATGCATGCTAATTTAAATGTATTTTTAGTTTTGTCGATTGTACAATAAGATGAGAATAACATTTGTTAAAGTAGTTTCCGTTATAACGTTTCACGAATAAATAGCAATAATCTGCTACCTGCTTTACCATTCGTGAAATTCATCTGAGATGAACAAAGAAAAAAATAACTTGAATCCTTAGAACGATGTTAAACAATCATTTCTTGTTACTGACAAAAATAGTCATATGTGATAAACATTTCCTTTTTTGAAAATAACACATTATTAAACTAAATTATTTTTATAAATGTCTTTTATCTCTATTTATTTTTTTTAAAAAACAAGACGTGTCATTGATATTAATCTAAACTATCTATTAACAAAATTTATAACTAACAAAGACTTCTACAAATAAATCTTGTTTATCAACAAAATCTTTACATATCCAACACATTTACAAAGTTGAAAAGTAAAGAGAGGATGAATTACAAAAACATTTATTAAATTATTTCAACATATAGTAATATGTATTCATGTAATAAAAAATAAAATCTAAAAATTATGAGCAAAAACATTAAAAATTATTTTATAACAATCTATAAATCTGTACGTGTGTGTCTAGACATATATATATATATATATATATATATGAGAGTATAAGTAAAATTTATTTATTGTTTAATTTAATTTAATTAAATTAAATTTTTCAATTTAGTTTTTCTTACTTTTTACCATACTTATCAAACGACCCTATATATATATATATATATATATATATATATATATATATATATATATATATAACTGAATTATTGACATTTTTCAACAATTATAAATATTATTTATATTTTCTATAAATTTTATTCAAATTAATTACAATTACATCTTTTTTGACATAAATAAAATAATATTTTCTAACTCGGTTAATATTATTTTGGTCTACATATTTGTTTGAATTATTTATAAAAAATCTATGAATATTTTATTTATGAATTATGTTTCAAATTCATTGCAGGTTTGTAGAAATGGATTGAGAACGGAAGACATCAGTAAAGTAACTCGTTACTGCAATACTTTCTATCAATTGTTGTGTGTAGTTATTGTTTTGTCGAAAGACTGAATTATTACCTTGAATTGAAAACTAAAATTATTATACAAATTGTTCATGTATTGTAAATTACTCAATATTCCTTTAATAAATAAAAAATAGAAATCATTTATTACACTCATCCCTATTGATTTTCAAATTAACATAGTATTATCATATTATTTGATTTTTGTAATGAAATTTTCTTAATTTTATAATTTTCTTGCTGTAACTACAACATCAATACAAAAACAGTCGATAAGCCAAAAAAAATTATAATTCAGTACACTGATGATATGGTCATCGAAATACATTTCAACGAATAAAACGAACAACAAATAATTATTGAATACTTATATAAAATCTTGTTGTTTTCAAACGAGTGAATCATTTGTATTAAATACCTGTTAAAGATAAATCAAATCCTATGATAGTGATTTTCTTTAGAACAAAATTATTATATCGTATATATTATATGGTATAATCATATTATATATATATATATATATATATATATATATATATATATATATATATAAGGCATATTTTAATCCATAAAAAAAATTAAATTCAAAAAACAATAATCCATAAATTCAAATAATAAAATTACATTCACATTTTTATACTTGTACTCAAACATAATATATATATATATATATATATATATATATATATATATATAAATATATATATATATATATATATATATAATTAAATTAATAGCATCAGCAAATTAATACCTAATAAAAATAAAATGTTTACAAATATTTTATTTTTAATTGTCTACTTTAATTTCATAATATATTTAACAATAGATTTGACTAACATCAACAGTTTATTATCACACAAATTACAAAATTAAATTAGAACCAATTTAATCTCAGTTATTTCAAGATTAAGAATCTATTGTAATAACAAAAGATTAATAAATTACTGTTTCTATACATGACTCGCAAGCCAAATCTACATCCTGACAGGTCTATATTCAATGCATTAACCAAATTTTCGCTACTAGCACTGATATATATTTATTTTTAATAAGTTATATTAAATGAATTTTATAATTAATATTAACACTAGGTTTACGGACGTTTCATGTATACCTATCTTTACGGACACGGGTCAATTTGGCGCATGAACAAAATCATACATTTTCTTTAAAAAACAACTTAAAAACAACAATTATATAATATTAACTTATAAATGAAACTACAAGATATACATTTATATAAAATTTACAATATTTAACATTATATAACATTACATTTATTCCGCGAATCTTTTACACATATATACTGGTAAAAAAATTATCAGTTGTTATATTCCTGCCTTGATGTAAATATGATTCGGCTAACTTTAAAACTACAAAATCCGCCCAAAAGTGTTGAAGTTTGCGTTTCATCTTTACCCAGATTAGGGAAACTATATTTTAGATATTTTGAATTTACATCTACTACCAACCAAAACTTTATGCCAAATTTATGTGGCTTATTTGGCATATATTGCGTGAATCTGCATCGGACTTTCGTAGGGAACACTTGCTCGTCTATTGAAATATTTTCGTGAGGTTTATAACAGGACTGACTATTATATATAAATTTGTTCCATATTTCAGATATCAATGCAAATTTATCTGTACGTAAACGTTCGGATCGTTCTGTTCTTTTATCAAATCATATGAATCGAAGAATTTGCGTAAATTGATTTCTAAGCATTGTGCTCGAGAAGAAAGCGGGTCCCCATTTCTTCGACCATAAATAAAAATCTTTTAGTGACTTTTCTTCATATGCTTCCTGAACATACCAAATTGCCTTTTCTATATCAGATCAGGGTTTCCCAACTAGCATTAATGTTTATTTTACGATTGTGTCAAATTGACGCGTACCGTAAAGATAGGTATACCACATATATAATTTCTAAATTAGAAAGTTTTGAAGAAAATTAATTTCCCTATTTTATTTATCACGTTAAATGGATAAAAATCAGTACAAGTGGTAGAAAAAAAATGTAAACGGTTTCTGTAAATTCCCTCATGAAATTCGAAATGTGTCAAAATGACGCGTCCCGTAAACCTAGTGTTAAAAAGTAATAAAAAATAATTGTAAAAATAAATAATTCCATAAATTTTCTTAACAACAAAAATTGTAATAAAATATATATAATTTATTAAAATAATAACGACTATCATGTTTTAAATATTGAAAAAGAAATATCATTGCTTTTATTTTTTTTAGTTAGTAATAAATGTAGATACAAAAATATGATAGTATATAACTGGTTTGTCAAATTCATTTTTTAATGACTCACTCTCCACTAGATTTTATAAAATTGTTATTATAAAATAACAGGTAATTCGTATTTTAATTATCATGTCATTATATAGATTTTATAATATCACGGAATAAAAATTATAGAATCATCATCGAAATGAGCATTATAAAAAATGAAAAAATAAATAATTATTGAACAAATGAACCATTCGCTTCAACATCACCAGTTTTATAAGTGTTCAATAATTATCAATTTATTACAAAACCTGCGATTATAAAATTGTGCATCGTAATGCAATATCATATTATAGAGTTAACCAAATACGACGCATAGATATGTGTATTATTAAAAAGAAACTATACACACGTTTCCATATACACCATACATCTACATCTATATGTTTTTTTTAATAAAAAAATCTAGGCGTCACATTTGAATGACCTTATACAATATTCTGATGATGTTATCATGGACATTATAAGACGCATCAGTGAATAACATATGTATATGTACATGTATATATATATATGTGTGTGTGTGTAATATATATATATGTCGCTTCATAATATGTTGTCATATTAAAATAAAATATTTAATACATGTCAAGAAAATTGCATTAATAAAAAGAAAAAAATCATTGCATAAAATTTTAAGATGTCGGAAAATTATTTTATATTAAAAATATAAATTAATCGCATTTTCCTAAAAAATATATGAAAATAAATCATTTATTTTTATATAATTAACTTTTCACGCAGTTGCATATTTAAGTAAAAATAAGAAAATATAAAAAAAGATTACACAGTAAATGAGGTGTTGTAATGTTTAAACATAATATATTTACTAAATATAAATTTCTTTCCAAATACAAATGACTGACTACCTTAGGCATATAAAATTTAAAATAATGTTAATGATGAAATCATTATCACATTAATTTCGTATTCCAAATTACATGTTTAAATTCAAACTAGTTTACAAAAATAAATATCTAAATATGTTTATGGCTAATTACATACATTAAAATTAACGAAATATATCCGACAATGTAGCAAGCTCTTTGCTTTCTCAATACAAACAAATGTCTCAACAAAAAATTGGACAATAATGTTATAATTATTATAAGTGGAGCGCATAGATCTGCCATAAAGACAAATCTCGAATAACTCAATTCTTACGCATAACTGTCACGATATACTTGTTGATACAAATAGAAAGTTTTATGGAACGCTGTCCGAGCTACTTTTGTTAATAACTAGCACGTCGGATACTTTTCTTTTTAATATAAACACAAATCTATAATTGAACTGATTTTTATTTGATACGTATGTATATTTTAATAACATCTGTTTAGACGATGTTTACGGTGTTGATTTGTTTTATTTATTCTGTGATCTTGCGAACGCATATGGTATAACTGTATATTATTATAATTAAACATAAAACAATGTTAATAGGTCTTAATAATGTTAGCTCGCAAAATATAATTTCCATTTACTTTATATAATACATCAATTTCAATCTACAATAAAATACATACACACACACACACACACACACACACACACACACACACACACATATATATATATATATATATATATATATATATAGGTTGGCAAATATCTCCCTTCCGCCTTCTGGTCTTTTGAATTTCGCATATACTAACCTAATATATATATATACACGAGGGTCGTTTGATAAGTATGGTAAAAAAGTAAGAAAAACTAAATTGAAAAATTTAATTAAATTATTTAAGGAGGTTGGTCTGTTAAAAAATATGATAAGATTAGTCTAAAATTTGAATATAATGATCATAATAATGATCAAATTCTTCAGGAATTTTTTTTGAAATTTTTCTCCATCCCGTTTTAGAAAAATTAAAACATGAAAATTGTGTCTTATAACATGGGCTCTTATGGCGGTGTGGTATAAATTGAAACTTAAGTCATTGAAACTCCACTAAAAAATGACAAGAATTTTTTAAAAGATGTTTTATTGTAAAGCTTATATTTTTAATAGTATTATCACTCGAGTAAAACAAATCTTCACAACGCCGTTTGCAAGTTTTTAGTTGAAAAAGAATTGTAAATGAATGATTTTAAAGTTAGAGCCAGTACGAACTGTACAGCCAGAACGAATCACGGCGCAGCACTGTAGGCACGTGACACATACGATGCGCGTGTTAGTCGTGTTCATTACCATGTATACTATACAGAATAATTTATTTGCAGTTGGCAAACATTATTTTAGCCCATACAAAAGTGTAGACCACTACTCCTTACCCCGCGTCCCTGTAAGACTATGACCAACCACCTTAATTAATTCAATTAAGCAATAAATAAATTTACCATACTTATCAACCGGCTCTCATATATGTATATATATATATATATATATATATATATATATATAAGAGAGAGAGAGAGAGAGAGAGAGAAAGGCTTGCAGCAAAAAACGAAATTTTCATAGTAATATTTATTTACAACATTTAAAAATTATTGAGCCTTTGCACACTAGTCAACATGTATACAGTATTCGCGGCCCATTACCACTCGTCTCACATGCTCATACCGGAAAACTATTTTTTTTAGGTGGGAGAGTTTTGCGATAAGAGGGTGTGAGACAAGCGGTAATGGGCGTGAACACTGTATACATGTTGACTAGTGTGCAAAGGCCCATCCAGTCTTATCTCTTTCAAAATAATCTCTTCTTTTGTTTATACATCGCTCCAAATATTTTTTCTAGCTATGAAACCCATTTTGAAATACTTTCCATGAAATGGCGCGTAGATCCCGTAGCGAATTCTTTGATCTCCTCTATTGTCTGAAATTGGTGAGATTTCAAGATAGATTCCATCTGTGGAAATAAAAAAAGTCCGCTGGAGCTAAATCTCGAGAGCAAGACTCGCTTTGTGTTTTGTTAAAAACTTATGAAAGAAGAACGACAGACGAGTAAGAGCGTTGTGATGGTGTAATATCTTTACATGCCTTAGTCTTTTTCATTTATATTTTATCCCTTAAAATAAAATCAACCACTGATTATTTGACCATGTAAATCTGGTAACTGAAAAATCGCCGAATGCGTAGAAAACTGTTTGACTCAATCAGGTTTAATTCAATGAAAGAACAACGTGATGTGATCGATCAACAACAAGGTTAAAATTTAAATTTTCTTTTACATAGCGTTATTGGCGCAAGTCCTGACTTCATTAGTTGGCACTCTATTTTAAAAGTTCATTTTCTTTCTGGAGAGACTTTATACACACACGCAAACATGCACACACACAACAACATTTTCTCTCTTTATATCAAATTGAAATTCTCATATTTTAATTGTATATTAAAAAAAATGTTTAGTGTACAATTAATGAAATGTAGTACACACCGTATACAGATTGTTATTATAAATTGAGTAATAATTTTATTTTTCATGAATTGTAAGTGTCTTTATTGCAATTTTTATGAATTATTTATGATATTAGTATTAAAATTACAATATTAAAAAAATAACAACTCTATTTTATTTTTAATACTTTTATATATTATCATTAGTTGTATGTAGTTATATAATTTCTCATTAATTTGTTAATTAAACCACCACGCATTACAATATCGAAATATATTTAAATACTAAAAATAGTTATTAAGTATACATTATATAAACAATAGATTTCAAATTCATAAAAATATAATGTACGTGTATATGTATTTATATATGTGCTTATCAAATAAATATATTATTTGAACACTTATTGTAATACCATTTAATGAAAATAAATTATATTTAAATTTCTAGAATTTAAATAACATTTCAAAAAAACAAAACGCTAAAAAGAAATAAATATAAAATGTTCAAAGATACGTCGAATCGAAAAATACATGTAATGTACACGTTTAATGGTCAACTGAATAATTAACAGTGCATTCGAATGCGCTTATCTCTAGTATCCATTGACGGTTAGAACACGACAACAAATTATTCCGGCAACATTATCTCAATTTGTTAGGTATTATACGACTCGTTGGAGCCAACACAATGTACAGTTAACTCTATTTGTATTATGTAAACCATCAGTAGAAGATAAAGCTCTCACCACTCGTGCAATATACGAACATAGGGTGAGCTTTTTTACACAAAGAAGTAAACTGAACACATACAATAAAAGTAGACAATACGTACTGATAAACATGGAACTTTTAATATGGTTTTTATTTTATTTTTTAGATACACTTTCTAGAATTTTAAAAAGATAGGATGAAATTTATAAGCCATTATAAATAACATCATAACTGATTTAACTTTTATATAAATGAATCACACCCTTGGAATTACAAAATTTTATAAAACTTTTCAATAACCACTTATTGTTCACTGATTTCGCTAACACATTTAGGTGGTCATGTCATTATCTTCAAAATACATTATTATATAATCTGGTCTATAATTTAATCAAGCATCTTGCTACACTTTGAAGGAGATAATATAATCGTAAGTGCAAAATAAACAATAAGGAACTATTAAATATTTTTATAAAATTTTAATCAGTTTGTCAAGTTGACAAACTGATTTACTTGTGAAAAAAATATTTAATATTGATAAAAATTTTAAAAAAACTAATGAAAAACAATAAACTATTAAAAAAGAAAACAATGCATCAGATATTTCATTCCGAGTATATTTTTAGTAAATTAATAAAATAATTTAAACAAAAACGATCACTATTGAATTACTTGAAGGAACATTGTGTGTCGAAACTAATTGTGCTATATTCTTTCCATATTGTAGACACTAAATTATACACACTGTAAATAGCAGATATAACAAATACATAAGTAAAAAATAAATAATTGCAACACAAATTAATCACTGATCATAAACAACACAAGATTTTATAAAAGTATTCAATAATCACTTATTGTTCACTTTATTTACTTAAAAATCTCAACTATCTTTTGATTGTGACCTACTTGTCTATCTTCTTAAATTTTCTTGTCTTTATTCAATGAATCTTGCGATGCCTTTAGACGCTAAAAATTGAGAGACACTGAACGCACTGTGACAGGGAGCATTGATTAATGACTGTCTTTTTCTTATCATGAAGCACAAGATATATATATATATATATATATATATATATATATATATATATATATATAACATATATTTTCGTGACATGCAAATAAAAAAGAGATAATCATTAATTGAAGATGCGTTGAATAAAGAACACTATATAAAGAAAACCTAAAATTAAATCATAATTAAAATATATTCTAGATTTTATAACGCAGCGTTAGGACGAAGATGACATAGCCATCGAAATGCGTATTAGTTTTTGAACAAATAAAGTGAACAGTAAATAATTATTGGACATTTTTATAAAATATTGTGAATAAAAAGTAATTTACGCAAAAAAGAAAAACAACGATAGTTGTCACTATTTATTTTAATTCTGTAACAAGTTAATTTTAACACAAATGAATCACTGATCTCCAACACCAAAATATTTCGTAAAAAACAGTAATTATTAAAATTATTATTCAATTTCTTACTTAAAAGATAATTCATATTCTAAGGGTCATGCGATCACCGTCAATGCGTTATATTGTAAAATTTAAATTTATAATGCAGAGCTCTCTGATGATGATGGTATCGTTTTCGAAATGCGAATCATCTTTTAACTAAATAAGGTGAACAATACATGATTGGTGGACATTTTTATAAAATCTTGTGACATTTGAAGTCAATGATTCATTTGTGTTCAAATCATTTCTATGCCACAATGAATAATCATCGACCTTCATCGGATAGTACTAGTTAACTAAATACAAAAAGATTTAAACCCAGATACTGAAGTAGCCAAAAGTATGAAAACCTGAAATACAAACAATAAAGTTTGTGTATACGAATAAAAATTGTTTAAACAACTATTATAAAGTGATTATAATTCATATCAAATAAATATTTTTAATGGTTTTATTTCATAAGTTATGATAAAACTTATAGAATAAAAAAAACTATTAAAATGTTCTGTGAAAAGACTATTAAAACGTGTCGTCCCGTTGGTCAGATATGTCCGCGCTGGATTTTTTGTTTATGCCGATTGATATTTTCATTATTAAATATAACTTTATAAAAAGACGTTACATAAGATCATTAATCAATGGGTAAATATTATATATAAAATGTAGTTAGTACATCGTAGATATCCAATGCCCCATGTGGTGCATCGGTCTATTTTTAAACTCTTTTTGTTCAATTTTAGTTCTCAATAAAATTTTTAGATTCGTCTATAAGCGTAGATGGATCCACGCAACGTAACAGAAAATCAATCCACCATTATGTTAAAATATTAATGTACTTTTAGATTTATACTATAATAAAATTTATCAATACAAACTATACTTGTATAGACACAGTGATCTTAACGTATGAAATTAATATGAAATACACCTGTATATATAAAAAATATTATTAAAATATATATTTAAAATTGATAAATGGGTTCTCTATTTATAATTAATATCTTCAACATAATTTAAAATTACCGTAAAATTCTTAAATTTATCAACTAAATACGTAAACACATGTATTAATAAAAAAGTACATATACATACATACATATACATACATACATATATATATATATATATATATATATATATATATATATATATAAACATAATTAATAAATTTATTACCATGCAGAACGACCCCCATTGTATATAAAGACAAGTAGATGTCTTTATCTATAATAATAAAGCCAGCCAAAAGCTGCTTTAATTTAAAAGACCTTCATAAACTAAACCAATATATATATATATATATATATATATATATATATATATATATATATATATATATATATATATATAAATTTTTAAAGTATTTTTTTTAATTCTTTAAAAGTAACAAATCCGAATATAAATGAAGCAATTATTCGACATTAACGACAACATAAATTACACGAAATAACGTCATATGTAACATTTGTGACGGTATTAATTATATTTTTTTATTCACAGACGGAAATTTTAATCAATTTACTGGAAACACAACGTCAAATACACCATTCAAGTTATTTGAAATATTTTATTAATGAACCGCCATTAATCAATTGTCAGTTTAAAATTATTTCAGAGCCGTGAAGGAAAGAGGAGCCACATTTAAACATTTTTTCGTTTTCAATAGATGATATGAACTGGATTTTACTATAATAATTGAATTTTAATAGATGTGACTATAAACGATTTCATAATTTTGGTATATCGGTCTTCAAGGAGATACGAAGAGTGAATTTCGAAAAAAAACTCGTTCGTATTCACTACATCTTGGAAAGTTTTTTTTTTTACATTTTTTTTAATTATTTAATGACAACGATTGAATAATGAGTTGAGGATGTTTGAAACTAATTCTCTAAGATAACACATAAATTCTAGTGTCAATGATCGAAACAAGTACCTAGCGATTATACCAGTCGAGAACGACATAAACTATACATTTGTCATAGAAATACAGAAAGAATCAGTTAATAAATATAAGTAGACAGCAATGTTTTAGTATGTATTTTATGTTAATTTTTTAGTATGAACGAGGTACGGCCATTCATCATTTTGATATGTAAAAGAGATGATATCTGAATACATAGCTAATGCTTTTGTATTCAGTTGTGTAATGTTGATGGATGAGATTAGAAAAATGCAAGTTTTGTATTAGATATTTACAATTAATAGTTTCGGTAAAATTTTCTAATGACAGATATTTAATAGAACGTTTAAATTTAAACTAAAAAGTATTGAAGTTACTTTATTATATTATAACAAATCAAAATATTTGATGTATTCGCTTAATGTAAATATCAATTTGATTCAAGTTATATTTTTTTTATTTTGCATGCAATAATTCGTTTATTCTTTTTTGATAAGTACGAATTAATTTTGTATGTCTTGATTTTTCATGATTCGTTATTAACTGGGAAACTATAAAAATAATAATTATAGAAAAGTATGAAAAACAAAATTTTAATTATTTTTCATAATTCGACTATAACTTTTTTAATAAAATATTTATTCTACTGTTTAAAAATCGATATTTTAAGCAATTTTAACGACTTTGCAAAAAAATATTAAATATATTTTGAAATTTTTATTAGGGTTTTTTTAGAATAAATAACCGAATACTTTATAAGTAACAAAAAGTAAGGAACAGTGTTTTAAAAAAATCCATGTAATTATATTAACATCAACCCAGATATTCTACTTATCTAAAATTAAAAAAGCTATTGTATGTTTAGTTAATATGTAGTTAATAATTTTATAAAAAGTAATAATATGATTATTTCAGTTAAATGTTTTAATAAAAAATTGAACGTAAAATAAATGAGTTAAAAATTATCGAAGATATTATTTTCTTATTTTCTTTAAATGTGCTTGTAACAATAATGTCAAAACTGATATCACTGTCAAATACAAATGTACACAAATAAAAATATATGGAAGAAATATAAAATCAACACACATTCGAATTCTTGTTGATGTAAATCTCATCAATAGAAAAATTTTAATGTACCTATATTTGTTTAACAAATACATTTACGTATGTGAATATGTAATGAAGCACATCGATCGATTGACAATGAATACAATCAAAGATGAAAAACTCCACATATTTACTAATGAGTTTCTACGATGCGGCATCGTTTATCTTACGCATAATCGTGTACATTTCATTCGTTTATAAACGAAATCGTTGCTTTCAGCCTTGAGCAAGGTCCTTGTACTTCTTCCATCGAAGGTCGAAGAACGGCAAAAAAATGAAAGGTGCATACACACGGATAATTAAACAAGTATATAATTTACTTTTCGTTATTTCACTACTTTATTATCGTATCGGCACTGTGCTATATTTTTAAACTAGCAAGCTTATAACAAAGTACCATAATAACACTGATAATTTAAAAAGTATAAGTGTGATTATAACCATGAAATATATAATTGGATCCATTAATTGTGTGAATTCTTTTTTTAATTATATATATAATGATTAAATGGCGAAAAATTGTAATATAAAAATATTCAAGCTTTGATCATACAGTTAGTTGTTTGAAAAAGTGTTAATGGACTACTAATTCGATACCGGTAGTAACATACATTGAAGTTTAATTATTTTTTATGTAAAAGTTAATAAAGCGACAAAAAAATGAAAAGGAAATATGCACAATAACAAATACATTAAATAAATATATATTAAATAAACAAAATATTTTCAAATTAAAATTAGGAATATTCGTGTATGTATGTATAATTCAGCAACACCACACAATATAAGGAAAAATGGAAAGACGCAGAGACAAAAAGAGAAACAAATAGATTTGAAAGATAGATTATAATGTTTCATTTCAACTTTCCGATGTAGAGTCTAACTTGATTTTTTTAACAAATTTTATAACAAAATATTTTGAATAAAAACGTAATTGATGATAAAGATATATCAATATAAATATATCAAATTATACATAACCTAATATAAAATTTACATAACAAATCGACAATTTTCAGAAGATGTGCATACATAAATAAAATCTCTGATATCTTAATTACAAATACCAATGATAATGTATATGGCTACAAATACACTAGGTCATGCAAAAAATAAACTTTTTTTATTCTACATGTAATAAAAAATAACAATAAAAATATGATTGTATTATATATATTGTCTGCACAAGTTACTAAAATAATGCAAGAAAAAAAAGTTGAACTTCAATCTGTAATAAATTCGTAAATTTTATATAATTAAGTACTTGTAACAGTAAACAAAAGGAGTAGTAAGTCACACAAATTTCAATGATGAAATTAATCTGGGATTTTACTAGCAAACATCAGAATGGATAACTGTTTTCATATGATTAGGAATATTAACGGTTACATAGAAATGTACTTCACATAAAAAAGAAAAACGTGAAGATTATTATATAGTATGTTCTAACTGGTAAATTCGATATGGAAGGAAAGAAATATGTTATATATGCAAAAAATGTGAGAACTATTTGGATTGCATTGCAGAATATTTCAAAAGATACTAAAGTATGTCTAATTATATACATAAGCAAAATATATATTTGTACACTATTTACTTCACTTATCATAAATATGTTGTTACATGCTGAAATATACAAATGTAGATAAATTATAAAGAGCTCATGAAAGTATCTAACTGCATACAAATTAGCTAGAACAAATTATATTATATTCAGTTAATCATTTTCTAATACTAACATAAAAATTATTAACAAGTATAATTAAATAATACTTTTTCTTAAAAAAAAATCACTACCTAAAATAAAGGATATTTTTTCCATGTATCACTGTCCCAATTCAAATTAATTTTAAACCAATAAAAAAAATATTCATGAAATATTAAAGTTGATAAACTGGCGATTATTTCTTTTTATTTACCTATTTTGCTCTATTTGTAATTAATAATACTATTTTTATTGTCAAATCAATCCTTATTTGTTCTCATGCAACTACAATTATTTATTTTGGTTTAGTGATAATGTGATAACTTCAGATCTTTTCATTAAGTACAACTCACATATTCTCGATGAAATTTAATAGAATTGCTTCAGAGAATTGCTGACAAATCTTTATTATGTGAAGTATTGCAATATTCATTCCTGATCTATATGTAAAGTATTTTTAAAATTATTATCTCGCTAAAAATACAAACCATTTGCAAGACTCAATTTTAAAGTATTTCTGGGACATTTGTTTAACACGTTGACGCTCACTTTGAAATCGGTGATGAACGACAAAAACAGTTTTTTTGTTAATTAGTTGATTCTTAGGGAGTTCAATCAAGATTTCTTACTTACAGAATAAAATTATTATATTTTCTAATAAATTTTCCTAAAAAATGGTGGACGCCTATAGTTATTTGTTTTTAATAGCTAGATTTCTCTGATACACAAAAGACAGCTATAGAAGTGTTGGTAGCTGTATAGACTATAACGATATTTTTTGAGAATAATTTAGTAAAAAGGAAAAAATATATTTTTATAAACATATAACTAGATTTTTTTTAATACAAAATTAAAAAATTCAAGAACAAAAATTTATAATAGCATAACAAAAATTCAAAAATCCATTTAAAGATACAAAATTCAATTTTGAAAAACATTTGTAACGAAAAAAGCAGAATAGCAAATTTTATAAAAAATTTCCAGTAATAATTTCAAACAAAATTTTTGAAGCTTCCAAAATCACACTTGAAAAGAGACTGAGACAAAATGTATGAAATGTTTGCGGCTATGCACGTCGTTAAATTCTACGAGCACACTTGTCGCAACCAGTTTCCAATTCTGGGAATAATTGAAATAAAATGACTGTATCACTTAATGAGAAATATTTCATCATTCATACTTGGAGGAAGATTGAAGAATTTAAAATGAAATGGATTTAACATAATATACATTTTAATCATTTATTTATAATACTAAGAATATAGGACGGCCATTGCCGTCATTTGCACCTACAATCACTAGCAAAAACGGTTATAGACGTCATTTACGTCAACGTGTTAAATAATATTTACAGAAACCATTGTATCCGTAGATTTATCGATATATACAAGTTCCGCAACATTAAATGTTATCTTAAAACACCATTATTAAATAGCATTTTTTTTATTTAATTAAATTTTATATTGAACTTTCGTCATTTTGTTACTTGACCGTTAAAAAACAAAATACTAAATTTGATTTTATCTAACAAAATTACTTTCTTTTAAAGCTATAAACATTTATTCAGCGGTTTTTTTTAAAAAAAAATCAATTCTCTTGTACTATGATAATTATCTTATAAATGCGTTTTTTCTTCTGGTACTTTTTTAAACACTAGATTTCCATTGTTTGTAGAAAAGTAGAATTTTATAAATTATTTCCATTTTCAGCAGGGCAATCACCCCAAATATATTAGGCATGTAGTCCAGGAACGAATATTATACAACATTCCTCACGTCATAAAAATCTTTCTCTTTCACAAACTCTTAATTAAATTCAACTGAAAATTTGTGAAATGCATTCGATAAAATAACTAGAAATCAACACGTTATCAATAAAGTTAAACTAAAAGAAACAATTGCAAATAAATAAGAAAATTAGAACCAGAAATGACAAAAAAATAGTTTAA
This sequence comes from Neoneuromus ignobilis, assembly GCA_029203775.1. Taxonomy (NCBI): domain Eukaryota; kingdom Metazoa; phylum Arthropoda; class Insecta; order Megaloptera; family Corydalidae; genus Neoneuromus; species Neoneuromus ignobilis. Next base: position 40,237,849 of record CP092087.1, read on the forward strand.
TTATATCCAAACCAGATGAATATTTTATTTATTGATAGAAATATTTTATTTATTGTAAGAAAATATTTAGTTTTTTTTAAATTATTGATCTTTTTAATTTAATTAATTGTAATTGTTGGTGTTTTTTATATTAATAAACAGAGAATAAATATACATAAATAAAATAAAATATTTCCAGTTAACAAAGTAAGAAGAAGTATTTAGTTCTGAAAATTTTTATATCAATATTTTTTTATCTATGTTTTATTTTTCAATAGTAAATATGAAACACGTCTTTATATACCTAGATGATCACATATTAAAAAAAATATTTATATATAAACAAATATTCATTTATAACTTTAATATCTTATAAATTTGATTTTACCTATTTTTATATGATTTAATTTAAACTAATAAATATATAATTAGAAAATACATAATTCAAAATTAATTAAAAAACATAAACACGATGTCATTAATAAATGTTTCAATATACTTATAATGAAGTGAATATATAAACATACATATTCACATGCATAAATATATGCAAACATTTGTCTTAAAAATAATAAAATACACAACGTCAAGACACACAAAAATACATTTCACGAATAAAGACATCGAAATGAGAGCATGTCGTAATTACAAGATTATAAATCTAGTTTATGTACATACATACATCTCGCATAGTAATGTGAGATCATAAGATGTGAAATCGAAAGTTTCATATACTCGACATCAATAATAGCATCCTAATATAAGCACACAACAGCCGGATATTGTTTTAAATTGGATCTAAAACGTTGATAATTATCGATTTGAATATTAATTGCTTTTTAAATTAGTTATTCCAATGAGTCAGGAACAACAACAACGGACGTCGAAAATATTACCATATACATTTATTAATTTAACCAGATGTCTCCGACACATCGATACTATTGAATAACAAACAGGCGATTAATTTAAAAAATGTATCTATAAGATAATTTATTATTTTACACATACATATTAATTTGTTTACAAAATATTTTTTATTCGCTTTATAATTTCGTTAAGATTCATATAACATTTTTATAAATTTCATTATAAAACATTATCGACTTTTATAAATAATAATAATGATAATACGATTGCTTAAGATGGCAAATCTGATGAAATGGGTTTTATTTAAAAAAAATATATTTCTAGTGTACTTTCCTTCCGAAATGAATTTCATGTCTCAGTACTCAACATCGGCCTCTATATGTAAAATCGATTTTTTTTAACTAAAAATTACAATTGCATCATTCTTATTGATTTTTTTTATGTTTGTTCACATTATTAAAAATACGCCTATCATACAATAATAAATAAGTTTAATGTTATTTCAAAATATTAATATGAATCGGAATTATTACTTTTACTCTACAAGTTAGAATTTTTAATCTTCTAATAAAAAAATACACACGTTTAAACAATAATTAATATATTGTACAACATATTTTCATTTCTTAATAATCAAATATAATTTATTTCATATAAAAAATTAAATCAACAGGATAACATTTTCAAAATACGTATTGAGATTATAAAAAGAATGATTTTCAAAGAATGACATTAAATAGAAATTTTAAAATGCATGCAAAAAATAATTAAGAATTAATTATTCAATAAATCACATATCAAAAACACCTATATATTATAAATACATTCAAAAATCAAATTATTAATTTTATTTGCTGATTTACATTTCAACAACCGTGCCATTATCATTAAAATGATACGTTATAAAGGTTTAAGTTTTATATTATTTTATAAACTTCACTATAGTTCGAAAATAATCATACATTTTATTTGTAGTGTTGTTTACAGATTTTTTTTTATTTCGTTTTTAGTATAAAATTCATAAATATAAGTCTAACTTTTATTGTCTTTTCTTTTTCTGATATTTCAGTCCCATAAGATCATTATATTGTTTTTTATCTGGTTGTCCGAGAAATTATTTTTTATGCAATCTTTTAACTCTTCTTTTAGCTCATTATTTTCAATTTTTAAAACTGTGATTTCTTTTCTTAGCACTTACATTTTTTTCAGAAAATTACACATAGTTCTACGTTTTAGTATAATTTTAAAATACTAAATTTGCACTTATTTTTTCATTATTTGTTCACTATATGTGGTTTATAATTTTTAATTGTAAAAAGAAAATAGGAAAAAGAAATTCTTGGGTAAACATTCAACAGTACTTTCATTCTATAATGGAATTATAATATTAATTGCAACCCGTGTGAAAGTTATTCAAGCAATATAATTAAATCACAAATTCAGAAATATACTCATATATATATATATATATATATATATATATATATATATATATATATATATATATATATAAACTTAAAATAATTCAAAATAAACATAACATATCAATATATGTCAAGTAAGTAAAATACAAACAATAACATTATGTATAAATATAATTAGAATCTTTTAAGTCTAGTTATGTATGCTTTATACCACGAATGAACTAACTCTCTGACAATGATGGTATGATCATTGAAATACACATCAGCTAACAAAGTTACCAATAGATAATATAACTGATAATAGATATAATAACTGAATACTTTTATAAAATCTTGTAGCGTTGGTGTGATTTAAGTGTATTAAAATAAATGTCTTAGCATCAACGCAGATATAAATTATTAAGTAACATTTGAAAATGTATTAATATATTTGTTCGTCGGCAGTAAAAATAAACATTAAATCACTGGTTCAAAATTCAATAAAAATACAGTATTTGTAAGAAAACTACTCTGTATGGAAAAAATAATAAAAAAAACATATAAACTGAAAGAAGTAATAAAAAAAATAAACATAATAAAGAAGACCTCCACGGTCATTTCTGGAAACCCGAGTATCTCCACTCGAAGACAACACGATTGTAAGTAAATTGAGACTGAACGAACAATTCATTACCTGTCAGTGAAGCCTTTTAAAGAAAACATAATGCACGAATTGCTCTTATTCGATTGTGAAACGCGATTAACATTCTGTTACTAGTTCCAACAAACAATGATGTCTACTCAGTTTCTTATAATTACTTCATATTTTAATTGCATTGTATTTTAATATTTCATAAAATAAAAATCTATGTAATGTGCACATTTAATAATATGAACATTATTTGAAAAAAAATAGACAAATTAAGACTTCTTAAATAATATATATAAATTAATATTTAACACTTATACACAAAACAATTCTATCATCAGAATGAATTTTTACTTTTATAATACAAAAATCTGATGATAAAAGGGCTATCAAAATTATATCAACGAATAAAGTTAACAATAAATGATAAAATAACACTGTTGTAAACTCTTGCAATATTAGTATAAATGATTAGATGGTTGTGCAAAAATATCTGCTATTTTTGAATATAAATAATGAAAATAATTCAGATATTTTAATTTCTCTCTACATGATATTTCATGAAACATTTTTTTATTTTTTACCTTTATTTTGCACCAGAACCAAAAACAGCGAAAACAAATTTCTGTCTACTGTAAAAGCTTAAAACATTCTTTTATAAGTTTAATAAAAAAAGAAATTCTCTCAGTCATACATCATTTTTAAGAGATTAATAATTTTTTTAAGGATTATTTTCAAAACTCAAATATCCTAGTCGAAATATTTAGAATTATTACCAAATAGTCACAAATATTAATACTCCTTCTACATACCCAAATGATGTTTATAACGATGGTTGCAGTTTTATCTAATTTAAAGTCAGGAAACAGTTCATTCCTCAGAACATATATAATTGTAATAATGACACAAATGATAGTATAACAAAAAAAAAGGAAAGTACAATTCTTTGATTAATTCTACATAATACAATAAACAATTTACTGCAAGTAAATCACGATTACATCAAATACGTGATAATAAATACCGGAGTGTTATTATGCATAATATAATTTAATAAAAATAATTGTAGTTAAATATAAAAACAAAGAATTTCTTCTAAAAATCGTAATATTATAAATAAAAATGCCTACATTAATTCACTAAACGAAATATGTTAATCTGTAACAATATCTCTGAAACGGAAATCAAAATCCAGTTGTTGAAATTAATTACGTATTTACAATTAAAAATTTAATAAGTTTCTTTGTAAAATCCATCACTGTATTTAATTATTTTCAATAAAAAAAATCACTAACAAACTATCACATCAAACAAATACGATACGTACGACTTTCAATCTAATTTACACTTTTAAATGTTTTAAAAAATACTTTTAATAAAACTGTTCAACAAAAAAATTCATAAAACATTTATAATTAAATAAATTATATTTTTTCTGTTGTAGTAAGTAATTATTTTTAGAATTTAAAGATGTACAAATAGAAATAACAAGAATAAAATAACAGACAAGCTGTTTAATTCATAAAGAGGAAAAAATAAATTAGTCTTAATTTTCAGCAGGTAAGAGGTTCATAAAAACCTGTCTAGAGATAAAAAATATCCTACAATTAAAAGTCTATCCTAGTGAACAAAAACAGGCAACGAAAAAAAATCAAATACTAATATTAACATTCACTTCTCCACGTTTTTTCCCTAGAGCAAACACAAAATATCTGTATATTAAACATATTGTGCTTCCGACCAGAAACTATTCTTTGTCTCGCATTACAGAAGCCCTTTTTTACGTGTGTACATACATTTTATCAGACCTCACGACTATATTCTTCAAATGTTTGTATTTCTAAAAGCAGTTCTTTCCTGTTATCCGACAAGCATTCTAACAATATGTATACTCACATATACAAATGTATATATATATATATATATATATATATATATATATATATATATATATATATATATATATATATTATATACAACTCATGTTTATTATTTCCTCTGCGACAATATCAATTCTTCCTGGAAATGATGAATATTTACTTTACTTGTTTGTTTAAAACATAAACTGTTATATTTAATATGTTAAGTTCATCTTTAGAAGAACCTTTCTACAAACAAAAACTTATACAGTTTGACACAAAACAGACTCTAAGTAGTACACAATCAACAATGCTTAACAACATTTAAATCAGAAATATTCAAACTTTCGGGCAAAAGTATTTAATCATTCCTGTTTATTATTTCAGCTGCAGCAAATAAAAATTGTGTATTTTATTATTATAGTCCCTAAAATATAGTCACTACTAGCAATTGAAATATTTAGTTGTAATGTAATATAAATTAAGACATGATTTTAATTGACTTAATCGAAGTGTTACAACTATACACACTTTTCTTTCGTTATTTATGTATTTTCCTATATTGTTTATATATATTTATAAACAAAATAGGAATATTTATTTAGTGGTCATTTAGACAATTTAATCGTATATGAATGACAATTTTGTGTTTGAACAATATAAAAAAACCGAAACACACAACAAAAATTGAAAACAATATTTGGAGACAAAGGATATAGAATTGTTAGAATAAAGAAATCAATGATTAATCTTAAGTCCTATTAAACGTCTTATTTAGATACGTCATATTTATATGCATAATTGAAATGCACGTATGCAACGAATATAAAAACATTCTAAAAAAAATATTTACTACGATAAATAAAACGTCTCCAAACAGGACTTAATCCTTAGTAGAAAATATTCACAAATAACTTGAACTGTAATAAATACCAAAATACTAACAAAGCAATATCTTTTATTTTTTAACAACACAAGTCTTCATATTTTTATATTTTTTACAAGCGTACTCTTAGTTTTGTCCATGTATTTTACAAGTTCATCGCAAGACAACCTCCAGGAATATACTGGATTTTTAAAATTATGTTAAGTAAAGAGATTACGCAATGTTTAAAATAAATTCTACAAATAAGATACAAAATATATCTAAAATGTCATATCCAAATTTTCCCTCTTATTATATAAATGAGGCTTAAGGATGAAATATATAAACTATTTAGTTTCATTTGGGTCATCATATATATATATATATATATATATATATATATATATATATATATATATATATATATATATATATATATATATATGTGCATGTACACACACACATACATAAATAAAGTATTTCATGAGAAACTGATTAACGAATTTGAATTCATTTGATATTTTAACCCTTTGCGGTCGAATATCACTATAGAAGCGGCATCACATTTCTATTCACTAAGTCGAATGTCGCCCAGCGAGAAGTACATATATTCGACTCAGCGAGAAGTAGAGTTAAAATAGTCCTCAACCGCAAAGGATTAATACAGTTGTCTAATACTATTATCCGTTTATTCAGTGAAGCATAATGACATCTTTACATTGCGTCAAACAAGGGTATTTTAATCGAACTACCACCACTCATACAAATACTTATACACAGATTAATTATATATACATATATACGTATATACAGATATAAACAGTAAATTTTTTTTTATTATCTTAAACATTTTTATTTTTTTTTACTATTCAAATAAAGTATAATTGTTAAAGTATCTGACATATTTTTTATACATTTGAAAATTGTTTAAATAGAAAAGAATTGTAAATATGATAAGTTATAACTGCATACAAGAGAATATATATATATATATATATAAAATAATATTAGCCACATACAATATTCTTGGAAAAACATTTAAAAAGAGCTAGTGACATTCGATAAGGCTTTCATCAGACAGTGGGCTAATAAAATAAGCTTTTATGGTGATGATGATTATATACAATATTATAGTTGTAGCAACAAAATAAAGTTTTATATTGTAGACAGATATTTTAGATCTTTTAAAACTTTTTTTTGTTTATTCTCCAACGTGATTATTTTTAAAATAAAGTTTATAATAACTGAAAGATGATTTAACATATTATAGTTTCTTGTACAAGAAACAGTTATTTGTTGTTATGGGCAATTAGTCTAGATTTTAACAGAAAGGCTCTGATGATGATGGCATCGCCATCGAAATGCATTAGCCGATATAACTATATTCTATATAATTATAAATAATAAGTGAACAATAAGTGATTATTGAACACTTTAAACTATTGTGGTGTTGGGGTTAAAATTCATTTGTGTTAAGAAACAGTTGTTAATATAGATAGAATTAAGACACAAAAGAACACATGTCGGAATGGAAAAAAGAAGAATTAGGTTACTTGAAATGAAGTTTCAGGAAAAATTATCGTTCAGTAATGAATAGAAAGAGCTGTTAATATATGCGTGCGTGTGTATATATATGAATGAATGTATGTATGTATGAAAGTATATGTATATATACATTTATATATATATATATATATATATATATATATATATATATATATATATATATATATAATAAAAGAAACAAAAAAAAATGTGATTTTAAAACTCATTTCATGAATATTATTCTAATGGATCATCCGAATGTGACGCCTACATTTGTGTTCTATTATCTTTTTGCGTTCTTATGATTTTCTATCAAACATCATTTTTTTTTCAAAAAAAGCATTGAATAAAAATAACGTAACATATTTCATTTTATATTATACTGAAGTATATCTAACTCAGAAAAAAACGGACATACATAAAACTAATCTAAAAGAATGGAAACAAAAATATGTTCATATTTTTCACTGACACGCCTTACCAGTCTCCTGGAATTCATTTACTGTCATAACTATTTACAAACAATGATAGATAAATAAAGAATTCTTTAATGGTACTGGAATCAATTATTTATTTTTTTATTTAAATATTTCATAAAGAAATAATTATTACACTTTTAGTTCATATATCACATGTACGACAGTCGATAATCCGAGCTCAAACTAACAACGTTTCGAAAATAAAAAGCTGTGAGACAAGCATTACTGAGTGAGTTATGTGACTCTGATGGATCGTACACAATATGGCCGGTACTGTTATTTCATCAACATACATTGGATATATATATATATATATATATATATATATATATATATATATATATATATATATATATAATACATCCAAGGAAAATGATTTAATATTCACATCTCGCCGTTGCCATATGTTCGTCGTTCAAAATGTCCAATGTTCGAATACGTCTTCATAAACAAAACTAATTGAGTGGGTAGCTTTTTATGGCTTTTTATATGAACAGTGGTTCGATGTTTACAGTGGGCATATTCGGAAAAAAATCATATACTGTAAATCCATGATGACATTTTTCTTGTCCAGAACATTTAGTAAACCTTCTCTACGTAAACAATACTGTAATTTATTTATGACGTACGCCTCTTGTTGATCATAAATCTACCTTCATGAATACTGTATGAATTTCCATTATTGTGTAAAACATACATACTTTTCTAAAGATATTCTAACAAGCGATATATAGATATTTTTGATTATTAATTCTAAATACACATACATCATTTTATATTTCAACAAGAAATTGAAATTAACGTTACAACAAAATTACAAATACATAACAAAAATCAAAGATACCAATTTAGATTTGTTTTTTTTAAAAAAAATAATCAATATAAAATCCAAATTTTAAGAAAAAAATATCGAATTGAATTAATTAATATCATTAATAAATTTACAAAATATTTTAAATTGATTAATTTTATTTTAAATTTATATCACGAATTACAGAAAAAATATTTCAGATCAAACTTTATTCATATTATGAAAATGACATTTAATCTATGCCAGCATCCGAACGTAAAAATAACATTGGTAAAAATGATTTATACAAAAGGAATGAAAATGACAAAATAACAAAATGATTTAGAGATTTATATAAAGTGACCTAAATGATACTGAAAGGTTAAATCTCATTTGAGCCATTCACTCATATCCCATTTATTAAATTTTTGACTTATTTATTGAATTTAAATAAAAATAGACAAAATTAACCATATTTCGATGAAAGAACTTTATATAATGAAAAGAAAGATACAATCTTAAATTAGAGATTCATTGAATAAACATAACATAAATATATAAAAATATGTGTCAAAATAAAAAAAGTCTATATTTTATAATACAGGACTCTGACGATGATAGCACAACCATTAAAATGTGCATCAGAAAATAAACTGAACAATAAATGACTATTGAACAGTTTTATAAATTCTAAAGGTATTAGGGTTGAGTAATTAATTTGTATTAAATTGCAGTTATTGAAACTTTTTATAAAATATTGTAACGCAAATTATTGATTAATTTGTATAAAAATGAATTAGATGCAGTGGTTAACGATTTTTTTTTATTTCTGTCCACACACACATATGATTTATTACATACTAATGTTTTTTTTCCCCTAAAACATTCTAGTCACAAATCCTAAAATATAATAATAATTAAATATAATGATAATAATAAAAATACAATAATAATAATTTTTAAACTTACTGAATTTTAGATTTTTTTATTTTATAGACTATCTACCTTTTACTATAATTTATATATTTTTTCTTTTTCTCTCTATAATATTTTATGGTATATTAAAATATAATTACATTTCTTTACACAATTACCAACAATTATTAATTATTATTTAAAACTTTTCTTTGTTATACAATTTTACGCTGAGTTATTCAAAATTAATTTTTAATTGAAATATAGTTCATTTTACGCTTAATTTTATTCGAACTCAAAAATTTATTGCATAATATTTTCAAATAACAATTTCACTTAATCTTATATATCTGATTTCCAATATGAATAATTCATTTTGAATTGTTCATATTGAATTATACGAACTATTCTTCAACGATATTTTTATATATTTTTATCATTTTCATATATATTTTTGTAATTTATTAATATTAAAAATAATATTTTACTACGAATCAATACTGAAGATATTTCGACGGCAAAACATCATGAGATTCCCATTGAATTATAATTCAACAATGAAGCAGCCTTTAATGGCTAATAATAAATGTTATTATCTAAAAATAAATTGTGCATTAATTATGCATATTTACGGAGGATTTAACTAAAAATATTTAACTATATTGATTTTTATCTTAATTTATTATTTTTTTCTAAAAAAAAGTTAATTTAAGTATTGTATTTTTTTGTTTAATAATTATTTTTAGTAAATTAATTTTTGAGGAGAATTAATTAATTTATTTTTAATATTTTCTTTATTTTTTAATTTATTTCTTATTAGATAATTAAAAATTATTGGTTAAATTCAAAGGGGAGGTATTTGCTATAAACGTTTATTTTATATAATTTTTTACTTATTTATTAATACATCCTTATTAAATATTTAATTATATTAAAGTTTTATTTGTATTGTATCGCTTTCAATAAAAATAATTATACAAAATAAAATGATCTCTAAAATATAATGTATATGTTTTGGTTGAAAATCATTGCATACATTTTTTGTCAGTTTACAAGATAAACTTTTTTATCTAACTATATATTTACTTAGAATATATAACTGAAGAAGCCATCGTACTACACAACAACAAAAAAATTACACGTAGAAAAAATGACGACGAAGAATTTCAACCCAAAAGAAAAAAACCGCTTTGAACTGAATTTCTATTTAGAACATAAACCGTAAATATGTTTGTATTTACCAGTGTTATATTTACATTGGATAGTAATGGAATACTCGCAAGACGGACAGACAGACGATATAACAAGAAACCCGTACATTATATGTACGACGGCAAGCATTATATCCCGCCGTCCAGGTCATCTGCCTCTCACTACCGTAATAGCGCACGCCTTTGTCGGTAGCTTTGGGGTGCGGAGAATAAATAAATTGACAGCACATGTTCAATGTTATCGTTCCAGGTCTCTATCGAAATTCATCCGGGAATATTTTTTAAAAAGAAAACAATACGATCGTTTCTTTCTTCCGATTCAATTGCACTAACGATCATTTCGTTGTAGTTCAATTTCAATGAAGGAACGCATTGTATATTCGAGACTATTGTGTGTATGTATGTTTGTTGTCGGATCGTGCACAAATATGAAAATATATACGAAGATAAAAGAAATCGTTGTTATATATTGAAGTACAAACCGGCGAACGTTGAAAAAATTCAAGTCGGTTTATTAAAAGATGAAAAAATGGACCGCGGATCGTGACTGAAAACACTACGGAGTGTAATATATGACTGTAAAGGCATTGTATTCGAGAACAGAATTTTTTGTTGTTCATTAATCTATATATTTCTTTGACTACAATAAATAAATAAATATATATATATCAACTCAGGCTCAAAATATTCTACATATAATACATACATACATATATGAAATAACAAATTGTAATAAATATTAAACATTTAATTACAATCAAAAATTTATATGTACATATTAATTAGTAATATGAACAGTTTTTTTGGAAAATGGTTTTATTTGTTTTTGTTTTTAATATAAGTTTTATATTTCTAGTAAAAAAAAATAATTTTCAGTAAAAAAAAATTCTTGAAATTGTTTATTTTTGATATACACATAAGTATATACAATACACAATTTTAACAAAAGTTCTCTCCAATGTAGTATATTTTATTAGAAAATTAATTGTACACGAACCATTTAAAGTACAAAGAAAGTGCAAAATAAAGAAAAAATATTAGAAATAAATCCTTAAAAACCCATTTATAAAGATTTTTAATCAGTTTTGGTATTTTACTTTCAATAAATATTTTTTCAAAGAAATTAATTGTTTTTCTAATATAAATAGTGTTTCTATCCAAACTAATACTGAGTATCTTCTGTGCTAATACAATGCATATTCTAGAACATAGGTTCCCAAAGTGGTTCCTACGAACCCCCAGGAGTTATTGTGACCACTGAGGGAGTCTGTGGCAAGTTAAAATTAATTTGGGATTGCGTGGACAACGGCGGGGGGTCCGCGAAAGGTTTAATATAAAGTAACATAATTGTGACCCATTTTCATTATACTTTGTTTGGAAAATGATGAAAATTATAATCGTTTACTACTTAACGCGGAAGTTCGTTGATAATCTAAAAGTGTATGTTTGGATCGATTTTATGCACTCTTTGATTCAGTGTTGGAATTCCTGGGAAGTAAAGACAATGATTTGCAGCTCAATTTAATTATTTCAAAAAGTGACATAACTTATATGACTGACTTATTTGCCAAATTTAACGAAACCAATTTGAAACTACAAGGTGATCAATTAAATTTAATCAAAACTGAAAATATAATATCTGCGTTTGCTGCAAAACTTTTTCTATACAAACAAAACTTGGAGAGAAGAGAATGTTCTCAGTTTCCAAATCTTTCAAAATTGCAAAAACGAGATAAAAATTTGCTTGCTTATTGTTAACACTTAACGGCTCTTCATTCTGACCTCAGCTAAAGATTTGAAGACATTCTTCACTTGGTTATCCCCGATTGGGTGTTGGACCCTTTTGCAAGTAGACCCACAAACTCAGATGAATCCATATTAATACAGGAGCAATTTATTGAATTATCCTCAAATGAGGAGCTGAAATCTATGTTTGAACAAGGATACCAGAAATTCTAGTTATAAAAACAGATACCAATTTTATATCCTGCATTATGAGTCACTGTACAGAAGCTGTTGATTGCTTTCACGTCTTCCTATTTAGTAAAACGTGGATTTAATGCAGTTATGAGCCTCATCACGAAAAAAAGAAACCGACTGGAAATTAGTGCTCATAGAGACTTACGAATGTTACTCATAAACATAGAGCTGAACATAAATAATCTCATATCATCCCATCAGGTTCACCCATCTCATTGAAAAAATAATGTGTTTTTATATTTTAAAACAAAAGTTATAATTTCAATAAAGACTACTTTAAATATCAAAATGTTTTATTTATATTTTATTTTTACGTCGCCATTTACTATTCAAGACATCAAAGTTAAATTTCTAATTTTTCTATTATGCAGTTATGTAGAGTTATTTCACTTGGGGGTTCATGGTCAGGTTTTTGCTATAAGAAGGGGTCCATGGGCATAATAAATTTGGTAACCACTGTTCTAGAACTATTTTACTCATTTACATTTTTCACTCTTTTTTTCTCTATAAAATATTTAAACGTTTTCAAGTATTAATAAATTACTAAAACAATAAGAAATAAAAGCTGTGTAAAAAATCTGAATAAAAATAAATCAAGGTAAGAACAGGTATTTGAAATTTACTGAAAATTATTTATGAGATGACAGATATATGAATATATGTAGATGTGATTAACATTAGCAGACGAAGTTCATAGGTGCTATGTACAGATCTATGTCGCATATATATATATAATATATATAAACATGTAAAGCAACATGCGAGCAATATATGTATGTATACATTTTTTAATACATTAACTTTTAAAATAAGGCATACTTTATAAATAAAAAAATAAATATTAAAATTTAAAGGAAAATTTATATTACAATTTTTTAAAACTAAAAATAACTTCCTATAAACTTTCTTGATTATTATAAGAATTTTATTAAAAGTATTCTATATCTCACAAAATTCTACAGAACAAAAAACTAGATAAGAAAAATTCTAGTCAATTCTTCAAATTTAATTTGTAGACAAATAATAATAAAAGAATAATACTAAAAACATTTTTACAAAACTGAAGAAACATATGATAAAAAATCACCAGATTTGACTAAATTATTAAATTTCGTATTGGAACAAAACAATTGTTCACAAATCGTTTCTAATGGAACTGTTTTCACCATAAAAAGTATAACGACACTCAAGTGCTTTTATTTGTTTTATAGTAACGTCATTTTATGCTCCCTCACGTTAATAAAAGTTTTATATGTTCCCTCAAATAAAAATTTAGTTCAATGAAACTCATTTTCGAACTATTAATAAACGAAAAAAAAATACAAAATAACTTAATGAAACTGAAAGAAAACATAAACATCGCAAGATACTTTCAAAAAGTAAAAAAAAATAATATATTGAGAAAAAATCAGAAAGAAAAAAAATTGAAACAATTAGAGATCATTGAAATATTTTTTCAATAATTGTGAAATTGTAGCAAATTCATTTTCACATAAATAAACTATCAACCCAACATCACAAAATAATGAAAAAGTGTTCAATAATTAATTATTGTTCACTTTTTTTTATTAATAAGTTGACGCGTATTTGACTGGCAATGTCATCATCACAGCTGCTCTTCGTTATAAATCAAGATTTTATAATGCAGTGCTCTCTACTTGGCAATTATGATCACAGATGCTTCAGTTAAACCCGCATCAATAATCTGCCCTTTTTCACTGTTAAGTTACATATTTTACAACAGATACACGAGAATTGTTAGTTAACACAGAATATTGCAACAATAAAATACAGCGTAGTAGCCTTTCTGTACACAGAAAGGCTCTGACGATGATGGCGTCGCCATCGAAATGCATCAGCCGATATAATTATAAATTATATAATTATAAATAACAAATTAACAATAAGTGATTATTGAACACTTTAAATTATTGTGGCGTTAGGGTGAAAATTCATTTGTGTAAAGTGAATCAGCCACAGTTCCAAAACAACCAATCTAACGACTAACTTTTCATCCGATTAAAAAAATAATCGTCATTTTAGAAGATTTTTAAAAATAAAAATTTAATCTAATAAAAATTTAATCCAATAAAAAATATAAAAACAGACAAAAAATTTAAATTGTTTTTCTTCAGTTTATTCTTTTATTTCAGTTTATTATTTTGTTTAGTTTATTCTTCGCTTACTTATTTGCTTCTTCTTTGAAAATGAATTTCTTTCTTTAAAAAAACCCATCCTATTTCACCGCCTGAAAATAATGTGAAAAATGTGAACGAAACCCTTATTTGTCTAACGATTAATTTAAAAACGACTAATTTCAAAACAATCGTTTTATCAATCACTTGAAACCACTAATAAATTAATCGTAACTAACAATTAATTTTAAACGACTAAGGTTTTTGTCGTTAGTCGTTAATGGGATATTTTTTTCTCTTTTCTACAGTATACATGAAAAATGTAAAATCAACGACGTTTATGATTAATTTATTTTTAGTGTTACCAGTACATTTTTGTAACAGAATTGCCTAACGTTTTTATTATTTTCGTACATCTTTTGTATGTATGTATGTGTGTGTATATATATATATATATATATATGAGGCTCGTTTGATAAGTATGGTAAAAAGTAAGAAAAACTAAATTGATTAGTTAATTAAATTAAACAACAAATAAATTTACCATACTTATCAAACGACCTTCATATATATATATATATATATATATATATATATATATATATATAAACATAAGATATGTGATTAAACATGTCGATGATATATATTCAAACATGTTATTTATTATCTACAAAAGATAAATACAAATAAAAATATAAATAAATTCAAAATAGCAATTGTTATCAATGAAAAAATTGTAAAATAATTATGTAAAACGTATTCAAAAGATTAAAAAAAATTAAAAGTCGTTAAGATATACGACGGTCGTTTGATAAGTATGGTAAATTTATTTATTGTTTAATTTAATTAATTAATTCAATTTAATTTTTCAATTTAGTTTTTCTTACTTTTTTACCATACTTATCAAACGACCCTCGTATATATAAGGAAGATTTTTTATGTAACTTTTTATCAAACAGATTTATTATATATATATCATGATCCATTTTACACGTATTCTTAACAAAATGGCCGTATATACTGAATATTTTTATCTGAAATACAAACATTAATTTGATAATGTTTTGTTTTATATATATATATATATATATATATATATATATATATATATATATATATTTTTGAAAATGATCACATTTATCTTCATAGAAGAAAAAGTAAACTATAATATACAGTGCAATTGTGAAATTAATATCGCACGTGCGAATAACATAATTTGATAACGCATCCATCCTTATTAAGAAACCAAAAACAAGTACTTTCACACGTCAATAATAGTAGTTCACACAAATTAACTTTGAAACAATCTCACTGCGATAATAACGACTTCTAAATATAAGTATACACAATTTATAAAAGAGTTAAATGTCTTCAACAACAAATATTATTATTCATGATGTGTAGAAATAACTGTTCTATAAAAAATGTTTATTTAAATTACAGGTGATACGCGGAAAGTCATAAATTATATCAACTTCATACACGAAAAAAAATAATAAAATAGTAATCCAAGAATAGGAATGAATAATGCCTGCATCATCCAGTATCTACAGAAAAACACCATAAGCAACAGTGAACCAGTACATCCCATTCATCATACACTTGATTCAACCTCCACACCTCTGTGCGCCTCGGGGAATCAAGCCATTCAACCAGTCGCTTACCTACTTAACTTGATAGAGTTATGCTAATGACTGACGAGAAAAAATGTTCGAGCGGTCTTCTAGCCATGAAAGTCTGTGTTTTTAACTCGAACTAATCCAGGACAAGAAAACACGTTTTTTCGCTGTTTCCTTGCTGATCGTTTGTATTCAGTAATTAAACGATATTAATGTCTTTTGGTTTTTACAATTCAAAACAAGTGAAACTAGAAGTTGATGGCGACGTTTTCACTTTTATGTTGTTTTAATTAATAGACACCATTTCAATTCAACTTTTATTCTGATGATTGGCTTTGATACTTGTATCTGATTCTAATTAAAGAATACACACACACATACATACACACACATACACAAGCACGCACGCACGCACATACATACATACATACATACATACATACATACATACATATATATATATATATATATATATATATATATATATATATTATAACCTTTTATAAAATTATTTAATAAACACCGATTATTCACATTTCGATAATCATGTTAGCATAATGTCAGTGTTAATTTAGAGAATATTACTGAAATAATATTATAATAATTTATTTGTAATTATTAGCATAAAATATTTTTATTATAATATTGGGTTTTGTAATATTTTATTCATTTACTAATGTTCACAAATAAGTTAACATTCAAATACAGTTTTTTTTTATAAAAAAAATGCAATAATTATTGTTTATTTCCTAGATAATGTTATCGTTTTCAAAAAAATATCACACTTTTTTAGAAAGTATATCTTTTTTCAATTGCTTCTATTTTAAAGCCATTAGAGCAATTATTTTAAGTGTTTTTTTTTCAAGAATTGTGAAATATATTTCTTTTAACATTTTTATCATTTTATCATCAGTTTTCATTAGAAGTAAAAAAATTGAGTTATGCGTCATGAATTATGCTTGGACACAAGGTGAAAGAGATCTACAGGTTTCAATCCATAGCTGCAAACAACAGATATTTAGTTTTAGTGATTGTTAATGTTAAAATTGAACGACATGCAAAATTACTAAAATAATAAAAATAGTATGATACAAAATATAAATTGCTATTTTTTGATGCCACTAATTACTTACGTACGCGCATGCATTCATTTACCATAACTATTAAAATAAGATAAAAATTATATGTTTTTAAACTATAAATATTTAAAAATACTACAATTAACTTTTTCCTCACATGGTTAAAATGAATCAAAATTTGTTAAAAAACATTTTTTAACACTAGAACTACCAAGAGCGTCATTTTGACGATTTTCAAATTTCGTGCTTAAAAATTTCGATATGATTTATGTATTGTTCTAGAATTTTATGACGACTTTTAATGAAATATAAGAACAATTAAATATTCCTATTCAATTTCCACTTAGCTACTTTAACTTCCATAATTAGTATGACCTATACCTATTTATACCAAGACACGTCAAATTGACGACATTAGCAATCTCAAAATTTATAATAATTTATATTCAAGTGAATGTAAATACGTATTGATGTCCATCCTTGCATACACATATATCGCTTTCAGACATTTCCTGGAAAAATTTTAGGTACATTTTTCATATGAAAAATAGGTTGCAATCATTATCAGTTGTACTTCTAATGTGATAAAGTTCTTGGTGCAAAGTGTAATCTGTGAAAAGTCCAATCTGGGAAAAAAGTATGAACATATTTTTATTAAAAATTCAAATTTATTTCTTGTAAGTCCTAGGCAACAATGAACGATTTACAGGAAGCAAAAAATTCAAAGAACTCACTGGTATAAATGAAGACAGTTCGGATACTAATTCAAGTAATAATGATTTAGACATATCTTGCGTGGAAAATAAAACTGATTTTTCTGACTCTAAAGAAGCTGAGGATAAAATTAAAGTACGAGATATTGAACAAAGTGAAGAAGATCAATATGAAAGTGAAGATTCAAGAAGTGAAGATGAAATTCCCCAAAATAGCCACAAACGCAGTAAGCGATTACGAATATGTTCAGATACTGAATCGGATAGCCAAACAGAAACCGAACCAAGACAGCAAAAAGACATTGCTGTCGACGGTACTGAATGGGAAGAATTAGAGAATGGTTGTGTTGGTAGATTGCCATTACATACTATATTCAAGGATACTTCGGGCCCAACTGGTTATGCGAAGCGAAACATTATGCTTGGTAATGTTAGTAGTGTATTTCGGCTTATAATTGATAATAGAATTATGAGCCACATAAAAGCTTGCACTGAGCTACAGACCAGAAACATTTTACAGAACGACTGGAAAATTACTATGGACGAATTATATGCTTTTATAGCCATTTTGTATGCTCGAGGAGCCTGCGAAGCAAGAAACATGAAGTTATCGTATTTGTGGTCCAAAAAATGGGGACCTTCTTTCTTTGCCGAAACTATGAGTAGAAACAGATTTTCGGAAATTATGACATTCATTCGTTTCGACAAAAAAAAGCGAGAGGAGTGTTCGCTTACGAACTGACAAATATGCTTGTGGCAAGTGTTCATCACAGATAACATGTATTTGTAAAATATGTGATTCATAGTTATTCCATACATATCAAATGTGCTATAATATAAATGCAAATAGAAAGTGTTTTTGTTTGTTTTTTTTTTTTGTATTAATAATTAATGAATTATTATATTAAGTGTTGTTTTTGTTAAATTATATTCTTTTATTTACATAAACTAAGTGAAAAGTTAAAATGAAAGCCATGATCAAAAATACGTCAATTTGACGAGTGCGGTAAAACTAGGTATATATTTAACATCGGTAGTTCTAGTGTTAAGAACTATACATTACGATTTTTTTAGTATTAAGTTCAACAGATAAGATCACAAATTAAATACAAACTTTAAGTTCTTCAATAACAAAGTAATTTCAATTTTCAGATCAGAAAAGGAGTGGTTTATAATTGTATCACGAATTACAAAAATTCCACAAATAAGCTACAGAATTATATAATTAAATATTAAATGTACAATTATATTTAAAAAAAAAATCAAAATACGTAAGATCTAATATATAATTTAAGGCTATTTAAATGTTAATTGACTCCGTCCGTTTCGTTAAACATAAAAATTGATATTATTTACTCTCATGTCAATCGTCTACCGTCAAAGAACTATACCTAAAGGCGGATTTTTATTCAATCGAAATTGATTATAAAAAATCGTTTGAATAATACAATGTTCGCACCGTAGGGTACATTTTTAATATTATTAAGTATTAAATAATTTAGAGGCGATGAAGTGTTTATAATAAGTGTGTATTCTTTGCCAATGCTAAAATTTTAATTCAGTAGAAATGCGAACATGTATGTGTGTAAGTATGTATATATGTATATATATATATATATATACATATATATATATATATATATATATATATATATACAGTAACATTTAAAAGCACTGGGAAAAGTCAAAATTTCGAAACAAAATGGTAATAAATTTCGGTTCAAATTTAATTAAAAAACTATACCTATTTTTCATTTTTTATTACAAAGGGGTTCGGCCCTCTACTCGCTTCATTCGTCGACCCCCGAATTTGTTTCTATTTAACAATGTAAATAAGTTACAAAAAGTACGTTTAAAAAGATATGTTAATGATTCTGTGCAGACAATGTTTATTATAGATTGGTGTCTGATTAACTTTACTTTTAGAAAATATTTATATAAAATTCCATTTTTTGTTTTGGAAATCCGCCAATAACTGTATCAAAAGCCGAAAAAAGTAGCTAGAAATGACTAAAATAAATATAATGTTGGAATGTTTTAAAATTAACTAAGTACACACTTTTAATGGCATATGTGAGCTTAAACTAATATAATATAAAATTAATACAAATAACTGATCAATTATTTACTGTCAACCGAGTAATATATATTATCTTTTAAATATTAAGCAATATATACCATTAAATTTTAATTGATATTAATAAATTACAATAATTATATCACGTACAAATGGAATGCTGAGTTTGAAAACTTAATTCGTGAATAACAATTATTTTATGAAGAATTATTAAAAAATACAAAATAATAACGAAATCAGTATAAAATGTACAATAACAATGATTAAATTAAATACTAACTATAACACATTAACATAAAAAAAACAATTATGACATTGTATGAAAAAGTCCATGAATATAAAAAAAACACATAAAAGTTATCGAATTATTTACTTTTAGTAAAGGATTGACAGTTTAAAATATTTAATGAATTCGATCGAATTGTTTGCGTTAACATTATAAAAAAATGACACTTGATACTACTTAAATAAAATAAAGATAATATTTTTTAAAAAAATAAATAATTTTTAAAAATACAAATTTTAAAATCAATAACTTTTTTAAATATGTATTAAATTTTTGATAATATCGAAATAATTTTTTTAAAAATTGACTGATGCATGGTCATAACATATATATATATATATATATATATATATATATATATATATATATATATATATTTCACAAAAATATTCCATAAACTTGTATACAAAGTAATGAATATAAAATAAAAAAGCGCATAAAAACGTCTGGACTCGTAATTGTTAACTAGAAAAATACCTTACGTTTATCATACAATTAAAGATTTTTTTTATTTATTGTTTTCTTCTATTGTCTATCATTAGGTCATTGTTTACATATTTCTCCTTGACCGGTTGTCTCTTGACAATCACTTTAAAACGATCGTCATACCCTAATAATCCAACGATTAACAATAGAAGAAAACAGTACGAAAATAAAATAACAAGTAAGAAAACAAACAATTACTTTTTGACTCGCCATTACATTATGTAAGCTTTGTTATTTTACTTAAAAACATAATACTTCGTTAAAGAAATATAAAACAATAAATTTATAATTAATTCTCAAATAATCTTCGTTCTCAAATGCAATAAAATAAATAATAAATGATTTTTTTATTTTAACATCCTTGACCTGCATACACATTTACAATTACTTGTCTATAACCTCGATTTGTATATATTTTAAAATTTCTATGCATTTCTTCAAGATGGTAATTGAAATAAAACTACTAAGCAATATTTCATATACAACTGGGTCTGTTTTTGTGCGGATTATTTTAATGCAATTTTGAAGTCATGCGATTCATATTTCTTCTTAGTATCTTTTTATACCATTTTTTTAAAATTTCTTTAAGCGGTTATTTAATTCAACGAAAAGCTCTTCAGTTTTATGAACAAATGAAGGAATCAGAGCCATTTACTTCCGCTTCTCAAACTGATAAGAAATTTTCGACTAGCAAAGGGTGGTTAACCGGGTTTTTAAAAAGAAATACACTGCATAAGGTGAAGATTACGGGTGCGATTGTATCGGCAGATGAAGAAGCTGCCAATTTTTTTATTGACAACGCACCAGGTCATCCATGTTTAAAACATCCAAATGTAAACATGATGTTTTTTCCACCCAATACAACAAGCATTATTCAGCTATTAGATTAAGGCATAATTGCAACTTTTAACAATATTACGTTAAACGCACTTTTCAATTTATATTGGATAAACTAAAAAATGAGTCAATAACAGTAACTGACGCTTGGAAAAAAATTTCTATCTTTGACTTTATAAATCATGTTGTTTTTGTTATTACTCAAATAAAACCACACACTTTAAATGCCTGTTGGAAAAAGGTTTGGCCTACATGTCTTGAAAACAGTGCAGCTATTTAGTTTCTTTTTTTTTATTCTAAACAGTGCAGCTATGATGATTAAAATATGTATGAAAAATTCTAAAATAAATTACATATATGTACATATTGCTTTGAATAAAATTAAATAGTTGATTAAAAAATAAAGTAAAAAAGCTTTGTTTTGTATCAATTTTCTGCAGATATTTGAAATTTTTTTTAAACATTATTTCCTGATTTTTTATGCGAATTTTAGAATAATTTCACTTTGTAGCTTTGGTTTTATGTGGTTTTCGAAAATTACGGAACGTATCCCTAATTTTTCAATGTAAGTTAAGTCTTTTTTGTGCGATTTTTTTAATGCGGTTTTCTGCGGAACGTATATACCGCATAAAAACAGACCCAGGTGTATATGGAAAATACTGTAAAACTTATCAAAAAGAAAAAATAGTAATTCTTTAATAATGAAGATAATCGACATTATATATCAATATTAAATTAGTGGAAAGTTTCTTCGATTTTATCCGCATAAGGTAAAATGATTGGTATACTACCATTATGGAATCTTCATAAAATAATATTGTATTGTGATAAGTCATTATTAGTAACAATATTTACAGCTTTTAGAAATACATTAGTTTAACCTCTGTAAAGTGAAAGCATCGAGTCTGATAACGTGTTTTCAATCAACAATGTTGTACGAGTTTTAAATTAGTTACTGAACGTTCATGTCAATTTTATTTTATTTAAGAAAAAAAAATATTCTAATGATTTTAAATTTAGTAATAAATCCTGTTGAAGAAAATTTTCAACCATAATACTATTTTGAAGCAGACGGTAGCCGAAAATCAACAACAAACATTATAACAATAATAAACCGAAATTTTCTTACATACCCAATATGTTAGCAACATTATCAAAAGTATAAAAAAGTATAATCAAAAGAGTAACAGACTACAAACATATTCAGAGGAATATTACAAACAGACAATAAAAAAATGTAATAAATCTAAAATTAATAATCTAATCCTAATCTCTCTCTCTTTCTCTCTCTCTCTCTCTCTCTCTCTCTATATATATATATATATATATATATATATATATATATATATATATATATATATATATCTTCACAAATTATGTGTTTTTTCTGGTATTTATATTTTAAACAAATATGATAAGATATAGGATATAATTTATTACCAATAAAACACTTTATCAATACGTCTAATTTTCTACTAGCAATTATCTTACGTATTACATTTATTATTTCCACTAAATATGTTACGTAAATAACTTGTCTAAGTACTCGATTTCTAGTAATAATTTTAATATAATTATAAATCGTTTACATATTTTCAAAGGAATTTCTGCAGTTATAATAGTAAGAACGCAATTATTGCTGAAATTATACTGCAAATATTTAATAACGTCTAAAATACTAACATTCATTTACACAACTTAAAAATATTGATCGCGCTGTTTATAATTACTACAAAACGACGGAGAAAGTGGCATATAATAGTAATACATGTATAACTTGAAATCAACATACGAAATAAAAATAAACTGGTACTCTTAATCATAACGTCTTAGCGACAAAAAATGACTATAAATATACCAAAGTATATGATTGTGTATATTTATATGTATGCGTAAGTGTGTGAGTATATATATATATATATATATATATATATATATATGTGTGTGTGTGTGTATACGTACATACATGTATATGCAAATTATGTTGACTAATATCCAACAAAAATACGCTTCCATATTTTTTTAAATTTCTTAATAAAAACGACTTCTGTTTGCATAAATTTGATTAATATACAAATGAAAATTAATTGACAAAAACAAATAAATATTATTCTTTTCTTATTATTTCGATGCCAATTGCGTACTTAATTGGTTTATTTTTTTAATTAAATTATTGAATCATGGTAACTATAACTTTAAAGAGATCTTTACTATATTTCCAAATAAAAATATCTTATAGTAAATTATTTTACAAACAACTATAACCTGTTATAGTTTATTTTTTTGATACCGTGTCAAACTCATTTTAACAAAAATTATTATATCATTCACATTACCACCATAAAATTTTATAAAATGTTCAATCATTACTTATTATTAATTTTATTCCTGATGAGCATTTTGATAAACATGTCATTATTTTCAGGGTTCTGCATTATAAAATCTGATATAAATTTTACATTCCAATGCTATAACGATCATGGCGTAGTACTCGATATACTCATCAGAGAATTAAGTGAACAATAGGTGATTATTCACCACTAATAAAATTTGGTGGCGTTTAAATGATTAATTTGTATTGCATATATTTTAATTCTGAATTTTATAATAATATAATATTTAATTTCGACAATAACAAATAATTATTTAAAAATGATTTTTATGAACATTTAAAATATGCGGATTTATGAAATATTTTTATAGAGAAAAAACCATTAAATTGTCTTCTGTCAATTAACAATAATTCATACCTCCATGTGCTGGTAATTAAAAATCGTGCATGTTTTTAATATATATATATATATATATATATATATATATATATATATATATATATATATATATATATATATATATATATATATATATATATTTGACAACCTATATATATATATATATATATATATATATATATATATATAATTATAAAAAATATTTATATATTCTAAAATTTTATAAAAATATAAAATTTAACAATCAATGGTTTAAACACATATATACAGAATTCATTCAAAAATGATATTTATATATACACAATATTTATTTAAATGTACTTAATAAAATTACTTAATAAAACGATCAACTAGACTACTAAGAGCATATATTAGCAATCCTACAAGACAAACTTTATAAATAAATTAGTGAATTCTGATGAATTTTATTATTCTTATGCAAATAACGTTTACAGTAAATTGGGTTTTGCTCCTTATAGAATATTTATCTTACTTTTTATTATAATTCATTTCAAATATACATTAAACCATTATCGTGTTAAAAATATATACAATTTTTTATTCAACTTTAATATTCTACATTTTTCATCATACGTTCCGTCAAAACAGACAGATAATCATATATCTATATAATTTTATCGATAGTATGCTATTTTGTACTCCAATCACTTCCATATAACTTCATAAAATTATCATTTCATCACCTTCATGTTTTATTTATTTCTTATTTTTTAGTAATAAATATTTACAATTTTTCCTCCTAATCAATACATAATATTTACTCTCCAATCTAAATATATATATTTAATCTCAATGAAGAATAATACGTTATTCTAAACTTCATGCAAAAATTTTATAATTTTCAAAATTAAAGAAGTCCTTCCTACTAATTACAGTTTCTGTAGCACTACTCCTCTATTAGTAATTCAGTTATAATTTAGTTACATATATAAATACTTCCAGTGAATTTAATCAAAGTTTTTGGTTAACTAATTGTGAAATTATTATTTTTTAATTAACTTTTTCGTTCGCCCTCTTCAGATTGAATTTGTGATTTTTTTTATTAAATTGTTCTAATATCAACTGAATAATTGATTTTGGTCTACTTATATCCTTTTTAATTCTTAACAACAACGTCCTTGTTTTCTTTTATTTAATAGAAATTTTCTTCTAAAAAATACTGTTTTATTTTTCTTGTAAGGATGTACTTTAATTCAAGTCATTTTTAAAAACATTCCGAAAACATATGATCTATAATTTACTATGAGCAAATACAATTTTATCAAAGAACAACAATAAAAGTTAGGCAAATTACAACTTACTGAATGTGGTCCAAAATAATTTGAAGTAGGTTTTTAAATCATACGATTACTATTTCAAAGTACATATATTTTTATCTTAAATTCATATTTTTTCAACATTACTCAAACCGCATTTTTTTATTGGTTATACATATATATATATATATATATATATATATATATATATAATGAGAGAGAGAGAGAGAGAGAGAGAGAGAGAGAGAGAGAGAGATCCAAATGTGACGCCTAGATTTGTGTTTTATTAAAAAAAAATGTGTATAGTTTCCTTTTAATAATTTATACCGATTTCAATTTTAATTCAAATAATAGATAAAGTGACATTATCTCTCTCTCTCTCTCTCTCTCTCTCTCTATATATATATATATATATATATATATATATAAACAATTAAACAAGTTATACACACAAATAAATAATAAGGTCTAAATAATTCTATAAAAAGGCAATGTAACACGGATTATATCTTTAAAAGCAGAACCACGCCATACCACTAACTAAACTAATGACAACATCTCGCCAGACGAAATCGGCGTTGTGTGTAATCAGTGAGCGTGACATTAGCCATACGGGACAGGAGATAAACCCTCAACTTCATTCCCTGACGCGTCGACAAAACTTGAAATCGATGCCAGAACTCGGGCCCAGACGACGACTACGACAACATGGCGGTTGTCATAGAGATTTGTGTACTCACACACATCACCGACGTCGACAATCGTTCGTTCAACTGGATTTCACTGGTCGACGGCAAGACAAGGTCTTGGTCGATGCGGCAGGTGTGTCTGCACGCAAGCTGCACGTACATGCGTCTACTCTGTGAATGCGTGCGTGCGTGCGTTTGATTATTTATGAAATGTTTTTGTCGTCGTTGAAAAATCAGAAAGGTTCGTTTAGAGATGGAATAACAAGATTTATACGTGTGAGCATGTTTGGCATTCATCAGGTGATTCAGTAAATTTATATATATATATATATATATATATATATATATATGTATATATATATATATATATATATATATATATATATATATGTATATATGCACACACACACGCAAAAAAGAAGTACAAAGTATTGAGTAATAATTTCTAACATTGAATTTCTTTATTTAACTATATTAACAGTTAAAATAATTGTTCTTGTATAGCAATATTTATATAATATAGTTTTAATATAACGCTATATATTAATTGTATCAATTTTTATTTAAGATATCGCTGTTACAATACATAATTATAAGGCGATAAACAATCACTGTACATAAAAAAATATTATTCTTATTGACTCAAAAAAATTATGATACACGGACATTAATATAATATTTTAAATATTTAAACATAGATTTTGAACAGTAATTAAAATTTAATATAGTTTTTAGTAGTATTTGTATTAAATATATTTTTTATGTCAATAATTTTCTTTGGAAATATTTAAGTTATAATTTAAAAATCAATGAACAAGAAAGAGATTGCCATTTATTTATTTATTTATTTATTTATATATATATATATATATATATACATACATACATACAGGTATATGTATGTATATAAATTAATTAAGATATACAGAATAAATTTTAATGAGGAAACATTTATATAATTAATAATTACTGACCGAACACTGAAAACACATAACTAAAAAATTTCTGCAGAAAATTTTGATAAATAAGATTTTATTATAAAAAAATTCTAAGAAAACTATCAAACTTAAACAAAATATTACAATCTTATTTTATAAAAAATAATGAAAAAAAACTATAAAATAAGGCAGGTAACATTTGTTTGCAAAATGCAAAAATTTCAAAATTGCCTAGTTTCTATATTACAAAATAAAAAAAATGTAAAATAACACCATACAATTTCTTATAGTAAACTTTTTGGAAATAAAAATAACAGAGCATTCAAAGATACCGAAAATTATATTTTATCAAGTGACAAAAGTTATGTCGAATAAATTTCATACGATGAAGATGTTTGGCCAATGGCAAAATAAAAACCATTTCGGTGAATATAAATTTAAACGGTAGTGATAGAGATTCAAATTTATTTAATAGGTTTTTTTTTCATAAAGATATGAATAAAAATTACATAATATTTTTAATTGGTATCTATTTTTTTATATTATATAATAATTCTGTTAAATTTAATAAATAAATAAAGCTAACTTTTTCGTTCCTTGAATCTACATAAACAATTTATTTTTTAGTAAACATATTAGAACACGACCTCAACTATTTTTTTTTGTGTATGATATAATGCAATTTTCATAATATTTTTTTTGATACAAATGGATCATTTACTTCAATATCATATAATTTTATAAATGGTCAATAATCACTTATTATATATTTTACTTGCTGTTGCACATTTCAATAACTATACCATCATCTTCAGAACGATAAAAAAAATAAAATCGTTTATAATAAACTTTTATAATACTGGTCTAACGATGATGAACGGTCATTGAAATACACCTCAGCTAATGAAGTAAAAAATAAGCAATTATTGGACACTTATAAAATCTTGTAGTATTAAGATAAGTGACTCATGTGTGTGAAAATGTATCTTCCAAAAAATTATTTTAATCTAATAATATATCTTTTTTAGAAAAAAAATTAATCAAAATACTCTAAAATTTATAGAATAAAACTAAACATCTTATACAAAAATATAAAAAAAAATCATGTACAGATTCATCGCCAACACGAATGATTTAAATTGTCAACAATAATCGCTAAAACAACAAGACGGTTTTACATAAATAAATTATGAGATATAAATTATATGAGGTTCAACTATCTTTGTAACTTTTCAATTTACCACAACTGGTTTGGTAGTGTAACTAATTTATTTCTGAACAAAGAAAACACTTCCTCACCCTACCAGATTTTATAAAAGCATTCAATAATCAATTTATTGATCTTCTTTCTTACAAACTCGTATTTAAATGAAAATGATATATTTCAAATGCGAAATTATAACTTATTTTTAATAATAATTTCTATACTATAATCTATAGCTTTATAAAAAATTAACTTATATTACTCGTTCCTAATGTTAATTCCATATAAAATAAACATACAATAATAATTTATTTTCATCTTTATAAAATAAAAAAATATACGTCTTTATATTTATTGCTTAAAAAATATAAATGTTCCATTAAGATCAAAAATAATAGTGGAAAAAAACACACAGAATAATATCTAAAACGATTATTTTTATCCCTTATTATAATCTTTATTTATATTTGAAGAATGCTGGGTTCCTTCGTATACACTAAACGATATCATCACATTCTACTAAAAGTGATTGGCTATATCAACACAAACTCATTTATTTTCTAAAATGTGCTACATAATGTCATAAATGAAAATAAACAACAGTTATAAATTCATGTTCATATCGGTGTATGACGTATCTTTACAGAAAATCGTATTTAAATGGAGAAATTTAATTGTTTCTAGACTATTAATTGGAGCATAGTGTTTTAATGTTTTATAAGAATTAACTATCACGAAAAACATTCTCTAGAAGTCTAAAGTTAGTTGCATTTTTATTTTATTTCACAAAGAATATAAATATTATACATAAAAAATATTTTCTCAGAATCTTTAGTTGGATAACAAGTTATAAATATTTCTTTATTTCATTTTATACCTTTTTGAAAAATTATAACTGCACGATCTCGCTTGGATTTATAAATATATATATATATAT
Source organism: Neoneuromus ignobilis (assembly GCA_029203775.1). Lineage (NCBI taxonomy): Eukaryota > Metazoa > Arthropoda > Insecta > Megaloptera > Corydalidae > Neoneuromus > Neoneuromus ignobilis. The sequence continues at coordinate 40,267,403 of CP092087.1, forward strand.
ATATATATATATATATATATATATATATATATATATATATATATATATATAATAAAAGTACTCATAAAAAATAACTATTTTAAAAAAGCTCGTTTGTATTCGTATTCGTGAAAACCAAATATTTATTAGTGGTTCAATAGGACAAGCACGTAATACATTTAATATTGATTTTTTTTATTTTAAAAAGGTAAAATGCCAGAGGTAAAATTTCCACGCATGTCCAGATAATTTTCTGGTTGAGATTTCGACCCTATCTTAGTGTCTCTCATTTTAGAAAATATATAAAATTTCATAACAAATATGTTTCTAATGTTGCTGCTAAAGTACGATCGATCCAAAATTAAACAGAAAATAATTTACAAATAATATTATATTAGTGACACTTTGTCTATAGTTAAAAGACACCTCTACGAAATTAACAAAAATATAGGTACTATATATCTATTCTCTTCAGTGTATAATTTTTTTATAAGGGAATAGTAATGTACAATTTTTATTTCAATGATAACTAACTTATGAACCTAGTAATTGCTTAATAAAATTATAAATGATACTAGAAAGTGTATTTTTTTATTCCAATTTTAATAAAGAATTAATCTAAAGAAATTCTAACAACAAAATGACATCGAAATCGAAAATAACGGTAAAGAGATTTTTGCGTGTTTAATAATATTATATGGAAATAATTCATTTCGAATTATTGGAAATATTAATAAGTCAAAATTACTATTGACATCTACTGTCAACATACGAGACTCGTTTGATAAGTATAGTAAAAAAGTAAGAAAAACCAATTTGAAAAAATTAATTAAATTAAACAATAAATAAATTTACCATACTTATCAAACGACACTCGTATAAATAGATAAAATCAAGAATTAGTTTTAGTGTACAGAAAACTATTATCTTATAAAATATCATTTTTAATAACTGAAAGTAAAGTTTTTTGCAAAAAATAAATAAGATGGAATTCAAAAAAAGGAAATTTCTGTAAGTGAATGTAAAATTATTTTAAAGTTAAGAAAAGAAAGAAAAAGTTTTCTTCAATAGCAACAGAAGACAACATCATTCAGAGAAAATCAATTTTAAATCCACATAACACCAAGCTTCATGCAACAAAGGTTATTCAGAGAAAAATACATTTTTCTACATCCAGTATATTCTCCAAATATTGTTCCATTGAACATCTATTTCATTAAATCCTCAAAACACACTTTAAAAAATAAAACATTTCAAAATATTACTGAAATTTCAAATTACCAATTTTTTTGTACAAAAAATTCCTGCTTTCTATTAAATTATTTCATACGAAAATTGCGAATTTGAAATACGAGGATCGTTTGATAAATATGGTAATTTTATTTATTGTTTAATTTAATTAATTAATTTAGTTAAATTTTTCAATTTAGTTTTTCTTACTTTTTTACCATACTTATCAAACGGCCCTCGTAAAAATAAAAAAAAGAATTTATAAAAGATATTAAATAAAAATACAATCCATTCATTCTATATTTTGTTCCCAATAGGCTATTAAATCAAATATTACTTTTTGAAAAAGTTCTTTTTATTAGAATCAATACAGTTGGAAGTTCTTTCAATAGCCATAAATTCTGAAAAGTTTTGATATCTGAGAAAGTGTTCCAAACTCCGAAAAAATAAAAAATCTCCTGAAGAAACCAGGTGAATATGACGGATAGGGCAAAATTTCGTAAACCAACTATGAAAACTTTTATATATTAAATTACATAAGGTTTTGCGTTTTTAAGAAAAAGGAAAAAACTATGTATATTTGTAAATGCAGATTGCACTATTTGTAATTTTTCACATATCATCAATTTACTCACAACATTTCTTTGATGTTATAGTTTCACGTATACGGAGAAAAAAAATAATAAACTACTTTTTCTGTAATCCATCATACTATTCCATGACTTTTTTGAACATTATTCATTATTTCGATATGCGTTTGAGAGTTTCACAAACTTTCAGTCACTTTCTTTAAGTTCATTAAAGGAAATATATTTTAATAATTAACCATAATGCAATTACTACCTCAAAACTTCTTAGAAATGTAACCATTCAATCACGAATACGGTGACTTCTTTTAAAGACTATGAATAATCTTTAAAAGAATCTTTAAAATATGAAATTTAAAGTTTATGAATAATCTCTCAAACATATTTTTGAAAAAGGGCAATTTTCCTTAAAATGATTGAAGAAATTGAAAACCATCAACAGAAATAGTAAATTACTGTTGATGATTAAGTAATTGCGTAATTGGTTTTAAAATATACGTTCAGAGAATTATAATTAAATTTGTATTCCTAAATAACCGATTACTTATAGGCACTTCTAATAAATATATATATATATATATATATATATATATATATATATATATATAAACAATTACAAAAATATTTGGATATATGTGTTTGCTTAATATCTACCAATACAAAAAATTATTTTATGACCCATATTTACAAATTTTAATATTTATTTTCAAATACGGAATAATGAAGACTGTAAATTTTAAATAAATAAATAAATATATATATATATATATATATATATATATAAATTTAAAAACTTAACAAAAATATTCATACCAATAGAAAATGAAATATTTAATCACAATATTTCCTAAGACTTTTTTTACATAGACTATGTATTGTAAATACAAGTGATCAATTTTTGCTGTTTGTTAATTTTTCCAAAAAAAAATCTACTGGAGAGCGTAACTGATTATTAGATCTAAAAACTGATTATGTAATTTGTACTGTTTATTTACAATATCATAATTGAAGAATAGAAAAAAAAGTTGATACTAATATTAAATAGTACATTAATTTGTTCTATTGTTTAAAATTTACAAGTTATAGAAAGAAAAATGTTCAATACATTAACATATTTTTGAAAACAATTTTAATATTATTCTCTACATATAAGTCGTATTTGCTTATTTTAAAATAACAATCAATATTTGTAAGCGTTAAAATATTTTCATTCTTTTTCAATATGTATGTAAGTATTTTATTACTATTTAATATGCAGCTCGTGTCAAGACATTGTAAAAAGAAAATAATCCGCCTGCCTGACTAATTAAAACCTTCAATTCATATCTGTACATCTAGTCAAATATTCAACTGATCAACATCCTGTACATCTAAAATATCTAAAATTTTCTTGTAACTATGACACATAGCAGCCTAAAGAAACCGAACTATTTTAAGTACATGCACTGAAATGACTACACGGCATACCTCAATAAATTACAGTGCTGTATTATAAATATCTTTATGGTTGTAAAGTAATGATAACTGATTGAAATCTGTCCATTTTAGTTAAATCCAAATTACTTTATACAATGAATATATACTCGTATATATATATATATATATATATATATATATATATATATATATATATATATATATATAATTATTCTAACTTATCTATGTAAACATTTAACCATATACATATGTATGTATGTATAATAAATTTCTCTTTGTTGCAAGAAGTATACACCTTTTATATACAATTTATTTGATTAAACTATAAAAACAAGATATTTTAAATAATACTCAAGATAACCCAACAAAATATTAATAACAAGTAGTTTCTAATATATGTATTATTTCAAATTAATGTTTATTTTAAATTTATTCTAATTACCACTCAAAATTATCAAACATTCTGTATTTCCTGCTGTATTTTCTTCATTCTTAAAAATAATTCACTAATATTATTTATTACTTCCAATAATTAATTTAAACTTTAATTTCTCGTAACAAAAATAAAAAAAAATATCACTGAGTTTACGTGACTTTCCGCAATCGTATATAAAATGTCATATATATATATATATATATATATATATATATATATATATATATATATATATAAATACAGATAATTTATTAATTTAAAAATATTTTACGCTATAGAAAATTCAACATAACGCCAATTAATAATAATATAAAAATACATATAAAAATGCAATATTTAAAAAAAAGGTTTACATCACATGACTCTTTCAAATTATTCTTGATATCAATGTATATTAATTTTTACAATATTCTATTTCAATTTTATTAAAATAGATTTTTTACGGAAATACAAATTAATTATTATAACTGTTTAGTTATAATTTATATACATTTGTTCACATGTCTAGATTACATTCCAAATTCATTTGGAAAATATTTATTATTTATGAAGTTTAAGAAATACAATACTCTATATAGTACAGTTTTAATAGCTATTGTGAATAATACATGTTTTATGTTATGTTTTTATTTAAATTATTTATTTTAAAATTTAACATTGTGTACTTATTATCGAACAAAATAACAAGCTTTCTCTCACTGACAGTGATCTAATTTTTTAACAACATAACTGTTAAAATTCATTTTAGATTATACATTTTGTTATAAAACTTATGTATATTTATATTTAAACATCACATACGTGTAAAAAATAATATAAATTATCTCACGTATATTCACACACACACATACAAACTTACGCACGCACGCACGTACACACACACGCTCAATAGTTCAATCTACTGTTTTTTAATATTTACAGATCAAGATAAAGATGTTCAAAGAAGAAAAATCGATATCACAAAAATTGACAGAAGAGAACATACTGAGCCATTTCAACATTTTCATTTTACTCTTCTTTCACATAAAGAAAAAAAAACGTCACTTGAATCGAATTATGATTGACGATAAAAAGTATACTTATATTTTAATAACTCGAAACGTTAAAAGAATGGTTTTACCCTGGTAATCAACATCAAAACCAATATCCATTGTCTAAAAACTTTACTGTGCGTCCAATGGGATCAGAAATAGCTCTGTGTTATGAACTGTTGCCATTGTGCGTAACAGTAGTCACAGTCGATAAATACAGTTAATAAATATACAAATTGAAATATACATTGTACAAAAAATAACCGTTAGCAGCCAGTAAACAATATAAAGTTATCCTACTCTTTGGCAATGCCAGACTGCATATTACTAAGGCCCTCAAGGACATATTATTAGAGCTGAAATAAGAAATTCTTTGCTACCTCACATACTCCGACTATCATCTTTTCAAAGTGATGGAACAGGATTTAAAAGGCACGTACAATTCCAAAATTTTGAAGAAATAGGAAAATGAATAGATAATTTCATGCTAATAGAATTCAAGTTTTTCTTTTGACATTAAATACATCCTTTGTCAAAAAAATACCAAAAATTCGTATAATATGAAGAAAAATATTTTGATTAATACAATGTTTCGGATTTATTTGAAATTGAAAAAAAAATCGTTAAGAAACTTTAATTTTCAATGCATACCCCTTTTATATATATACATATATATATATATATATATATATATATATATATATATATATATATATATATATATATATATATATATAACTCGTCTCGAATATAAAATTTCGTGTCAGATATAAACGATTTAATATATTAGTTAATTGTTAAAAAATCATAGTTAGACATATTTTACCCCATTGAGATTGAATGTATTCAATATTATTATTATTATTTATAATAATAAATATTCATCAAATTACACAAATTTCATTTAAAATTTTCAAATACGCAAATATCATAAATTGTATATCTGTAGAATAAAATAAATTAAGAACTCGTCATGAGCCGTCAGCGACGACCCAGATTTACTCGACAGGGTCGCAACAGGTGACGAGCCAAGTTCGATCAAATGTGAAGGTTTTGCTTACAGTTTTCTTTGATTGCACGTAATCGAAATTGAAAGTAATATACTGACATTTTTAAATTATTTAAAGAATGAAGTATATTTTTAGTAAAACGGCCCACAGATATTGCAATTTATTGTACAATATGTTGTATGACTAGAAGAGATGCGAATTTGGAACGATTACTGGACTATGTATGGGAGTGTTGTACAACAGATGTACAACTTAATCATGTTCAAAGGTAGTTAGACTTACAAGAAAATGTATTGTACGATTATTTGATGAATGGCTAGTTTATATATATATATATATATATATATATTTATGTATGTATGTATGTATGTTCTGCAGAGTTTTACGATTTCATTCTTAATGCTCTATCAAAGTGAATAAAAATGAAATACATGTAACATTCATATAAAGAATTTATTGACATCTTGAAGAATTTATATTTATTGGATTTGGAATGTCTAGAATACACACTATTTTTTTTTTAGAAAAAATGTAATTCATTTTTAAAAAATTAAATATTAATAAAAAAATAGTAAGATTGCTCTAATGCCACATACATTTTAAGAACATTTTGACTAATACATGACATTACTAAATTATACATAATAATACAAATTTCTATCTATGAAATTCTCAACTTATCTTTAATATTATGGACTTATATTTTATAATTTTCAATCGACTTAATTCACATAATGAGCTGAAATCGCTAAGGTTCATTCCTAATAATTCTTGAAATGTGCTAATTTCATTGATTCACAAATCACATAGTATATATTCACGCATGAATAAACATTTCATTGCATTAATAAATCATTGCACTTCTATTTATCTCTTTTCATTATCAAGTAGAAAATTACTAGCAAAAAGAAATAATTTATTTCAAATAATATAATTTAAAATAAACGGCATCGTTGCAAATAACAAGAGCATTAATTTATGTGTTACGAGTATACTTAAAATACATTTTTATATACGTGAATAGAAACTTGAAGATGAAACAACGGTTTTTGAAATTTACTACACAATCAGTTTTAAGATAAATCATCTTTGAAGAATTTAAGAAATAATAAAATCGAGTAACCATATATAACATTTTATTTATAAAATAGGATACGGTAAAAATTCTCTAAAAACACGGTATTAATTGAAATTTAAATAAATCAAAATCAAACTCATAAAAATATAATAAAAATCTTCAGCTATTTAAAAAGAATTTTAAATGAAGGAAAAACAGAAACTCGCAGTTAGTAACAAAACGAAAACAACATGTAACTTCAAAAAAAATAATAACTGAAATGGATTTAAATATCAACAATTTATTGAAGATTATTATAATAAAATAAAATGAATACTTCATGTTATTACAAAATCAGATTTTATAATAACGCGATTTGTAATAACTACCATAATTAATCTGACAAATAAAAATGAAATATTATGTATTATTCAAATCAAAACAATTCAAAGAAAAAAATTCCCAATATTCTGAAAATATTGGAAATATAACATACTCCGATATAACAAGAAAACAATAATCAACATTTACCAACAATCTTGTACAATGCACCTAAAAGACTAGAAACACCACTTCAGTCCCCTGATATCAACTCCATTGAACATTTAAAACATCAAGAAGTGAAACGATTAAGTACACATATGATTCCCAACAAAAATATGATGAAATAACATTTGCTGAAAGGTTTAAAAAAAAATAAACAATTTATTACAAAATTAGTATATTCCATGCAACATAGATTAATAGTTATTTGAAAATCGAAGGAATACACGAAAAAATAGTGAATTTAATCAATAAATTAAATTGTCAAAACTTTTTCTTCAATATCATTTCATGGACCATGAATATATATATATATATATATATATATATATATATATATATATATATATATATACACACTAAGTACATAGATGTATATATAAATACTCAGCATACAATGAACAATAATTCAGAGCAATTTTAAATAAAGGAGTAATAAAGAACATACACCATTAGCATAAAAAACTCGTACAAAAAATATATATTGCGTCAGTCAGACTTTTTTCACCAGTCAAACACTTCGATTCTGATTCAAGTAGTCTGTATGCCCAAAGTAATTTTATATGCTTTACTGATTTTTGTGACGTCCAATATTTATTTTATACTAAATGATTTCATGTTATATTTGACGTTCGTATTAAATTTTAACGTCAGTAATATTGTTCTACTTTAAAATGAATGTTAAATATACTCAAAACAATTCGGATTTAATGATGTATGTAATATCTTTCATAAATGTTTTGTTCGTGTTGTTACCTGAATAAATTGTCCGTGCTTACCTGAAACAAAAAACAAGAAGACATTAGATAAACATTTCAACTGACATTTTATTTTTAAAACTATTATATACCTATCTATCTATTTGAGTGAGTGAGAGTGAGTGTGAGTGTGTATATATATATATATATATATATATATATATATATATATATATATATATATATATACATATATAAATAAGACAAAAAGGAAAAATTTAATTTAATTTAAAAATTATATTAGGTTGGCAAATATCTCCCTTCCGCCTTCTGGTCTTTTGAATTTCGCAGCTATGTACAAAAAAAAAAAAAAAAGCGGAAGGGAGATACTTGCCAACCTAATATATCAAATAAAGGAGATTACATCTTCTTCTATTTGAAGTTATTTTTTTTAGTATAATAAATATTTATTATAAGATAATTGGTAAATTGAAAATATTAACAAAATAAAGTCTATTTTACATTCAAAAATTTTTATTAAGAATTCTATAATTTTTTTTGTTATATATTGAGATAAAAAAATATTTAAGTTATAAACATGCTCAATCACATTAATTAACTTAATTGAAAACATTATTATATATAAAAAGTGTATTAATTAATTCAATATTATATTTCATTTTAAATTTATTACACATGTATATGACTCATTAAACGAGTCTAACATTGAATTTTATTTTTAAAATACTTTAAGTGTTATATATTATCATTGAATCATTTATATTTCACTTTCAAGTTTTAATATTTATACAAACAATATAATATCGATTGTTCAAATTCTACTTAACCGAATTTCTAATTACTATCAGTACAATGTAGAAAAGGTAAAAATATACTATATATTATATATTTATTAGAAATCACTAACCTACAAAAAAAATGTTTATCGCAAAACATAAATCTACAACTTCCAACTATAAAATAAGAAACGAGTGACAGTGATAGTTTGTGCTAATTAAAGTAGAAGAAACAGGTAAAACTGGTGCATTAAAATGTACAAGAATTCTAAGAAATGTATAAAACTTACCCATTACTTATATAAATCAGATTAAAACAAAGAAAACTATTCACTTGTGAAATAATACAATAATTTATTAGCAAAATGAAAAAAATATAACAAAATCTTAGGAAACATTACTCATAGTAAAGAAAACAGTATTATATTCTGTGAGTTAATTTTATTGTCATATAATGAAAAGTTTAAAATTATGTTCCTCCTTTAAATAGAAAAATCTACATTTTGTATTTCATAAAGTTTTGAAAGAATAAGAAATAATTTCTAAAAAAAGTTTGTGAAAAGTACATAATAATGTAACAATAAAAATTGTACAATATTTTTTTATAAAAAATTCAAAGTGAAAGAGTATGCTTATTGACAATATGCTAATTTCTATAGACAAGAAAAGTTTACTCGAACGATTGTGTTAAGTTTCACAAAGCGTACGATAAGTTTTACGAACCGAACATTGATTTTTATAATAAGTTTTTACAATTTCTAGGCGTTATTGAAGTGTTAAACGTTCCATGATAATTTGCCAAATTATATTAGTTAAAATGTCAAAATGAGCTTAAAAAAATTCAAACATGACTACCACCAGCTATCAAAATTCTGACATTCTTATTTGAAAACTCTCTTTCTCTCTCTCTCTCTCTCTCTATATATATATATATATATACATATATATATATATATATATATATATATATACTAGAAAAGATTAACTCTAAGTTATATTCTTGTTAAAAATTACATTAATAAAAAACAAACTTTTAATTGATACTAACTTAAGATATGCCTATAAAAGATGGTGAATTAATGAACACTTTATGTATTACTTTTTCCTTCTATGTTCATATCTACTGAAATTTCTTGAATAGTTAAACAAATACCTTTTGATAGTATCAATGACATTCTATACCGTCGATAAACAAATAAATTAAATAGATAAAAAAACGCTCCGAATATAATTATATGCCATGTATAACATAATAATATAAAAAAAATATAATAAATTAGTGATCGAACGACATTTTCAGTATTTAACATAGTTAATTGTTTAACTTACTTATATATACTAATTTATGTTTTTGTATCTTTTTTCAATCTATCTTTAACTAGAGGTTGACTTTTTCTTTTTTATTTTATCATGTAATAAGTAAGTTAAACAATTATTCTAGATTTTAACAAAAAAGCTCTGACAATGATGACAATGCCATCGAAATACACATCAGCCGACTATTGTTATAAACAAAACGTGAACAATAAGTGATTATTGAACTCTTCATAACCATTGTGGTGTTGGGGATAAAAAATAATTTGTGTTAAAGTGAATCCGCCACAATTCCAAAACAAACAATATCATCAATTCTATTTTAATGGAAAAAGTTTGAAACTTTTGAGGTCTTGAAAATTCACATGTTTTAGTTTTTTAAGAAGAAATCGTCAGACTTATAATCAAAACATCTAATCAAAAAAATATTAAAAAAGAAAAGCAACTACTGATTAGATTAAATAAATCATTTTTAAAAAAATAATATTTCTCCTGTCATTTTACACTAAAACCCGTCATCACTTTTGTACTCATACATATATTTAGGGTCATCCAAATATGACGCATAAATTTGTGTTTTATTAAAAAGAAACAAAATAAACTATGCACATGTTTCTTTTTAATAAAATACAAATCTAAACGTTACATATGGATGACCCTACACATACATATAGTATCTAAACATAATATATTTTGTGAATACAATATCTGTTATATTTGCATTTGATTTAATTATTTCCAAGTAAATAATAAATAAATTAAATTTCATACGCTACAAGAAAAAGTGTAATAGTATTTTATTTCTATAAATATGTACATATTTATTAATACGTACGTTCATTTCATAGCCCAAATAAAATATATGTATAAGTATGTATGTCTAAGCCTTATATTTAGAACTGTATTGATAATACAATTTCGATAATATATGTAGACAATTTAAATAATATACATATTCCATCGTCACGAATTAGACAACATCAGAGAGACACAACAACCGTCTGTCAATTATATCGACGCCCACATCCCCCGTTTCACTCTTATCTGTAATTCGAAATCTGACATTCGTTTGATGTGCACCAAAGTGACAATGCCTAAAATAACCAGGTGTGACATTCACAGAAAAATGCGTTCGAACAACAATTTTAACGAGGAGTCGAGGCATGGAAATGGAATTCTTTTGTGTGCGGTCAGACGCGCGGTTCTATGCAATATGTTTTGTTGTGTATTTCAAATACTATTCCGAAATAAATCCAACGACACAAAAGATGGATTTGCGCCTCACGGAACTCAATTTACAGAGCGCGCCGATGGTCAATTACTTTTTTGTTATCTCTAAAATTCGAACTAACGTTATAATCACTTATATAATCGAGAAAATATAATAACTTTTACAATATTTGAACTGAATAGATTGAGCAAAAAATAGTACTTTTAATTCTTTTCTTAAATTTATTTCATGCTAATAAAAGCAAAAAATATTAATTGAACAATATATTACTTGGAATTAAATATCAGATGTATGAAAATAATTAACTATACTACTATTCAATTTATCAAAGCCGAGCCTTACGTTTTCATTTAACTGTTCTACAAAAAGTCTATACACATCGTATCGTACATTTGTATTAAATTTTGTTACGTTTTATATGTGATACAATTTATGTTTATGTTTATAATCTTTTACAGCTTAATATTGTATAAAAAAAATTATTTCACTTTTAACACATTGTTTGTGGGCGTTTTTCGCCAATCCGCCCCGAAAAGCTTGCGATTTTTCAAATATGCTCACAAAATTATAAAAATAAAATTAAAAATACATGCATAATTTTTATTTAGCCAAATACCCGTGTTTATACGTTCTCCACATCATGCGAAAGACGTGTTTAAACGTTTCCCGCATACGATGTGTTAATTAACATTTTGCAGATTTACAGTAATCAAAAACAAATTATTATTTTTTTAAAAAAAGAAATATTAAACCAAAGTGAAATATACGTCATTTTAGAGAATGTATATTTTAATCTACTATATACCTGAAGAATAATTAAAATGACGCTATAAAAAATTAGTAACATGGACAGCTACATATATGGAACATACATGTATTGAATCATGTTTTATGCATGCCTAAATAAGTTTTTAAAAACTTTCAAAATTATTATCGCGAAACAAAGTTTATTTAAGATGTATGTCGACAAATTTAAAAAAGGTAACAACGCAGTAAAAAAAATATTTTTTCTATCATTTCTGATTTTATGTTTTTCTATTCATCTGTATTTACCTTTTTTGGCTTAACTTTAATGATAATGTACTATTTTCTAATACTTTAATCGGATATTAAAAAAGTAGGATATGGAAACATTCAGAAGAAACGCTATAGTGCTGTATAATTTATGGTACTATGAAACATGATGGAAAAAACCATTTTAGTATGGACTTATTTCAATAAATTGTATTGTACGTTAATAATTTAAAAGATAATTTAGACATTTCGGATGAGAAAATATTTTCAGATTGTAAATGGTTGGATCGAAATCCGAATTTAAACTCTACTGAGTATCCGTGGTCATATATAGACGGAAACGTGGACCATAAGGAGTAACCAGATTAACACGTTCGCGGACAGTAAAAATTTCACTGAGCTGCAAAATAGACAAATGATTTTTTTAAATGAATTGTGATATCCTAAATTCGATTAGACACATTTTGTAAGAGTAGTCAGAATATAACATTTTAATAGTTATATACAATTAATTAAAAAATTGAAATTAAAATTAAAAAATTAAGGTTATATAAAATTAAATGAACAATAATTGGCTTTAAAATTTGAATGCTATAGCATTCACGTCCGCGAACGTGTTAATAAAGTAAATTGGAACGTACAAATATTGTACAAAAAATTACTTATTGCATACAATAAAATCTATTTTAATAAATTTTTGTCCTTAACCCATTAGCTTCCGCGATCCTCAAATGGGGATTTAAATTTTTTTTTTCACTTACAATAGGATTATATTAAATAAAATTTGTATTCGTTAAACACATACCTTCTAGTTTTCAAAATTATTTTTTGTTTTAATGTTGCCTAATTTGTAAAAGTATTTCATACATAAATTTATAACCGATGCGGTAAGATGATGTTTTAATGTTTACATTATTTTCTAGTAAACTTTTTGTTCGTACTTTTTTGCTTTTTTTGGCAGATTCGTGTGTGAGACTACTAACACATCCTTTTAGTTGATAGCACAATAATTTATAAGTATATATAATACTTATTATAAAAAATATACTATAAAATATATTGATCCCCATTTGGGGCTCATGGAATGTGCTATGTTATAAAATTGATAATATTTAAGTATTTTAGTAATTCATAGTTTTTTTTTTTTACTTTTGCGGTTTTCGGGGCAGTATTATACTGGTGTGAAGATGAAGATATAAATCTTACCTGCGTTATAAACTGTATGCCAAAACACAAGTTTTTAGAAATAAAAAGAAATTTACATTTTAACGACAATAGTTCCATAATTCCCATGGAAAAGAAAGATAAGCTATTTAAAATTCGACTTGTGATTGACAAATTCAAATTTTAAAAAGTTCTGAATATTTACTCAAAACCTTTCAGTCGATGACCAAATGATAAGATATTATGAACATCACTTTTTGAAACAATTTATAAGAGGAAAGCCAATCAGATTTGGTTTTAAACAATGGACCATGTGCTGCTCTGAATCTGAGTATTGTTTTCATATGGATATATATGAAGGTAAATGCGAAGAAGAACAAGTTGTGAGTGGTGTAGGAGCCTCTATAATAATGAAGATGACTTCTTTTCTGTAGTATACATTAGAATATGAAATATTTTTCGACAACTTCTTTACCTGCTTTAAATTATTATTGAAATTGAAAGAATGTAACATAAAGGCGACTAGAACAGCACGGTATAATAGAATGAATAAGCGTCCCTTGAAATCTGATAGCATAATGAAAAAAGAAGAACGTGGAGCATACGATTATTGTTATGATGAAAGTAATAAAATTTTTGCATTGATTTGGAATGACAATAACTGCGTCAAAGTTCTGTCAAATTATTTAGGACTACAACCTTTAGAAAAAGTGAAAAGATATTCTAAGAAAGAATGTCGAGTGGATAGACCAAACATTGTAGGGCAATTATGTGGTATTTTCCTCTTTTTACAAATGCCATTGATGTTGCTGTTGTTAACGCCCATGCTCTTTATACTGCTTCGAATAAAAACATCTCGTTATCAGACTTCAGATGCAATACTGCAAGAACATTTATGAAAAAAGAATCATTATCCAATCCTTAAGTCACTGGAAGACCCAGTTCAAGCATAACAAGGAAAAGCCTTGTACCTGAAAGTGTTATATTTGATCCAATTGGACATGTATTGGAAAGGACCTGTGAGGGAAAACAAAGGAAATGTGCCATATGTGGCACATTTCCTTTGTAATATAAAAATGTAATATAAAACTACATGACGAATGCTTTCCTGTTTGGCATAGAATATGAGTTTTTCTTGTGTTTGTAATAATTTTTGTTTTTTCACCATTTTTGTAACTGGAAATTCCATGAGCCCCAAATGGGTATCAATAAAAAATGTTAAAAAATAACTATTTTTTTTAAATATACAAGTAAAGTAACCTAAATTCCATTATCTAATTCCATTTTCAACCCTAATACACCAAAAATATCAAAAAAAAAATTTGGAAGGTAATGGGTTAATAGAAATTTTTACCTGACATCTAAATTTTAATAGCACACCCCTATTATTCTATTATCTACGATCCTATCCTTAATTACATATGTTTATTTTGCAGGTTATTCGATGAAATTCCTATCAAAAAGTGAAGAAATCTCCAAATGTTAAATTTTGTTAAATTAACCCTCTTACTGCGGATGGACCGATTTATCGGCCCGGTTAGCTTGTGCGAAAACTGCAGAGGGCCGATTTATCGGCCGTGTTTTTCTACTCAACGAAAAATCCCATGGGAAAGGAGATTTGTTATAAATCATTTTCTGCATTTTCGCTGAAAATATAACCGCATTTTTAGAAAAAAAACATAGAAATTTTAGTCAGCAGTAAAAAGGTTAAATGAATAAATAATAGAAATGAATTTTATAAATAAAAATACGAAATACATACACAATTTAAATAAAGTAATGCCCGAACTCAACATGATATCTCTTGCAGTATGTGAGTTTGTGGATATATGCACACACAAGTAGAATACTCTTAATGGTATCTTGATGAAATTGATCGCATTTCAAAAGGAAACAAAGATGTTTTTGAGATGTACTATACATCCATACACGGCAGACAATATACAGAAAACAACAGAGTGCAAGAGCAGCAAGCAATCGACATTTTTCAAACGGTTATTAGATTTAAGAGCGCGAACGGCTGGCTCACTGACAGGTCGTTGTTACTTCCAAGGACGCTTCATCTACCTCTATGCCGTTTAACAGCATCTCTCTAAACTAAATTCTATACAAAATTAGTCGATTCATATTTTAGTATTTACTAAAATGAAACGCAACAGGTGAAGAATAATTTCAGTTAACAAGATGTTACAGGTCACATTCTCAAACATCGTCTAGTTTTTTCCTCCATTGTTCAGCAATGGTCAACTCGTTCCAATAACGTGTTAGAAAATTTAAGTAAAAAATTTCTCGCGTGACATCTGTTTAAATTAATGTTTTATTAGTTAAATTAAAGAAAAAAGTAACTACTCATACTTGACGACGACTAGTTTTTTTTTACAAAAATATATCAAACTACTTTTCTTACTTTAATATTCATAATTAATAAGATCCATTAAAAATAGAACATTCACAATATATATATATATATATATATATATATATATATATAAGGTTCTATTAAATTTTCAGCCCATTATTCAACTGATTAAAAAATTAATCATGACTTGTCTATTTTTTAAAAAAATAAAAATTTAATCGGATAAAAATTTAACCGAATAAAAGATATAAAAAATCTCAAGCTTTTTTCCCTTGCGTATTTGATTCTTTTTTGGTAAATAATTTCCTTGTTAAACAAAACTCATCCCATTTCACCGGTTAAAAGTTGTGATGAAAAGTGTGAATGAAGCTCTCGTATGTCTTTTAGTTTAACTGTTTTACATACTACCGTAAATATAATTTATAATTTATTACATTTCATTAATATTCATTTAAAATTAAATTTCATTGAAATTACAAATTAAATATCATTAAGTTATTTATAATTTTTTCAAATACATTTTATTTGAAATTAGTCATAATAATTTAATTATTAGTCGTATTCAATTAGTATTTAACTAACATTGCACAATTTTGAATATTCAAATCAATCAGTTTATTATTCACTTAAAACGACCGATGACAAATAATAACAATTAATGATTAATTTATTAGTCATTAAAAGATTGATTTAAAACGACTAATTTTATATAAATCATTTTATCAATCATTTGAAACGATTAACGACTAATAAAGTAATTGTAAGTAGCAATTAATTTAAAACAACTAAAATTTTATTCATTAATTGTCCATCGAATAATTTTTACCCTACTCTAATTTACATATATACACATGCTCGAAAATGTCTGCATACACTTATCAATACGGATATATTTCTCAATAAAACAACCTTATTAATGTAAATTTAAAAACAAACATATTTTTTAATACTTCTATAAACTATTAATTATTTATACATGAAAATTCAAAACATTTTAAAATTATAACAAATAAACTAAAAAATAAAACACAAAAATTCAT
Organism: Neoneuromus ignobilis; assembly: GCA_029203775.1. NCBI lineage: Eukaryota > Metazoa > Arthropoda > Insecta > Megaloptera > Corydalidae > Neoneuromus > Neoneuromus ignobilis. The sequence continues at coordinate 40,284,330 of CP092087.1, forward strand.
ACAAATTGAGCAGAAAATGTCTGCGTACAAAAAATGAAAATCGAAAATAATATAAAGTAAAATAAACTTTTCAATTGAATTAGTAACTGGTTGAATAACCTCTTTTTTTAAGAACCTCTTATAATCGTTTTTACATGGAATGGTCCACTTTTTGTGGTTTCTTTAGCACTAATCTTATTTCACTCTTTTTCTATAACTTTTTTCAACATTTCCTGTACAATTATGCTATGTTAGCGAATTTAAGTTCGAGAAAATGCCACATATGTTCTATAGGGTTTAGGTCTAGAGATCGGAGAGGTGCAAGCATCTGTTTTGGAACATTATATAATATCTATAGCTTAACAACTTCTGCCGTGTGTTTCGGATCATTGTCATACAAAAAATTATAAACAGGACCTAGATTTCATTTTTCAGCACTTTGCTTTATATTTCGTTGCTTTATATTCTCGGCTGAGAAAATCATGTTTTCCCAAAACTGGATTAGTGTATTAATGTGTTCATTTGCATATGCAATCCATTTTTATCTACTGATAAGTGAAATAAATGATTTCTTACGCGTAACACTTTCATGATACCCACCCTTTTTATTATATTTCGCACAGTATCAGCACAGATTTGTTTTTTAAATAGTACTTTAATATCTTTTGTAATTTGGGGTGCAGTTATTCGGTGATTTTCTTTCACTAAAGCCACAATCTTACGCCTTTATCTAAATGTTAACTTCGACGGCTGGCCAGAAAGCGGTTTCAAATGTGAATTTAAAATTGATTACACCCTTTGAATGGTAGAATGTTGTCTTCCAACACTCTTTCCTATTTCACGAAAACTTTTTCCTTCTTTTTCTAACTTTAAAATAATTTTACACTCACTAAGAGAAATTTCTTTTTTTTGAATTCCATCTTATTTATTTTTTGCAAAAAACTTTACTATTAGTTACTAAAAATAATATTTTATTGTTTCAATTGCAACATACGAACTAGAACATAAAACTGTGATAATTTTAAAACAACAATAAGTGCAAATATTGCAAAAAAAGATGATTTACCGTTTAATAAAATGTGTACGGAGACTTTTTCTGCTCAATTTGTATGAACTCTTGTGTTATTTATTTTTTAGTTTATTTGTTATAAATTTAAAATGTTTTGAATTGTCATATACGAGTATAAATAACTAGTAGTTTATAGAATTAATAAAAAAATATGTTTGTTTTCAAATTTACATTAATAAGGTTGTTTTATTGAGAAATATATCCGTATTGATAAGTGTATGTAGACATTTTCGAGAGAGTGTATATATAGTATATATGTAAGTGCGTACGTTTAAAAATAAATTCAGTGCATTTTCACTGATCCAGTCATAACACTATTTTAAATATAAATATATTCCACCCCTCGCGATTTTCAAGTGTTGATATTGACATTTAGAATACTTCATCTAGCTTTGTAAAGCAAACAATACATCCTCACAAAAGCATTACCTTCATACAATGAACACAATGACGTCTGATAAGCCACACATTCGACACTGCATTCTTTTCATATTATAATTAAAAAAGAATGATGTAAATCTGCGGAAATGACTTATTCTACTCTTGATGAAGATGCTGTAACTCACAAAATATATAAGAAGTGGTATCACAGATTTCGCGATAGAAGTTTTAATCTTACGAATCGAAAAAATCTTGACACACCGCAAAAAATCAAAGATAAAGAACTACAGCAGTTAATGGATGGAAACTCTACTCAAACACAAGATCTCGTAAATCAATTAGTCACCCAGCAAACTATTTCCGTGTAGTTATATAAATTGAGAACGATTCTGAAAGAGGATTGATAAATTCGACATGTGCTCATCTCGAAAAACAAATAGCAACACTTCGATATGGCCATACGTTGTGAACAAGTTTAAAAAAAATTGCGCCTAATTATCACCGATGGTGAAAAATGAGTTTTGTAAGATAATCTTAAATGAAGAAAATCGTAATAGATCCTAATCAAACGTCGACATGACTACGAAGTCCAAGATTCCTGTAAAAAAACGTAATATTCTGCATCTAGTGAAATATCAAAGGTATAATGTATTATGAACTATTGGATCCAGATCAAACAGTTAATGCAAAACGATGTTAAGAACAGCTCATCCGATTGAACAATTAATTAAAGCGAAAAGGACTATTTACTGGTCTGCAAACTCAATATATCATCCTAAAGCAGTGATTCTCAACCACTGTGCCGCGGCACTTTAGTGTGCCGCGAGATTCTTGAAGTGTGCCGCCACTGCGAATACCCATACTTTGAAAGAAGAATTAATTTCGGTGTGTAATAACCGAGATTTAATTTCAAAACATTCAAAAGAATCAATTAATTCGTTCTGGATTAATCTTAGATACGATTATCCGATAATATCAGAAAAAGCTTTAAATGTGTTATTACGATTTTCCACATCTTATTTGTGCGAATTCGGATTTTCGGCTTTGACCGACATAAGAACGAGAAAAAGATCCAAACTTTTAAATTTGGATCATTTTTACGCCCAAATATAAATGAAGTTATCAAAAAACACCAAGCTCAAAATTCGCATTAAATGTAATTTGTAATTTATCATTAAATAAACATTTTGTTTACATTGTAATGCAATTTCATTTTATATTTCATTGAAAATTATTATCGTATACTATTTTTACAAAATATATTATAGGCATATCAATCAATTAACCTAGCAAAAATCTTTTCAATTTATCTTGTTAGTGTGCCGCCAAATTTTTAAATTATTAAAACTGTACCGTGATGAAAAAACGATGAGAATCACTGTCCTAAAGCATGAAAACACTTAGCTATAAGTTACGAAGAACACAAAGGAAGTTATCTTCTCTTTAGGTTGAAAAATTCTCTATCACGTGATGTATTCATCAACCTAGTTTTTTCAGATTAACACTTGTTCCGATTTCTTAAAATTCACTAATTTCTAAATTATATTATATATTCATACACGAGGTCAGACAATTAAGTAATGCGACCGATTTTTTTTCTCGCCCTGTGGTAACACTGCGAACCTGTAACTCCGCCACCGTAATAGCAGATCCCTACTCTCTCGATTGAGACCTTGACCACCCTCGTACGATCATTTCTTCGCCAGCTGTTTAGTGTTTTGTAACAACGCGCGAGTAATGCATGTCACAAAAATGGAACAGAGAAATTTAGAACAACGGTGCGCGATAAAATTTTGTGCAAAACTCGGCGAAACCGCGACAGAAACTTATGAAAAAGTGCTTAAAGTGTATGGTAGTGATGCCCTGAGTCGTAGTCAGGTGCTTCGGTGGCATGCCGATTTTAAAAAAGGCCGTGAGAGCGTCAAAGACGAGGCGCAAAGTCCAAAGTGAAAACCATGTTGATTTGCTTCTTCGACAGCAAAGGGGTGGTTCACAAAGAGTTCGTACCACCTGGACAAACCGTAAATCAAGTATTCTACCGCAATGTGCTCGAAAAATTACGAAAAAGGGTGCTCAGAGTGCGTCCAGAGATCGCGAAGACTTGGGTTCTGCATCATGATAATGCTCCCTGTCACAGTGCGTTCAGTGTCTCTCAGTTTTTGGCGTCTAAAGGCATCGCAACGTTACCACAACCGCCCTATTCACCGGACATGTCACCCTGCGACTTTTTCCTATTCCCCCATATGAAAAAATTCGTCAAAGGTCGACATTTTGACTCCGTTGAAGAAATCCAAGAATCTGTGACGAGGGTACTCGGAGAGGTCCCACAAGAAGTGTTCCAGAATTGTTACGAAAACTGGAAAACTCGCTGGAATAAGTGTATAGATGCGGGAGGGGACTACTTTGAAGGGGATCGCAGCGATGTACCTTAATTTTTAAATATACTCGATTTTTGAATTTTGTCACATTACTTAATTGTCTGACCTCGTACATCGATGACTTTATTGATCGGGTATTCGTCAATTGCCAGTGAGATGAAATAAAGCCATCGAAAATAATAGAGAGTATTTCAATAATTATTTTCATGAATAAAATTTAAATTTTGTAAACTACCGAATTTATTTGCACACCTTATATATATATATATATATATATATATATATATATATATATATATATATATATATATATATATATATATATATATATATATATATGTATATATGTATACTACATATAACCGATCAGTGTACCTACTTACTTAAATTGTTATATATCAAAAAATTGTACAAATTAATTTTATTTAAAAAAGATATATTACATTACTAAATAATTCTTATGGTTTAACATACAATACACTAATAACACAAATCTTTGTTGATAATGCATGTTTAAAAATGCCATCCAAATGTGACGCCTATATTTGTTTTTTTATTAAAAAAACATGTGTATAGTTTTCAATAAAACACAAATCTAGGCATCATATTTAGATGATCCTATATAAACTGAAATAATTTTGATTTTATAAAAAACAAAAAAAATATATTATATGTATTTATGTATGTATGTAAATCTTGGAAAAACATTTAAGAAGATTTGATGAGGCTTTCGCCCAGCAGTGGACTAATATGTGCTTTTATAATAATCATGATATATTCATATATGCATACATACATATGTACGCGTTTAGACCGGAAAATAACATTGAATTAGTCTAAACCAACGAAAGATAATAACAATTTGACACAAAACACTGAACTGAAAAGTATTTTAATTCCGATTTGAATTTTAAATGTGTGAAATAAATATGCTGATTGCACATAAAATCGTAGACTTTCAAATAAAACGGAAGCGATTATTAGTCTAATACAGTATAGATTAAAATAATTCTGTTTCTGATATTATTTGATTTGATTTATACAAGAAACTTTTAAATTTTATAACTAAAAAAGTAACGGATATCATTTTTAATATATCCGCGAGACTTTCTTTTTATTATCATTCACAGTTTTATACAAACGACCTCGAAATTCGTATAACAGGTGTATGACAACAAGCTGATGAGTTTAAAAAGCCAGCACGACGGGCTACTGATTAATATGTCATGAGCTCGAATTCAGGTTTCTAGTGTATGTCATCTTTCATTACGAACCCAATTGTCCTGGACGATTAATGATCTTTGATTCTGACAGTGTTCTGAGCTCATTTATAAACTGAAATATAATTAAAATTAAGCAAAAGATTAATTTTTACAAAAGCTTATATAATTAATGAGTAAAAAAATCGAAACAATAACTTATATTTTTAAATCTTTAATTATATTTTCTTGATTTGAGAATCTGTGAGTACATTTTGAAACTTATATGATTTTAATGACACTATACTTTTATTTAATATTAATTTAAAACTTTTCTAAATAGCGTGAACAATTACTTCATTGCAAAAATTTTTAAAAATCCTTAACAAAAAATATCCACAATGATGTTTATATATATATATATATATATATATATATATATATATATATATATATATATATTATGTACATACATACAAGAATACACAACCGTTTAAATTATTTTTGTTTAAAAATATTGTACATAGTCAGATAACAACTTTGATTTGAGATAAAATATACAAATAGATGCAAATATTCTTTTAACAATAGGTATGTGTGATAATAATTTAAGAACAATTGTATTGTTAATTCTTTACAACATTCTAAAATAAACATAATATAAAAAAGTAATGTTACAACGGCACTATATATCGTATCTGACATGACGAATCGACTTCAAAGTTAACATCGCCTACGTCTATGTTTTATTTATCACCTAATATTATACGAGCATATACATAAAATATTTTCAAACGGATTTTACGATTTTTTTATTTGGATGTTTTCACAGTTATGCAAGTATGTGAATTTGAAACGAATTACCAAAAAATACTGTATTAATAAATTGAAATATAACTTCTTTATATTGTATTTGTCAATGTGTGTATGTATATATATATATATATATATATATATATATATATATATATATATATATATATATATATATATATATATATATATATATATTATTATTTTCTAAATAAGTCCATATGAAATTAAAAAAAGAACTAAACATAGTCAAAAAACTAGTTGTATGATGAACCATAAAAAGACAAAATTAATGTACAATAAATTTGCAGAGTAGAAAAAAATCGAATTAAAAGAAGTATACAGACATCCAAATGAGACGAATAGATTAGTATTTTATTAAAAAGAAACAAAATAATCTATACATATGTTTCCCTATACACCACCCTATGCACATGTTTCTTTTTAATAAAACACAAATCTAGACGTCATATTTGGATGACCCTATATAAATGTAAACGTTTAAAAAAATCTCTATTAAAGACAACTCATCGACAAAAAAAAAATACATTTATAGATGACGTAAACAAGAAAATAAAAATATATTATGAAGTCGAATATTTCTCTATGTTTAAAGAAAAAAGTTTTTGATCAGTGCATTCTACTTACTGTCACTTATGACACTGAAACATGTGTTTTCAATTCTAGAATAATTCAGTGACTTCAAAAAAGCATGAAAAAATGAATGTTAAAAACAACACGTAACATAACAGACAGAAAGAGAAACGAGTGGATCAGAAACAAAACCAACGTTAAAGACGATATAACAAAAGTGAGAAATTTAAAATGCAAGTCATGTAGCAAGAACAAAAGACCATCGATAGATAAGATAAATTATTGATTGAGAACTCAGCGGTATAAAAAGGCCCAAAGAGAAACCCATGAATAGATAGGATATATATATATACACCATCAGCGTATAATGAAAAAGAAAGGTATTTGATCATTGATAGTGGAAAGTTTTGAAAGAAGCGTATATCTAAAAATATAATAAATAGAAAAAATAAATGATATATATATATATATATATATATATATATATATATAGAGAGAGAGAGAGAGAGAGAGAGAGAGAGAGAGAGAGAATGATATAATCGCCCAATGTTACTACGATAACAATAATAATTATCCCCAAAAAATAATTTTATTGTAAAAATAAAACTCGTATAAATGAATTAAATAGTAAATTTTTCATTTTTTTGGAATCAAAATTTTAATTCACGGGAATGCAATTTTTATATCAAACAATGTATCTGCATTTTTTCATAATAATAAAAATAATACGTATCCTTAGTATTGCAAGTCCATTGACAAAGGTTCTAATTTTGGAACAGTATTTTTATTATTACACATCACTTCTCTTAATCTGAATTTTTAAAAGTCTTAACTGAAGAAGGCGATATTTTGAAAATATTCCCCGAGGACTTATGTCAACATCTGTAATTTTCCAATTTAATGTTTCGTAAATAATCATTTCTACCATAAACAGAAGATAAAACTGTTCTTTAACAAAAATCAATGATGAAACGCGTGTTAAAAATACCATTTATTATATAAAAAAGTGCGATTTTTATTATAAATAATACAACAAACGTCGATTATATTTTATTATCTTTCTATTTAAAAAGAACGGTGCTCTACCTCCGTCTCCGTATTGATGTGAAAATTTCGTTTCCGAACTTTTTCTGAGTTTTCCAAGAATTATCGAAGTATCATACAAATTTTATGAATTATTAAAATTAACAAAAAATGAAAAAAATAGATTTTCATACAGACTTTCCGGACAAAATAAATTTTAATTGTATTGATATCACACACACATACATATACATATTATAAACATCATCTACTCAGAAGCATTAACATAACTTTCTAAACATTTTATTTTTCATAATTTATTTACATTATTAAATAGAAACAAATTCTTGAGTCAACGAGCGAAGAGAATAGGGGCCAGAGTCCCTGGCGAAACAAAAAATTAATAAATAATAATGATCAATCAGTAAAACGTGAAAGTCCATAACAAGATTTCAAAACTTGCAGCAACTCACATGCTCTCGTACGCAATTACGAATACATGGATAAAATTCATTTAAGTTAGATGAAGCTAGTCCCAATACTCCCAATATAAGTTACGAATAACTCGTAGTTAGCTGGCGTGGTAACAATACAAGTACGTGCCTGTTATCTACTCGAATTATATACCCTAGAGCTTAGTATGACTAGCCATACAAAACAATATATTTGTTCATGGCAAATAATTTCTACCTACAATCAAAATTCAAAAATATCACAAAATTGTATAATGTTACTATAATTACATAAAACATTATTTTATAACTTCTAAAAAATTAATAACTCGATAAAAATATTTTATTCGTTCAGTATATCCACCAGAAACACGATTATGAATTATCACCATGTACTTGAATTTGATAAAAATCGTTTAACTTAAACCACATTATTACAAATAAATCATTCACCCCATCTCCAACATTAGAAGATTTTAAAAAATGTTCAATAATCACTTACTGTTTATTTAATTCACTAATGCACATTTCGATGACCAATCATCATCAGAGCACTGTATTATAAAATCTATATAATATTTTATAAAACTATTTTCAGAATATTTATTAATAAAAAAATATGCTTACACATTATAACCAAATACGCAACGAAGAAGAAAAAACCGAACATTGGATGAAAACATATTCAATAAAGATAGCAAAAATATTATAAAATATATATTTAAGTTACAATTAAAAGATAATCTAGTTTATAAAATGCATTGTTCTGACGATCATGGCATAACTATCGAAATGCATATCAGCTAATAATAATAAAAAGAAATGATTACTGAATACTATGATAAAATGTTATAGTGTTAAGGTGATTCATTTGTATTAAATTCACTATCACACAAATAAATTATCACCTCAACACTACAAGATATTGAAAAAATATTTCTTTGTTTATAAGCAGATGACAATGCCATTATCTTCGTCAATATCTTATGATGTTGGGGAGATGGTTCACTTGTATGAAAATGGATTCATCACAATTCCAAAACAAATAGTAAAAAGTTTACCGATTAAAAAATGTAATTAAATGCATAACAAAACATCTGATAAATGAGTAAATTGAACAAAACTAAACAAAAAACGGATATTATTAATTAAAGGTTTGATTATATGTAAACGTCATGTCTATTCAAATAAAAGATCAAATTTTTGACGCAACCTAACATATACTACATTTAACCTTAGTTTTCATCTTTTTAATTTTTAATACACAAAAAATCACATACTGTATTCAAATTTGAATGACAGTAAGAAAGTAGGTTTAATGAAAAAAAATAATCTCATTTCAAGTCGTGTAAATAGATGTACAGATATAAACCGAAACTAAAAAAAAAAAACCGATACTCATAAGTTAATAGGAAGAACATGCCCCCAATCAGATTCGACGGAATGATTCAGATCTATTGAAATCTTCACTATAATTACTCCATAGATTTATTCTTCCACTTTAATGCAATGCTGACCACAACGTATCCATTGTCTGGACATACAAGATATTTCAAAACTATTGTTAGATCATAATTTGTGTGGTTCACTGAATTTGAACCACGGCACGGTTAGAATAAGAACACGTTTTTTTCTTCACTCGTTGCGTCTATCGTATCAATCAATCGAATATTTTTTTGGCTGACAATTTGATTGATGAACGATGTTATAAACTCTAAAGAGAGGATTTACTTTGAAATGTAGTTTGATTTTAATTAGAAATATTTTATTTTACATGCATTCAGTTATTTTAATTGAATTCTGGTATATGTGTTTTTTTTAAAGACAAATTCTGCAAAATAAATATTATTTACTGACATTATACATACACACACACACACACACATATATATATATATGTGTGTGTGTGTATCCAAATATGATGCCTAGATTTGTGTCTTATTAAAAAGAAACATGTGCATAGGGTGGTGAATAGGAAAACATATGTATAATTTATATTTAATAAATCACAAATCTAGGCGTCACATTTGGATGATCATATATATATATATATATATATATATAAATTTATATATATATATATAAATTATTAAGCCCATATCAATCCACTACTGGACGAAAGCCTCAATGAACGCTACCATTCACTGGTGTTTGGTCATATTTACCACGCTGACCAGGCGAATTGGTGAACATTTTTTATTCGGGGTTTACTCCCTTAACTTTTCGATAGTTATTTTTTTACAAGATAAGGTTGTCGGCCTTCTTGCTCAACTCTCGTTAGTGAGGGACACTCCGACTGGGAATCGAACGCAATCTCCCGCATGACACACGGTGATGCAAACCACTGTGCTACCCAGTCGGTATGTATATATATATATATATATATATATATATATATATATATATATATATATATACATATGTTTTTTTAAGCGTGATAGAACTTTAAATTGAATTCCTAACGAAAGTTCTATCGAACCTAAAAAAACAGCTGTAACAAACACATGTATATGTATGTATATATATATATATATATATATATAATATATATATATATATATATATATATATATGTGTGTGTATGTTTGTATTAAGGTATGAAAGATGTTTTTAAAGTTAGATAGAACTTTCGATAAGGATTCAATTTAAAGTTCTATTACGCTTAAAAACACCTATATATATATATATATATATATATATATATATATATATATATATCTATATATATATATACATGCATATACAAACACAGGGGATGAAAAAAATGAAAACACAACCGAACTATAAATTTCTTAATTAATATTGAGTAGAGCACCACCAAGTGCTTTTAGTACAGCTTACATCTTCTCTAGAAAACACAAATACAAAAGTTTTAATATGGTCACTAATAGAATATTATACCGCTTTTTGTGTAGGACGTTTAACTTTTTGAAGAAATGATGGAAGAATGAATCCTTACTCTATGTTCTACAATTAACAGCAATGGTTACATTGTATTTAAATTTGACGATTGTATCGGTAAGGATATTATTAAAATTCTTTTTCATGTTCTTTAATGCAAGTATGAACACACTGCTAACTGTATATAGAAGCATTGTCATCTTAAAATATCATTGTTTGAAAAGTAGGTTTAGATCCTAGGATGCACTCGGTTACTTAAATATTGACGTAATAACTGACAGTAATTTAACTCATTTAGACTGATTAAAATCAGCTAAGTGATTGTTATATTTCCCATATCATAAAAGAACAACATTCATTTTTGGCTTTAGGGTCTAAACAATAAAGTCTGAAGACTTCCTTTGGCATTCTCCATACATAAATCCAATTCGAAGTAGCAAACAACATAAAAGCCGACGTATTAAATTATATTACACGATTTCAAACGTTTTATCTCTCAACCACATTTTTCGCATTTTAATATTCCTTTCAATAATTATACGTATTTAAAAAACTACTCTGCAATGAAGTGAAATTATCAATGGACTTATTATAATCAAAATCTTGAAATTAGCTATTGAATTCTATTGTTATATAAAGTGCACCAGAATTACGATTTTTAAATACAACCAATTTCAATGAACAGTGATCTTTATAATTTAGTTTTTAATCACTGTTTCGTAGTAAAACACTAAAGAATATAAACGAATCAAATATCAAAAAAAGAACATGGCGTAATGTTCTGTCCAATGTTACCAATATAAACATTTTTTATAGAATTGTCTAGTGTTTTCATTATTTTCTATCCCTAGAACGTATATGTATATATAAACATAAATAGGCTCAATAATAACTTATTATTCATATAGAAAGAAAGGGACATATATAAACGTAAATATGTACATTAATTCAATTTCAACATAATTAACCCTTTCTATATTCTCAGTACTTAAAAACATTATTAAGAAACAACCGTATGAATCGTGCTACATTGTATTACATACTATATATTAACACATAGTTAACATTTCAAAGAGATTTAATTTCATATTCATATTGTTGTGTTATATTAATATGCATCACAAATGAACTAAAAAATTATGCATTCATTATGATTTACCATACATACATACACACACACACACACACACACACACACACATATATATATATATATATATATATATATATATATATATATATATATATATATATATATATACTAATGTTTAAGGCAACATACCATATAATTAGCAATTCTGATGAAATTTAACATAGTTCATAATTATGTTGCCAAATCTGACAATCATTATCCATTAACAATAGTACATCACCTACTTACTTCTCTGCATAAAATTTGACATGATAAAATATTCAGATTGTGCAGTAAATAAAGAAAGGAAATTAATTGTACTCCAAGAAATAACCGTTGAGAATGTTTACGTAATGTACACAAAAACATAATGTGCATTTAAATCGATTGAGATAATAAATCTGAATTGTATTTAATTTTTTCATAAACATAAGCATATAATGATAAAACTTAAAGACCTGTTATCGGTGGAAGAAAAATGCCTTCATTACCACCACTCGATCAAAAAGAGTGTTTTTGTATTTTAGATTTTGTCATATGTGAATGTAATGAAACTAAACATAAACGCCATCCCAAAAAATAATAATTTAATAATAATTCTATATTTATAATAATTTCATTTTTCTATCTAATCCAATTATTTATATAAATAATAGAAAACTTGAATTTTAAATGAAATAGATAATAATCTGATGGCTTAAAATCGAATGAATATAGTAGGCGAAGCAGAACAGACCAGCCAAGTTCAAACATTTTTTCTTGTGTGACTCTTAATTTATGAGGTCTTGCATTGTTATGGAGAAAAATAACATTTTTTTCGATTAACGAGTGAGGTGCGCTTTTAGAGCAAATTTTCATAAACACATTGGTTACCAAGGGATTCAAATGCTCTCATAAAGGCTAAAGCAGAAAGAACGACTATGAAGGTAATGCCCACCATTTTTTGATGGAGTGTTGCTCATAGATTTTCTTGAAGGCCAAAGAACAATAACTGCAAGTTATCATAAAACAGTTTTAAGAAAACTGCATGCATCTCTAAAAGAAAAAAGGCCCAAAAAATTCATCAGCACCGTATTGTTTCATCATGATAATGCGCCGAATCACTCTGCAAGTTCTAACGGTGCAGTATTGCATGAATACCAATGGGAGATTTTACCGCATCTTCTAAAGTAAAGATTTAACCTCATTAGACTTTTTTATTCCCAAATTTAGGAGACATTAAAGACGTTCACTGGGAGTCGATAGATGAAGTGAAACGTTTTATAGGAGAGTAGCTAGAATTAAAGAGCATTGATTTCTACCGGAAGGGATTAGAAGGATGACGATACCGTATGGAAAAATGTTTTAACTTAAATGGAACATATGTTGAAAAATAAAACAATTTAATTTGCTGTATTTTTATTTACATTTTCCGGGAACTTTTTGAACACCCCTCGTATATTATTTATATATATATATATATATATATATATATATATAGAGAGAGAGAGAGAGAGAGAGAGAGAGAGAGAGAGAATGAAAAAACAATTTTTATGTACAAGCCTGAAGTATACACGACCACAATAGTTCAGATAAAGTGTATTAAGATTACAACAATGAAAATATATAGGCAGTTAACGAAATATCCATTAAAGCAGTTAATGAAATCATTACAGAAATGCAGAAATACGTATTTAATTAAAAGGAAAATGTAAAAAAAGTTATAGGGTCATTCAAATATAACGCCTAGATTTGTGTTTAATTAAAAAAAAATACACACATGTTTCCCTACACACCAACAAACATGTTTTTTTTTAATAAAGCACAAATCTAGGCATCACATTTGGATGACCTAATGGAAAAATGTGGGGTAAATTAAAATGAGCGCATTCAAAGAACGTGTAATGATAGATTACTAAAATTATTACATCAGTACAGAAAATGGGGCCAGAAAAATACCAGTAAACCTCACAAAAAAAACCCTTAGAGTTATTAATTTATTATTTAATGAAAAGGAATCGAAATAGATATTATGGCATAAACTATGTACGTTTATAGTAACATATATACATATATGAAGATCGCTATATGTACATTTTTAAAAATATCAACAAATAAATAAAATAGTAAAATTATAATATATAGAAATATTTCTTTTCTTTATAAAAAAAAGTGTGCATTAAACTCAAATATTACAAATAGTAACCTTAAATGTACTCCGTTTTTTCCCTTTCATTGTTCTACTGTTAGAACTCAGACATTAAAATAATATTATACGAGCTGAAGAGACCTTTAGGTACAAGAAGTTGGTCGGTCGGTCGGTGAACAATTTATATTTTGTTGGCAGGTGTTCATAATTAATCACCTAAACGTTAATGGTTGTATCTGTTCCATCTTCATATTATTTTTTCAAAGACACGCCCATTTCATATTAGTAGAAACATATATACACATTTTTGTTTCTCCCGACACGTAATCTGGAATCAGATGACGGGAAAGAATTTTTGAAGCATTTATTACACGAACAACCGGAGCCATTAGCGAGCACAAAGGTACACGGATATTGAATTACTTTACATGACCTACCTTTAAATAATATCAAACAATAAACAGTAACAAATATATACATACGAGGGTCGTTTGATAAGTATGGTAAAAAAGTAAGAAAAACTAAACTGAAAAATTAAATTTAATTAATTAATTAATTAAATTAAACAATAAATAAATTTACCATACTTATCAAACGAGCCTCATATATATATATATATTTATATATATATATATATATATATATATATATATATATATATATACACAATATATAAGGGTCATTCAAATGTGACATTTCATAAAATATGTTGACATAATAAATAATTCGTTTTCAAATTTATTAACTTCATTCTACATACTAAAACATTTTTTTTATTATAATAAATCCATTGGTAATACAAATTCTAAAAATCTCAATGAATAACTTTAACTACTTCTTGAATTCTGCTTCATTTCTGAATGCATCATTTTGATATATTTTTAAATCGTATGTACGCAATCAATCAAGTGACTATTAAACTTTCGTTTTAAACTGAAATCCAGACTGCATAATAAAAATGAATATTATTTGATAGGGTAAATTAATTCCAAGAAAACATTTTTTTATTTTGACTAATTTCGTAATAAATCAATTAATTAAATCATTTTTGTTTTGATGGCACAACTAATAGTAAATATTTGAAATTTTATACTTAATTTGAATAATTTGTAAAAAATGTGTATATTTCATTTCTGCATTTACCTCCTTTTCATATAATATAAATAATAAACTGTACTATCATGTTTAAATCGCGGATTCT
Organism: Neoneuromus ignobilis; assembly: GCA_029203775.1. Classification (NCBI taxonomy): domain Eukaryota; kingdom Metazoa; phylum Arthropoda; class Insecta; order Megaloptera; family Corydalidae; genus Neoneuromus; species Neoneuromus ignobilis. The sequence goes on from CP092087.1 coordinate 40,299,580, forward strand.
AAAAATATTTATTATTTGATGATAACAATCATGTTTGTGAAAGAAACAGTGAATGTAATATACATTACAATAGAAGGATATCTTCAATAGTATTTTGCTCAGAACAATGTATATTTTTTACTTTGCTTTTTATATATTTTACATTTCCTTTATATATATATATACACCATTATCTTTGCCAACCTCTCTCCTAAAAATATTTACTTCGAGTAATTCAATGCCTTTATTTCTATTTCACTCTAACGATTTTTTAATGTCTCTCATCCATCTATTCATAGGTCTCTTCCCAGACTGTTTTATATCTTTAATTTCTTAATTAATAATTTCTCTTGTTCATTGGTAGTCTTCTCTTCTTTTTATACGACCGTTCCATTTCTATTTTAAACTTTTGATTCGATTTACAGATCATACCCGCATTAACTGGAATCGCTGAATTATTCGATCATTTAAAACCAATGATTCAATCCCATAAAAATAAAAACACAAGATGCATTACTCAAAACCTTTTTTCTTTAAACATTAAGGAATATTCATAATATGAGAATTTCTTCCGAACTAGAAATATTCCATTTTTACTCTTTTATTTATTTCACCTGAAAATGTTCTTTTAGTGTTAATAAATTATATTGCGTACACGATTTACATCAGTATACTTTATAAATAATACTTTCAAAATTCTAATACTCTAATTATACTTCATAAATACGATTTTTCTGATATTAAAATTCATTTCATGTAAACTTTGTTTTACTGATATGTAATCTAACATTTGACTTATTCTTCCATTCCTTTGCATATATATATATATATATATCTTAAAATCTATCTTCACAAATGAATATGTATTTAATAAATGTATCTTGTACGTCTTCTGTTTTACAACTCAATTTCTTTACTATATATCCATAATATACACCGCTGAGTATAATATATAATTTATATTTAATTATACGCACAAACAGTTATAACGGGCATCGTACACACATGTACAACTGTTGATTTACTCGAGGATCTCGTCAAGTAATACTTTAAATACATAATAATAAATAAAGGCATAAAAAATAATTAAATTCAGTTACCAGTGCTTGCAAATAGAAATGAACATAAATTATGATTAATAAAGTCATCTGCTGGAGAAGTTCATTTGCGCGTTCAACATAAAACCTTATGTTTTCAGAATCCAAGGTCGTTTGTCCAGTTACTGAACAGCAGCTGTGATCTTTACATGGTGTACTTTTTTTGTAAGAGATACATGGAGTATTTTTTCTGTTTGCATAATAATTGTATAGAAAATGGATCGTTTCAAATAATAAAATTGTATATATTCGACGTATAATTTTATTTATATAATGAATAGTTTTTCGTATTTTTGAAATAAAATCTTGATAAATAAATGCAAAAAAAATATATGTATAAAGATGTATCTAGAAACTCGAAGACAAACTGCATGTTTCATAACAAGCTATTATCGAAATTAAATCGATAAAAAAAATTCAGTTCGTACAAAGTATTTCCTGCAGTGCACCTTTTAAAATCTTATATTTAATAAGACCAATTCAAAATGAAAAAACAATAAAATCCAAATAAGAAAAAATAAATTTATTTTAAAAAACAAACTAGAAAAATTCATCATAAAATTCATTCCTATATTACCACTAAAATAAAAATGTGTCCTTCTTGTGAAATAATTCTAATCATTAACAATCAATACATCCGTTTTTCTTTATATTTTTTTAAAAATTATAAAGAGAGGGGAGGGAAAAGCAGAAAATTGTGCCACATATTTTTACAAATAGTTTGTATCTTAAAAAACGTACAATTTTTGTACACACCAAATATAATATTACTATTAGTTGATGTAAAATGATTTATTTTGTCTACAGTTATTTTTAATTAAACACTAAATATTGAAAACTTATGAGAGAACTAGATTACAAATCTTACATTTTTTGATACCAACCTTACGATTATTCATATTGATTAACCTGTTTGTTAGTCTCAACTAAACTTTAAAGAACTATTAACCATTAAAATAGTGCATTCATTAAACATTAAAATAATTTATTTATTGATCATTAAATAAGTTCATAAACTAATTATTAAAATAGTGTATAAACTGCACTCTTCAATTTACAAAACATTTCTTAAGAAGATTTTAATTTGAATATTTAAATTAAAAACTGTAAACAAGGCAAACATTTGATCTTAAGATTTATACACATATATATGTATAAATAAGTTTTAAATTATAAATTGTATTTTAAAAACGAAAGCAAATAATATTTTCTTTTCTTCAATACCCTCATTTCATATCTTATTTAATTATCAGATTAGTAAATTTTATTTCATTATACACATTTGTGTATATGTGTACTCACACCCTCTCTCTCACACACACTCATATATATATATATCATTATACACACACACATACCCCCCCACACACACACACAGAGATGTAAAGTGTCCAAATAACTCTACTTATGTTATTTACACATCGATGTTTGAATTGTCAATAAAGTTAATTTGTCATTAATTAAAATCTTTCATATGAGTTAATTCAACAGAAAGTTTAATAAAATATAATGCATCTTTTAAGATCATTGCACTACATGACCTTGTTAAGGACGTTAATTTAAATACTCTGAAATCTTCTATATCGTGATATACAGTTATAATTAAGAATTTATAATTTTCTCATAACTTTTATATTTAACTAACAATTTACACGCAAACTATTTATTAAACTATGCTAACTCCACGACAACAAAATAGAACAATCCAATAATAACATATAAAATAATTTCTTCCAAATTTTAAAAATCTCAATCGAAAATGATCTATTTGAATTAATCTGAAACAAATTTAAAGATATTTTGAAACATGAAAATGTTTAAAATGCAAAAAAATATATTAGTTTTGGTATTATGACAAATTGAACTAAAAATACACGAATCACTCACTTCAACACTATAGGATTTTATAAAAATGTTCGATGCCTGTGTTATTATTGGCAAAGTATCTACATTATAGAATTATATGTGCAAATTTTAGCAGAAAACGAAGATTTTATAAAGTAAAAATCCGATGATGGTATAAATCATACATTTGATTAATTAACGACATGATTATTGTTTCAACAAGCCCAAATAAACTTGAAATAAGAATAGAAGAATTAGACAAAGCAAGTTAAAAAATAACATTACCATGAACCACAATTAGACAAACGTAACGTTCAATGAATTTGAAAATCCGAAGAAAATTGAATATAATAGAAACAGAACTAAAATAGAGACTAGAAAGACTAAATTAAAAACTGTATATTAGGATCTCATTACACAAAAGGATTATTTGTGGATAAAATGAACAGACAAATAAAAATGAGGTGGTATCATTTTCAAAGAAGTGTTTCAATTATTAAATAGAATATTTATGTTTGAAGAAAAAAGTTTTTGATCAATGTATCTTACCTGTTCTCACTTTTAGTAGAGAAACAAGTCTTAAATGCCAAAATAATTCAGTAACTCCAGATAACACAAAAAATTATGAAAAGATACATGTTGGAGATTAACGCGCACAGATAATAAGAAAAACAAATTGTTTGATAAGTTACGGATATTGTAACAATGCTGAAGAATTTAATATGGAAATGGGCTGATCATAATCAAGAAGATAATATTATATCATAGATGAATAACAGTAATTATTTAACTAGGACCTCAGAACTTATGGGTTAAGTCAGAGAGAGGCATATATGTATAGATGGATAGAAGAGAAATATCAGGAATTTTTTTCGATGTAAAATCGAAGGGAAAAGTACCGAACTGCACGATGTGGAAATTTTTAAAACAAGTCTTTATTCGGCAATAAATAGAAAAAGGCTGTACGTACATATATATACCGGTAATGTAGTAACTAACATCATCGCCTATAAAAGTGTATTCAATTCCCAGTTGGAAAAGTAAAGCTGGCAGGGCTCTATAGATAAAGTAAAGGCAACCTTCCTAAGGAAGGGAGGAAATTAAAATTGAATAAAAAAATCATCAGCCAATCTAGTCAACGTGAGATGACCAAGCATCAATGAATGGTATAACATTTAAAGAATCTTTTACCCAACAGTGGATTAATATAAACTGATATGATGATAATTTATCTATCTATATATATATATATATATATATATATATATATATATATATATATATATATATATATAATTATATACATATACATGCTATTTTTTATTCATAAAATTATAATGAAATCAGTTCTCTTCAAAATATTTTCTTAAATTAAAAAATGCACAATTAACAATTATTGAATACTTTCATTAAACTTTTGTCGTACAATCATACCCCTACTTACGCTACCCCGACTTACGCGAACTCGGAGTTACGCAATTTTTAATTTTCGTCTCCCACTTCGTCCCTCACCGACACGTACAGTCAGTGTTTCTTTTGCTATGATACGGATGGACGTGTCTCACGCAAACTCTATTCTAGAAGCCCCTCTATGGTGACGAAGTTAAAATTATTTTGCTTTATGTTTTTTAAACCCTTAAAAAAAACTATGTGTGTCGTCCAAACAAAGTAAATCTGATTCTCCTGATATAATAAGAAGAGAAAAACGTTATCTCTGGAATGTAAACTTAACATTATCAAGGATTTTGAGAGCAGAATAAAAAATTGTGAATTGGCAAAGAAGTTTGAGCTACCAAAATCCACAGTAAGAACAATCATAAAAGATAAAGAAAGAATTCTCGAAACTGTGAAAAATGCTCAATTCTTGATCTCAAGCATAATTCGTAAACGTCATGGTATTATTACTGACATGGAAACAACGTCAGAAATTGATCATGCCATTCATGTGATAGAAGAAGTTACCAATATTGCCAGGCAATTAGATTTGAAAGTCGAAGGTGATGATGTCAACGAGCTTTTGGATTTACATAGTCAGGAACTGACAATTGATGAGCTCATAGATGCGTGAGCAAAACGTTACTAAAGAATCTGACATTTCAAACCCTGCTCTACCAGAAAAGCACATGGTAATTGCAAACTTGACACAAGCTCTCGGCTTAATTGAAATAGGCTTACAAATATTAAAAAACAAACTCTAACGAAGAACGCGTTATAGCTACAAATCAAGGAATAAAAAAACTATTAACTTGCTATGAAGAAATTCTGCATAAAAAAAGAAGACATTGTGTCGTCAGACGAGTTTATTAGATTTTATGAAGCCATCGACATTGAAATAACTTCGTCTTAGGTAACTCATTTATTTTTCTAATATTTTGTATTAATATGTATAAAAAACTACAATTTGTATTCAATATTTTTCTTCTAAACTAGTGTTTTTGTTAGTCCTTGATCCCAATTAAACAAGATTTAATGTATTTCTATGCAAAGTTGTACCCCGACTTACGCGATTTTCGTCGGTCCCACCTATCTCGTAACTGCGGGGTATTTCTGTATTTATAATAATAATATACATAAAATTTAGTTTTGTAATTAATATTACAATTATATACACCAAAATTAAATAAACTTTATAAAACACTAAATAGTAATGACAAAGATAAGGAATTTAACATTGTAAAAAAAGTGTTAATAAATTCTCTTGTATAGATAAAAATGTTTGAAAATATTTCTCTGCAAATAGATATGCAATAAAATAACGATATTCCAAACTTACCCATATGATATGCGGACAAACACAATTGCGCAATAAACAAATTTAAATTTAATGAAATTTATACTACATAAGCTTATCAAAGCGACAACTGACAGTTAACACAACTTGATATGGCGGTAAAATATTATATTTACTTTTGCTGCAGATAACAAAGTTGATAGAATGCCGCCTTTCATCATGCAAACATATCACTCATCTATATTTCAATATGCGCTTTAAGATTACACTCATATTACAAAATATCATTTGAAGTAAACCGATGAACATACCGAAACTAATAGTGTTTTAAGTAAATAAATTTATTAACAACAAAATCGAAATATATTTAATCATCATTGAAATATTTTTCTGTTTTACTATAACTTTACATAATCTGTGTCTGATAGATTTTCTGACAAAAACGTATTTGCTTAAAGTAGTAAACTTTGTCAATGTACTTTCAAATATTATTGACTTCGATTAAGTCTAATACTAATACAATGTATAGAATTGAACAGTCATATTCAGACAAAATAAAAATACAGAAGAAGCATACAAAAAATTATTAGTGGAATTCTAAAATGTTTTTTTTTGGATCACGATAGGAAAAAATTACATTCAATAAAGTATCTCACAACTACTTTATTCCATAAATGATATTTTAATTATTTCTTCAATGTTCTTATTAATTTACTTTCACCCCACGTCACTCACAAACGGGCAATATTAATTAACTTGTTATTCCTATCTTCTACTAATGATCGACATCAATCAATATTCATAAAAAGAACAGTAATAATATATTCAATAAAAATAAATAAATAAATTATACTTATATATAATTAAATATTTTCAAAGAAAACTAAACCATAATTTCAATCTATAACGAATCACTTTAAAGTCTTATTTTTACACAAATACTTTTAATCAATTATACCGAACGTCCACTGAAGAAAAATATAAATAGTATGAATTTTTTAAAAGAAAAAATAAATAATGTCTACAGTGGGAATAATAAATGTACAAAACGATGATACTATTTACAGTCATCATTAATATAACAGCATGAAAAATACCATTAAACATTATGAATACCATTTCCCTTCATTTCCACCTAGTTCAGATAATTAACTATCATTAGTCACAAAAATATCTCATCAATTTGAAATTAATTATCGAAAGTACCTCACTAATGCTACTTTAAGTATTTATTATTTTTATAGTCCGTTGAGTTACAAAAATCATTTTTCTACTCATTTAAACAACTAATAGTTACACAATATTTACATATATATTTATATATATATATATATATATATATATATATATATATATATATATATATAAAATCTTTAATGTTTCATTGGCAAATCAAATTAATTTCTTCTAATATAAACAATTCAGTATTTTCTTGTCAGACAAAATGTTTAATTTATTTTATTGTAAAAATATTAAATTACTACTGACATATATATATATATATATATATATATATATATATATATATATATATATATATATATATATATCAATAGCCTCTTTCTATACAATGCTAGAAGAAAGCTTCTCACAAAAATTTTCGTTTCAACTTATCCAATGCCTTTTTCTTCCATTTCATTCTGACGAATTTTTATGCCTCTATTCCATCTCTTCTTTGGCCTTCTTATATCTCAGAATTCCCTATCAAGAACTTCTCTTGTCAATCAGTTATTTTCTTTTCTTGATATATGTCCCGCTTATTGCCATTTTAAATTTATCAATTTTTTGCCACACTGGCCAGGCGAATTGATGAATTTTTTTATTCAAGATTAACTCTATTAAATAAATTTCTTAAATAAATCTTTTTTTGATAAATTCCTTAAATATTACCATATAAATAATTTGATTTGAAATTCATACGAAATATAAAAAATAGGGTTTGGATGTTAACTTCAAAACCTACCAAATTTAAATACTTAAAATGCATATTTGATTAAAACTGATTGAGAAGATGAATTATCAATAAAAATCAAGTAAAGAAAAAAACGATTGTTTTAACACTTGATGGAATCGACATCTTTCTTATAAAATTAATATCTTGTCGGAAAATTTCCGTTCATCAACTTCCGTTTTTGAAGAAAACATTCGTGCTGTAGAAACATTAGTGAAAAGGAATAACTGAATAACAGTGGAAATGATAGTTCAGGCTGTAGGCACATCCGTAGGATCACCACATAACATAACATTCGGAAAGATAACCTGAACCTAAGCAAACTCTTATCGCGATAGGTGCCGAAGTTATTACGTGAAGATTAGCTGACATTACGCGCTGATTATTCGCTTCAAATTTTATATAAATTAGACATCGATGCTGATGCTGTTCTAAATAGGATTGTTACAGGTGTCGAAACTTTGGTCTATCAATTTGATTCCGAAAACAAGCAACAATCAAAGCTACAGTTACCAAGGGGTTCAAATGCTTCCACAAAGGCTAAAGCAGAAAGAACGACTATGAAAGTAATGGCCACCATTTTCTGTGATTCTGATGGAGTGTTGCTCATAGATTTTCTTGTAGGCCAAAGAACAATAACTGCAAGTTATTATGAAAGTTTTGAGAAAACTGCATGCAACTCTAAAGGAAAAACAGCACAGAAAAATTCATCAGCACCGTCTTATTTCATCATGATAACGCGTCGGCTCACTCTGCAAGTTTTATCCGGACAGTATTGCGTAAATACCAAAGGGAGATTTTACCGCACCCTCTATATAGTCTACATTTAGCCTAGTCAGACTTCTTTTATTCACAAATTTGGGAGAGACATTAAAAGCGTTCGCCGGGAGTAGATAGATGAAGTGAAACAATTTGTAGGACAGTGGCTAGAATCGAAGAGCACTGATTTCTTCTTTTGAAAGGGCTTAGAAGGATGGAAACACAGAATAGAAAATTTTAAATGGAGTATACATATGTATATTAAAAAATAAAGTGCTTAATTCAATTTGCTGTGTTTTTATTTATATTTTTCGGTATTTTTTTGAACACCCCTCGTGTATATATATATATATAAATATTATATATGTGTCTATGAATGTATGTTCTCACCAAATAGCCTGGTCAGGGTGATGAGTATGACCGAGTACCAATGAATAATAATATTCAATGAGGCTCTTGTCCAACGAGGGACTAATAAACAAATTATATATATATATATATATGGTCATCCAAATGTGATGCCTAGATATGTGTTTTATTAAAAAGAAACTATACACATGTTTCCACATGTACTAATAAATATATTTATATATATATATATAAATATATATATATATATATATATATATATATATATATATATATTATATATATATATATATATATGTACATTAAATATTTGACATTTGAATCTAATTAGAAACTATAAGCACATTATTCTTAGAATTTTTCTGTCTTAAAACAAAATAATTTGAAGTATAGTATCCATTATGTTTTTAAAAATAATTACATTCGAAATGCATTAAAAACTGAATCAAATATCAATCCAGTTTTTTTACACTATTTACTTGTCATATAGCATGACAATCGCAATTTCAGAGACAGTCAAATCACAAGATAAAGTTACCCACCGTATCTATTATTGAATATCCGGTTCGGACGGACATGTCCACATAAAAAATTATGAATTATTCATTTCATTTATTTCGAATTGAACATTTCACGTGACGTATTATTATAAGTGTAGTTACAAAGAATAAAACAATTATAAATGTATTAATACAAACGTCGTGTCAATGTAAAAAAGTACTTAATTCAACACTTAATTGTGTACGTGTTTCTTTTTTGTCAGTTTTGAGAATGGAAGAATAAATTAACGTATAATATTTTATAGCAAGTAATATGTTTCGAACACATATATAAATGAAAAATGTTCAACTAAAAAACTGAGAAGTATTACAGTTTTTATTTTTCAAAAAAAAAAAAAAAAAATACAACTTTCTTAATTTTATTCACTGCTTGTTTTTAAGGAAGTAGTTTTATTTTTAATTGACAATATAACCATATCTTTTTCACTTTCTTTTATAAATATATAAAATATACATTACATTAAAATATTTTTTTTAAGAAAAATCAAAAATTATTAAATTAGATGATTTTTTCACTGTAGTAATAAAAATAGTTTAAAAACAAGTACTAAATAATTAAACTGATGAAATATAAAATGAACTAAACAGAAATAAACGAATTTACAAAAAATGTATAATTTTACGGTACAAGTACAATATTAAAATAAATTTATTCACTGAATTTTTATGTAACTTCACATCTTTTCTGAAATATAAATTCAATGTATTAAAAGATATTCATTCATTTAAATTTTCAATTATACATCATTGTAAACAAATATTTCAATTAAATGTTTTTAGAGTTTTTAAGTAACGATCATTAATTTTTTTTACATTAATAATCTATGTGGCAATTATATATTAAGAAAAATTTAAAGATGAAAATAAATATAACAACACTGAAAAAAGCCTATACTATAACCCAGAAAATTTCGTATAATAATAACGCGATGGCCAACGAAATACATACTAGCGAATGAAAATGAATAAGAAATGATCTTTTTTTTATAAAATCTTATGATGTTTAAATGTGTAATTTATCTATATAAAACACTACAAAAGAACAGATTGACACTTTATGCATAACTAAATAAAAAGATCTCAGTTACGTTTCTAAAATCTCAAGACAAAATAAATACATGGAATTTCGTACTATATTTCAAATAGAAAAATTTAAAAAAAAATTAACAGAACAAGTCATACATTGTAATAGCAATTTTGTTAATTTACATAAATTAAGTTGACAAATGATCGACCATTAAAATAGTACTCCTTTATGTTATTATTTATTTCAGTCATTACAAGAATATTGTTCTCTTTACATGTTTTTTCCACACGTAAAAACATATAATATAAGAAATAACTAACTATAGACATATTGATAAACTATTTCAACAAAGAAGAGTTCAAAATTTTCATTTTAACGAAGATCAATAAAAAAATAGATCTTTTTGATATATAGGAAATATTGCAACCTGTCATTTCCTCGCACTCTGAAACATTATTTTTTGATGCAATACTTTTAAAACTCCAATATCATTATGAACTTTTATATTCAGATTTACTATCATATGTACTAACTTCCATTATACCATTTACTATTTTGTCAATGTTAACGTGTATGCTCCATTTAAAACTAAAAACTTATATAGTGTATTTATTTTAATTATTTACGATAATCGCAACTTTCAAGAGGTAAAGAAATAAAATATACTTGAACAATTTTGTACTGCGAATATTAAAATAACACACTATTTTTTATTTAAAAAAATTATATAACAGCCATTTTTACATAGCAAAGTGATTTGTAAAATTTAAGACGTAATATATGAGTTTTAAAGAAAATAAAATTAGGAAAATTATAATGAATTAAATCAAGATTTACATTTGAAAAATCCTGAAAAACAATACTATAAAAATATAACAACGAAAAAAACATTTTTTTATATGAAAAATATCCAGAAACAAACAATTTCTCGTTTTTAATAATTGATTTCCACATAAAAGCGATAAAATTTTATTAACCTATAAATGATTTACAAGTTAACATTTAGTAAAAACTGAAAGTAACAAACAAAATAATAGAAACCGTCAGAATTAAAAGTTCATCTAATAAAAAGAAACATTCAATGACAATTTCCACATGTATTCCCACATGTTTAAAATATACACCTGGTAATCTTTTTCATTTAAAGTTTAAAACACGAAATGAAAACAGATAAAAAAATAACAATGAATCAAATGTAAGAAACTATGTTTAGAAAACTTAATATAACGTTAACATATCTTCCTTCATCTGTAACAATCTCTAAATTGACAATGTATAACAAAATTCAAAACTTGAATTAACACTCAAATACAGAAAATTGTTTCCATATAAATTAAATTAAAAAAAAAGAAAAAATTGGAAACCATATTCAATTTGTTATCGCTCTGGTATAGCTATCGATTTTAGTCATTTTAAAGTTATTTAAAACTAAAAACTAAAATAAATACAATCTTGTAATTATACTCAATATTACACGCCAGAAGAACACAATTCGTACTTTGTAAAATGACGATATGCATACTGGATGTAAAGTCATCGTAATTTATACTGGATATTAAAACGTACAAATGATAATTAAACACTCTTAGAAAACATTATGATGTTGAAATGAATAATTCATTTACGTGAAACACAACAGCAGAACAAACCTATGATTTATGTATAATAAAATAACAAAAGGATCTATTTGTAGATACTTTTGTAAATCGCAAGAAACTACAAATGTCCCAAAATACTCTACATATACTTAAATACAAACATTAAAGAAAAATATCAAAGAGTAACCATTCAAAAAAAAATATCATTTTTCAACACAATTACAGCCATATTTTGAAAAATTATATACACTGAACTGTAAAATTCATTAACCGTAAAAGTATTATAATTTCATATTATTTGTTTTGATTGCAAATTAAATAAAATTATTTAAATAAAAAATAGTTTACAATTATTATTTGATCGCAGAAGTTAACGATTTTTTTAACTCTAAAATAAAAAAAGAGAAATATCCAAATATTGCCTGAATAAAACACATGTTTTATCTAATAAAAAAAAATATTATAGATTGATGTTATAATAATTTTTAAAAGATAATCTTACTTATTATTTTCTCTGGTAAAAATTTCCCAAACGTTATATTATAATTTAAAAATATTTATTTAATTCTCTCTGTGATCACTAAATCGCCAAAAAAACATAAAATATTTTTAAAAATAACATTTTAAAACAGAATGTGAATGTATTTAAATATTAATATTTTATTCAAATAAAAAATAATTAATCATTTTTATAAAAAAGAAAATTCAATTTATACATAAATTCTTGTTCAGCTCTAGTACACTGAAACTAACAAACCAGTTTACGAACTACATATATATGTGTATGAAATAAAAAGAAGCTAGTATAGTATTTGCTAGGAGGCACGTCAAGAAATAAATCATTATTTTATATCAAAATTATATTACAATAAAAATTGAATCGAATGAAAATTTCAAACACGATGCATACAATTTTAATTAATTAAAATGTCAACATGTTTATAATGTTAATTTTGACACATTTGGGTGTAATCGTAAGTTTTCCGAACACTGAATACATTATCAAACAAAATAAAATATGTACCTGTGTTCGTGTCGCAGTCGAAAATTCGGAGGGTGCAAGCATATTATGCATTTGTACAAATTAATGCTTTAACGTCGGAAACATTCGTGCACTCGAATAATTAAATATTTTATCAAACGGAATAAAGCATAGCTTTTATAAACACGATTTGTGTAAATCAGAAAATGACACATTTATTTTTCGCTTGTCACTACAATTTTTTGACATAAGCCCATAAGTAATTACATGTATTATATTATTTTTATTTCATTATTATGATTATATTACTTCCATTTTTTTAATACACGCACGCACATACATACACACACACACACACATACACACACACACACATATATATATATATATATATATATATATATATATATATAATACTCACAAAAGCAGAACAGAAAACATTTTAAATAATAAAAAACAAACAACAAGAAAAAAATCAAAACCCGACGCTGTTGTTTATAAGTATTTTATTAGATATAAACTTTCATCAAATTAACAAAATATACAATAAATAAATTCTAGTATGTAACAAAAAATACGTCTTCTACAAAAATTAAAAAAATCAAACAAAAATCATGAAATAATAAAGTATTAAGAATAAAATAACTATTAAACATTTTCTTTAAATTCATTTTAATATATCACAGAATTTTCCTTTGACTCAACGACTTTATGACTTCTTGGCATTAATTTAATAAGGTTAGTAGTTACTTCCGCAGTGCAATAATCCCATTCACCTGGTAAAATCCTTTTTAAAAAATCATTCAAAGTAACTGTTTAGATCATAAAAATTTAGATCAAACATATCCTGCTTTTTTTCTATTCGATTCTCAATTTCAAATCTTTTTTCAATATATTAAAAACTAGACAGACTTATCTTAACTACTTGTGCAAATTATCCTTCAGTTTTATTTTTTTATAATGAATAATGATTCTTTTTATTATTTCTTTTGAGATTTTTCTCTTCGTGGCACCATTTTTTTCAGAAAAAAATGAATTAAATATATTAAATTTATGTAGAGATGCTTGTTGCGGCTACATGTGAAGACTACACTAATAATTCAGAGTAAATAAGTACGTTAACAATAAACAGTGAATTACATAATTGTACCACATTAAAATTATTGTTAATACAAGTAACACCTGTATAACACGGTCATTAAGTTCCTAAAAATTGCCGTGTTGTATGAATTAAAAAAACTACTATTTTTAAAACTAAAAGAAATATGTTTAATTAAACAACAATTGAAACCAAGTACTACATATTAATATTACATAACGTTTTCTTCTTCATCACTACTCAGCACCTTTAAACGAAAATATTTTCTTTCTGATAAAATATTCTCATCTTATGAGCTTTCTTCTGCAGTATCTTGATTTATATCCTTTACTTTTTGCAAAAAATTAGTTATTTTCATTTCTTTGCTTTTAGCTAAGATATCTTTATAAAGTTCGTTGTATAAAATTAAGCATTTGTAAAGTTCTCTTTTAAATTTTGTGCTTCTATCAGTAAAAGAATCTGTATTTAGAAAATAGATCTCTAATTGTTCGACTGAGTGTAGACCTTTCTTTATGCTTTTTAGGGTAAAATGTTGAACTTCTGTGTTTCCATCTATGCTATCGTCCTCTGAATTAATTTGATTTATTTCAGATGTCATTTCCACCAAATTTGCTTTATCCGCCTCTTTTTCCACCAGTAATTTTTGAATATTTTCAAGATTCATATAATCAACATTCTCAAGCCGTGTTATACGTGAATTTTCTCCAATTCTTAAACTGTGTTAAAGCGAAACCGTGTTATAGGAATGTCGTGTTATACGGGGATTACCTGTACCTATTTTTAAATATAATATAATTGGAGACAACAAAATTGGATAAGCTAAAAAATCGAATTAAATAATGATTCACAAATTTTAATAAACTCAAAAACATACGATATTTCTCAGTCAATAAAAAAAAATTAACACGACTTCTTTCATGGGTTTATACAATGAACAAAATATATGTGTTATATATATATATATATATATATATATATATATATATATATATATATATATATATATATATATATATCACACATACATAATAAACATAGGTAACGTCTGAATTCATGTGACAAGCAGAGCATCAAGTTAATTTATTATTATTAAATTGCAAACCTATAGCGTTTTAGTAACACTGAAGAGTCCAATACCAAAAAGGACATGTGATACAAACACGCCTATTCAGAATAAAGAAGTATGATCTGTGTGGTGGATAATGCGAACCATTTGAAGAAAAGAATTCTCCGAACTGGTTTTGCTGATCCGATATATTGTGTTATACCGAGAAATATGAAAACAAGAATTACAGTGGCGGAGTGTGCAAGCGGAATACTGCGTACCACGGGAGTTTAATACCAATAATATACGAACGTGGTTGCGTTTCACTCATTATAACAGAATATCTCACATTTAGAAGTCCAAAATGTTTCATTTTTAATCATTAGTATAATGAATAAAATGAACTAAAATTACTAATAAGTTCATTTTTTAACTTTTTGTTGATTTTTTACATACTTGTGCAGAAAATAATGTTAAGTGGAACATTTAACAGTTTATAACATTTAATTTTAAGAATATATATATATATATATATATATATATATATATATATATATATATATATATATATATATATGGATAACTTGATAAC
This sequence comes from Neoneuromus ignobilis, assembly GCA_029203775.1. Classification (NCBI taxonomy): domain Eukaryota; kingdom Metazoa; phylum Arthropoda; class Insecta; order Megaloptera; family Corydalidae; genus Neoneuromus; species Neoneuromus ignobilis. The sequence goes on from CP092087.1 coordinate 40,315,214, forward strand.
CACTAAATATTTTATTTTTAATATTTTTTTAATTACTTTTTTCAATCATAATTAACACAAAAAATTTAAAATGAAAAAATTACATACATATGTAAATCAAAACGATGAAAAAATATTAAATGTACTTTATTAATATACTTTCAATTAACCACAGTCGACAAAAATATCAATATCAATTTAATACAAAATGATCCAATGCCAAATTATTTATTTATAATTAGAAAAATAAGTGACTATTAGCCAATTTTACACAAATTATTAGATTTTTTACTAAAAATATATTTCAAATCTTAATATGATATCAATATCATCCTCTGTAGGACACTTAATTTTACAAAAACGTATCACTTCGTTTTGCTACTAGGATAAATTAACTTTAACGCAGAATAAATATTCACCTCCTAACATGGCAAGATTTTTGAATAAACTTAAAACTCAACAACTGCTGAACAAAACAAAAAAAAAATGAATAAAAATATTTCAATATTTCTACTTTATTTCTTCTCTTATATCATTTCATATCCTCAGCTAATGAACTATCCATATATTCACAGTTAACAAATTGTAAGGTAGAAAGTACTGACTAAATGAATTATTTACTATTCATTTTATATCTTTAAAAAAAATAATAATTTAAGTTAGAACATATTATTTTTAAAGACACAAAATATTATAAAAAAATGAAAACACAAAAATATTTTTGGCAATAAGTTCCAATTACACTGTAAAGTCACAAAAGTCACTAAAAGAACAAAATATTTGGCACTAATCCTGGTTTGTATAAACAAACACATATATTTGAAAATAAGGTAACGATATTTTTATCACTGATAATGAAGAAAAGTCATTGGACTAAATGGACAAATCACTGATATGTGTAAATGAACTTCTGTCCACTAATTGCTTTCACTATTACTCTCTAATTGATTATTGTTAAAAACCGTTTTATTTTAAAACTTATAAATATAAGCGTTCTCTCTCTCTCTCTCTCTCTCTCTCTATATATATATATATATATATATATATATATATATATATATATATATATCACAACACACATACAAGTATTTAAACCATTTAACTGGGAATTTAAGGAATAAGAGGAAATGACAAAATACACTAGAAGAAAAAATAGAAGAATTATACAAAGCACATTAACAATGGTTTCAATGTTGAACCATAACAAAACAAAAATAGTATAGAATGAATTTATAGATCAGAGAAAAATAAAATTTAAAGGAGTATAAATACAAGAAGTTCAAAACTATGTATATTTAGGACAGCTTATTAACCACAAAGGAAATATTTATAAATTAAATAAATAAAACAAAAAAAAATAGAATGTTGTCAATTTACAAAAAAATAATATTATGAAATCAAATCCTCTATGTTCAAAGGAAAAAGTTTTTAATTAGTGCATTCCACTTGTTCTTACATATGGTAGGAAATATACACAAAGGTCTTAAATTCCAAAATAATTTAGCGGTTTCACGCCAATCAAAGAAGCGTAGAAACACAAATCTTAAAACTAAAGAAGAAAGAGAAAGGAGCGAATTTGAAGGAAACACACAGTTTCAGGCATGAGTGAAAAGTTTAAAATAGAAAAGAACTAATCTTAGACCAAAAAAAAAAAACTATTACCAGACAAGAGAAATATGTGATTGGAAACTCAAAAATATAACACATTTCGTTATTATGCGATTAAACATAATCGTCAATATAGATTTGAATATACCATTTAAACTTATTCACATGTTAAATATATATATATATATATATATATATATATATATATATATATATATATATATATATATATAAAACTTACTAGACCGATGTAAATATTTATCTCATATCGAATGATCAATTACATCTAATCAAATTTTATACATATCAATGCAATACAAATTCTTATTTCTTTGATTTTGCATTTAAATTCAATTAAGATACTTCTATTTACCTAATGTACAGTATTATAAAATGCACGATCTTATTATTTAATGTCTACAATTTATGTAAGCGCACAATGAACCTGTCAAAAATACCGCAAATAATTCATCTCACTATTAACCTCTGATCTCAACCAACGAATGCATTTTAAAAATACATCTATTATATCATCTTAATTGCTTCGTATGTAGTATAAAATATGCCTGTCTTGTGAAAAATTTGCTAGAGTTTTGTCTATAATCTAACAGTGTACATTAATTATTTATTAAATTTAAAATACATTTATGTTTGCAGTATTCGAATATTTTTTTAATGAGTGATTCTACAGAAAATGTCTTATTTCTTCATATGTATGTAAAAGATAATTATATGAAAAAAAATTATGTTTTTTTTATTGTACATATGTATGAGCTTGTATTTTTAATGAATTTGCATATTTTATTTTCATACTTTAATCGTTATAACTACATCAACAACTCTTCTTCAAATAATTTTTAAAATAACAGAAATTTATCTTTGTGGTACATTTTAAAATGTCATCAAAGTATAAACTCATAATATATTACATTTAAACAGAAGGCTCCGCCTCTTACTCACTTTACTCGTCGACCCTCGAACTTGCTTCTGTTCAATAATGTAAATAAATTATAAGGCAATAAAACGTTTAGAAAGCTACATATATTAATGCTTCTATGTAAACGATGTTTATTATAGATTGATGATCTGATGTGCATTCAAATCTAATAAAATTACATTAAAATGTGTTCTGCTCGAAAAATCTGCGATTTAGAATAATTTTTGGTCATTAAAGTGCAGTGACTTATTCGATAAGTATATTCTGTAATAAAGTTTATATCCGATATCACATTTTAAGTATAATTAGGAAAATAAAAAAAAAATTTTTTTTTAGTTTCAGATACTCACAGTTTTAAATAAACCTAATTTCAAAATATTCTGAACAATGCAATTAATAAAAAACATTCAGCACTAATAAATGGAAAAGAAATTGTATTCTATCAACTCTCTCCCTAACTTATATTGAAGGACTCGGAAAAATTAAGCAAGTTAGAATAGAAAGTAATGAACTATACTCCATACAATCCGAACTTTGCATCAACTAATCTTTACCTGTTTGTCACTGTAAAATTAAGAAAAAAAATTGACACAAAGGGCAAGTCGCAAGAGTTCCTTTAATAATAATAAATTTATAAATAGCTGAAAAACAAACAAGTAAAATTGACATTGTATACAAAATTAAACGAATGAAATTTTCATTAATAAAATATTTTTTATTTTTTTAAACTCTCTCTCTCTCTCTCTCTCTCTATATATATATATATATATATATATATATATATATATATATATATATATATATATGTATGTATGTATGTGTGTATGAGTAGGTATGTATATGAGCATTTATGTGTATATGAAAATATCCAAATGAAAGAACATATATAATTAGTTAATACTAATTTACTAATAAAAACTTCACTTCTCAATAGTCCATATTGAAGCTAAATAATTTAAAACAAATAAATGAATCCATAAGATCATGTAATTTTATAAAAAGGTAGATAATCAAATACTATTTACTTCTTTTCTAGTGAACATTTCAATCTACATACCATCATCACTAAAAGTAGTCAATAATCAATTATTAAATACATTTGCACAATTTTCTGGAATTAAAGTAATTCATTTCTATTAAAGTGAATTAGGAATTATGAGCTCAAAATACAATGATTTCCAATAATAAATACAATTTTTTTTATAAAATTTTACATTTTTTTTATCATAATTAAATACTTCACCTGCATAACAAAACATGCAAAAAATTAAGCATTTAACAAAAAAAAAAATCTGTAGTTATGATAAATCGTAATATTTCCACTACATGCTTTCAGTTATTTAATGAGCGTGTAAATGACTATTTCGTGATTTCAAAGCAATTTACTAAATAAAAAAGAAAAAAAATGACACTATACAAAAGTGAATAATCAACTTATTATTAATATTCACATGTTAATAATAGAATTGTAAACTACACGTATATAAATAAAGAAAAATACAGATAGGTAAATAAAAAAATATATAACACCATTTGAATATTCAGCCAAGTTTTAGAATCGTTTAAATTTCTCAAATGGAATAAAAATAAAAATTTTGAAATTCAGTGACAAACAAAATAGTGGTAAAAATAGTTTCTTTACTTTTAAACAGGTAGAACATATACATTATTGAATAAAATAACAATGCTTCACTATATATAAAATAAGACGCTAAAGCATTTGACTAGTACGTGGAAAAAATCTTTAATGTTGATAACTCTAATGCTTGAAGTAAGATATTTAATTATATAAGGTATGCAGAGGTAGTGAGAATAGATTTCCTGTTATGACGAAGGCCAATAGCGGGGTGTTTTCTGATAATAAAGCTAATGTCAATCGATATTTTGGATCTATATATAATACAAATAAATATAAATTAACTAACAGTAATAATCAGTCTAACTCATTTTAATACTAAAATAATACACCATTATTTTATTAGCAAAAATCCTAACAAGAAAGTTAATTCGAAAATACAGAATTTGCTAAACATAAACAAATATACGTTTAGAGAAATTCAACTTAATATCAAAATAATCATTTACACAGTATAATTTTTATTTAAATTTGCTTTATATAAACATTGTCGACAAATGACAAAATACAGAACTATGTTAAATGATCGATCATTGAAAACAATGTCAATGTTCGAAAAAAGATTGACGTTATCATGTAACACTTTGTAATCATTTTTAAAAATATTTTTACGCACACTAACAGTAGATGAGCAAGAAAAAAATAACGGCAATGATCCAAATAACTCATCTGTTTACGTTTTCTGAATCAGTTTATCGAAAAGAAACCGATATTGTAAACAATTAAAATAAACACTGTTGCTAATTCCTTTCAAAATAAAATAAAACATAAGTTGTTTACCAAAAGCGAAAATACTTTTTTATTTTTTTTTAAAAAAAACACTTCCAATATTTCATTGGCCAATGCACAAAATTACCTTTAAACTCGAATTTCTTGTTTTCTATTTTACAAACTCAACGATTTATTAAACAAAAATATAATAGAAATTAATCTTATAGTTATTACCTTCTTATTTCCAACCCAAATTTATAATATATTAATTACTGATAATTTCGCTTCATTCTCCAAATTGAAAAAATAATTTAAAGAAAAAATAAATTATCATTCTGCATTATAGCACTAATTCATTTTTGTCGAAATAACTAACTCTAATATCAAAAAATATTATAGAATTGTTCAACAACCACTTTTTGTTCATATCAGAATACAGTATTAAAATAAGTAAACTGTTCTTGATAAATACAATACTTCCTTATATATCTACTTTACTCGTAAGAGATTATTAGACATTTTTATAAACTCCTACAGTTTATGACTAGAATTGAAGTAATTGATCATTTTTGTATAAAATACTATACATCTGTGATAACAAAAACAATTTGAAGCTTGCGTATGGCAAAATAGAAAAAGTTGAATTTACATAAAGTTCTTAAAAATATCATAAAACTATAAATGACAAAAAAACCTGTAGATATAATTCAAATGTAGAAATTAAGGAAAATATCCAGAATTGACTATTCAAAATAGTATTTTTTCTCGATACGACAAATATCATACACATGAATAAAAATGTTGTAACAATTATAAATACTAGATTGTGATATTTATCATCCGTTTTCAAAATGGAATTTTACCTTTGGATTACTATTTGTTTTAGTCATTATAAAATTATTTAAATAAAAAGTAGTTAACAAGTATTATATGTTCTCATAACAACAATCAAAGAATTTCTTAGTGTTAAAAATAAACAGAAATCGACACTAAAAGAATTTTAGAATATTTCTCGAACGAAAAAACAAATTATATCTAAGAAATATATATATATATATATATATATATTTATTTGTAAAAAAAAATTTCGTAACAGAATTTTTTAACAATTATCACTCAATAGATACATTTATCGACAAAAAACACGTACTTAACTCCTATTATAATAACTCAATCCCTAAAAAGCAAAGTCATTTCTAAACATTCTTGACATTAACAGAAAAGAAAAATTACTAAATTTCTATTTGCTTTGTTAGTGTGTTCAACTTTAATATAAATGAATGACTCACCTTATATTACAATATTTTATATGCATTTAATAATCGCTTATTGCTCATTTTATTTTCTGATATACATTTCGATGGTCATACCATTATCATAAAAACACTATATTATAAAATGTAGATTGTTATTGATTGTAACTTATATAGAGTGATCCAAATGAGACTGAAAGGTTTACTTACTTTTAGTTATTTGCTATCATTTTCTATTCTTCAGTCTCATTTGAGCCACTGTAGACACAGACACACACATACATACATATATATTAAGTCTTATAATATGAAATGTCGGATTATTATATCGGAAATAAAATAAAAATCCGACATTTCATATTACATAACCTAATATATATATATATATATATATATATATATATATATATATATATATATATATATATATATATATATATATATATATATATATATATATATACACTGACACACATAAGTCATGGCGCACATGGGTAACAAGCAATTTATTGATATAATTCAATAAAGTCGTTAATTAAAAAAAATTATTTAATTGATAATAAATATAATATTCATTAAAAAAATACAAAAAAAGTAATTAATTCTATTATATAGTATAAATTATTAAAATAAAAACAGTATGTTACATTTAACCGAAGCAAAAAAATATCAACATTTTTTAAAAAATAGAGTTTAATATCTCGTTTGTTTCCCTTTTCTTTTTACAACTTCATTTAAACGATTTGTCATTGAATAAATTAATTTTTTGTTGCTTCTTTATATTTGCCAAGCAAAAATGTAACCTACTGTGTTTATTTTAGCAATTTCTACTATATAATAGAATTAATTATGATTTTTTGTGTTTTTTTTTTCTAATGAATATTATTTTTTCTAATGAATATATACTATCAATTAAATAAAAAAAAGTTTTTAATTTTACGACTTCATTGAATTATATCAATAAATTGTTGGTTACCCATGTGTGCCATGACTTATGTGCATCAGTGTAATAAATATATATATATATATATCTCCCTATATATATATATATATATATATATATATATATATATATATATATATATATATATATATATATATATATATATATATATATATATATATATAATATACAGTTACTTTACTTTTAACACAAGAAAGTTATTTGTTTTCAGAATACAGTTTATATTCTAACCTCTTATGTTTAACGTCTTTTTGAATTGTGTTAAGTTTACAAGATTGGTTTCAACGATAATAAAAGATTCTTAAATCTTGAGCAGTCACCCAAGGGAACTATTTCAGAACGCAGTCTCAACAAACGTAATTTTCTGAACTTGTACTTTCAACAGGATAAATACTTTTATCGAAATACACATTAGCATATCAATGCAAAAAACAAAAACATTTCGATATTCTGTATAATAAAAAGTGATAACAAGTTGAGGTTCACGCTGTAAATACGACAATATAATTAATTGACAAATTAATAAAAATATTAATTTAATAATAATCAACGAAACTTTTTTATTAATATTTTGTTACATTGATTAATTATTTAATGATCTGCTACTACATTACAAAAAAATACTCACGAATTATTTTAAATGAATTGAATTATATTTAATCATTAATTTCAATATATTTTTAAACAATTAACATTTTGAAATTACAGGTTTTTAAACAGATCTCTTAGAAAGCTAAAAACAAATCAAGTTAAATGACATTTAAATAAAATCATTCATTCGTATATTCTATTTCACATCTATTATTATAAAAATTAATGTGATTTCATTTAAACATCTACATTTTGATAAAAATAAATTTTATATTTTCCTACCATATTATAAAATATTCACATACATTATTTAAATATTTAAATTGAATCATTCTTCCTAATCGTAAAATATATAATAACTAACATAATATTTCAATACAAATAACGTTAGGTAATTTTTATACAATATATTAAAATTTCACTTGGTAGACTATTATATAATTTTTTACTGCAATAACACTTATAGAAAGGAAATGGTAATTTTAAATTATTATTACAAAAACGCTAACATTCCACATTTTAGTATAATTATTAAAATAGTTGATTTATATAAATATATCTAAATATACGTAAAGTTTATTACTTTAAACATGACTACCTCTTAACATAAGTTGTATTATGAAATTTATATTCTGAAAATATTTTATTCAATCAAAATACAAACATTCTGTACAATTACACTATTCGACAGATTTCTCATCACACAAAATGTTTCTAATATTTTTGATTATATAACTTCACAATTAAGTCAGACTAACTCCATTACGCATAATTTGAATACAACTGACATTCTGAACTTGATTTATTTTATTTAAAAGTGGAAATAAATATTCTTATTGCCAGTATCAGATATAAAAAGCATCTAGATACCTTTAATGTATAAAATTAAATATTTAGTTTCAGTTTAATTATACTCACATTTATTGCTTTCGCTATGAATAAAACAATAACTCTAAAAAATACCATAACAAAAATAATAAAAATACAATTATTAATTCTAGAATACAATGAGATGAGCCAGTTAATATTTAATTTAAGAAAATTAACTTTGGCAAAAATCGTTAAAACAATAAATCGAAAAAGAAAATTTTCTTCATTTCAAAAATAAATTTCATCAACATATCAATACCGCTAAATTCAAAATGGGTCTACCTACAAAACTGGCAATAAAAGAAGGTTAATAATTTTAAAAAACCACTTACACCCATACGCCATTCGAAAAGATGTCAAAGAAAGTGAAATCAAAATATGCAAGTTGTCTACTACTATTCACTAGAAATGCTTTTTCACAAATGAAATACAACAGAAATAAACAGCAGTCATATTCGAATATATATATATATATATATATATATATATATATATATATATATATATATCTTTTAAATATTTTTTTAAAATCTGAAACTGAAATATATTTAATAATCATAAACGACAAATTATTAAAATTCAGCATGAAAATAAACAGTAACATTTATTTGTCCTCCAGTCATAACTGTTTTAACACAGTAACTTAATCAACTAAAGGAATTGATAACATCAATTTAGTTTTAACATTATAAGAGCAACAGCCATGCGTTATACATAACAAACTAATTAATAAAGGGGGTAATAATGAAAAAAATAGCAGTTAAAAATATGCCAAAAACAATATTTAAAAACTGTATAAATATATTTATAATATATTAATAAGGCTACATTTCTATAAACGTACATAAATGAAAAAGTGAATATGTGATTCAACGTTTTTATATTTTGTAGGTTTATATTTTATGTAACGTACAAATATAACTCTAAACTGTTCTGAATTTAAAAAATAATCAATACGTTCTATTAATTATTTTAATTAATAGATAAAAGAGTCCTAAAATATTATTAAATAAATATAAGCGACTAACAGAAAAAAATACATCCAAGTTCCTACAATTTTTTCAAAATTTATGTGATTATAATTTGTAATATTTTATAATTGTATTTATAATTTAAAAAATAATGATAATTAACTTAACATATTACAAATACCATATTGTTCACAAAAATTTGGACAAACAGGTTAATAAAATAAATGTGTACAAAAAAATATTATAAAAAAAATTCCAACATTCATTTAAAAATAATTAGTGTAGCTACTAGCACAGAAAAATTAAAAATTTGATTATACAAATTTATTAATTACACTTTAACATAAATATTGGAGTTTTTCTCGCCAAATTAAATTCGCTGCAAAATAATATTTAAAAATTAAATAAATGACAAATTCCAAAAACTTAAATCTTTAATTTTTGAAAACATTGTAAATAACTGACTTGTTAAATTTAAATCAATTATTATTAAATTAGCGAATTTTAAAAACTCGCTCTACTAAACTACTCTTTAATATAATTACTAAATTTGTAAGACTATAATTTTTATAATAATAAATTTATATATATATATATATATATATATATATATATATATATATATATATATATATAAACGAACCAACATATAATAGATAAGAATGAAAGAAATAAAATATTTAATGAAATCTCTTACCTTCAACTTTTCCCATTGCTAAGATAGTGACTGTTTTGATAGCTGGTACGGCCCATGCTGCTAAATGAAAATATTGTGAATTGGCTTCTATGGCTTCATGTCCCCATTTAAGCCCAGCGGCTAAGAACCATGTCAACGTAAGTATAACCCACCAAATACTAGAGGCCATACTGAAGAAGTACAACATCATAAAAATAATCGTACATGACTCAATCTTAGTTCCTTGCGTTATTATGCTGACCATTTTATTTTTTTCTATTTTCACGGGAGGTGGAAATGGTTCTCGGCACGAAATTGAATCACCAGATAAAAATCCAATAACGTAAGCTATCGATACCATCAGATAACAAATCGATAAGAAAATAATAGGTCTTTCCGGATACCTGAATCGTTCTTTATCAATCAGAAATGTTAAGACGGTAAATAAACAACTTGCCGCGCAAACGATTGCCCAAGAACCGACCCATATTTTTGCAAACTTCCTTTGAGTTTCACTGAAAAACATAGAATTGCATGGCGCTCCACAATTTTCTTGCAATTTATCGCCGACTTTTAAAGAATAATCTAAGCCTTTAGGTACTTTGAACTGGATTGGGCAAACGAAACCATAATCTCTTGCACCCGCGAAATGAGGAAACTTCGATGGAAAATTAAAATCACCATGAAAATTTGGTTGAAAATTAACTGGAGCATATGAACCAAGTGATGGAGGTTCGATCGAAGGTGATGTCGATGTGCTGTTCGTAATATTTTTATCGAAACATACTTCTTCATTCCTTTCTGGAAATTTTCTACAATCCAGTTGATCAGGCCATTGGAAATCAAATTTACTCATAAGATCTTCACAACCGTTTCGTGCGCTTAAACAAAGTCTACGGCACGGAGGTATCGGCTTATCAAGTATTGTACATACGGGAATGAATACAGAACACAAGAACGACTGTAAATCCGGGCTGCATTTCACTTTGACCAATGGAAAATACTGATGAACTTCGAGGCCGGCTGACTCCTGACTTGTATGATTCAAAATATTCGGCATTATCGTTTGATTATACTCTATATGCTCACAAAAAGGTACAGTAATAGGTTCACAACGGCCATGGTGAGGAAAAGCATCTTCTTCTGGCATTCCCACATCGGCGTGTTGAATTGCCGCACCAACGTAAACAGACGCGCAAAAGAATAAAAAAATCACATTGCACACTTTCCCCATATTTCCAACAACTATTTGCACATGTTCACAATGATTAAAAACTTATTTAACACACACTTTTTTTAACATTCTTTTAATAAACAGCCAATAGAAAAAAACACCGGCTAATGCACCATTCGACAAGACTCTACACTCTAACAACAACAAAACCAAACTGTCGTCGCTGACATCAGATAAAAGCGATGCATGCATGTGATGTTGTGAATAAAAATAGTGGAGGGGAATACATAATTGTGCTCGGTGTATAACTTCAATATTCAAGTATAAAACCAAAATTAGAAAGACATCTATCTTTATCATACAAATTCCATAATATAACACACACACGACACATGCATATATATGGATAAATAGGATCATCCAAATGTGACACCTAGATTAATATTTTATTAAAAAGAAACATGTGTATAAGGAAACATATGTACAGTTTCTTTTATTTCTTTTTAATGAAACACAAATTTAGGTGTCATATTTGGATGATCCTATATTCCTTGTGCCCACTATTGTGAGTGTATATATATATATATATATATATATATATATATATATATATATATATATATATATATATATATATATACAGAATTACCTCGCATAGTACGTTTAATCGGTTCTACTGATTAGCCGGACTATTTGAAACCGGACTAATCGAAACACTAACAACATCAAAAAAACGTTAATTGGTTCCAAACAAATTGTTTTTTCTGTTTTTCAGTAAATAAAACGAGGATAATATATTCAAATGTTTGTGTGTATCAAGAAAACAAAATTAGAGATTTATACATTCATTTTAAATACATTTTAAATTCATTTTCAAATGGGTTATCGACATTTAATTATCCAAAAATCGACTTTACTCTAGAGTTGCGAATCAAAAACTAATAAAAAAGGAAAAGACCACAAAACTAGAATTTGCGTATAAAAATAATTTTATCTATTAATTTTTGTAATTTTTTTCAAAAAAAACTTTTAGTAGAATTTTTTTCAAGTAAAATTTTTTTTTTTTGGAAATTTCAAACAGGATTATAAGGAAACCGGACTATGCGAGATATTACTGTATAAATATATATATATATATATAAACAGACCCGCCCCAAGGGGATCGACCGCCCATGTGCGAAAATATTTCAGCCGCCCCCATTCCCAAATTGCACTTTTTCCATGGCAAACTATTGAATGATAATTATTAACTTCAAGGGAAAGGATAATCGAAATTTTTAGAAAAATGTGTTAAAAATACAACGATAGTATGTATTTGTATTCGAAAATGGTCTCTTAGTAGTATGTAGTTAAACGCTATAATCAAGTAATGCCTTACAGGTCAAAATATTATATAAAGGCTGATGTGGCTAGACAAATTTAAAAAATGTGTTATTTCACATATCTAAAAATTAAAGGTAACCGTGTGTTTTTCTTGGAATAGGCCGCTACTAAAGCTCGGCCGCCCGTACACATTCCACACTTTGCACATATGGAAGGGGCGAGCCTTAATATATATATATATATATATATATATATATACAAACCCTATATCGTCTTTTCTCATTTTAAAGCTTGAACTTACTTTCATCAATCCAAAGAATCTTTCTCTAAAAAATCTATGACATATTTATCTATTTTTTACGAAATGTACTTAGACCTATTTGTTATTTTTAGAAATACAGGACTTTTTAACTTTGAAATAGCTCTTAAAACCTCATTTCTTTAATCTTCATTTAAATGTGTTTTCAGAAATGTCACAGTTCAACATTCCCTTGATTTTATTTGCTAATAAACTAAGATTCGTTTGCATTATTTTAGCTATATTCATATCTTCCCGATTGATATTTTTTCATGATGTACCAGTTCTATAAAAATTAATGGTATTTTTTTATATATCACTGACTAATGAATACTATTATTGGTTTATCAAATTATATCTTTTCATATTGTTACACAATGATAATATACACAATTTATTATTTACAGTCAATTTTCTTATATCGTTAAAAATAAATTACGTTTTTGATCAACCCTAAAGGCACAAACAATATTTTTTTACGTTAAGATACAATGATAAATTATTCATGTAATACTTATGGTACATATAAATGAAACAAGTTGAGAATAACAGATCAGTTACATATAGCACTCACGTGTTCTCTTCAGAATTCGGCACTTCCTTGCTATGCCGTCTAATTTTAAAATTAGCAATAAGTTTCTATTTAGATGGACAAGAAGATATCTGATTACATCATGTAAGATGACACATTATGAGCTATGAATTTAAATCAGAAATTGTGAAGTATTCTTGAAAAAGTTCATGGTCTCAACGTTGAATCTGATGAAGAAATTGAATCTAATGATATTAAATCTGGAAATAATGAAGAATTGTTCGAAGATAAAAGTAACAACACCGCTTCCTAAGACTGTCAGTCAGATGCAAATGATTGTGAAAGTATTTAATAAAGTCATACAAGTTTCAAAAATAAAAATGGTCACTCATAACTCATATAGTTGCATTTTTTATTTGTTTATATATTTACATGATACTAAAATCAATACAGAAATACAGTTTCTATATAGAAGCGCATGGGTTTCTATATGGAGACAATGTGGGACCCTAAAAAATGCAAAAACCAAATATAACCCCATGGCCCTCTTTACGGAAAAATCCTGTAGATATTTAACCATACTATGAACATAAACATATGGTATAGGGGCAGCGACTACCTACTAAATATCACTGACCCGTGTTATGACGCCAGTATATAATAACGATTTTATCAATAATAATAAGAGTTTTTATTATTGACAACTCCTGAATATAATGTAAACAATTGAACATAAAAACTGAAAATATTTAATTTTTACAAGCTTTTATCAAATATAGAACAAACAAAATTCACCCTCAGAAAAACGAGTAAAAACCTGCTCATTTGACCTATTAAACATGCTTATTACAAAAATAAATCAAAGGTAAGGCAATTAACGTAACATACATGAAAAAAATAAATATATCCTAGAACATTCTTAAGAATAATAATATTGTATATTTTACTTTGTTCAATATTTATTTTGATACTGTAGCAAATTCACTTTAAAAAGAAACTATCATCCTGATATCACAAGCTATTATAAAAGTATTCAATAATCATCTATTGTTCATTTTATTAACATTTCAATGGCCAGGTCATCATCATCAGAATGATGCATTATAAAATATTTTAGCTATCGAAATGCGCGTAAACAAATAAACACTTAAAATTTTTACTGTTATGACAAGTAAATTATTTGAGTTAAAAAAAATATAGAAAGGCTAATAACTACGTGAATTAAAAATACTACGAATTTACTTGAAAGTGTTTAAAAAGGGGAAACAATTCGAACGTTAAAAATGAAATAATGAAGAATAAACTAAGAATTTAACGGAGTATAAAAAATTCATATATATATATATATATAATAAATGATATTTTAAAATAAATTTTATCACTTTATTTTAAAAAAGTAAACTATATTTATAAAAACACAAAGTGCAATATCTATTCTTGATCTGGTTGTTTTCTGTCAAATACCAAAATCACTTTGCAAATTTTGACTTTTCCTAATTATTGTAGATAAGAGTTCATTTTTAAATACATTGAATTAAGTTCTATGTTAATTCTAACAATTTTCACTGTAACAAAAGATTCATTATTAAACTTATTAGAACAACCTAAACTTAATACATTATTTATACTGTAGTTACTTGATATGAACTTCCGAAACCACATTCAATATTTTCTGTTCTTTAACGACTCTATACCATTAATTTTTTGATTGTTTTTTTTTGTGGCTTCTGCTGCACACATATCTTTTTTAAACTTATAAAAATGCCTAATATGTTCCTTAGACACATAAAAATCAATTTAATTATTAATCAAATAAGTCAAATGAATTGCTCTCATCTTAACACCATAAGATTCTACAAGTATTCAGTAATTACTAAGTGTTTACTTTATTTATTGTTTGCATTTCAATAGCTATTTTGTCATCATCAAAGTATTATTTTATAACATTTTTGGTATTGAAATGAGTTCATTCAATTTAAAATGTATTTGCTATAATACCAAAACGGTAAAAATTAATTAAGTTTCATTGATTCCTCTTACTTATTTGTTTGAATATGTTTTTATACATTTTAGACTAAATATTTGGACACTATGTAAGAGATTATTTAGTGTATGCACTTATATTAAATTTCACTAGTAGCTTTAAAAAAAAAATGTATTTATATTTTTAAATGTTTATTAGAATTGTTTCAGATATATTAAAAAAACATTAATAAATATCATTTTTGTCAGGATAAATAAACAAAACAATAATACAATTTATATATATATTTATTTTATATCCATTTAAAGTCAGTCACTAGTGCAATATGATCTGATGGAAATACCACACTTGGCAGTGCAATATTCGCTTTTATTTCTTCTTCACTAGGTAATGGAACTACTTGGATAACTGATAAAGTATTTTTTTGATAAAATATATAATCTAAGCAATCAGCGAACCCGACTGTATAATTTGTATATTTTGGTGTTCCATATGCACTTTCAAAAGGTAAAGACTGAGAGAGTGATACATTTTTAATAGCCTCTTCCGAATCTATAAAATAGTACGATTGATAAATACATTATTGTAATTAACTATATGAAAATTTATACATACTACTTGACCAATCTATGAAATCATCAGATATATATCCCGTTGTTAATAATTTATATATTCCACATTCAGGAACACTATTAAAATCTCCACAAAATATTACTGATATTCGTTTGCTAGGATACTGTAAGAGTTATTTTATGATTACTTTTGAGCAATTAAAATCAAAAATAAAATAAAGAAACTACAATTTAAAAAAAAAAACACTGTTTAAGATCCTTTTTTAAGATTAATAAATTGTATATAAACATTATAAGGTAATCTTTCTTTGAATGAATATATATTAAATAAAAAAATAAATAAATTATAGACAACTTTTGAAAATATAGGTGTTAAATTATTTTTAATTAACATTTTATTTATTAAAATATGAACATATTGATATACTTAAAGAGTATTATAAGTTCCTTGATTTTTTCAATATATTAATTTAAATATGAAATTTATTTGCAATTACTAAGTAACTGGAGAATGAGGAAGGAATATAAATAATAAATATAATTGTTCACTAACCTTTTCATTAAGATTTTTTAAAACATTTTCAATATAAATTACACTAAGACCAGCTTGTAGTAATCTTATATGGTCTGCATCAGGATGAAAATAAAGATGAATATTTGCTATTATCAATAATTCATTTATAGTTTCAATAGATTCCAATACCATAATTTGCAAAGCAGTTGGTTTTGGAAGAATTCGCTCACATAATGAATTATTACATTCAATTTTTTGCCAAATATCACTAAATATTTTATTGGTGTTTAATTGTTCACCAAGAATTACATTTTCAGCTGATATACACCTTAAAATAAATATATTTTTTAAAAAAATATCATAAAGAACATAAGTAAACTTTGATTGTAATTTATTATTTTAATATTAATTAAGTTTATTTCAATTATAATTTGTGAATATAAAATTCAATAAAATTTTGTATATTAATACTTTAGTTGACTTAATTAATAACGAACAATGATTTGATTAACTTTATTTAAGAGCCTATAAATAGACATCATGTTATAAATACCTAAATTTCAAGTTGTTATATAAACAACACAATCCTTCAGCAGTTTGACCACCTTTTTTGGCAAACATACCTGAAAAACCCAATGTTGACAGTACTGGTAAAATATCTAAATCATAGAGTTTTTCATCAACTTCTTGTAAACAAATAATATCAGAATTGTAGCCTAAAAATAATAAATTGAAATTTTAATAATTACAATAATTAAACACACTATCTATTTTTAAATATTTTAAAAGAATCTAATTTTTATATGAAACTAATCTTTTATATATGTATATTTTTTCAAAGATTAATTATCTACAAAAGCACTCAGCTTTTTTTAAAAATAAAATATATAATATAAAAGTAATTAATTACTAATATTAACACAATAAATACAAAGAAATATTAATATTAACACAAGAAATACAAAGAAAATAAATCAAATAAATATTATTTACATTATTATTACTACTTTTTTGACTGCTTATATAACCACTTACATAACTACATTACTTTTGTTAATGGCATTAAATATTACCTATAATCTCCTTTAAAAGGAGTTGCTTTCTGTAATCTATTGCCAAAGCATATGGTGGACAATAAGGATAAAGTATTTCTCGGGAATAATCAGAATTACAATACAAGTCTGCTAATAGATTATATGTCAATATCCTAAAACTAAATTATAAACATTAAAATTAAATTCAAAGAAATCGTATTCATTAAAAATACTGACCTTTGTTTATCTAAACACTTTTCTTTAGTAAAACTGTGTCTTACTTCAAACGGACATTGACCTGGTCCAGCTTCCACTAATATATCAGATTCAATTTCAAACATTGGACCAGAAATCTTTTCATTGCGTGGGATACAAACTAATTTCAAAACATATCCAATATCATCAACACTAGGTAAATATATGTATCCTTTACCTACTTCACACCATTCTGTCGTTTTAGGTAATTTTTTGTACCACAAAAAATCCGATTTATCTTTTAATACAAAAAACGTATCAAATTTATTAGGATAAACTGGAAAACCAGCTAAAATTGAAGTAGGAAGTGTGATTTTATCTATCCAAGGAGCATTTATAACTATTTTAAATACTTGATCAGCCAATTTCAAATCCAAATTATTGTCTTCTGTAAATACATCTTTACAACTTATCGATCTATCGACTGGTATCTTGTTCTTCAATAATTGTACATCGATTTCTGTTTCATCGGACGCATCTGTAACTGATGTTTTATCTTTCTTTTTTTTTGTTTTCTTCGTTAAAATTTTTTGTACATTACTGGAAACTCTATTTAAAAATATATCTACACTTTCTGATATTTGCCGCTTAAAATTAAATTCTCTATCTATGCTTAGTGGCGAATTTCGGTACTTAAAAACCATATAAAAATATTCACATCCTTCCTCGTGGCGAAAGTATGCTGTTTCCATTTTTAAAACACTTTTGTGAATAAATCTACAAAAATTATTGATCTTTGAAAATTTGTTTAATATAAAATTAAAATGCATAACAGGTAAATTTTGTATATTTAACAAAAAAAGGAAAACACATTTCTTCACATCATTTGTCTCGAGCTTTACACTTGACGTAAAGTGACATCTACCATACAATGTTCAAAACTGATGCACAAAATTATTGGTTTACTCTACGTAGGTGTATTAAAAACTAGGATTAATCAGATATTAAATCTAATACAGATATTTCTTTACTAATGTGTAATAAAAATGTTTAAATAGTTATTAAAAATAAGTTTGAATCTCATCTGTAATTATCTCTTATTTAATTCAACGTTGATAATTACATTAATTTTGTATTTTCTTTTTAAAAAAGTATAATAGATTATATTTTAATGCACACTATTTGCTCAGCAGTGAGATGATGAGGTCCTTATGATGATTATATATACACTAATGCGCATAAGTCATCGCTATATGGGTAACAAGCAATTTATTGATATAATTCAATAAAGTCGTTAAGTTAAAAAATATATATTTAATTGAAAATAAATATAATGAATATTATATTTATTACCAATTAAATATACTTTTTTTAATTGAACTTCATTAAATTATATCAATAAATTGCTTATGTTACCCATATGGCGATGACTTATACACGTCAGTGTGTGTGTGTTGTGTATATGTATATATATATATATATATATATATATATATATATATATATATATATATATATATATATATATATATATATATTTGGTGTCATGTTGTAGGTATAATTAAAATATGATTGCATTTGAAATGTTAATTGTTGAAATATACACAAAACAAAAAGTTTGTAATTTTGTTTCATTAATTCTTTCTCTCCCCAAACTTTTTATTAGTCTTATGACAAATGGTACAATTCTACCTTTTTTCTTAAATGGTTTCTATTAAAAGTAAAATGTTTTCCTATAATTCACTTTACTCAATTATATGTACGTGTACATATATATAAAACAAAGGATTTAAAAAATAAAAATTTATTAATAAAAATAAAATATGCTAATTTTTGAAGTTAATATATATTAGATAGATAAATCAAATAAATGATAATTAACTAAATTTTAAGGAATTTATTGCCATTTTCTTATAATTTCATTTTTAAAAATACAAAAACGAATACTCACAATATTACAAAAAAAAACATAGTTTTATATATTTTGTGAATGATTCATGAAGTATAAATTTACTTTATATACAATATAATACATAGTTTTATATATTTTGTGAATATGGATTCATGAAGAATAAATTTACTTTATATACAAGTATTGATGATGGATGATCTGATAATTTGGTAAGTTTTACGATAAAAACAAATGATCATTACTATGTTCATATCTCACAAATGTTATCATTTACTAACGATGATTTATAAAAAGATATTAACAGCTGTAAAGAAACTAAAAAGGACAAATGACTAATAAAGTTTAAGAATATAGGTTTTTCACAATAATAAACTACACAGTGACTTAAATTTAGAATATATTTTTAAATAAATTGCAATAATATATTGCCACACTTCGATTTTTACTTACACAATACAAAAATTATTTTTCATGTCTGTTAACATAAATTTATTAAATTATCAATTTATCAGACTTTATGAACAGTACGGATATATATAAGTAGTCATCACATGTACTACAATCAAAATAACAGAAATCAATATGTATAACATACACATAACAAATCATACTCGTAGAGTTGCTTGAATTTTCTAAAAATCACTTAGTATGTATTCTAATGTTTCTTTAATATATAACTCGGGAAATATTAATAATTTTTATTTTTATTTATATTCATATATACATATATATATATATATATATATATATATATATATATATATATATAAGTTATAATTAATAAACTTGTATTTACAAAGGGAACGCAACAATGACGACAAAATATTATTTGGCAGTGCGTCGAAACGCTTAGCAATGGACAAGGGCGCCACAGGCACTGCAGTGAGGTATATATCTGTTTTCTTCATCAGACTTATATATTATTGAAAATATATTATTGCAACCCCATCATGCATTTAAACAAAGATCCTGGCTTGCAATCTTGAAACATACAGTAACTTATCACAGAAAATTATATTAAAAAAGAACAATGAAGATATAAATAAAACCTGTTCTTTACATAAATTAGAATACTACTTTAAAATCTGAACATAAAATCAAATTCATAACAAAACGAAAGCGCAGTGAAACTTTATGAAGTACAATTTTAAATATGTTCAAATATAATTCTTATATATACATTTATATGTACATTTTTATATATACATACATATATATATATATATATATATATATATATATATATATATATATATATATATATATATATATATAATGTACATACACTAAAAAGATTCAAGATCAGTACGGTTTATATAAAAAAAATAATACTTTAGAATGTCGACATATATATATATATAATATATACACTATAATATTAATAATTGAAACGAATGTCTTTGATGATTGCAAAATTAGGAAGCACCCGCATACTGAATCACAGAACTGTATCTCACTGCGGGTGGTTGCACTGTATTGCTACCTTCCATTGATTTGAGTATTGCCTTAGATCTCTTTCTTGGAGGTAAAATTAATGCTTGTCTCTCGTTGACTACAAAATCTACAGGTTCTGGAGACACTGATGGACTTGGTGAGACAGGATTGGAGCTGGGAGGTGTCAAAATAGGATCTTCTTCTGTTGCTGCAACTGCTAATGCAGCCTCAACTCTTCGTCTAATATCGGTTCCTCTGTCTAATGGAGCTACTTCTTCATAATTTGTGTTGACTTGTGGTGGCAAATACGCAGAAGGATGATGATACTGACCATATTGAGACATTGTACTTTGCGCAGGACTCACACTTTGCGGTCTTTCTTCACAAGCAGCTGCTACAGCAGCAGCTGCTAATAAAGCAGGGTTAACTCCTCCTGTAACAGGTTGTAGATACGCCAAACTTTCATTTGATCGTGGGTATAAATAATAACACTGTTGCTGATTCTGTGACTGTTGTGTTGAATTTTGCTCCATCGGTTGTGAATGTATAGAAATTTCTTTATTTTCTTTATCGCTTGTTACAGAACTAGCGCAACTAGACTCGCTATTGGTACTAACTTCTTGTGTAACTTGGGATGACATATTTTCCACAATAGGAGATTGAGGAGAACTACTATCTGAATGTGTTTTAATATGAGCTTCCATAGTTTTCTTACTTGTGAAAGTATCTTGGCATAATGTGCATTTATATACTTTTTGACCATAATGTGATACCTGATGTAATTTCAAAACATGATTGTAGCCAAAGGACTTTCCACAAATGTCACATGCATACGGTTTTTCACCGGTGTGAGTACGTGAATGAACCTATAAAAAAAAAAAAAATAAAGCTGTAAAAAACTTATAAAAATCTAGGATATTTTATCAAGTACAAAAGTAAATTTTGAATGAATTTTAATTATACTGATATCTTACAAATAAAACACTTTGAACTACTAACCTTTAACTGCTTAGAACATGTAAAACCTTTATGACAAACAGTACACACATAGGGTTTTTCACCGGTATGAGTACGCATATGAATAA
Organism: Neoneuromus ignobilis; assembly: GCA_029203775.1. Classification (NCBI taxonomy): domain Eukaryota; kingdom Metazoa; phylum Arthropoda; class Insecta; order Megaloptera; family Corydalidae; genus Neoneuromus; species Neoneuromus ignobilis. The sequence goes on from CP092087.1 coordinate 40,337,467, forward strand.
CAAGTTGTCCGCTTTGTATAAAGGTTTTTCGGCATACTGAACACTGATGGGGACGTTCACCCGTATGTATACGCATATGTCGATGAAGTTTCCCTGAATGTTCAAAAGCACGAGCACATACTTCACATTTATATGGACGTTCTTTTGTATGTATACGTCGATGTACACTCAAGTTCTCTTTTACTCCAAACTTTTTGTCACAAAAATCACACTGAAATGGCCGTTCCCCTAAAATAAATATATTAACATTGTATTTAACATAAAGTATTTTAATAACTATTTAAATTATAACATTCTTTTAAGGATATATCAACATACCTGTGTGAGTACGATAGTGCCTCGTAAGACGTGCAGGTACAGCAAAAGTTTTTTGACAAACATTGCATTGATAAGGATCTTCACGAGGTTCTTTAGAAGTTGCTGGTGCTGACCGCACTGGAGGTAAGCCAAGTTTAACTACGTAAGGCTCCGCAGTTGCACCGGTAGCTGGAAGTCCTGTCACTGCAGCTGCAGCAGGAAGTGGTAAATCTGGACTACAAACTACTCGCCTCACATCAGCAGTAGCACTGCCAGCTGTAGGTACAGGTTCACTAAAGAATCCAACCATGTCCGATATACGAGACCACAAACTTTCTGTAAAGAACATTTTTTTATATTACTTCAAACATTATACATAAAAAATATATTATTAAATGTATATAAGAAAGTCATAACTATCGATCAAAATAAGAAATTAATATATGTACATACATCAAAACAAAAGTGTAATTTAAATTATTTTTTTGTTCAAATATGAATATATATATATATACATCGAAATTCTTAATATAAATTATATTGTTATATTCAAAATCTTAATATGTATTAACACATTGTTTGCGAGCGTTATTCGCCAACCCACGCCGAAAAGCGGGAGATTTTTTAAATATGCTCGCAAAATAATAAAAATAAAATTAATAGAAGATGTATAATTTTTACTTCGCCAAATACCCGTGTTTACACGTTCTCCACATCATACCGCTAATTTGTAAAAATCGTGTTTGTAAAAATCGGCTCCCACGCTCTAGTGATAATATGCGAAAGACGTGTTTAGACGTTTCCCGCATACGATGTGTTAAATATCAACTTTTAAATTTTAAAACATTTTTTTAAAAAAATAGTAAAAACTACAGAAAACAGTATTAACAAAAATCTTAAATTAAGTTTATACTAATACATCACATTAGCATTTTGATTTATAAAATCTATAATATTAAAAAAAAAACTTTTAATGAAATAATGGGTGCATTCTCACTAGATAATTCTATATATACTTAATTAAAGTGTATGTATACGTGCATATATGCCTGTGTGTGTATTATGAACATATGTGTGTATGTATATACATACACACACGCACTCTAAAGTAATTATATTTTTAATAATAATGCATTTATTCATAATTAATATATACTATTATATATACATACACACACACACACATACACACAAAGATAAAACCTTATCAATCATAGATTATGAAGGAAATTATTTAAAGTCAAAATTACAAAAATTGCTATAAAATAAATTTACGAAAAATATTTATTTCAAAGAGAATTAATTATATGAAAATCATAATACAATTTATTGTCTACCACAAAGAAACATCTATAAATATAAACAATATTAGAAAATGAATAAATCAAATAAATATTAGTAAAAGTAGAAAATTTTTGAAAGTCCTTAATGTATATTTAAAAAAAAATACATATTCATATAAAAATATTGATATAATTAACAAACGTATATTTACATTGAGTGAACAATAATAATATATAACTTGATGATGAAAATCTTTTAAACAGGAATACACTTTTTAGAAAATCAATCGGTTATTTATATTAATAAATAGAAAAATATCATATAGTAAGATAAAAAAACAACCACATCAGAAAATACATATAAAAATAAAACAAGAATAAATTATTGTTGTCAAATAAAATATTTCACTATTACAACACTGGTATACGTTTAGTTTTTTAAACTAAATTTAAAATCAAAATGAATTATTTAACAAACTAACATGAAATGATGTTTTATGATACTAACATTCGATATTAAAATATTTTAATATTCATTTACAATTACAATAAAATTTCAAATCATATATATATATATATATATATATATATATATATATATATATATATATATAAAATTTAAAAAAAAAAACATAGTTTATGTGTTTTTATATTTCAACCGTTAAATTATGAAATTATAGAAAATACCTAAGTAATTTTTTACAAAAATAATCGAAGAATATAAAAGAAATCAATTGTTAAAAACAGAAAATTAGAACAAATTGTCATAATTGTCTAATGAACATAAAAAGAAAACTAAAAATCAATGAAATGGTTTTTTTTTAATTAGTTAACATCTTAAACAGATTCCAATAAGAAAACAATTGGAGAGATCCATCGATTATTTACATCACTAGATAGGTTAACATATATACACACATGCAGAGTAAGTTACACACGCATTATTATTATTACCATTATCGACAAAATTCGAGTGTATAGAATTATTGTGACAAAAAAATCTTCAAATACAAAAACATTTCGACAACTACGATAATACACAAACTAAATTTAATACCCATTTTACGTTTATTACTATATATTTTTTAATTAAATAACTGAAAATTAAATATTTTTCATGATAACAAAAACTATCAAATCAAAAATAACTCCTCAAGATATACACATGAAGAATACTATTACAAATATATATTTTTATGATTTTTAATTAAATTAGTAATTAAACACCATAAAAATAGTAATTAAATGTCTATTAGGAATTTATAATTTTTGAATCTAATTATACTACTTCCTACTTCAAAAATTCATTCATACAATACTTTGTAACATTTTTTTGTATTAAATGATTTTATTTAAATTCATACAAAATCACAGGTCGACATATATGTTTTTAATAAGTAATTATGTGCATAAATACATTTATTCTCAATAAAAACATGCAGGTTTTTTCAATTTTAGGAAGATAATTATCGTACGTAAAAATGTGAATATATTTATAAAAATATATTTTATATATTATATTTTTATATATAATGTATGTGTGTATTTATTATACATAATATACACGTTTTAACGTTAAATATTGACGAACAAAATCGTAACTTAAAAGTAATAATTATCTGCTCTTTACTTATGATGATTAGGTAAATCTATATATAATTTCTCTACCACTTTTATACATACACTGACGTGTAAAAGTATTCGCCATATAGGTAACATAAGCAATTGATATAATTCAATAGTCATAAAATTAAAATATTTTTTTAATTTTTTATTGTATTTTTTTGTAATTAATTTTATATTAATAATTATTAAATTTTTTTTTTCATTTAACGACTTTATTGAATTACGAGTTTATCAATAAATTGCTTACGTTACCATATGGCGAATACTTTTGCACTTTAGTGTATGTATATACAAGTGGACCAAATGAAATAGGATATAAACTGGGACTGAAGATTATATTCTTCAGTTTCATTTAAGTTATATATATATATATATATATATATATATATATATATATATATATATATATATATATATATAATTGTACACAAATATAGCGCAGTACAATAAAATAACAAATAAAATTATATACGTTTATACTCTTTATTTGGCAGGTTGTACATGTAAACTCTTCTTTTTGTATGATGATCTGAGAATTTTTTTTTAAAAAAAACATTTGTATGTTATGATTTATGATTTAAATTTTTCAATGTCGAATATGTAAAAATATAGGCATTTAATTATAATCAATTATATAATCATTCCAAATATAAATACCATGATTCAAATTAATTTTCTTATAAGTTTAGTTATTTTAAATATTTATCATCAAGATCAACACTTGCAGTTACCTGTATGGCAATGAGTGCAGTATTTAAAAATTAGTATAACACATAAGGTTTTTTATACATTGAAAAATAATATTGGTAATAAGAGAGTATTTTTGAATTATAATCCTACTATTTTAAATTAAAACAATACAAAAGTGAGAATCGATCACAAACTATTAGCTAAAAATATATGCTACGTAATATCTGAAATTGGAGCATTTATATTAACGATTGTATTTGAAATTTGTGTCTTTTTATGGGAAGATTATTTTCAAAATGACTTATTTTCTCTCAAGCGTCGATTTCCACTTTTTTATATTAACGTATATAATTTTAAATGGACGTATAATGTGCAGAATATTGTATTAATTTGATTGTATTTTCTTTCCATTTTATAATAAGGATATAGAACATAAGGAATTTAATTAAATTTTGATTATATATACGAAGGAAATTAATCAGTGAATTTTAATTCTCGCACCTATTTCACCAGAACACGCATCCGGTTTATAATTGAGAAATATCCTTTTCATCCAATCCTTTTGTTCTTCACTATCCTTAACATCTCCACTATCAGTGTCAATTACAATTGTTACTGCAGAGGATTCTGAATGTTCGTTTTCCATAATAAAAATATATGATGTATATACTAATTTATAAAAAATATTTGTTAGAATTTTTCAAGCAGTTAAAATGTATCAAAGTCCGCGGATCGCAAACAATGAGGAAAATACACCTGATTTTGATTTGTTTAACCGTTCAGTCGTAATGAGTTTTTTTTTAAATGTAGTTACATTTTCGTACGCACTCAATTAATATTGACAATTTGAATCGCGACTGATGAATACACGCGTAAGGCAGATATCACCAGTTCGACACCAAACACGTAACTGCAGAGATGCAGCAATAGCGGTCTTCTCGAAAGACCATCAAGCTCGGTGCGTAAAACCGTATACGCACGCACTACACCAAACGCCACGCAGAAACGCACTTTGTGCTCAATGTGCATTCTCTCCCCTCCTTTTAGGAGGACAACCACCATCCAACAATACACGTGTCGAATTTAAGAGGGGAATTGGCCCATCCTCACATCCTTATTTATCATTAAATTACATAAATCGAGCTGTCTCCGTCGCCAACAACACAAATGTATTGAATCCGTGCCAGATTCTTGTGCTTCTCTCTTCTTCAGGCACGTAACGTAACAATACTGCATTTAATTTGTCTATTAAAACATATATTAGGCTGTTATGTACAAAAGAAAATAAATGACCTATGTTTAATAAATAATCAACCACGTTGGTGCGTAGTTCATGTTGTTTCTGTTTCAGTTCCACGGTTAGTTTTATACATACAGTGCGACAAAGACGTATGGACTTTTATACCAGGAGCATACATGCGTGCGCGAGGTTCGAACTCGAGTGAACCCGACCGAAAGTGAAACTGTGTCACAACAGAGTGAAAAAGAAATAATCGCATTAAAATACCAAACAGAAATGTATGTACATTACATTAAATAACGCACAATATTAACTGGGGAAAAAAAACGCAAATTTAACATTTAATTGTTCTTATTGGTACTTTTAAATCTGAATAGAGGAAAGAGTAAATCGATTGTAAAATATTTTTAAACGTACACCATATCCATATCCATATATATATATATATATATATATATATATATATATATATATATGTGTGTGTGTGTGTGTGTGTGTGTGTGTGTACATACATATACGTGCACACACACACACACACATGCATACATAAATTCATTCTTTGTTAATTCAACGCTGAATAAAGGCATCTTTAAAATGCTTCTAGTTCAAATGTTGCCTTCCCTTCTTACAAATTTTTAATAAAATTCTTGACATTTTCATTCTATGTATTTAATATATATTATATAGTCATATAATAAATAGTATTATTAAAAAGAAAAGTTCATTAGTATATATGGTAATACTGAATTATAAAACTATACACACAATCTAATAAATCATAAATGGTCAAATCCACTTGAATATCAAAATAAATATGATTTATTATCTCCAATTCTATTATATTTATCTATTATCATTTTTTTCCAATCGAGAAATTGAATGTTTTTATTGCCACAACGTTAATAAACAATAACAATGTTCATATATAGCAAATTTCCACTGATTAGTAACACTTTTACTGATTTCAAGTTCGACAATGAAAAAATACAGTAATACCTCGCATAGTGCAGCTTCGATTAGTACGGTTTGAAATTTCAAAAAAAATTATATACATATATGCGCATGCGCAGTTTCAGTTTTGTGATCTTTTTTCTTTTTCTATTAGTTTTCGATTCGTAATTCTAGAGTAAAGTTGATTTTTTGATAATTAAATTTATAACTCTTTTGAAGAAAACGAATTTAAAATGAATGTATAAACCCCTGATTTTGTTTTGTTGATAAATACAAATATTTGAATATATTACCCTCGTTTTATTTACTGAAAGACAGGGAAAAAATTTGTATGGAACCAATTAACGTTTTTTATATTTAGTTAATATTTCGATTAGTCCGACAAATCAGTGAAACCGATTAACCGCACTATGCGAGGTATTTCTGTACTTATAAATGATAATATATTTATCAATCAATTAATAATGCAACAGAAATCGATAGTACTTATTTAAAATATTCTTGTAGAAATAATTTATTAATGATTATAATTTTTCTACACAGTGTAAAATTAAAAAATAATCATTACAAAACTACTTTATTAAAATATAATTATTCCTTAAACTTAAGGAATAATTAAACTTTATTTTATTACAAAAAAATCAATACCTTTTTAGCAAAAAGGCTCTAACGATGATGGCATCGCCATCGAAATGCGCATCAACCGATTATTGTTATAAACAAAAAATGAACAATAAGTGATTACCGAACACTTCATAACCATTGCGGTGTTGAGGATAAAAATTCATTTGCGATAAAGTGAATCTGCCACAGTTCCAAAACAAACAATAATCAATAATTAGTTATTAAAATTTAAATAAATAAGAAATATAACATTTTAAAATATTTTTGTATAAGTGCATTTAATATTTTATATTATATAACGATAAAATCATTTTGTAGATATTTATATTAAAAACACATTCTTATATTACAAACTGAAAACTATAAATAACATAAATACATATATAAATAAAATCAATGAAATACTAAACATATATAATTTGTATCACTTGTCAAGAGAAAATTAATCTATATAACAGAACTTATTTACATTACTGTTGTCAATGCTTTACAAAATATATTAATCATTTGTTTGAAATATTATTTGAAAAAAAAAACTATGCCGAAAAATAAATTATATATATATTTCCAACGCAAAATTAATGTCATTAATCTATTTAGATCGTGAACGATTGCCTCCGAACTTTAACAATTGCAAATAAACATCATTCTAATGCGGGGGGCAGCGAGCGGAGTGCAAGACTCCCCCGTAGGGGTTGAGCGCAGCGAGTAGAAGATGGAGCCCCCCCTCCGTGAGTGTGCGTGTGTCTATGCATGCATGTGCGTGTGTGCGTGCGTGTGTGTATGTATGCATACTTATATACGAGAGTCATTTGATAAGTGTGGTAAAAAAAGAAAGAAAAATTAAATTGAAAAATTTAATTAAATTAATTAAACAATAAATAAATTTACCATACTTATCAAACGAACCTCGTGTGTGCGACCGTGCGTGCGTGCGTGCGTGCGTGCGTGCGTGCGTGCGTGCGTGCGTGCGTGCGTGCGTGCGTGCGTGTGTGTGTGTGTGTGTGTGTGTGTGTATAATTTATTTTATTTATATCATATTTGATATTTATTCATATTTGTTGAAAATCATGTATTGTTTCTTAATTTATATTATAAAAGCAGTAACAAAGTGTTTAACCCGATAATAAATATAAATATATATATATATATATATATATATATATATATATATATATATATATATATATATATATATATATATATATATATATATATATATATATATACGTATATATGAATGTATGTATATAAAAAGCGTTAAAAATGGTAAACATCTTCAAATTCAGAATCCTTGCAATAGTAAAACCACGATAAATAAATCTGATGTGTTCACACGTTCAGTAGTGAGGAAATCTATTGAATCTTTTTAAAGAATATCTACTAGTTATATTCGCAAACGAAAACATAATATTCCTTATTATACTATTAAACCCTTTCTAGGAAGAAGCCAAGTAGGTTTATTACTAAGGGTTGTCTGAATAAACTTCCATTACACGTACGGATAACTTGCTCACAATGATAAACGACTAAAAGTCTAGTGTATCTTAGTAAGTTGTATGCAGAAACTGGAACTACAAAATAGCATATTTGTGCTTTGTTAACCAGACAAGATGCAGAAAAGAACAAATATCGTGACATTTCACTTGGCTACTATATATTTACACTGCCTAACTCTCGACGAAATGATATTGTCAAAAATATCGATTAAATTAAAATGTTCTGTATTACTCACGTGGATATTTTAAAATTTGAATACTTAATATTAAAATTATTTGTAAAAAATAATATAAGTAGATTTTACTAGAGTACTATATTCATACCGCCATATTTTCAAATAAAAAAAAATCATATAAAACTTTCATCTTACTTTCCTTTAACTTATTAAATCATTAATTTATTATTTTTAAAATAATATATAATATGACATAAAAATAGACTATTAAATTATTAATGAGAAACTTATTATAAAATTTTAAAATAATTAGAGAAATCTCGCACATAATAAAAATAAACAATTATTTGTTTAATACAAATATGGAGTTAAATTTAACTATCCAAATGCTTCTGTAAACATTATTTTTCTTAAAAAGTACAACTAATCTATACTCATTATGAATATTATTTAGAGAGTACTTTTTTAATCAATTAATTTATATTTTTTATTGACAGTAATTATAAAATACTACCAATATCTTTTAATGACTTATCTTACTTTTTTACTGTCTTACTTATCTTACTTTTTTAATGACTTACCTTATCACTCCAACCGACAGTAATGCTCCCAAGCTTAAGTTCTACTCCAACCGGCAATGTCACTGCCAGAATTTTGGAATTTTATTATTACTAACATTTATAGAAATATTTGAAAAATAACAGTAAAATATGAATAAAATTCTTTTTTGTACTTATATTTTTCGTTTACCCAACATTTATAAATATTCTTACAAATAAAAAGCTACCTTATAAAACTTATGCAGTGTCTTATCTTAGCATTTTGAAATTAACAAAGTTTGTTTGGAGTTGGCTGAAAATCATTTCATAAAATTCTTGGAGTGATAGGGATAAATATTGTAAATTTACAATAATATTCTTAAATATGGGTATAATATCTAAATAAACTTTTTATAATGAATTAAAAATTATAATTTTATAACGTAGTGTTCTAATGAAATGCGATCGAATTGCTTATCTGCCTACCGTTGTTATAAAAATTATGTATTGAGGAAATTATGTATGGAATTGTCGAAAAGTCAAGACGCATTTTGACTATCTTTTTCAAATGTCATTTATTCATATAAAGTACAAAGTTTAATCAATAATGTATCTACCATTTTATTCGATGACCTTTTGCCATCTTTCGGTGAACTTCATAATTCCACGTTCGTAAAAAGACTTTTCTATATCAGCGAAAAACTTAACAAGGTGCTGTTTTATATCCTCATCGGAATTGAACGATTTACCACGCAAGAAGTTTTGCAAAGACCGAAACATGCGAAAGTCTGACGGCGCAAGGTCGGGTGAGTATACTGGATGCGGCAACACATCACAACCAAGCTCCAATGGTTTTTGATAGGTGACCAAACTTGTGTGTGGGTCTCATGTTGTCATCGGAACACAACTCCTTTACGATTAACGAGTTCTGGACGCTTCTGGATGATAGACTCGTTCAACTTGTCTAACTGGCGACAGTACACATCAGAATTGATTGTTTCATTCGTTGGTAAGAACTTGAAATACACGACACCCCTTACAATCCCACCAAACCGAGAGCATGATTTTCCTTTGATGAATACCTGCATTCGATATTGTTTGCATTGGCTCATTAGGCCTGGACCAAGATTGTTTGCGTTCCACGTTATTATATACGATCCATTTCGTCGCCAGTTATCATTAGCTTTAAAAATGGATCGCTTTCTTCACGTTTAATGAGCATACCGCATATGTTTATACGTGCAATCAAACGACCTTTTTTGAGTTCATGAGGAACTTAAATCTCGAGCTTGCTTATGTATCCTAGCTTCTTTAATGTTTCTGCAATCTCATGTGTTCGTGTATCGCGGCTTTTATTCGATCAATGAAATTTGACGCAGATGTCATTGACAGATGTACCAATTTTTTTAAAAAATATGACATTCTACGAGCGCGCGCAGTTTAAATGCAAAAGTTCCGTTAGTTTTTACAAAAAAAAAAAATTATATATATACCGATTTATGTACATAACATCCTTTTTAAGAATAGTTATTTGTTAAGAAACACAAACTAATTCAATATATTTTTAAAATATATTAATATATCAATTTCTAAACAATTTCAATTAAGCAATTAAAACAAATGTAATCATTTCAAATATTATTTCTTTATAAATTAACTCCTTATATGAAGATTTTTCAAAAAATGTACTATATATATATATATATATATATATATATATATATATATATATATATATATATATATATATGATATATGAGGGTCGTTTGGTAAGTATGGTAAATTTATTTATTGTTTAATTTAATTAAATTTTTCAATTTAGTTTTTCTTACTTTTTTACTATACTTATCAAACGATCCTCGAATATATATATATATATATATATATATATATATATAAATTTAATTCTAAATGTCATAACTTTTCTAAAAAAAATACTCTTGAAAAACTCGAAACACGTTACTAAATTTAAAAATATTACCATTTGACAAATGTTTCAAACTTCAAAGAACATTTCTAAATATAGATTATTGCATAAATTCTTTACAATGCTAATTTTTATTGCACAATTGTAAAAAATAATAATTTTTTATACTGTTTTATAAATACTCAAATGAAATGTCAGTAATAAAATAAAACTAGATTTTTGTAACAGTATAAAAATTATTGCACTTTAAAACAATGTTCTATTATACACCTCAATGTACAAAACAAAAAGTGTTATATAATGATTTGTATGAATTATTTTAAAAGCTGCAATACTATGCACGATTTATTTATATACTGCAATACCACCATAAAAATAAGAGGATACATTACTAGATAAAGAATGTTCCGATTTAAACGATCTATTTTTTGTTACAATTTTACAGTACATTTTCTACATTTTTATTCTACGATTTCCCTCTAGAATTTTCTATATTCTTTAGCAGTCGATTTTAATTTCTTTTGTGTCTGTTCATATAAAATTTTTCGTAAATTTTCAATTAAACCTATTTATAATTTTGTTGCATTTGTTATTTCTATTCATTTTCATATCCGTACTATTTTTAATCTATTTTAACTGTTTCTTTCCACGATTTTCTATAGAGTGATATCATAAAATTTATTATATTTGACAACAACATTTCCCTTTTATATGGTGAATATACTCATCGATTTCTATTCTATATTTAAACTTCGATTTAAATATAGAAAAGAATTCATTTCGAATGAATTACATCTCAATTTCTTGTTTAATTTAATCAATGATTTATCTTTCATCCCCTTTAGTAATAAATTCAGATCAATTTAAACAAAAACTCGTAACATCTTCGATTGCTATTCCTCTTATACGAAAAAAACACAAAAGAAACAGTACTTCACAGATGAACAGAGTATTTTCTGAGAATGCATTTTTAATTCTTTTTCTATCTCAAATTCGAGAGGAATATTTTTTTTTAAATGTAAATATCTTGCAAATTTGTAACATTTATTAATACATAACATGTCTTAAATATTTTAATTTATATACTTTATTAATTAAATAATTCAATTTTACAGATAGACATATTGGTAGTAATAAAATCAACACATACATCATTTAATATGTTCAAGCATTCATTTTTTACATAAACTATATATAACATATGTATTGGATATGTAAACTATTTATACACGAACAATGGTACAAATATTTAGTTAATTTTTGATATAAGATTCCAGAATTGAAGATTTTGTAAAATATACAATGAATATACACACATACACACACTGATTAAAAAAATGGACTTATAATATCTTTTGAAACTCTGCATTAAAAAAACAGTTTTAGAAGTTTGTAAAATTTTAAATTTAAAAAATAATAAAATTGATTTACAAGCTGTATTGATTATATAATAATTCGTTCCTGTTATTTCTATATAAATGTGTGTGTATATGTATGTATGCATGTGTGTGTGTGTGTGTGTGTGTGTGTGTGTGTGTGTGTGTGTGTGTGTGTGTGTGTGTATGTATGTATGTATGTATGTATGTGTGTGTGTGTATGTATGAGTGTGTATGTGTATATATGTATGTATGTGTGTGTATATGTGTGTGTATATATGTGTGTGTGTGTATATGTGTGTGTGTATGTATCTATGTATGTATTAGCAATGAGATAAAAACAGAGTTATAATAAGTATCATTAGTGATTAATAAAAGTCAAATTTCATAATTAAAGGGTTATATTAAATTTGAATTGAATAAAAATAAAAATCTTAACAATTGGATTTAACTCATTGGTTTCTAATTTTTTTTTGAAACCACACAACACAGTTGCGATTATATACCTGTTTGACAGAAAAAATAGATACTGAACTCATTAATAATAATAGAATAAAACAGTGTCTTTGATAAGATAATTTTAAATTCAACAAAGACATGGAATTCGTAATTTTTTTCCAATTAAAACAAATTGTCCCAATTGAAACTCAAATATACATTCTGTTCTAGGAATACTGGACCACATATTGCATTTTTATAATGTTTTTTTCAAAGTTATATATACCAAGTACTAATATAGAACTGAAATTATGTTAAATACACGAAAGTAAAAAAAACAACTTAAAAACGTAAAATCGAATAAATACAAGTTCTTCGCCAAAAAGGCGGTTATTTAAAAATATTGAAATATAAAACGTTATACATATATACAAGAACTTTGATGAAAGATTGAACTTTCGTCGACTTATTTTTTGCAGTAATCAAATTAATTTCTCAGTAAAAAAAAGTCGATCTTCAATTAAAATCCTCTTAGACCAGGTATCTCATGAAAACTTTAAAAATTCAAATTGGAGTATCTATTTTTTAACTCTCCTACTCGAGTTGGCCGATCATTGTAGTAGGGCTATCCATACTGAAATTCATATTTATTATGAAACGGGTAGTAGCTTTGTTCCGAATTCGTTTTGTTTCACATTTAAACAGGATCATCTAAATGTGGCGCCTAGATGTAAGCACTGTACAACGTATACACGTCATGTCTTTTCAAATGACATAATAAGCCTTTTTGTTTTAGTAGAAGGTTACAATTTTAACCATCGATACATATACATTTCTGCAACGCATTTACATTATTCAAACTTATTATGAAAATGGGCATATTTTGAAAAATACCTATCGAAAAATTCGTAATTTTTTGATATAAATAATCGGTCAAATCAGTCTTCCATTCAAAGATTAGTGAAAAAATTCGAAGAAACCGGTTGTGTTTTCGATAAACCAAAAAGTAGAAGACGAAAAACTACACACAAATGAAAACATTGCTGTTGTAAGTAAAAGTGTTGGAAATGAACCGATAACATAAATTTCACGTCGTTTGCAAGAATTGGGCATATCTTATAGCTTTTTATGGAGTATTTTGCATAAAGATTTGTATTTACACGTGTACAAAATTCAATTAACCCGAGAATTGAAAGAAAGAGATCATTTACAACGTCGTACATTCGCTAATTGGATTATTGAACAACATATCCGTTGTTTTCGGATTCGTTAATAAGCAAAACTATCGTATCTGGGTGATGAAAATTTTCGTGTTATTCGTAAAAAATCTCTACACCCACAAAAGTCACTGTTTGGTGTAAATTTTGGGCAAATAGAATCATTAAACCATTTTTCTTCGAAGATAATGCTGGAAATGTTGTTACTATGAATACTGAGTGATACCAATCAATTTTGAGTGACTTTTAATTGCCAAAATTGAATGATATTGATTTACAGCAAGACTATGATACTTATCACACAACTAGAGAAAACATTCAGTTTAACGATCAAAATTTCGTCAACGTGTAATTTCACGAAATGCAGATTAGCCTCCAAGATCATGCGATTTAACACCATTAGATTTTTTTTGTGGTGTTTTTGAAAAAGTTGAGTCTATGCTAACAAGCCACAAACAATTAATGACCTAAACAGCAACATTCGAGTTACAATTTGTGAAATAAATCCAGCAACATGTCGAAAAGTCACTGGAATTACGATATTTGAATTGATGCCTGCAGACGCAGCCGTGGCGAGCATTTGAACGATATTCTATTCCACGTATAATTATAATGAATCATACTTTCAATAAAAAAAAAACAGCTTGAAAAAATTCCAAATAGTTTGCGTTTTATTAAAAAGAAACATGTAGATGCGTTTTTTGAATGACCCTATATTACCTGATGTAGTTATCAAAACACACTAATGTTCCTATTACGGAGTTGAAATTTTTATAGATCCTCCCTACAATATTAAGAAATTATACTCTCAATAAAGATGATTATAATATAATTTCGAGATATCCGTATAAATGAGATGCTAAAAGTTTACTCCGAGTTCCAATAAACACAATATTTAGAAAATATATTTTTTTCATTATATTAGTTTTATGATTAATCATCCAAAACCAATGTACAAAATAGTTAATTGTAAAAATAAAATTATTATCAAAATGTGCACAAAAAACTCGTATTATAAATATTTTTACTGATATAAAACATATTTCTCAATAACTTCACTTTGAATTACAGCCTATAGCAATTATCTGTTCTTTTTACACAGAAATATTATTAAAACTATTAAAAAATATAAATGTATTTATACACGAAAAATATTAAAAAAAAAACATCCAATTAATTGAAAAATCAATCGACTGTCGGATTATAAATTAATTATAAATTTCAAGTGATGAATATATATATACATAAATATTGAATTTGAAATCAATTATTGTACAGTATTATTTTGGAAAATATATCTTATATATATATATATATATATATATATATATATATATATATATATATATATATATATATACATATATATATATAATACAACACACACAGATATGTGTTATTTATATCGGATTTTTTTTATTTTCAACAAAATTTTACTCTTTCAAAATAACTCACCTGTCTCATTGTCGCTTAAAAATATTACCAGAAAAAACATTTTTTATATATTTACATATCCTTAAATAAGCTTCTTTAAAAAAATATAGAGAAACTTTTAAGTAATCATACATCTCCGAACACACAACTGACACAATTGCAAATTTTGCGTAATCAGATTTTCTTCTAGCATAGTTATTTTGGATTATAAACACTTGTTACATTCACAACATACTGGACAAACGTTTTTTTATTTTTATTCTTATTATATATTTTTTATTTTATATATTTTTAATTCTTATTCTTTATATTTTTATTCTAACAATAATTAATAATTGTAGGAGATGAAAAAGTATTTTACAATTTTTTAATATAAAATATTAGACTATTTACTGATAATCATCATCATCGGCTTCATAGACTATTCCAGTCCCAGACTTCTCTAACAATGCCAGCTCAACAGAACCTTCCTCTTGTCAGAGATTTTCATCAGTTGTTTTTTTTACAAGATGAGATTACCAACCTCATGTTCAACACTCGAAAGTGAAGGACTCTCCAACTCGGAATCGAACGCAATCTTCCACATGACACACGGTGATACAAGCCACCAAGCCACTATGCTATCTAGTCGGTATTTACTGATAATAACTCAACTAATATGCATAACTTTATTTAAAAAATGGCATTTCTTCAAACTTTGTGAACTAACTGTATTATCTACCCTTATTACTTTTAAAATTAGAAAATGACTAGTCTCATTTTTTAATTATTATGTATGAATTTATTTTCCTATTAATTAAGGTTGAAATTTAAATAAAAAATAATTAATGAAAAAATCCTTTACGTAAATTTATATAATCATAGAAAATATGTTTTTTAGTTTTAAAACTGAAAAAGAAAATTATTTTAAAAAATCATTTAAAACATCCGCGTTAATTTTAAGATAAATTTAATTTTTTGTTGACTCTTTTTATATTATCACAAAAATATATTCAATTTTTACAAAAAAATCCTAAAATAAAATTCTTAAATGCATAAAATTTGTTTATATTATTGTTGAATTTAATCATAATTATAACAGGCAATGCATTAGGGAGTTATTAGTCGTTGCAACGAATAACAAATACTGCACTAAAAAGCTAGTGCAAAGAATTTTTACGAGATTCTAGAAAAATTAAGAATTACACATAAATATTGAATTAATAAAATATACGAGGGTCGTTTGATAAGTATGGTAAATTTATTTATTGTTTAATTTAATTAATTAATTAATTTAATTAAATTTTTCAATTTAGTTTTTCTTACTTTTTTACCATACTTATCAAACGACCCTCGTATAAGTAGTATTCTTTTTATAAAACGAAAGTGTCAATTTTTTAACTTTAATTTTGTTGTAAAATTATTTCGTTTATTATTATTAATTTGAATTTTATTTTTCACAATCAGAAAATATAATAAATAAGTTAACCAAAAATTACTACATTTCTTTTCATCCCAGTTTTATTACATTAATTACTGTTTATTCCAGTTTCATTATACATTACGTGTATGCACGTGGTTTGTGTGTATATGGGGGTATTCACACTAGTCAACATTCATACAGTATTCACGCCCATTACCACTCGTCTCACACCCTCTTATCGTAAACTCCTCCACCTAAAAAAATTAGTTTTCATGTTGACTAGTGTGGAAAGGCCATATGTATGTGTTATGATACATACAGTGGGCCTATTCACACTAATCAACATTCATACAGTATTCACGCCCATTACCGCTCGTCTCACTCCCTCTTTCTAGAAAACTAATTTTTTTTAGGTGGGAGATTTTGTTGATAAGAGAGTGTGAGACGAGCAGTAATGGACGTGAATATTGTATGAATGTTGACTAGTGTGGAAAGGCCCAGTCAGTCACAAAAGTCATCGTACATCCCCATATTTTAACATTTTTATATAAAAGAAATCTTTGGTCATCAAAATTATAAATTTATTGAATACTACTTAGCTTAAGAATAAATTTAGTACAAAAATAAAATATATTGTTGAAATAACAACAAAATTAACAAAAATGAAATTATCAATCTCACAAATTGCATGCTTGCAAAAACTAAACGTAACAATAGGTTTACAAAAAAATTACTACTTGGTTGCTTTTAACACTGCCTCCAACTTTTTCAACGTCGATTAGACCAGCTTTTCTGTAAAAATTCAGGTATTTTCCGCCATTCCTCCTATAGTACCTTTTTCAAGTATTCTTTGCTAGAAATTGAATGTTTCAGAATATTTCTTTCCAAGCAGTCCCAGATGTGCTAAATATGATTCATATCGGACGACTGAGGTAAGAAAAATAACTGTTTGGCACGTTATAGATGATCCATTCACGAACAACTAGAGCAATGTACTTGGAATCTTGATCTTGTTGGAAAAGCCATTAATTTCCCAAGTTAAGTTTTCAACATCTTCTTTGAAATTATCGCGTAAAATATTTATCCATTGCTATGTCAATAAACACTAAACTCCCAGTCATGTTGCTGCCATTGACCCCCAAATCATTACTGACCTTCCACCATGTTTCACAGTAGGTACTAAATTCTTAAACTCCAACTCAATTCCAGGTTTCCTTCACACTTTTCCTTTTCCATCGCATTCAAAAATATTGAACTTGCTCTCATCCGTGAACAGTACCCTTTTACAAATATCAAAACCTTTTGCAAAGTAAACCTTTTTTTTCTTATTTCACTAATAAGAAGTTTTTTACGAGACATGTGACCATGATAACATGATTTTTTAAAATTCTTCTGATTGTTTCTGGATGTACTACTTTTTCACTAGTTTTGGAGCACTTATTTTCGGATTGTCAGTGACTTTTTGCAGTATTCTTTTTTTTCTCTTACATTTAAAAAAATCGGCCTTTTTGTGCGTAGTTTATTCTCATTATTTCCGGCGGATTTGAATCTGACTATTATTGACTGAATACTAGAAAGTGGTCTGCCTATGATTTTTGTTATTCTATGTAAGGATTTTTTTCTTTGTACAATTTTATAATAATATCGCGTATTTGTAGCGACGTTTCAGAAATGGAGGAAAATATCTGAAATTTTTACAGAATTATTAAGTGACAAAAAAGCTGATCCAATCGATGCCGAAAAGGCTGGAGAAAGTGTTAAAAGCATAGGGTGGTCCAACCAAGTAATAATTTTTTTGTAAACCTATTGTTACATTTAATTTTTGTAAACGTACGATCAGTTTTGTGACATTAATAATTTAATTTTTGTTATTATTTCAACAATATGTTTTATTTTTGTACTAAAATTATTCTTAAACTAAGTAGTATTCAATAAATTTATAATTTTGTTGGCCAGAGTTTTCTTTCATATAAAAATGTTAAAATATGAGGATGTACGATGACTTTTATAACTGACTGTATACATATATATACATATGTATATATATATATACATATATATATATATATATATATATATATATATATATATATATATATACACATACTCGAAAATGTGTGCATACATTTATCAATACGGATATATTTCTCAATAAAAGAAACTTATTAATGTAAATTTGAAAACAAATATATTTTTAATGATTTCTATAAACTACTAATTATTTATATATGACAATTCAAAACATTTTAAATTTATAACAAATAAACTAAAAAATAAAAAACACAAGAGTTCAAACAAATTGAGCAGAAAATGTCTGCGTACAACAAATGAAAATCAAAAATAATATAAAGTAAAATAAGCTTTTCAAGTGAATTAGTAGCTGGTTGAATAGCCTCTTTTTTGAGAACCTCCTATAATCGTTTTTGCATGGAATGGGTCAATTTTTGTGATTTCCTTAACACTAATCTTATTCCACTCTTTTTCTGTAACTTTCTTCAATATTTACCTTGCAATTATGCTATGTTAGCGAATTTACGTTCGAGAAAATGCCACATATGTTCTATAAGGTTTAGGTCTAGAGATTGCAGAGGTGCATGCAACTGTTTTGGAACGTTGTATAATATCTATAGCTTAATAACTTCTGTCATTTGCTTCCGATCATTGACATACACAAAATTATAATCGGGACCTAAACTTCATTTTTCAGCACTTTGCTTTATATTTCGTTTTAAAATATTTAAGTAAGCATATTTATCCATCGTGGATTCTAAAAAACTCCATTTGTCCCATACCCTTACTTGTTATACACCCATATACCATTACTCTACCACCACCGATTTGCACAGCAGGAACAAGAGTTTTTCATTGTGATATACATACAATTTTGAGTCATTTTATTTCAAAAATGCAATATTTGCTCTCGGCTGAGAAAATCATGTTTTCCCAAAACTCGATTAGTTTATTAATGAGTTCATTTGCATATGCAATCCATTTTTATCTATTAATATGTGAAATAAATGATTTCTTACGCGCAACACTTTCATGATACCTACCCTTTTTATTATATTTCGCACAGTATCAGCACATATTTGTTTTTTAAATAGTACTTTAATATCTTTTGTAATTTGGGGTGTATTTATTCGAGGATTTTCTTTCACTGAAGCCACAATCTTACACCTTTATCTAAATGTTAACTTCGATGGCTGGTCAGAAAGCGGTTTCAAATTGGGATTTAAAATTGATTAATATACCCTTTAAATGAAAGAATGTTGTCTTCCAACACCCTTTCCTATTTCACAAAAACTTTTTCCTTCTTTTTCTAACTTTAAAATAATTTCACACTCACTAACAGAAATTTCTTTTTTTTCGAATTCCATCTTACTTATTTTTTGCAAAAAACTTTACTATTAGTTACTAAAAATAATATTTTAGCATTTCAATTGCAACATACGAACTAGGACATAAAACTGTGATAATTTTAAAACAACAATAAGTGCAAATATTACAAAAAAATCGATGATTTACCGTTTAATAAAATGTGTATGCAGACATTTTCTGCTCAATTTGTATGAATTTTTGTGTTTTAATTTTTAGTTTATTTGTTATAAATTTAAAATGTTTTGAATTGTCATGTATAAATAATTAATAGTTTATAGAATTATGAAAAAATATGTTTGTTTTTAAATTTACATTAATAAGGTTGTTTTATTGAGAAATATATCCGTATTGATAAGTGTATGCAGACATTTTCGAGCATGTGTGTTTAAGTAATGTGCATAAAATGCATGTTTTTTAAATTTAATAATATAATCGACTAAAACATTTCAGAATAATTCTAAAATAAGGAAGAATATATAAAAACCCCTATATTATTTTTAATGATATTGAAAATCTGTCTAAGAAAATGATTGAAACTTGTAAATCAAAAAATTAATATAGATATAAATACGATTGGTTCTAATCAAGTCGCTGTTCTCGTTTAAATCACATTGAATATTTATTGTTAAAAACATCACGTCAAGAGTGCTATTGAGCAGAGGGGGTGCGCAGTTTGAAAACGATATTAAATATTTATTCGCCCACATGACAAGGGTTCATCATTACAGAATAAGAAAAGTTCATCAATGTGTGTGTATGTAGTGTTTTTATCATATTTTTTTTTTAATCATACGACGATCGGTCGTTAAAACAAAAACAAGTGAGGCGAAGCGATATGCGGTAAACGACTGTTGATAAAGATAACAAATATTCCTTGCGCCGAACGGCGCGGGACGTAAAGCGGAGCGATGCAGCAGAGGCCTAGCACAAATACGTCGACTGCAGGCGCGTGTCGGCACACGCTTGCATTGGACCGACAGCCGTGGTGCTCGGCCTCCACGTGTCACGATCACCGACCTCGACAACAGAGCGAGGCTTGGGCGACGGTGTGTGTGCGCGCGTGTGATGTAATGACGCTATTCGAACTAGTAGACTCACACTCGTCTCGTACTCATACCACATTACGTTTATTTCATACATATATATACATAAATATATATATATATATATATATATATATATATATATATATATATATATATATATATATATATATATATATATATATATTTATGTATATGAAAATTATAACATGCATCATTCATGTGTACATGTTTGCATATGTGTGCATATGTAAATTTATATAAAAACACACTATTTTTTATATTTATTTATTTATTTATTTATTTATATATATATATATATATATATATATATACATGCATATATATCATGCACCCACACACACACACACACATTAGTGCAAACATAAATTAATTTTTTACCATCATCCTTAAAAAATCTAATTTTAATTTTGAAAAGAACCAAATAATATGAATCAATGAAAAAGCATTACTTTGTTATTTAAAAGAAATACAATTACAATATTATAATAATTGAGATTAATATCATTCCAATTCCATTTATGAGTCGTTTTCTATAATCGTATCATTTTAATAAATAGATTTTAAACTTTTTAAACCCTGAATATAATTTCTATTTAATAAAAATTTAATCGAAAAATAGTCATTTACTACTTACTATTAAAAATTCTGAAGCCGTAATTAATATTCCACATGAACTGATTGGATTATCTAAACGTATTCTTAAATAAAATACAAATGGAACTACTTACAAATCTAATTATTACTTATTGTCCACAATGAATAAACATAGCCAGTAAAAATAAACTCGCAAATATGTACAAATATTTTCAATTTTTAAAATTATATTCGCCTTTATACAATACATATTTACCACATTTTTTTTATATACGGAGCACTCATTCAAAAATATTTATACTGTTAAGTAACTATTACCAACTTTCTGAATAAATGTAAATTGTATAATACATATTCCAAAAATATTATATTTATTTTTAAACCTCTACAAATATTTAACAATAATTTTTAATATTGTTTTTTAATGCAAATCATTTCTAAATTCAAAAACAAATGTTAAAAATATTTGAATGTCTGATAACAATTGATTTATTCTAAAATAAATATAAAAATGTGAAAATAACATTAAAATATTTAAACAGCATTTGACAATAACAGAATGTGTATTTTCATACAAATGGTGTATGTTTAAATACCGTTCATACCAAGTAAAAAAATTAATAAAATGTATATCTGATACATTTTTGAATACTTGTTTATTATCAAATAATTTATTATTGATTTTTTGATTAAATATAAAAAGTATAATTGAAACATTTTCTAATCTTTTCAAATTGTTTGTTACATATACAATATTTTATCATATTCTTTTGGAAAAACTACTCACTAATTTTGACAATAAATATAATAAACAACTTTATATCAATTATTAATATTATTACAGTTGACTAATGTGCAATTTTTGGAATAAATATATTAGATTGTATAATTCGCACTCCAAATATATTTATAAAAATATTTTTAAATCTCTTACAACATTATTTGTCAGTGTGTAACATATTTTTTAGTCAGAACTAGAACTACACTGGGCCAAATGAGACTAGAGGGTAGTAAAGAATAGTATATGATTGTAAATAAGTAATGTACATCTAAACTCTTCAGTCTCATTTGAGCCACATGTTTAATCAAAAAATATCAAAGCAAGTACATGATATCCATACACTATTTTTTTTCATTTTTAAAACATTGGTAAAAAATGAGTATAAATAAGTTTTAAATCTAATTGGTTATTTACAATATAACATATTCCAAAATTCTGATTAGTATATATTTTTATATTTAAAAAAATTCAATTTATTTAATTAATGATCATTTTCGAAACGCAGTAAATAAATATTTCTTAAGGCTAGATCGAATTTCATTAAATGTTTCAGTTAATTTATTACAAAAAATCTCTATTAATGAAAATTGATTGCACATAAAAATATTTTCCACATTTTAAAGTCTAAATGAAAATATAAATATTTTTTGAATTTTTATATAATTTCATAATTCAACTTAATCACTTTTTTTAAAAACATATATATATAATAAATGTTACTCGCCTATTGTTAAATTTGAATTACTTGAACATTAAACAAGGAAACAGTCGTTTTTAATGAATGATAACGTACGCTAAAAAAATTACCTCATTTCCAAAAATTAGTTTTTTCATTCAAATTTCACATACATATAGATTTGTGAAAAAATAAATTTAAAAAGAGGGCATTCAAATTGAAAATATGTAATAACAGAAAATCACACAAACTGATAAAAAAGTGAATTAGTCATGTGACAAAATTGTCTAATAATACGTCAAATTTTTTTGTAATATTCACAACAGATCATATAAAAAAGCACGCATTGTACACATCTAGGTTTGTAATTGAGTAATAAAAAAATATTCATGCTTAAGAAGAGACAATCGTAATCTTAAAAACAAATACATTCTTTTCTATCAGACGTAAAGTAATCTCATAAACAACAAAAATTATTACCATATCCTATAATTATTATTACAAAATTTTTTTTTTAATTTATGATTAAAAGTTTACCTTATTAAGAATGTTGATTTGAATGTGTAAAATACACACATAATTTTTATTTGTTATTTTTTTATAGTCATCTAAATGTTCTCTTCAATTTACACAAAGTAGTTTATTACATATTTTATAATATACAAAAAATGTTTATTGAATAAAAAATGTTTATTGAACAGCAATTTTCTCATTTATTCTAACAAAATCTTCTTTAATTACAGTATTTTTGCTTTAAAAAATATTCTAACAGGCGTTTAATATCCAAGAAGTCTTCTGATACTTATTTAAAATTGATCACGACATAATCATTCTTAATTTTCAATAGTTCAGATAAATAATATCAAAACAGTATCATCGGAAAATGTGTAATGCATACAACAATGATCATACTTTAAACTTTGTAGTTTTCATGGTAGAAGCAATGATGGAAGAAATAATATTTTCTTTAACAAATTAGATCAAAGATTAAACCCCTATTTGTTTTAATTTGTACTATGTTTTGGATTCAAATTTTTACATTAACAATACAAAAATTACGGTTTATTTAAATAAAATCTAAATAAAAAATATGCTAGAAAAAAAATTACAATTGCTAATTCTTGCAGTTACTACAGTGACGGAAAGCGATAAATTATTTCTAATGGTTAGTTTTGCAACTTTAACATTTTTTTTTTAAATATTGAAATAAAAATATTAAAATAATTGAAAACGCTATAACAATAATAAACCACAATTTAATATTTACATACAACTCTATACAGCTATCCATTTAAATATTACCACGTTTAAAAAACTAAAAAATATTTAGAAGTTATATTTCTACTATTATTTATAGAAATAATTTCAATAAAATTAAAATTAAACAAACATACCATTTTCAAATTTTAAAATCAACAATAAAAATATAAACATAGTTTGAAAAACTATCACCAAAAATCGCCATCAAACAGTATTTATAAATATTAACTTTATAAAAATGTTACGTGTTTTTTATATTTTTAAATAACCATAATTCATACATCATATACTGAAATCTAAAGAACATTATAAATAAATTTGTTTAAAAGAAAATTAATTTTCGAAATAAGATGGAAAAATTATTTATACACCATTTTAATAAAAAAATAAAATATAATATTTAATTACGGTACTAAAAACATTCTACGGTAATTTTTTTAAATGTTACTGAAAATTAAAACATTCATTATAGTTGGATAAAATACAGAGCTTGTCACATGAACGAATTCGAACTCATGACATTGACAATGGTCAGCAAATCAACCGTATTAGAATTTTAAACATTTATTTAATTATTGAAATTAAATACTCGTAACTCTTATAAAAAAAGGCAATGAACAACAAACAAATTTTATAATCAAATTGAAATAATAGATTTCACAGTTGTCAATACCAAACTTATCAATTTAAACATTTCTTAAAATGTATTGACTTTTAATAATTTCGATACACTACTTAAGCTCCAATATATTCAAATATACGCTTTGAACAATGGCATAAAAACTGAATATTTGACACATGAATTTCACAATTCATTTATTTCCGAAATACTATAAAGGATTAAAGACATACATGTATGTGTGTTGTGTGAAGTGGGTGTTCAAATCGATTTTCCATTTGCTAAATAAAAACATTAAACGTTCAATTTCAACGAATTACAATTCAATATTCTGAAAAAACAAATCGACAATCAGTTTAATACAAAAGCTTACAACTTGAAAACATGAAAAAAAATAATTTATTAATTAAAATTACAATAAGACAACAAATGATTTATTTGTAAATTTATCTTTAAAACATAATACATGTTTGTAAAAGAATATACTTCACAATTGTTTATGCTGACATTTCTTCTATTCAATCTGACCTTATTTTTTTTGCTGTGATTAACAAAGCCTGTTTTCATTTAAAAATGTGAAATATTTTTTTACTGAAACTGTAATATTTTTTCCAGTTACCATAAAATTTATCGAAACATTACAGAATGTATTGAAAGATATACTACTGTTTTCATTTATAATGAAGTATAATGCAGATTCTTTCTTAATGTACGAATTTTATAAATGCACTCGAAACATCGAATCAATTATAAAGCTGGTTTTTACAGGTATACTTTGTTATTTACGTGTATTGCATACATGTGATTAATAATAAAAAGATATGAAAAATAATGTCTTGTATGTGATATATATATATAATGAACCATCAGTATAAAAAAGTCAATTGAGACTCATACTATATAAGTAAAGATTAATTAACAATACTATTTGCATGATTTTAACAACAACAGCAATTAGACAGCAATGATTTTTTTACGAAAATAATAAGGAATGGCTTGAAGATACATTAATTAATAGTTACGATTAAATGATATTTTAATTGTTTTAACTACACTGACACACAAAAATATTCGCCATATGAGTAACATAAGCAATTTATTGATATAATTCAATAAAGTCGTTAAATTAAAAAAAATGTTTATTTAATTGATACTAAATATAATATTCATTAGAAAAAAATACAAAAAAGTAATTAATTCTATTATATAGTAGAAATTGCTAAAATAAAGACAGTAGGTGATTACATTTGGGTTGAACAAAAGTATTCGCCACTTATTGATAATGGCATACAATATCAGTGTTTTTATTAAATAAATGTGGCAGCACTACAGTGTAACCAAATATTTATATTTTCCGAAGATTCTACATTCAATTTACGTTGACAGTTTTCATCATTTAGTGAGTTTCACGAAGATATTTCAAAAATGGGACGCAAACAAAGAGAATCTTGTATATTTGAGAGAGGAATAATTATAAATTTACATTAAAAAAAATAAATTATATAAGGAGATTTCGGAAACAGTGTCCAAGAGTCGTACTACTGTCCGTGATATAATAAAACGCTTTAATGATACAGGAAACTTAGAAAATTGCCAAAGAACTGTTCGGCCATCCAAACTTACAGTACATGAACAACGTAATATAATTATTATTATTATTAAGAAAGAGCCTAAAAGAAGCTCGTCCTCTGTCACATCACAATTGGAAAAATATATTGAAAAAAACTACATCCTTATACAGTACGGAAAATTTTTAAAAAGGCTGGTTTCAACAACCGCGCCTGCAGAAAAAATCAGCTATAAGTAAAGTGAACGAAACCAAAAGGTTTCAATTTGCAAATGATTATAAAAATAAATGTAATGAGAAGTTTTGGACCAAGGTTGAAAATAAATTCTGTATTTATCGTTCTGACGCCCAAATTTTGTTATGAAGAAAGAAAAATACAGAACTGCAAGAGAATTATATACACAAAATTGTTAAACATGGTGGTGGTGGGGTTGCATAGTCGCTTCTGGAGTTGACAACCTAGTTTTTATCGACGAAACCATGAAAAAGTTCCAATATTTGAATATTTTAAAACAAAATTTAAAAGAAAACGCTACAAACGTGTGTTTGAATAATGAATATTACTTCCAACATGATAACGATCCAAAACATACAGCTCATATGGTGAAGCTTTGAGTTCTCTACAATACTCCCCATACACTAAAAATAACCACTACAATCTCCCAATCTAAATCCCATAGAACAGTTTTGGGATTTATTAGAAAGAAAAATTCGATAACACCATAATTACCTCCAAGAAACAACTTAAATCCTTACTTCAAAAGAAATGGGCAAATATAACATCTGAAGCAACAAAAAAAAATAATTAATTCAATGCCAAATCGTTTAAATGAAGTAGTAAAAAGAAAAGGGAAACAAACGAGATATTGAACTCTATTTTTTTAAAAAATGTTGATATTTCTTCTGTATAATATTAAAAGTGGCGAATACTTTTTTTCAGCAAAAATGTAACCTACTGTTTTTATTTTAACAATTTCTACTGTATAATAGAGTTAATTATTGTTTTTTGTATTTTTTTGTAATGAATATTATATTTATTATCAATTAAATATTTTTTTTTGATTTAACGACTTTATTGAACTTTATTGAATTATATCAATAAATTATGTTACTCATATGACGAATACTTTTCCACGTCGGTGTATGTTAATAAATATATTAAAATTGAGCAAAATGTTTTCAAAGTAACTTGGCACTATTACTAAATTTAGTTTTAACAAACAAGTTAGAAACATCATGTGATATAGAATTAGTGATGTATTGGTCAAAAAATATTTTTTTGGATTCTGAATAAAATTGATATTATTTTTTAAAAAATATTAAAATGTAATACACGAAAGTATTTTTTAAACAATTATCTGAAATTTAAAAATGCATTAAAGACTCCAGAGTCAATATATGTTTAAAAAACTTAAATGTGACTATAAATAATTAGGTTCGACATAAAAATGATTTAAATTCGAATTATTGAACTTTGAAAAACTATACACAAACAAACAAACAAACACACACACACACACACACACACACACATATATATATATATATATTTATATATAACCTTTAGGATATTAAACATGAAAATAACAATTACAATGTATATCGTAAATTCTATGAAAATAAAATGTACTAGCATTCATTCGATTGTGTATAGATCACAGCATATTTTTTTAGATAATGGCAATTCAACTTATAAAAAGTCAAGTTTTTATAGCCAGGAAGGAAAAACACATCGAGACCTGGAACCATGCCAATATGTTCTGGATAAAATTTCGAAGACTGTCAGGGTTATTAGTCGCGTCAGATTCTGAACTAACAACTTGAGAAAAATTCAATTCATTTGATTTTAATAATGTATATGTTTATTTTGAATAGAAAAAATATTTTAAAAAATTGTAAATTTATCAGAATACAATTTTTTTTCAAATACTGAATTTCAAAAAGGATAAAATACAATACTATTAACAAACAACATGCCATTCAAAATCAATACATAAAGAATTGCTGATAAATCGTTTTCAAATATACTCAGCAGTTTTTGAATACAAATAAATATAGATCAATTAATAAAATACCATCCTACATGTATTCATATTTACTGTTTGTTTTATATGAACGGTTTTACAATTATATTTTGAACATACATATACTGTTTTACAAAGAATCTATCAAACTTACTATTTTTATTTATCTTATTCCATAAAAACATGTTTTTACTATAATTTATGTTACAAAACAATTATATTTTAATATAATTTATTTGCTTATAAAAATCACTATTTTTTTGTTCAAATTTCATCTATTATTAAATATTTTTTTGAAAATAAAATAACTTATTTATACAAATACAACAGAATAAATATTTCCACATATGTATTTGTCATATACAAAAAATAATATAATATTTTTACGCTAAACAAACTGTAATTATTAAATATTTCATTGACTAGCTTCATATCAACTCTGTAAAGATCCCGTAAGAATCTAAAATTTTAATTAGATTAATCAATAAACTGATCTAAATAAATTTTACACACAAACATGTAACACATTTTATGTATACGTTCGTATAACGGCAATCGCGATATAGTTGTTCACCTCTAAAACTAAATATCACGAGTATAAAACCTAACTTATGTGGATTTTCTCGATTGGTGTACTTATTGCTCGGAAGTCACGTAAAACTTGTAAATCCGTATTCAAACAATCTCAGGAACTAACAACTTCATCTCGCGAAAAAAGCACGTGTAACATTACAATCATACGATTATGCAAGAACGGGAAAGTGAATTTTGCTTTAATGAATACTAATTATCAGTAGATCAATAAAAAATATATAGATTTTTTATGAACACATATTCTGCATTTATGTCATTGTTTATAGTATTTCAGTACATATTTTTAATTATATTATTATCATTTTAACAGCTATACAAATTTATAAAAAAAAAAAAACTATTTAGTAACATTATATATTGGTTCTATTATCCAATAAATAATCATTCAAAAAATGAATCAATAATAATGTATTTCACTTTTAATTTAGTTTTCTTAAAACATAAATCACATATCAAGAATACGATTATTTTCATTATAACTTTTGTACATACAATATATATATACACGAGGGTTGTTTGATAAGTATGATAAAAAAGTATGAAAAACTAAATTGAAAAATTTAATTAAATTAATTAATAGATTAAATTAAACAATAAATAAATTTACCATACTTATCAAACGACCCTCGTGTATGTGTATATATATATATATATATATATATATATATATATATATATATATATATATATATATATATATACATATATATATATATATATACATACGAGGGTCGTTTGATAAGTATGGTAAATTTATTTATTGTTTAATTTAATTAAATTTTTCAATTTAGTTTTTCTTACTTTTTTACCATACTTGTCAAACGACCCTCGTATATATAAATCGATTTATACTTATACTAAATGTTTTTTTTAAATTTACATTTATAAAAAAAATACATTTTTTGAAGGTGATGATTTGATGATGTGTTCATTAAACCTTCTATGCAACCGATTAAGCGATATTTCTGCCATGAAATATTTCTCAACAACGATTTTAGATGACCTTTTCGTCAAAATTAATTACATTTTTAATGTTTCTATTACTTACTTGATGATTTAAGTACATTACTTACTCTTTTGCATAGGAAAAGTCATGTACACAAAATAAATGGCATATTATTTATTTATTTATTTATTTATTTATATATATATATATATATATATATATACATTTATATATATATATATATATATATATATATATATATATACATATATGCTTCATTTCCAAAATATTCACTTAAATTAGACATAAGACAAAATACTAGTATTCATGATTAATAAATGACTTATTTGATTCCAATTAGATTCAACCAAACTTATAGGTCATGTATGAAGATTGTTGATGGGTTACTGGTAAGTTCAACAATGGCGAGTTGGGTCAAGTGTGAATTGAACATTATTCTGCGCAAGTCTCCAATTCTACATTCACATATATTCATATATCTTCATGCATATATATATATATATATATATATATATATATATATATATATATATATATATATATATATATATATATTATATAAACATATATATAATTTTTGAAAATACATTTTTATAATTACTCTAAACCTATATAAGGTGAATAACACATTGTATAAAAAATTATAAAAAGGAAATTTGAAATAAAAATGCATTTTATTAAAAAAATATTAACAAATAAAATAAAAGTACAAATACGGCAAAAGCATCCTAACATAATAAATTTGATTTTTTCTATTTATTGAATAAATATATGATGAATAATAACAATTCGTATGAAATTATTTAGTCATCACATACAAATATATATATATATATATATATATATATATATATATATATATATATATATATATATTTTAGATATAAATTTCAGAGACTAACAAAAAATTGAAAAAATCGTATTATACAATACAACCTTATCTTTCAACATATACTTGAACAGAACGTAAACATGGATTGAACAATGTCGATGCAACAATTAAAACCGTTTAAAAAGGTGTTCGTTTCATGGCAATAATCGAAAAAAATGTAATATACTGAAGTGTATAATTTCAAAATAACGTATAATTAATTTTCTGTGCATTTAAAATCCATTAAACACCACTAAAATCCAATAAAAATGACCAACAGCTTGTTTAGAATGCGCCAACAGCATAGCTGTCAAGAAGTACTGACCTTACGCACACGGTTCTATCTTACGCATCATAGAAAAACATTAGAGAATAGAAATAAAATAGACACACTTACCTGTAAATGATATGCAGAATGTACGGAATTTGTTAATTAAATGTACGGAAGACTGGACACTGTCGAAATTAAAAATAAAACGGACACTTTAAAAAGTTTCAAATACACACACCGAACAGTTTTTCCACATTCGAGTCCACGGTGCGTTGACAATCGACGACTCACAGCACGAAAATGTTTATTCGCATATTCGTAATTATTTACATACAATTTTCACACGACAAATATGCTGCATTCGATCAGGATTTTGTAAAAATCGGACAGCGATTTTTTTAAATGCTAGTTTCACGGCTTTACATTCAAACTGCGCTGCTGTGTTTACCTCCTACACGGACTCGGGTCCTGCCGAAATGTACCGGAGACGGTCGATCCGTAGCCCCTGTAACGTATGTAGCACGTGGAGGCCGAGCACTTCGGATGCCGCAGAGAGCCGCGCGTGTCTCGGAGACTCCAAGGACATTGAAACTGCGATGTTAGGATTCGGAACGACGCCGTACGTTCGTCTATTCTTGTCTGTACGTAGCGTATGCGATGCTCACGTCTCTTTTACACGAATTAATGGCATCTACTCAAATCGATATAGACGAATAATACTAGTGGTTACCATTGCATCTTTTTATCTTTTTGGTTATAAAGTAAACAAATAGAATTAATTACAGACAACGTATTGTTTGCTATGCTTGACAAATACATTTTTAACCTTTAGAATGTACTTTTGCAACATCCTTGCATTATTTTTACTTTTTTTACCTTCTTATTTTTATTTGTCCCTATCTAGAAATACAATCTAATTATTTTAAAAAAATAAACATATTTTGAAGAAAATAGCTATATGATTATTCTATTTACATTGAATTAGATTATGTACATTTAGAGACACCAAAATATATATATATATATATATATATATATATATATATATATATATATATGCACGTACGCATAAGTATATGCATAAGTATATGCATAAGTTTAGTGCATAGTGTGTGTGTGTATGTGCATGTGTGTGTATGTACACTTAGCTGATTAGGGTGGAACTCCAGTGACTCTCGTACGTTTGTTTTGAATGATAATCCAATCGCATTTCTTATCATGTAAACAAGTACATTTGTTCGATAGTAATAAAAAAGTACAAGTAAAATATATTGATGAGTCAAAATCAAGTCCAAATTTCACAATATTGAACAAGTGACACCGCTATACACGGATGGCCAGACGAGAGGGCACATGTAGCGGACAGCAGCGGACATGGACGTTGACCTAGCTCTACACGTGGAGCGTTCCGACAGCCAATGTTCTCGGCCACACTGGCTGCACCATACGCTCTTCTCTGTACACAGCGTAATATAAGTGAGACATTTTTTTTATGCCAACTAACCTTCAGGTTTATGATATCGTTTTACGATCGTATTATTGTGTGAAGAAAATCTCATTTTCTTGCTTCTTTTTTTCTTCTGTTCTGTAGTTTATAAATAACATCGCGCGTCTAATAGCGACATTTAAATTAGATGATTAACCAGTGTACACGAAAAGTATGGAATCAGATACTGAACCGTTTATGTATGTATATAGGCAATGTACGAATAAGTATGGAAAATCACTATATTTTTAAAATTTCATATAAATGTCATTCGGGTTTTAAAATCAATTACATTTTAGTTGCAGTTTACTATTTGAAATTAATATCAAGTTGCAAACGAAATTTGATATTTTTCTAGTATTTAGTAGATTTATGTTGTAGTATTTTTTTAGATTTAGATATTTTTCTAGTATTTAAGGATTACATACATTTATGAAAATGTTAATTTGAATTTGAAATCAATCAACCATTCTTACATTTAAACCTTGGAATATATATATATGAATGTATGTACGTATCAGCCTCATTCTGTTTATTTCTGGATGAAAGCCTTTTCTAAAACTTTTACATCGACCGATTCAATGCCTTTTTCTTCCAGTCCATTCAGATGAATTTTCTCATGTCTCATATACATATGTACATTCATACATACATGTATACATACACACATAATTATATACATACATACATACATGTATACATACATACATACATACATACATACATACATATATATATATATATATATATATATATATATATATATATATATATATAAACAAGCTAGTGAAAATATTATTTATCTAATAGTAATTGAAACATTTTAAGAAAATTTGTATTCAATTATCTGTCATTATTTTTGGTCTTTCTTTTACAATTTTAAGTTTGTTTTGATTGAACTATTTTGAAATTTCATTTTTCATTGACCTTTAGTCTCAAATCTCTTTATCTTATATTTTTCATTAAACATACATAGATTTGTATATTTAACTATTATATATATATATATATATATATATATATATATATATATATATATATATATATATATATATATATATATATATATGTGTGTATATGTGTGTCTAAAGAAAATAAATATCATAAAACTAACATTAAAAAACATCGAAATCGGAACAATTAAGTGAAAATTTATTTCTAAAATTAGTCAAATGTGATATTATATTCTATACACTATTTATGGAATTAGTGACACTGAATAAACTGTCGATTTTTAAGAAATAAATATACTATTTGTATATTCAAATACATGTATGTATGCACATATACATACATACATACATTTTATATATATATATATAAATAGATAAAGTGTATAAATATATAAATAAGTAAAATACATTTTTATCATATGTGGAATGTTGATAGTTTAGTTCAAGTGTAGAAATGACAAAAAAAATCGACTGTTAATTTATTTCAGTCAGATAAAACGCTAATAAATCTGCGTGTGAAATGAATTGAACTGATAAAATGACAACAATAGAAACCGAATGCGTTCGTTCTTTTCAGAAAAAAAGACCTACACATCTTTCAATAATTTAAAAATCGTCCAACCAAAAACGTCGTCGTCGTCGACGAATTCCATTGAACGAAAGAGTACGACTTATCGGTTTTTTCAATGGAACTATACTCGTCGCATATTCTGTTGCGCTATAATATCAACCTCCGATGCCGCTTGTATTAGCGTACGCGAACTAGAGATAGACGTATTGTTCGTACGTCACACTGAGAGGGAAAGTGGCGACTGTTGTGACGGTGATAGCCGACTATATCCGATATGCACCGAGCCTTGACCAATCTCAATGCGTCTTGTTTTATGCGGGCCGATTGATGCTGCTATCCGGGCTGTGCATGACACACGCTCGTCGGTTTTTCGACGAGGAGAGCGGGACGTGAAGAAGGGCATGTTTACAATTCAAATATGGATAAAATTGCTGCAAACCTTTCACGATTCCCATTGTTTAGAATTTAAATCAGTTTTATATACTAATCTACTTAATTATTTTTAAATAGTGCGATTATTAAAAATATCGAGCGACGCAACGCAATGGTTCAGTAAAAATTATCGTACCAATGTGAACAAAAATATAACATTTACGAACAAATCATTGTATGATATTTTATTTATTATTATTTTCATTGCCATTTCATTCATTATAGAATCATCCAAATGTGACGCCTATATTTGGGATTAAAAAGAAACATGTGTATAGTTTCTTTTGTTTCTTTTTAATAAAACACAAATCTAGGCGTCATATTTGGATGACCATATACATATGAATGTATTGTAGTAGCTCGATAATTCCAACAATTAAACATTTAAAGTCAAAATTATCAATTTGTTCGAATTATTGAAAATATATTTTTTTTATATATACAAATATATATATATATATATATATTTCATTAAAAAAAAGTCAAAAATTACATATTTTTCTATATTTATTTCAATTCAAGATAATTTATAATAATACATATGTATGTACAAAATATATAACTTGAACTTGCTATGTACTTTAAAAAAATTAACAAATATATTACATCACATATTAAAATCTTAAAAGAAAAAAAAATGTTCCTTTGGTTTGACGGACGATGGAATTTTTTAAAATAAAGTTCTTTCTTTAATTTACCGCAATCATAAAATTTGATCTACTCAGCGTATTTAATGTGTCCATTAAAATAATTAACAGAACTTCATTGAGACTAATATTTTTTCTTGCGGATGTACAGATCACATACAACATTTAACTCGTTTACATCTAATTTGTTATCATCGTCTTCACTTTCCAATTCTATAAACGCGTTATCTTAAATTCATTCATGATTTTATACTGATGGTATACTTCAAGTACAATATTATTAGTAAATTGACTTGAAAATAATCAGAGGCGAATCATTATCGAACTCCTATCGTTCATTAAAAAGAATTTTATTCCAACATTTTTTTAAAATGGTTTGTTCTATTATATTCTACACGTTTGCAACAAGGATAATGAACATATTTAAAACTGAATTCCTTACTGTGTTTTCTTTAAACGTCATTCAAAATCGTCAATATGTGACAAAAAGAAGTTTTTCAAAATTTGACCTTGAAAATATAAAAAGTATTTTAATTAATGAGTTGCAATATAACAGTGCAGTTTAACGTTTTTTTCCTGCTAAACTTTTATTTTTCATGTAATGACTCACTCATTCCAAAATTAAAAATGAGACCAATCATTTAATAAGATTTCTGTCATTTAAGCCTTTCAAATTATTTTTGAAATTTGATTTGATCGAATTATTAAATATATCATCATTAAAAAAATCGATTTATAAAGTATTTAATATAAAATATTTTCTATTCGAATTACTGAATGTTATTTACTGCATATATATATATATATATATATATATATATATATATATATATATATATATATATATATTAGATAATATAATGAAAAAATAAGTTGGTACAATTGTCAAGTTATTTCTATTATTTTGTTCTCTAAATTTAAAATTTCACAACTTACTTTAATGTTCTATCTGTATTTATTTCCTATATCTGACATCAGTGATTTAAAAATCATATTTATTTCAAAATTTAAAAAAGGATTTTTTTACGAATTATTTATATATACAACTGTATGCATAGTAAGTACTATGAACATGCACTTTAAAATATTTTATATCAGTTATTAAAAGTAGCACAGACGACTTAAATCGCTGTCTTTTTACTTTTGTTTTGCTTTTTTCATGTTTTGCAACGATTGATTGCGACAGTGTGGTTGGACTTGTATATAATTTATATTTCCTCGAATTACTGGAATTTATAAAATCATCATGCCAGGTAGGTAAACATTCGATAAAAGATAATACATGATACAACATAAAATTTGAATTTATAACAGATTCAATAATTGTTTGACTAAATATGTTTATTGTTCAGTTTTAATTTTTTATATCCATAATTTTCATTTTTTAAACTAAACTCTAATTTCTTGAAAGTCAAGTGATTTAAAAACGATTTGTCAATTTATATATACACACACACACACACACACACACACACACATATATATATATATATATATATATATATATATATATATATATATATATATATACATTAGAGTGTTGAATATGAAATAACGAATTTTCTAATGAAATTTCAAACATTTGTAACTTATTTGACCGTACAGTACGCAATAATTCAAATATGAATTATTGATATTTTTCGTTAGTAACTTCGTATTAAACAGTTTAAAAATGCTAAATACGCGTTGGTTTGTATATAAATTATCCATCTGATAAAATATGATGCTATCTTTTGTCGAAATTTACAAATTTAGCAATGAGCGTTGACATTTTATTAAACGGACGTTAAAAATAATCCCGTTCTGTTTTGTTGTGGAATAATTTAAAAAGAAAAAATCTAATGTAATTCCATTTCCTATAAGATATACGTTTAGATAATGAAAATCATTTTCCAATTTAGAATTCCACTTGATTAAAATGTAAAAATGTTAATTGCATAATCCAAAAATATGTAAATAGTTTATGAAAAATGCAACATAGTTACATTTTCTTTTTAAAAAAATAAATGAAAAAATGTTGCCATTATTTTTCCACTTTTAGTCTTTTATATATATATATATATATATATATATACATATATATATATATATATATATATATATAGTTTATTTTTTAAAATAAAAATTGCACATTTTGAGTTAAAAATATTTTTTATTAATCAAAATAAACACCATCAAACGCAATATACTTCTCCCAACAAGATTCAATTACATTCATATCAGTTCTATAGAAATAAAAAAAATACATTTAAGAAATTTCTCGTCGATGTTTTTGATTGCTGTTATACTGTTCAATTTTTTTCACAAAAAAAACATCCAAATTTTAAAAAGTGATAATCTGTTGACAAATCTGGTAAATGTGGTGGATAGGAAGAGTACCATGCTATAACTCCTGCAATTTTTCAGTTTTGGTATAAATTTCAGAGCCTCAACAGTTTTCAATCCTTGTCCAGATCGGCAACAATTGTATAAAATCCATTTTTATCATATGTCACTATTCTGTTCCAAAATGGCTCGCTTCTGTTCCGAGCGAGTAGAGATCTGCAAATTTCCAATCGATACATTATATTACTTTTCATGAACTTATGACAAACTCACTCATCCAACTTCTTGATATTTTCAAATGCTTGTAAGAAAGGAGAAAGTGTCAAGTAGTGCACACCTTGTTCTTTTAGAATGTCCTTTACGAGGATTGAACTCCACTTGTGTATGCAGTTCATTATTGTCAATAGCTAGCATTGGACAGCCACGGGGCTTACTCTCAAGATTTATATCCTCTGATCGACTTTTTTTGAATTATTGCTATGTATATGGTCATCCAAATGTGTCGCCTAGATTTGTGTTTTATTAAAAAGAACTATACACATGTTTCCCTATACACTACCATATACATATGTTTCTTTTTAATAAAACACAAGTCTAGGCGTCACATTTGGATGACCCTATATTTCAATCTCTTACTGTGTTAACTACAAATGCTCCGCTGATATTCATGTTTGCTTTCGTTGAGTTGTGTCCAAAATTGAACTCATAAAGAAAAACTATACGTTTTTAGCTAATTTTCATATTTTTAATATTTATTTCGCTTGTACTGAAATCTAGAGTAGAAATGATTTCATAATTTTGTGCAGTGATAGTTACATTGTAAATAATACCAAACACAATCTTTGCCTTTTACAGGTCATTTTTATTATGAAAATTACAACTAACTTCACTACATCTCTAAATCCGCCATTTCACATTCAACAATCTAATATATATATATACATTCATAGAAAATTTAAAAATTTCTGTATTGCACTGCTGTTATTATAGTGTCGAAAAATAAAATAACCATTTTTATATATTCCAAAATGACCTCTGTATTTTAAAATGTTTTTATTGTTTTATTAGAATTTTTATACCATTAACATTTTTATCTTTAAAATGAATTAAAACTGACGAAACTTTTTTTGTTCTTAAATTTTTGCAACACGAATTTCAATTTTGTGAAAATAAGTCTCTTAAAACTGTTAGAATTTATTTTTGAAATACAATTTTTTGAAACCACATTTTTATACAGCTTTCGCTACGATTGAAGTGTTTGCTAGCGATTTGTTGTTACAGCACCTCGTAAGAATTTTCTTTCAAATTTTTATTATGAAATGTTGTTCTATATGAAATATCGTTTTTGCATAGTCGTTAGCGAATTGTCACTGTGTTAAGTCGTTTTTTTCTATATCATTTTCGCCTGGAGTGCTTGTTAATAGAATTGGTTTTTAATTAACACTATGTCATTATTCATTTTTGCTCCGTATTTGTAATATGGTGTCTTTGAAAAAATCCGAGTATTTTTTTGTTTATATCGAAATTGAGTAATAATGCCTTTGAGGCAGATTGCATCACTAACATTACATTCAACAAAAAAATAGTTAATTAATGATTTTTTTAATGTAGACATGAAGTTTCTTTCAGTTAATGAAAAATGAACTTTGTAGAAAACCAGACACTGTCATTGATAGAAGTTATTTTTGAAGTTGATCTTTCCAAAACTGTTATGTTCATCATTACAGTTTTATAACTTTTTATTAAATATTACAGGTAACTATACATAGAGATATATACACCTGCTTTTAAAGATATATATATATATATATATATATATATTATAAGAAATCTTTCACACAGCTAATATCTCACAATTCTATTGATGAGAGGCATTTGAATTTGAAAAAAATTAAATCATACGAGAATAAATAATATTATATTTTTAATATTAATTACAATATTTTTTTTAAAAAAAACTTTCTTTATAATTCATACATACAAGATACCTATTAAAATATAAAGAATTTTTTAGTTGACAACCTAAAAATTTAAATCGTCAGACAGTGTGGTTAATTAAAATTTATGTTTCAATACATCATTTGTTAACAAGATTAAGATTGATTCTAAACATCAATGATTTATTTTTCACATTATTCTAAAATATTGGAAATAAAAGGTAGTATTAATTTTTTTTAATCTCATATATAATGTAAAAATTCGTTTAAAAGTACATGTTTTGAATGATATATTTGAATTCAAAAGCTGTATTCATAAATTATGAAAAGGAAAATAATGATATTGCGATATATTTTATACACAATAAAGAAAATTTTGAATTTTATGTTATTTCATTTTCTACCAAATGGTACTCTAATCGATTTTGTATAAAATTTAAAAAAAAAATTTTTTTTGCAGCTGTAAATATATAAAAAAAATGTAATAATATATATTTGTATTAGGTTGAAAGTACAGTGAAGATACATGTATATATATATATATATATATATATATATATATATATATATATATATATTTATATATAAACATATATGAATATAAAATTTGAGAATTTCTGGTAACGAATTCGATTAAAATTATTGAAACACGCACAGTTTGGCATACTTCGACACGCATATTTTGACGTGCATTGAATCTATGTAAATTTAAAATGCAGCAAAGTATTAACAAACATGCGAACTGCGTTAAAGAATAGGTTAAATTTCAAGAGATTAGATCTGCAAAATTAATATAACTAGGTTATTTACTAGGCTGAGTTTCTGAAAATGGATTTAATATTTTTTTAATTCATCTATCATTTATTGAACAATAATGATTGTGGACAAGAAAGAAAACCGAAATTATGACCATTATAGCAAAAGTGTTAAGTTTAAAATGGAAATAGGTCGACTATATAACAAAAAGAAGACCATCGAGGAGCAAGAGAAATTATTGACTGAGAGTCTAGTAATATAAAAAGGTCCAAGAAAAGATTCATAAATAGAAGGGACGTCACATAATAAAAGTCGTCTGAGTGGAATAGAAGAAATAGCGTGAGATCACTCAAAGTGGAAAGTATTTCTTTTAATAGTTCATTACAAAGATTACATTTTTATGGATGAATAAATATGTTACTAAAAATTATGTAATATTTAAAAAGTATTTATTAGAATGTCACAGAAATATACGAGGGTCGTTTGCTAAGTATGGTAAAAAAGTAAAAAAAACTAAATTGAAAAATTTATTTAAAATAATTAATTAATTAAATTAAACAATAAATAAATTTACCATACTTATCAAACGACCCTCGTATAATGAAAACTTGTAATACTTTATCAGTTATGAAAAAGTCGAAGTTACAATAAAAAAGAAAATTAAAATCGACTTATATAAGAAAAATAGTCAAAAAATTGTTTCTAGTTAATATTTCGTGATTAAAAATCTATAATTCAATTATTTTAAAAAGTATAATTTAAAATATTAATAGTAATCTAAAATGATAGTAATTATTAAAATATTGATTAAATTTATTATTTAAATAATGTGCAGTCATTAAGTTCATATAAGATTTCCTTTTTATCAATAATAACAAAGATAATAATTATGGTAGTTATATTTTTTTTAACATAAGTTATTGATCGTAATCGATTATTTATATTTAAATATGTGATTATTCAATATTATAACCCATCAAAGAACAAAAAAATTGTGATATTACATAATCACTAAAACATCAGCAAAATCTAAAGCTAACAAAAATTTAAATTTAGTGCAATTTTTTGTTATATATGTACACTATTTTTATAGTTTTCTATTTAATTCTTTTACTATTTTTTTCATTTATCTATCTATCTATATACATATATATATATATATATATATATATATATATATATATATATATATATATATAGAGAGAGAGAGAGAGAGAGAGAGAGAGAGAGGAAAAAGAAAACTATAATTATTTAGATGTTATATGTTTGTATATATTTTTTATTTTATTGTTTTACTTTCTTTAATTCATTTAAACATTATTATATTTCTGTATGCTTTTTCTAATTTTATTATTCTATTTTAATGTAACGATAGATCGGTATTATTTACTCTTCTTTTGTTATAAAATAAACGTTGATTTCACTAAACTAACATTTAGCATTTTTTAAAAAAACAACACACGTCTAAATTTAAATAAACAATCGTCATATGTTAGGTCAGTACTCGTCCCCTGTACATCTTTTGATCGGTAAGAGAAGATATAACAAATATATACTTTCATTTTACTAACAAGAGTTCATAGTCTTCCTGGTGATCCACTTTATTTGAATAAAAAAATAATGCAAAACAATTCGTGGTATTACAAAACTTTCTCTTGTTACTTCCTACAGGAAGCAGCATATGGTTTATTATAATATTTCGACTTTTTACAGATGGGCTGCATTTTATCTGTAAAATTTAATGGCCACCAATTTAAATGTGAATTTGTACATCATACGTAATATATACATATACATACATACATACATACACAAACACATATACATACACGTATATATATATATATATATATATATATATATATATATATATATATATATAAAGAGAGAGAGAGAGAAAGAGAATGAGGTATAATAAAATGCTTACATTATTTTATATTTTTAGAATGAGTTAATAAATAATTCATAATATTAGTAAATATTTATTTAATAACAATAAAATGTTAAGATCAAAATACAATTTTTTAAAAATTTTTAAACAAGTTGTGTAAAAAGAGAAAATTTCGTTTTTGTAATTTGAAAAATATAAATTTCATTAAAGTGACATTTATGTTCACAAGAATGTTTTAAATATATTTAATTAACATTAATATGAAAATAAAATGAAAGTATACTGAAATATATTTTAGTAAATTATTTTTTTTAAAAAAAATAGTCTATCATTTTTGTATTTTAGCATATATTAAATGTTTGATTTAATTTGTTCAAACATTTTTTATCATATTGTTTATGATGAACCAAAATATAAATTTTTACTACACGCTTTTCAGTCAGTTATTTCAATTTATGAAAGATGTTTAATAATCATTTATTGTATATTTTCTTCATTGATGTTGATTTTAATAACTATGTTATCATTGTCGGAATGTTACATTATAAAAGTTATTATGTTTTTAATGAAATCTTAATAAATAAATTTTAATAAAAAATATAATGCATTATTGAAGAAGTAATCTTTTAGAAATTACTGAGTTGAAATGTCAAAATGAACTTAAAAAAAATTCAAACATGGCTGCCACCAGCTATCAAAGTTCTGACATTCTTATTGGAAACCCTTATATTATTTTGAAGTACATTAATAAATGATGATAGAAATATCTTCGGAATTTTTTCTTTACTACAATACACACTTTTTCGCTTAGAAAATTGAATGAATATGAGACTGTCTGAATATTTTGTGATCGATTGTAATTTTGTATAATGTTTAATTCATTTTGTCATTTATGCGACTAATTCATTTTTAATAGATTTTAAATGTTGTATTCTGAGGATGATATACAAAAAATTAATAATAAATAGTGTATGTTGACAATAAATATTTATTTCTATGTATAATAAATTGATGATCTGGTATTTGTATGTGTTTAAATATTATGTTAATTTAAAAATGTTTGTTCTTTGATGAAATTATTACTGATTTTAATTTAGAAATATATAGGGTTTTTCAATAGGCACCAATAAATAAATATTGTGTATTATATGTTGATAAAATTTTGTAGTGATTGTATATTTGTTAAAATATATACTAATCAAATTATTAAGATTTTTTTTAAAAAATAAAGGAAATTTATTTTGATTACAAAATTTTATTTATAATGTAATTTTGAATTTCCAACAGGTATTCCATGCAAAAGTAATTTAATACTACATTTTCATAATGTATTATTATAATAGACAATTTTTGTACGCATAATCTGTTAACGAACCATTAGGTTTAATGTTTTCGTGCTTGTCGCAGTTAAGTATGTTAATAATTTTTATGTACAGACAACTAAAAAGGATTCTATTTCAAATATATATATATATATATATATATATATATATATATATATATATATATATATATATATGTAATATTATCATTATTATCTTT
Source organism: Neoneuromus ignobilis (assembly GCA_029203775.1). Taxonomy (NCBI): domain Eukaryota; kingdom Metazoa; phylum Arthropoda; class Insecta; order Megaloptera; family Corydalidae; genus Neoneuromus; species Neoneuromus ignobilis. The sequence goes on from CP092087.1 coordinate 40,381,395, forward strand.
TGGATATCTTAAACGTTGTCTTTATCCGTCTTATTATAAACGAACAGGATTCGAAATAAGTAAAAGCACTTGCGTCAATACGATGTACACAGTTCGTGAACGATTTTAATTGCAGAGAATGCGTCGCTTTCCCTTTCTCGTTCCGTGTACCGGTTCAATAAAACAAAGGTTAGTATTATAAACAACGCCACCCGTCAGTGTAATGACTGGGTCGTCGGTCATTCGTAGGGCATAGTCAAAGGCCGCCATCCGCCACCTTGTTGCGTGTGACCTACATTCAGCTGGTCGCTTTTAGCGTGATAATGGAACGACGAACATGACGGCGGCGCGTCATGACGCGCTTGCCTGACAAACAGGAAGAGGGAGGGAGAGACAGAGAGGAATTCAGAGAGAGAGAGATTCGTTTAACGCCATTGTTTGACGGTACGGCGTCGTTCTGCGTGATGCGTCGTGTCATCGACCGCACGCAGTATTCACGCACTTGCGTACATCGACGTTTGCTGCCGTTTGGAATTCCTCATATCATATACAAATACATGCAAACATATATATTTATATATATATATATATATATATATATATATATATATATATATATATATATATATATTAAAATGGCCGCTATTTTTGTAACTGAAATATAGGCATGCGTTCTACTACGTTTCAATCTATACGATTGGTTATGTTTTATATAGGTCATTTATGGAATGTATTTATAACTGATTTATAAGAGGTATTTAATTGATATTAATTACATAGAGTATGCATTTAGTTTAAAATAGTGTTTTATGTTATATGAATAAATCTGAAAAATTAACACATTTCATAGAACAAAAACTATGTTCAGGATTGTTCAATATCAATCAGATTTGATTCGTTTAACGCATGCGTTATAAGAAATATTTCAGACATTGTGTAGTTTCCACATTATATTTTATTTTATTTTGTATAAGAATAAGTACAAGTCTAATTATAGATAATATACATACATACATACATACATATACATATATATATATATATATATATATATATATATATATATATATATATATATATATATATATATATATATATATATATATATATATATATATATATATATATATATATATATATATATATATATATATATATATATATATATATATATATATATATATATATATATATATATATATATATATATATATATATATATATATATATATATATATATATATCCATCTCCAGCCCACTGCTATATTAAAAATATATTAATTGAAAATATTATATATATTCATTATTCTTTTCATGGCATTCATCCAACCTTTCATTATTTCATTTATCTTTTTGTGGTCTTCATAATCCAATTATCTCTGAATCCGACTTCATTGAATCCTATCAATATATCCTGCCCATAATTTTATTTTAAATATATTATATCATATTTATTTATATATATTATATATATATTATATATATATATTATATTATATATATATATTATTTATATATATTATATATATATATATATATATATATTATAGTATATATGTATATATATATATATATATATATATATATATATATATATCCATATATATATATATGTTTATATATTATATATATGATATATATATATATATATATATATATATATATATATATATATATATATATATATATATATATATATGGGATACATATTATAAATACATTTTATATATTTATATATAAATACTGAAATATATATATATATATATATATATATATATATATATAATAATATATATAAGTATATACGGAGATTAAAAAAACATTTTAAATATTTAAAATTAAATACTGAAAAATAATTGAAATATGGATACAGTTTTTTTAATAATCATATATTATATACGAGGGTCATTTGATAAGTATGGTATGTAATTAAATTAAAAATTTAATAAATTAAACAATAAATAAATTTACTACATTTATCAAAGACCCTCGTATATATATATATATATATACACATTTTTACATTATGAAAATATCTCCATGAAAATTAGAAGCATAAATATCATTACTATTCAAAAATCAAGCTTACAGTAGTTATGGAACAAGAAATAAAATGAAAGATTTTCCCTTTATTGTGAACGTAAATTTGCAGATTCTTTCTAAATATATTTCTAAGAATTGTTTAAATGTTATTAACATTCAGAAACATAGGTTTTGAATTTTTAATAAATTAATTAAGGGAATTTTTGTCAAATAGTGAACCGACAAAGAATAGTGCCATTCTTGATAATTGTCTTGTAAAATTTGTTTGATAACTGAAATATATTTCTAAGCATGGATAACCATTCTATAGTAGTGATTAACTTTAATTTAATTAAATGTATGAATCATAAAGATGGGATTACTAGAACTAAACAATATCACAAAGTAGATGCTTATGGTGTCTGTAGTTATTTGGATAGTCAATTTGATAAAGGGTTTAATGATTGTAATTTGTTCGATAATATGTGAACTTTTAAAAATATAGTTGAAACTTGGACAGTACGTGGCAATTAAAGTAATTAATTTAGTAATATTCCAGTATTTGTATTATAATTACAATATAATATTACTTGAGAAACGTTGTGGGAAGATGTGTAGTAAATGTAATTGTAACATTGTCTATAAAAAAAATATAAATTATTTCTGTCTGATTTAAATCTGACGAAACATAAAACATTTGACTTATATATGAAAAAAATATTTAATGTTAGAGATGGTTCCAACGCTTGGGGTAAACTATTTAATTACGTAAGATACATGAAAAGTAGTGAAAGTGAATTGTCTGTTATGACTGTGGCCGATGGCAGTGTTTTCTGGTAATTTATCTAAAGTTGTTGTGTCTAGTCGTCATTTTGGGTTTATATTTAATACAAACAAATTTAATTTAACTGGCAACAATAATCATAGTCTAATTTATTTTAAAAAATCCTATAAACTGTTAAATTATTATATATAGTAGACAAAATTAAAATTCGTAAATCGTCGGAAATAGATGAAATGTATGGGGTATTTATTACAATAATAAAAATCAATATTATTACATGTAAATATAATATTTCGTGGAATTATTGAACAAGTCTATTATGAAAGGGAATGTTCTAAAAGATTGATATACACCAGTCATTTTTATATTTAAAGGGGAGAGAAAAAAGTGATATAAACAATTATCATCCCTTTAGTCTTTTAATTAAATATGTAAATTAACGAAACAAAGAATTAATGTTTATTTAAAACAAAACTGCAAATTGAATAATATTTTATGCGAAAATCAACTTGGGTTTAAATCTCAGTATTCATGCAAATTTCAGCTTTCAAGTGTAGTTTAGAATTTATTAGATATTCTTGACAGGGGAGGCCAAATAAATTCAAATTTTCTCAACTTTTCTGAGGATATTGATAAAGTTCTGTATAAATTATTCATTGATAATTTATTTCTTCTTGGTTTTGATAGTAAATTCATTTTATAGATTCAATCATACCTTTTAAATAGAAATCAAATGACTTTATCGATAATTTTATTTGTCCTCTTCCATTCATAATTTATAAACGAACTTCTAAATAAAAATACAAATTTTCAGAATTGGATATTTTCTTGATAACTACGTTATTCGTAAAGAAATTTTGTTAGAGATCGACGCTCGATACTTACAATTTAGTATAAATAAAATTATTAATTGGACGAAGTAGAGCAATATGGAATTATTTTTTTCTATTTGCGTTTGATTTACAAATAGACATTTTTTTATCTATTCATTCTACTCTGTCGATAAAATAAAAATTACATCATTCGATGTATGTCAATATCTCAGAATCATATTAATCATCTTTATCATGGACGTGTTTTAAATATTCTAACAAAATGCATAAAAACTTAATTTTGTAAAAAGAACAATTAAGAGATATTATACAATTACTAAGAAAAGCATATTTTATTCTGATGAAACTTTTCTTTCGAGGGATTTACTTTTAGTAACAAAAAATGATAAACATAAAAATAATTCAAAGAAAGGCTTCTCGTTTAGTGCTAAATAGGCATTTCAAGATGAATAATCTTAGGTAAATGTTAAAGCAGCTCGAGTAAAAAAGTAAACAGAGGTTTGTGACTTTAGTTTAGATGTTCAAATCTTCTAAGGGGTATTTGATATTAGGAGAATTTTAATGAAAGAATAGTTCTTCTTCTTTCTGTGGAAAAATGATTATGCGTTGGAAATTAAATTGAAAAGTTATAAAGACAAATTAGGGAAATTTCAATCTTTTATAGAAAGTTCTTCATCCTAGTATTTTCAAGATAACACTTTCTTCAACTAAGGTTTTTAAAAATCATATTAACAATAGTAAAATGTATTAATATACATACGTTCCAGAAAGAACTCCTACTATTTGATTTCCTATTCTAAGCAGATATATTATTATTAGTATTATATGAAAATTAATTTAGACAATTAAACAATGAACATTTTTTTGAAATTTCAATAAACCTATTTTTGTTTATATAAAAATTAAATATTTTTATGTATTTATGTTTTATACTCCTTATTTTTAATGTCTATTTATTTAAATTGTAAAATAATAATTATCAATAAAGATTGATGAAAACCATACAACTGCATATTATAATTAATGTTCCTAAATTCTATTAGTTTAAACGTCTATTATTATATAATTAATGAATATTTACTACAAACGTTAAATTTTTCATTTATATTTTTTCATATGCTAGTTTCTGATTATTTTTATAACATAGTATTTTATATTAATTTCATGCATTATTGTTTTTAATTTTTTTTAATGATTTATTGTTCAAAACTGTTTTTATGTAATATGATAAGTATTTATTCCGTAGTTAAGATATTCTTTTATTTTATATTTTGGAATAAGTTCCAAAATTTAAAATATAATATTAATATTTTATTTATTTAAATAGATTGAATTATAAATGAACTATTCAAAATATTATTCCAATTTAAATGAATATTTTTAATGAATTTTGGATATTTTTTAAAAATACAAATATTAAGATTAACGAATATAAATAATACAGTAGTAAAAAATGTTCAACTTAACCAATTAAAATCATTATAATATAAGAATTTAAGTATTAACTATCTATTTGTATTAATTTATAAATATTGTATTATGATTTTTTTTAAAAAAATACATTAGAAAATTATCGATCGATTTATTTTCTATAAAATATGAACATTTATTTATATATTTTATTTGTAGATTAAATATCCGATTGTAAAATTTTCAATTCGAGTGTCTTAGAATATTTAACTGTTTTTTATGAATGGTTTAATAAATATTTTAGTAATAATAATTTCCTTTGAAGAAAAAGATATTAAATTTATAATTTAACTGATAATTTTATGTAAATATACTTTAATATATAATCATTGTAATACAAAAAGTACCTTTAATGGGCCTTAAGTGTACAATTAGTTTATTTTTGATGACTAATTAAGAAATCTTCATGTACATAAACTTTAATAGATTAAAGTAAATAAAAATATACTTCATTGTATTCAATTAATAATATAATTCAAACATTTCTTTCACATTAATATTGTATTATACTTCGTGTTATCATTAAATAAATCTTTGTCTGTCAATTTCTCTTCTCTTCTCTTTATCTTGATCTGTGTTCATATATTTTTATTTCCAGTATGCACATCTGTATGTGTATAAAATGCAATTATATAAGTGTGTGTTGTTTATATGTGTACATACATGAACGTTTACGTTATATGTGTGTGGCATGTATATTTGCTAGCAATGCATGGTTTCTCCGTATATATTGTTCTTAGTGAACGATAAGGGCGCAGGAAGGTTAGGGGATGTTTTTTGGGTAACTAGCTGGGGGATGATTTTCTGAACAGAAAACGACTGCCTTAACCGATTTAGTCGTTACGACTTTGAAATATATAAAGGTTCGTTATGTAAATACAAATGATAACTCTTTCTCTCTCTCATATATATATATATATATATATATATATATATATATATATATATATATATATATATATATATATATATATATATATATATATATATATATATATATATATATATATATATAGATAGATAGATATATATATATATATAGAAATATATCATTATTGATTTTTCTGATAATTTTTGTCAATTTCATTAATTGAAACAATTAATCTCTAAAGTTAAAATGTTATTAATCATAAAATAATACAATATCTTTTAAACTTTTGCAAAATAAATATTATATTAATTATTTGATACAATATAATAATTTCTATTATTGAACAAAATTTTAATTCTATTAAAATCATAATTAAATATCATTTATTGTTGCTATATTTTAGAGTTTTAAAAATTATTAGATAAATTTAATTAGGTTATTATTATTTTAAAAATAATAAATACAAAAAAAAACAGTAAGATAATATTATATAATATTTATTTCTTTTAATTTTGTTTTACTTTTCCAACTTTTTTAAAAGAATTTTAATAAATCGCGTTATTAAAAATACAATATGTTTGTGTTCATTTCTTGTAATTATTAATTTTAAATTGAGAACTTTTCAAAATATGAACTGAATAGAATAGAAATATAAAGAAGAAAAAGGTATATGAATTATGAAAAACAAAAATAATAAGAGTATTTTTAATATTATTTGGGAGTAATTTTAATTGAGATGAGAACTGGACATATGAAAAAGAAAATGAAAAATATGAAAAAGGAAATTAAATTTTTAATGATGTTTTATATAAATATGAATGACATTTTGTGAGTAAATCGACAGTAAACAATATTGTATATAGAAATTGGAAAATGTCAATTTTCACAAAAATATTAGGGGCTTAAATTGAAAGTAAAGCCTCGAAATCAGATGGCAATAGTATGCATTGAAATTTCATTTTATTTTAATAGATGTTTTTATTTTTTAATATTGTTTATCTTGTATAAGAAAATTAAAAAGACATACTATTCTTGCTGACATTAATGTTATTTTAGTGTGACAAAAAATTGAGCATAATAAAGAGCATATTACTTCTACACTTTTTACTTTTTATGTTTGATGAAAAGAAAAATGATGTTGAAATAAGTAAAGCAATTTGTGAAATCTATGGGAAAAGTTACGTATCCATTAGTATTTGTGAATTTTGGAAAAATTGAAATATCAGCTCAGATAACTACTTGTACTGCAAAAGTCTTAATGTTTCTTGACGTTTATTAATCATGAAAAAGATACATAAGGAAAGAAAATGAATTTTATACAAATTGATAGAATAGAACATATTGAACCGTTTGAATATTTGTATTCCGCTGCTTTCTAAATTAAGAAGAAACAATTTTTGAAAGTGGACATATTTTAATAATTTTAAACGTAAACGAGGATGGGCAGATTTTGGATTATTATCCACATTAATATCAAAATGAAATGTCCACAGTCTGAAGACTTTACTGTGTACCTGTTGAGATCAAGTAAGAGGTCTCTATTATGAATTGTTTCCACTGAATAAAATAATCACTGCTGATAAATAAAATCAACAACTATACAAATTGAAACAGGAATTTGAAACTGGTACAGGCAAAAATGACCGTTAGTAGCCATTAAATGATGTAGAGTCATCCTACTCTATCATAATACCAGACTGCATGTTTTTGAGATGACTAAGGATACATTATTAAAGTTAAAATAGAAGGATATTCCCTATCCCGAGTACTCTTCAAACACTGGACTTTTTGATTATCATTTGTTCATTTGTTCAGATCACTGCAATACAGATTAGAAGATACTCAATTCCGAAATTTCGAAGAAGTATGAAAATGAGTAGATAATTTTATCGCATCAGAATCGAAGTCCTTCTTTCAACGCGGAATTTATCATTTATCAAAAAAATAACAAAAAGGCAATGAAAATTGAAAAAAATATTTTTATTAACCTCATATTTGTAATTTGTTTGAAATAAAAGATGATTTTCGTCCAAAAAAAATGATTATTTCCAATGTAAATCCGTAATAATAAAGTCATCGTATATATAACTGATTTTTAAAGTTATGTTGCTTGTTCAACCAAATTAAACGTCACTTTGAAAACACTGATGGCATTACTTTATACACACAATAGGGTAGGAAAATGATTAATTTGAAATTGTTATTAGAAGCGGGTAAAGTTAAAGGCACTGAATTAATTTATACATCTAATGCATTTTTATTTTTCAATATAATAATCAAATTTGATAAACGCTCGATTAAATTTTATTTTTAATTTACTAGTTATTACCATAATCATATTCGATTTAATTATCTTATATTAATGATTATTTTCTGAGAAATTACTAAATTTAACTATCGACAGTGCAATATTTACGATATAAAATTTTGTGTCTAAAAAATAGATAACTGAAAAAAACAAAGTTGATAACATTTTTTTTGCTTTAAAAACTTAAAATACTCTAAAAGTACTTAATAAAATTGATTATTTGTTACAATTTAGAAAATGCAAACTATTCTATTTATTATATAAGAGTATTTTCAAAATAAGACATTATCATTTTTCCACCTTTTATAAAAAAGGATGCTATTTTTTTTGAAACCCCCGTTTTTGAATAACAATGTTTAAAAAATATTTATTTTTATCTTCATCTTATTTATATACTGTATTAAAGTAAAATTAAAAGAAAAAGATAAAACATATAACATTTTATTGATATTTTCCTTTATTGACCTAACACACAGAATATTGTGTTAACGCAATGTTAGAAATTATTATAAACATTTGTTATTTTCTAGAAAAAAAACAAATAGCGATTACCTTTTTTATCAGCATTATAGATAGTGCAACTGCAAATACTTAGAAAATATGTATATTATCGAAGGGCATTGACATGACTCAGTATGTCTTTAAATCATAAATAATTCATAATTTCACGAATCAAATTTGATATAAAAATACAATTGTAATCTGAAATAATTTAAAACAGATAAATAATGAAAATCTATTTTATAAAAAAAGGAAAGAATATATGTTGACAAATTTATAATTATAAATAATTTCACTTTAATTAGAGACTTGATATGATCGAATGGCAATGTGTAGACACTCAAAGTGTTGGAGTTAAGTTAAAGATTTTTATTATAAAAAATAGAAAATCAGGTTTCTATTACAAACAATAAAACCAGTAGTGAACTTTATTCATTATATTTTATTTTATATTTTTTAATCATTTTAATAATAAAAGAAATATCGATTAATAAGTGAAACATGATATCTAAAATAACAAAATTTATAGCAACATTCAAGCTTTTATATACTCTTAGGAGTGCACTGATCAATTTCATTTGGGCCTTATGAAGTTTAGATACAGCAAAAAACGTACATACGTATGTATATCTGTCAAAAAAAGTATCTAAAATGGTGTGATGGATAAATGTAATAAATTTTTACTGTCCATATTACTGTTAATGAATCCTAATACAAAGATTAATGTTTGTTTTCATTTGCGCCCCTAAATATTCCATCATGGACTTTCGTCTGTATTATTTTTTTTAACTGCTCGACAACCCCATCCACTCACTATCACTACCGCCGCATCTGAAAAACAAAGATCGTCTTGATTCGTTCACTCTTACTCACATTTAAAGATTCTAACTGCAGATAGCTTAGGTTGAGAGCCCCTGACGTCCAAGACAAATATACGCTGCGCCAATAAACGATATAATATACATGTGATAAGACCTAGCGTGTTTTTTCCATTGTCACAGAACACATCTTTTCTGTGGAGAGAATTTCGGCCTGCAAGGTCAATAACCTCATACCAGCACGACACGTGTGGACTACGTGCAGGTCGTAGCGACATTGAGTGTACTCTATCGAAACAAGAATGCGTCCTATTGCAACACGAAATACAGTCGTGTAATTGTATGTGTGCGTGACAGTGCATAAAGAGAGAGTGTCAAATTGAATAAGGACAGAAGCACATGTTCATCAATGGCGGTGATATTTTTGTACATTTTCACATCACAACATTGTACGGAACAAGTGGCATCACCAATCGAATAGATTGTATTGCTCCTTCCTTTTCCGCCCTCATTTTAGGGTTGGCTCGAGAATTGAGTTATTGTTCAATGAGATGGAATAGTATCAGCGTTTCGTGGGGGACGATCAAAATAAATTATTATTATTTTTTTATGAGCGAAAAGGTTATCTTTTTATGCATAGGCTTTTTGTTGTATGTTTATTTATTCCTATTCTAAATTTCTAACACGTTGCTTAAGAATATGGCGTTCTTCAACGACAAAAAGAGAGAAAAAGAAACAAAAAGAAAAATGATGCAGAAAAATGATCAATTTTCTTTAGTTAATAATTAATACGCGTATAGAAGTTCTTTATATATGTATATAAAATATAAACAAGGAACTATTTCAAAATATCGTTTTGTTTTAATCTTTAAATATTCTTATTCGAATGATTTTTGAAAAACTAACATTTTCTATTTCTACGAATTTACGAATAGTTAAATATATTAAGTTGTATATAATAAAAAGACATCATTTTTTAATATAAAAAAGTATGAAGACTAAAAAATGAGATATTTTATCATAACTGGATTTCTTTAATTACTACTGAGTTACAGTACAGATTGATTGAACTACTCTTTGATCAAATTAATTTATTTGAAAATAATAAGATATTTTTAATAATCTAAAAACTAATAACTATTCTGAATCCGATCAAAATGAATACTTAGAAAGACAAAGCTAAGCAGAATTAATACGAATCGAAAATGTACTTTCATTATAATAGAAACAGATTTATAAAGCTGTGCTTTGATGATGAAACAAAGAGCGTATCAGAGAAAAAAGAGAACGATAAGTGAATGTTGAATATATTTATAAAATCTTGTACTATTAAGGAGTGATACATTTTTATAGTAGATTAATAAATTTCAATGTATTAAATGATTCATGCAACATTGTAAGGAAATCTTATTTAACTTATAAGTTCTTAATGTTCAAAATAAATATTATATATGTTAGAGAAGAAGAATTATAAATTATTAAACCGAATTCGAGGGTGGTTCAAGTAATAACATATAATTATATCTAGAATCTTAACCTCAAATATTTTTAAAAAAAGAATTCATTCAAATTATTATTTAATTTTCTGTACTCAAAATGAATAAAGTTACAGAAAAATTAAAAATGTACGAATAAATTAAAAAAACACTGTACAGTTTTTTTAAAATGTTAACCTTATACAAATTATATTTTATATATATATATATATATATATATATATATATATATATATATATATATATATATCCTCGAGTTAATAATAATTATGAAATACTGTTATCATGAGTCGAAATATATTGTTAATTTGAATAAGAAATTTAATGAATAACATCTGATGCAAACAAGCATTAAACATTATTTTAACGCTTGAGGGTGTAAAGGTTCTAGGTCACGGTCTGATGGTCTGACATTGTGTTAGACTCAAAATTTGTCATATTGCCATCATTATTTGAACTTGCGACAGTTGTTGTTTCATGTACAATAATCTTGACTATACTTAATTGGTATTGATACCAATACGCATCTGAGATAATATGTGTACGACACGTGGAAGATTATTGACTGCGGCTCTCGTAACAAAGACCGGAGCGAAGCGGTGAATTGCACAACTGTTTATTTGAAACCGTCAACAACGACCACAGAGACTGTAGCCCTGCCGTATCCCAAACGTCGAGTATTGACCCATGGCAAGCTCTGCTACAACAACCGAAATATACACGCACACAAATGCATGTACGCACACACACATTCAAATAAATATCCAACGCAGTCGAAACGGTACCTCCTACACGACCGACAGCGATGGATGTATATCTTTGGACCAATATTGCGTTCATGCTACGCGAAAAAGGACTGATTTGTAGTGTAAGTTAACCCCATGCTAATCTCTGCAAAATGCACGATAGGAGATATTTTTCTAAAGGTTCCTGTCGATTATTTTAGCTACGAACCGCGTTACTCCATCGTGCTTTAATGAGGTATCATATGCGTTTGCAGCAACGCACTGCACCAAATATTTACGGGGCCAATAGCAGACGTTTCGATGGACGGAGAAAGACTGTTACGAACGAATAAGATATTCGTTATCTCTGTCACACAATTTTGAATTTAGGTTGAATGTTTTCGAAATACGAGGGATGAGGTCAACGGCCTTCTCCCCTCGTTTCGGCAACGCAGATATGGGACACGTGTGAATAGTATCAGGGGTAAGATATTCTCACTAATCCGTTCGGTTGCGATGTTAGTGAGAATCAGTGTCCTCACAATGTTCACTGTACTCATGATAATAATAAAAAAATCCCATTGACTCCCTGACAGAATGAGATAATCGAGAACATATTTTCCCCAAAAATTATTTCCATGAAATTGTTTATACTTTCAAGGGTATTTATATGTGAAATTAGAGTTTAAGACATAGTGTCGGCCATTTCTAACATTGGAAGACTAGAAAATCTTATAATTATCACGGAAGTTAATAAAACAGTTTACATAATTGACCTATATTTTTAAAAAAATTCTTATAACAATATCAATTTAAAAAAGATTTTTATAAACTGTATCGTTTTTAATTAATTTGTGGAATTAACAGCTTACAAAAAATCATTAATAACACACTTTTTATTATTTGTTTTTTTTTTTAATTAAAAATATAATTTAATATTAATTTTTGTAAGTATCTACTAAGAATTAAACGAAAATTAAATTTAATTTTCGTTAAAAGGAAATATAAATGATTTAACTCTGTCATTGAAATTACCGAATTTTATATTTTAATATTTGCAATAACAGAAAAAGTGAGTATTAAAATTCCGATTATTGATTAAAAAATACTATGACATATAAATGTGTTCATGTACGTCTAACTAAAATGTAATTAGGTAAACAAATATAATAATTAAACATAAATTACTCTGTCGAAATCACTTTTACCGAAATTAATATTGATTTAAAGACGAAATTAGAGTAATAAAAATATTTTAGAATGTTATATCTTCAAAAGATTGAAAATAAAATGAGACATTAATATACAATATACTAGATTATAATGATAAACGATTATTTTTGTTATATATATTTTCTACTCTGTTCTTTAAATAATTTTTCAATTACATCTATTTATCGTTTCTTCATTTATTTTTTATTTTTATTACAAAGTTATTTAATTTATAAAATAAATTTATCAACTATTGGAGATTAAAAATCGATTAAGTACCAATTTAATGAAGAATAAATTTAATACTAACAATTATTGGAAAATTTATATCAATATTTAATTTTGAACAAAAAGGAATTAGAAATAACAGGCAGTTAAAACAAAATAATAATTATCAATTTCAAAATAACAATGAAAAAATGGCTAACTTAATTGTCATTAATTGCATTGTTATTAATTACTTGATATTGAATAAGAAAACCAATGTTTAAATTACAATATATTTTGGAATATGTAATTAATAAATACACTTAAAATTAAACGTTTACTTAAATATAAAATACATATTTGTATAAATTGAAATTATTAACAAAAAAATTAAATAGAATAAATCTATAGCAGAATTTGTATAATCGTATTCATCTCTTAATTTGTTTAATATTTGCATGCAAATTATTAAATGTTTATTATATTTTCAGAATATTATTAATAAAAAAGAAATATAAAAAAAATTATTACACATGAGTGAATTGATTAAAAATCTAATTTTCAACATTAGGACAAATTTATTTACTTTCATCCATTTTATTCTATTTAGTTCACATTCTTGTGAAATATTTTTGTAAAATATTGTTTGAATTGTTATATAAAATAATATTTAAAAATGAATACTAGTAATTAGTTAGTTATAAATGTAATTGATAAATATATTTTTTCTATAAAGATTAACTTTGTTGCCTTCTTATAAATTATTTAATATTTTCATTTTATTTCCAAATACATTAATGCATTAATTTTTTCTATGAAAAGTATCTTTGAATAGTTTTCTAATATTTTTTTTCTATAATATTTATAAAATTATTAAAATTAATGATTGTTTAAAAAAATATGTAAAATATTTTAAAGGAACTTATACAATGTAATAGAAGTATCTTAATTTAATTAACGTTTACAAAATCTTTTTGTTGTTGTTTTCATCAATTTTTTATTATATTAATTCGAAATTTGAATTTTATAATTAAATATGCGAATATATTTTACTCATATATCACTATTAATTATGAAAAAAATTGTAAATTTTACAACATTTACATGGATAATATCAGTATTTCTTTAATACAATATTAATAAATATGTTAAAATTTTATTTTTATTTTCAAAAGTTATTTTATAATTGATTATTTAGTTTATATTAAATTTACTATGAACTAAAATTTCATTCGAATTTAGATTTTATATAACATGTCTAATCGATATTCGGTTGCTAATGTTATTTCATTATGAATTTTCGTTTTAAAACAACGAAATTCCTAATAAGAAATAGGTTCTTTGCACGAAACAAATGGTAGAATGAACGAAAGGACATTTCAAAGTCACAGTTTTTAGATATCAACTTATTTTGTGCAAAACTGCACGTTCGCCGAACATAAATGTAGTGAGCTTTCATTGATTTCAACGCAACGCCAAGCTCGGCCGGTGATTTTAACGCAGAATTTGTTCGTGTACGTTCGGTTTGCAAAAAGTATAAGCAAATATTATTTTCTCATGAGATTTATGTACTTTAGTAATATTTATTTTAACTAAATATATCTAAATATAATATAAATGTATTTACACACACACACATATACATTATATATATATATATATATATATATATAATCAATTTGATTTTGGTTAGATTTCATTTCGATATTATTGATGTTTTTATCATTTTAAATTTTCATTCACACACACATGACACACACACAGCTACACACATACACAACATGCATATAAATACACACATACACACACACACACACATATATATATATATATATATAATCGAAAGTGATTTGAAAAGTTTTAACAATGAAATAGAAAATAATTTATATTCTTTTCAAAATTGTTTTTTTTTTTAAAAAAAAGAATTTTCCTTGACACAAATTCATTTTGATTTACGATTCTCTAAGGCCATTATACTAGAAAGTCAAATTTCTCGAGGTTTGCCAAATAATCTCCAAATACTAATTTAGTTCTTCATCTAAAGAAAATTTCTTTCCGGTAAAGAGAGTTTTCATTTGTGGAACAAATAAAAACTGATGATAAGTTGGTTGCGACAGTAAATTATACTTCAGTTCGTTAATTTTTATCATTGAAACGATAATTGTATGGAGGTGGACATCAACTTGATGAAAGATCACATTTTTCTTTTCGAAATCTAATATTTTTCCACAAATATTTTTGTATAATTAGCTCAAGAGACTAGAATAGTACATTCCCATTATAGACTGAAGAATAGTAATAGTAGTAATATTTTATATACCACATAAAATCAGATATCAGAAACATTTTTTTATCATATTTTTTTTAATATGCAATCATATAAAAGAATATTAAATATAAATTTATTATATTCATCACAATAGTATTAATTATTTGACATTACTATTATTTTTTTTAAAAAAGAGTATTTAATTTAGTGTATACATATATACATACATCTATATATATATATATATATATATATATATATATATATATATATATATATATATATATATATATATATATATATATATATATATATATATATATCTACATCTAAAGTATAACTCATATGGGTAACATAAGCAATTTATTGATATAATTCAATGAAGTCGTTAAATTAAAAAAAAAAATATTTAATTGAAAATAAATATAATATTCATTAAATTTATTCGTTATATTTATTTTCAATTAAATATTTTTTTTTTAATTTAACGACTTCATTGAATTATATCAATAAATTGCTTATGTTATTTTTATACGCGTCAAATCTAATATATATATATATATATATATATATGTATATATATAGCTATATATATATATACGAGAGTAATGTGACAAAATTCAAAAATCGAGTATATTTAAAAATTAAGGTACATCGCTGCGATCCCCTTCAAAGTAAGTAGTACAGATTTAAAAATTAAGGTACATCGCGCATATACACTTATTCCAGCGAGTTTTCCAGTTTTCGTAACAATTCTGGAACACTTCTTGTGGGACCTCTCCGAGTAGTCACAGATTCTTGGATATCTTCAACAGTCAAAATGTCGACCTTTGACGAATTTTTTTTTATATGGGGAATAGGAAAAAGTCGCAGGGTGACATGTCCGGTGAATATGGTAACGTTGCGATATATATTAAGATATGAAATTATAATCATATAGAACCCAAGTTATTCATCTCTGGACGCATCTATTTAATTTTTCGCACATTGCGGTATACTTATTTACGGTTTGTCATGGTATATATATGATATGTCGATATTATCAACATATTTTCACTTTGGACTTGCTCAATCTCGCCTTCTTTGGCCTTGGTGCTCCAGGGGACAGCCATGTTGGCTTTGTCGTTTATTTCGGGGTCATATTGAAAGAACCAACTTTCATCACCAGTAATAACTTTTTTTTTTTTTTAAAATAACTTTCATCACCAGTAATAACCAGTAATAAATTTCTCTGTTCCATTTTCGTGACATGCACTACTCGCGCGTTGTTATAAAACACTAAACAGCTGGCGAAGAAATGATCGTATACCTCAATGTGTGCCTATTAGGTATTACAGGTTCGCAGTGTTATATATATATATATATATATATATATATATATATATATATATATATATATATATATATCATCACATCACATCACATCACATTGCCCATATCAATCCACTACTAGACGAAAGGCTCAATGAATGCTACCATTCACTGGTATTTGGTCATATTCACCACGTTGACCAGGCGGATTGGTGAAGATTTTTTTATTCGGGGTTTACTCCCTTCTCGACAGTTATTTTTTATAAGATGAGGTTGTCGACCTTCATGCTCAACTCTCGAAAATGAGGGACTCTCCGACTGGGACTCGAACATAATTTCCCGCATGACACGCGGTGATGAAAACCACTGTGCTACCCAGTCGGTTATATATATATATATATATATATATATATATATATATATATATATATATATATAAATGACAACATTATACAATAACAATTCACTCTTATGGTTTATATGGTGACATTGCATATTACAAAAAAGAAAACAATATAAAAAGAGAAAAATAAAAAGTGGATTACACTTCTTGAAAAAAATATTTCTAGTTTATTTAATCATTATTGTTCTCTGATATTACCACATTCCATATTCCAGCATTTCGTAAACCGTTTAACAATCAAATTTCTTGAATTGAACTTAATTTCCCTAAAATGCTGTTATGAATATTAAAGTATTTTATTTTAAAGAACTCGTGTAAAATTATGTAAATTCAAATTGTGATTTATTTTCAAAAGTACGAGTAAAGTGAATTTTTGAACAAAGTATTTATGATTCTGAATTTCATTTCTTGTTAATACACACACATTATTATATATATATATATATATATATATATATATATATATATATATATATATCTGGGACAACTTGTTAATATTAAAAAAAATATATAGATGAAGTAAACAGAAGAGTATAATTGTATGGTGTCAATTCGGAAGAAATTTGCATACTGTGACGTCGGATATTTCTTTATGTTTAACAAGAAAAGTTTTTGATTAATGGATCTTAGCTGTTCTCATCGATAAAAGTGATACATGGGTTTTGATGGCCACAATAATTCAGCGGCTTCAGACAACACAGAAAAACATAGAAAAATATGTATTAGGAATAAGAAGAAAAGATAGAAAAAGAATCTAATAAATTAGAACGAAACAAAAGTTATAGATTTTAGAGCAAAAGTGAAAAGTTTAAAATAGAAATAGACTAGTTATATAGCGAAAAGAAGAGACCACCGATGGACAGGAGAAGTTACTGTTTGGGACCTATGTATATAAGAAGGCCCTAATATACTTATTTTAAACGTTTTCATAATCTGAAAAATTGCTTATATTTTTCCGATTTTGGAATGCCTTATAGAAATATAAGTAGACTACATTTATATTTTTCATATATATTTTATATAGATGAAGTGAACAGGAGAATAGAAATGAAAGAGTATTAATTTGGAAAAAATCTTAAATTAGGAAAACGAAATTCCTCTACATTTGAAGAAAAACTTTTTGATTTATGTCAGAATAATTCAGTGGCTTTAAACAATAAATGGAAACATGGAAATATTAATGTTAGAAGTAACATGTAGGGACAGAACAAGAAACGAATAGATGCAAAAAACAAGTTATTGACGTAATAATATAAGTGAAAAGTTTAAAAAGAAAGTATAGCCAAATATACAGCAAGAATAGCAAACTACCGATGTACTACAGATATTATTAATTGGAAACTCAAAGATAAAAGGGTCTAAGAAGAGACCAATAGATAAATTATATAGTGACATGAGAAAATTTATAAGAGTGAAATGGAGAATGAAAGTATTAAATCACTGGAAGTATGAAATTTTCAGAAATGTTTTCATCTATCAATGCCCATTTGTTGGCATCACTGTGTTCATTTATATTGTATAACATCTTTCTTAGGGCATTATATTATAGATAATATTTATTAGCAATTCGCGTACAAATACTACAAAATTGGTGATTTAGCAAAATTGGAATGAGTACAGATATATGCGTATAGTTGAAGTATTCTTGAATAAAACTACAGCTTTATTATAACTAATATTTAATAAAAACTATAACGTCATTTACAAATCATTGAAAAACATCTGTTAAAAGAAATAGTGATCGAAATCGAAACTAAGTGATAGAAATCATTGTGCATTAAAACTAATTATATCTAAAAATCATTGCATTACTGTGGTGAATTTTATGGCACAATTCAATAAAAATTTTCAGGATAATATTATTAAATAAATTGTTCAAGGAAAACTTCATAAATGTAATAAATAAAGAATTTTTTATAGAACACTAAAGTTTTCATTATTTTTTCCTTTCTGTTTTTATATACGTATATGAAAGAAATTATTTCATTACCATTACTATTATTGCATTTTTAATATATAATACTTTCCTGAGTTTTAAACATATCAGTGTAAAAGATGTAAATAGTTTTATACATGAGTGTATCTATTATACATAATGTTAATGAATATTAACAATGAATTAATTTGTTTATTAATAATGAATATTATTTAATAATTTGTATGAAACTGAACTAAAGTTATTGATCTCAAGTTTAATTATATTTTTTTGTTAATAATCGTTGAAATGCGTAGATTTGCATTTGTTAATATATACTATATAGTATAAGAAAATTAATGTTAATAAAAAGTGTATATATATATACATATATTGTAAATGTAATACTATTTTATGTAGTGAGTATTGATTCTATATAGCGTTAAATGAATTTTTAATCAGCTGTACACAAACCACACGTATTTAAAATACTGCGCCACTATGTTCATTCAATACTGGCGCATGCGTTTTTATCATGCGATCTGTGTGTGTCTTCTATTTTAAACGAGAATGCTAGATTCAGATATGACGTCACAGTTGTGAGTTATTTATGTTTTATATTTAATATATCTGATAAAAATCTGATTTATATATCATGACCATCTGTTGTAAATAATATGAAATAAAAATTAATACTTTCGTGTTTACCTATAACAAAAAAAATATTTTAACTGTAATTGTACGATGTTTTCCAGTAGTTGATATATGAATGTACCTATACAAAAGTGACATTTGTAAATCGTTAGAGTGTCAATTATAATTATTGTGTTTGTTTGGACTATAAAATATTAAAATGTCTTCGAAAAGAGCTGTTTTGGACATAGATCATAGTATATTAGAAAGAAATTTAACAATAACTGATTCAGATTTCAATTCTGTCGATAATATGTTAGCAAGCAAGCCGCCTGAAATTCCGTCAAAAGTAGTGAAACCGGCACCAGGTTTTTGTGTTAAGTTTCGTACTAAAGCAGAGGAGAAAATATTTGTGAATGTTTGTCATACGGATGCCTTACCAGAACCGCTCAATATTACCGAAAAAGAATTGGAAGAAATTCTCTCGTCAGATGTTCAAAGTAGTTACCGTATACCGATGAGCATCGGCGAGGGTCGGACAATCTCCGACGCACATGGAAATCCAGCAACAGGTTATGACATAGCAATTCATACGAACTTTCTCAAAAAACTAGAGGAAAGTAAACCGTTTCAAGAATTTTTTCTTGCCGTTGTTCTGGACGCTTTGGAAAATAAATACAGTATTAATTTAGACAGAGAAAAGTTTTCGATACTAAAAAATAAAAAATGTATGGGAACTTTACAAACGCATCGAATAGAACAGAGGGAAATTAATACGAAAATGGAAACACCTACTAAGTCCCTTATTCAAGTACTCGACGTCAAGGATAACGTTATTAATAATATAACACCGAAGTTGAATTCACCGGAAAAAGAAACAAGAGAACCGGAATATCGTTTATTTCGGAAAACCAAAGACGGAAACGTTAATTTAATTATAGGAGAATTCAAAATGCCAGAAATTTTAGACGCAAACGATGTAACATTGGATATTGGAGAAGATCGCATCGTATTGGAAGCTCTGAAGTACGGTTATTTATTAGATTTTTACGTGCCATATTCTTTGGACCAACATAATGTAAAAGCTCAACTGAATTCCGACACAGGAATTTTAACTATAACAATGCCCACTGTTCCAGTAGCATAAATAATACAAGACTTCTAGACCAAATTTGTGATTCTTCTAGACTTATTCACTCTTGCATAGTTATAGCGTTTATTATAATATAAGAATTAGTGATTACACAGTCAACTCTACGCTTAAATTTCTAAAC
This sequence comes from Neoneuromus ignobilis, assembly GCA_029203775.1. Classification (NCBI taxonomy): domain Eukaryota; kingdom Metazoa; phylum Arthropoda; class Insecta; order Megaloptera; family Corydalidae; genus Neoneuromus; species Neoneuromus ignobilis. The sequence goes on from CP092087.1 coordinate 40,402,426, forward strand.
GCAATCTATTTTCTCTACTACTTATTATAATAACAATCTCAGTATTTGTGTGCGAGTGCAGTCGAAAAAATAAAATAATAAAAAAATAGTATGTATTGCAGCATACAAAAAATAAATATGATATACATCACTTTGAATTGTGTTATTAATATACCCTTTCCTATTATATAATGCCATCCAAATGTGACACCTAGATTGGTGTTTTATTAAAAAGAAACGTGTGTATAGGAAAACGTGTGTATAATTTATTTTGTTTCTTTTTAATAAACACAAATCTAGGCGTCACATTTGGATGACCCTATATTATCAATCTACGTTTTATAAACTATGTATGCGCGCGCTTGCGCGCCTGTGTTTGTGGTGTGTGTATCAATATCATATCAGTTTTAGATCTGTTTCCTTCAATCCACCGATTATCTTAATTTTCTTTCTTCCTCTTTTTCCCATCTTTCTAATGTTTCTTCCAAAACAGTTTTTAGTAAACTTTGTCTTTTTAACATACCCAATCCAATTTATCTTTTCCATATTTGCAAATGTACTTTCTTCTCCGACTTTCCAAAACACTTCTTATTTTTTTCTTTTATCATTCCGCGTGATTCTTCAACAGTTGACTCTACAAGCACGTTTCAAAAGCCTATTCTATTTTTATTATAAAATTTTTAATCTTATCCATGTCACGAATACGTACAGAAATTTGCTCGATACATATATTTTCATCATTTTTTTAGCTCCAAGTTTACACACACCACCAAATTTTGTTAACATTTTTTTTAGCTCTCAAGTTATCACACAAAACCCGTCTTTTCTTCTTAAACGTCTCTTTTGTTATTCCAGTTTTTGCCCTAATTCACTTTTTCCTTTTCCAGTCTTTTGCAACCGTTACTCTCAAATATTTTCATTCTTCCTCTTTTGTTATCTTTATGTTATTTACATTTAACTATATTTTTTTGATTTTATTCTCCTCCTGTTTTTCTCTCATTCACTTTCAGTCCATATTCTGCATAACTTTATAAAGTTGCTAACATTCTCTTTTAATTTTTTGTTTCATGCCATCAATCATATTGTCGACAAATTTTATACACACACACACACACACACACACACACACACACATATATATATATATATATATATATATATATATAATATAGACTATAAATAAATTTTATATATAAACCCGCTTCATAGCCCTTAGATTACCGTTTGGGCAGTAATGCTAGTTAACGGTCTTATTGTGTTTTATTTTTTCAAGGACTCTAGAGGCCATGTGCTAATGGTCAATTCGGTTCGGCATTCAGCAATGGTGGGTATTTTTTAGCACTGGATTTGAAAGAATACAATGGGCACGACTTCGATGCTTAGTTCAATAACATGATACAATTTGTTACACTTTCAATGGGCTTTTGCACACTAGTCAGCATGCATACAGTATTCACGCCCATTACCGCTCGTCTCACACCCTCATCTCCAAATTTCCCCACCTAAAAAAATTAGTTTTCGGGTAAGAGCGTGTGAGACGAGTGGTAATGGGCCGTGAATACTGTATGAATGTTGACTAGTGTGAATAGGCCCAATGAGACTTTAAAGAAGGGCATGATCTCAGAAAAATTAATTACTCGCAGGGATGACATCAATTGGCTTCCCATGAGTTCACATTTAACACTACTGGGTCATTCTTATGAGATTCAAAAGCAAGATATACTATAATCAATATAATCCAAAAATAATTAAAAAAAAAACAATATTTTATAAGCTAACAACACGTTTTCCGAAATTTATGCTGAGTACTAGCAACGTGAAAGTCAACATTTAATTGAAATATTTTTCCCATTATATTTATAAAATGTATTGTAAATATCTATATTAATAAGTCGCTTTTAATAAATAGTTCTGTTTTTATTATTTTTTTATTTAGACATTCTTTATGGGACAACTCGTATATCTATCAGCTTATCCTGCTTTCAACTATATATTATATAAGAGATGCTTTTTTAAATACCTATAACTTTTTAAATTTTTAGAATTTTAACATAAAACTTAAAATGTATTTTTGATATGTTACACTTTATGAAAATATGAAAAAAAAACATTTCTTGATAACAAAGTAGGATCTTTCCCTAATCTTCAACTCCCGGCGTTCATGGAATTCAACGTGAGGTATTTTTTTACCCCAGCTTTTCGATAAATATGAGGATTTAAAATATAACAATCGTATACTTTATTGTAATCATGAGTTTTAATTAATTGGCTTTGCATGTTAAGAAGATGTGATTTTCACAAAAATTCTGCAATAATTTGTTTTTTGTAATAGAGACAATACTAATATATGATTAATAAAACCATGGGGTACAAAAATACCTTACGTTGGGCGGCCTGGTTTAAGAAAGTTTTATGAACATATGGAAAAAATAACCTTTAAATTTATGTATCAATTATTCAAATCATAATAAATGTGGCTACAGAATAACAAGAATATTCCTACGCTATTAGAAATAAGAAAGGTAGAAAAAATGAGTGTAATTTAATTTTCTTTATCTTAAATTTCTATTTAAGGAGTAAATTGATTTAAATTGTGTTTTTTTTTTGTTATTTTTTATGTTTACAGAAGAAATATAGTTTTTATTCTAATATACTACAAATTAATAAGTTTCATGAATAATTATACAAAGTAGTTTTACTAAATAGTTATATATTATCAAAAATACATTAAGTGAATATGTTATCAAAAATAATAAGTGAATTATAATATTAAGTTCTGAGAGTGTTTTGTATGCGCATACGTTTGACAAAAACTGTTTAGTAATTAATGAAATTCGTTTTCACAAAATATAATAAATCAGTTAAAAGTTCATCGTTTAGTAACAAATAGATATTTCTGTAATATTTTGTAACCTTTACACACGCGTAGTTTAACTGTAACAAAAACACAGAAATCCAATTTAAATCGATTGCCGAATTCGTGGATAACCCTGTGTACACGTGCGATTTATTCACTAATAAAATTATGAAATATCTATGTTATTTGACCTCTAAACATATTTTATCGCAAAAATTTCAAAATCAAATTTCTGCTTAGTTTTAATATTGCATCATTACATATATGTAAATAAATTTATTTCTTCGTATTTGGTCATATGCTTTTGTTTATAATAAACGTGCAAATTTGTTCTTTATACATACATAACTTGTACCTATTATGCGGAATCAATTTCAAAATGAATTTTAGTATTGAAAGTAAGTCTTAACTATATTTAGTACTAAAATATGTATAACGATTGAATATTTTTGTACTCATTTAATTTTGTAATGATTACAATGTACATATATACGAGGTGTGATCAAAAAATAAGGTGAATTTTTATTTTTTTCAAAGTACATAATTTTTATTTTGTCCCCTTCAAAGTAATCCCCTCGGATTGTGCCATAACTTGTTCATTTCGAATTTCCTCAATCGTTTTCATGGGCCTCTTCAGTTTCGGGAACAAGAAGAAGTCACAGGGGGCTAGGTCTGGGAATACGAAAGTGCCTGCATCATCATTGTGTGTGGTTTTAGCCAAAAATTCGCGCACAAGCAACGATGTGTGAGCAGGGGCGTTTTAATTTGCAGAAGCCAATTTTTGTTCTTCCACAAATTCGGACGTTTCTGGCGGATTGCTTCGCGGAAATTGCGCATAACTTGCAGGTAATATTCCTTATTTACTGTTCTATCCTGTGGCAAGAACTCATGATGCACCACGCCTAATCAAAGAAAACTGTAATTTTGATCGAATTTGGCGTGCTTTTTTGATTGCCATAATGCCTCCACTGGGATCTTAGTTCCGACGTCATAACAAAATTATTTTCAATAGCTCTTGGGCGATGTTCATGCGATGTTCTTTTGGTCGAAATTGAGCAATTTCGGAACAAACTTCGCTGACAAATTAAAATTGATTGAACCATTCAATTTTCTCTAATGCCTCCAACACTATTTTCTTCACTTCTTCAACGTTCTCATCAGTTGTTGACGTGCTGGGGCGTCCAGAACGAGGTTCGTCGTTGATGTCTTCTCGGCCCTCTTGGAAGAGTTTATACCACTTGTAAACATTTTTTTGGCTTAAAGTAGACTCATCGTATGCCACTTTCAACATTTCAAGTGTTTTGGAGCACTTTATTCCATTTTTCACACAAAATTTAATGCAAAATCCATGATTTTCGACAGCGGAAAATAAAAACACTTCTATTTTATTCAAACAAACTAAACATGCTACATATTTTGGAACATATATTCGAGAAATATTAAAAAATCGAAGATCGAACGGATGTAGCCCGTTACAAAATTATTTCAAGTAAAAAACAAATTTGAAATTCAATTTGCCTACAGATATATTCAAACATTATTTTCGTATAGAAAATTACTGTGTGCCAGTAATAATAATAAAGCAAAAACATAAGGATGTTTAGATTTTTAAAATGAAATATGAACAAAAATAACAATTTAATTTCGAATTTAATGCAATAAAATTATTGGTACAGTTGAGATAATTTTTATACAATTTGGAGTTTTCTATTTTCATCATTACTTTTCGGTATTAAATAAAAAGTTCAACACACAATATAATTGCGTACATGTAGGTGGGTATTATACGTAAATAATATTCATTATATCAAACAAGAAGTATTATTGAAAATGGAAAAATATATCTTGTGATATTCGGTGGTTTGCAATAGCCCATTGGAACGATTGAAAAACATATTGGGAAATCAAAAACATCTTAACCATGAATTTTAATAGGATTAGAAATGAAATGGTCGAAAATAGCACTTAAACAAGAGTGTTGGACTAAGAAAAATTACAAAAATTCTAAAAATTTATATACCAAAGTTAACTCTAATATTAGAAAAATTGTTTAGATAGGGCTGTTAGTTCTAAAACGGTTAGAAAAGTGTTAAGAAATAGTTCCCAAGAATTCGTATATTAATGCAATAAATATGAAGAATCGTGTGGTATTAATTAAAGAATAAGGAAAAAACTTGTTTAGTTCTGGATGAATATAATTTTCACGGATAAAATCAAGTACAACATTTAAGATTGTAATAGCTTAGATAAAATCTGTAGTAAGCAAAACAAACAAAATTGCTCCAAAATATTTAATTCCAATAGTAAAGTACGAAGGCAAAAATTACATGTTACAGCGATATATAACCTTTATGGAGTGAGAAATTGAGTGTTTATTAACAAATATATTTATAACAGTTTTTATTTAGATATTTTAAAAAACAATCTGAAGATAAATTTGACCAAAATAGGAATCGAACACAGATTTATTTTCTACTAGAATAATAATCCAAAACATAAGCTTATGTTATGAAGCAGTTGATATTGTGAAATTCCTCAACAATTTTGAAAAACACACTTTCACAATTTACAGATATCAATGTAATTGAGAATCTATGGGATGGATGAACTAAAGATAAGGATTAGGAATTATGCAATTAAATACAAAATAAAATTTATCATCAAATTGAAAGAAAAATGGAACAAAATAGAATATTTATTTAATAAGAAATTAATAAACTTGATGCCAAAAACAATATTTCATGTCATTATATAAAATAGATATCTTATAAAATATTAGAAATAGATTGCATTAAAATATGTACTGGAATAATTCTTTTTTTCCAATAATGTTAATAGTTTTGTAACGTGAAATTGGAGTCAGTAATTTATATATATTATACTGCAATTAGGAATAAAATTTAGTGTTTAGTTACTATATGAAATGAACAAATATTTACGATATATCGTAAATTAAAATTGTAAAAAAATATAATAATGAAATTGACATTTCTGTAGATATATGAGTGAGAATATTATTCAGAAACAACGATTTAAAATGAAGAAAGTTTACTTTTTGACAACTGTACGTTTTTAACAAACTGTTATTTTTTTAATTACTTAATTTCTTAATTGTAAAATTCATATAAAATAAATTAACAATATTATCAATATTGCGAATCAATTAAGTTTCATTGAAATGTCAAGATCGTCGACCGTTTTATTGCTTTCACAGAATACCTAACAATTTCAATTTCAAAATTTGACGTTTATACATATGAAGTGTACAACCGACCGTACGATATTGTTGTACGATGTACAAATGTGTGTGTGTATGCAGTTGTTATACTCTAGCCATTCCAATGCTTTCACTTTCTATCTACTAGCTTACACGCGAGCAAGTTGTCTAACCCACCCGTTCTAACCTCGACCTTCACACGTGGAGATAACATTCTTCTAGTTCAGGTGTATTTCATCATACACAGCTTCAACATACAATGACTGCATAGTTGCATTATATGAGTATTGTTTAATTACTGTTATATGTGTAAACAATCGCTTAACACGTGTCGGGTATAAAATACTATTTATGATACAATATCCGTGCACGTACGCGTTTAAACACAAAAACTTATACACACGATATACATACATAAATACATACATACATACATATGTACATACATACATATATATATATATATATATATATATATATATATATATATATATATATATATATATAATATGTGTATAATATAAAATATGGCGTTGTTCATAACAAAAGCAACATCTTTAATTTCACAGGATCAAATTAGTTTTGTTATTTTATGATCTTTTGTATTTTTGTTAATTCATGTATATTAAGAAAACATATAATTTTTATTAATTGCGCATATTTTTTTTCCTCTAATAAAATTGAAAATATATATAAAAAATAGAAAATTACAAAAGGTAATTGATAAAAGTTCAATTATCCGTAAAGGTACTCTTATGTATATATAGAGTCATCCAAATGTGACGCCTAGATATGTGTTTTATTGAAAAGAAACTATACACATGTTTCCCTATGCATCACCCTAAACATATGTTTCTTTTCAATAAAACACAAATCTAGGTGTCACATTTGGATGATGCTATATAATAAAACAATATTTAAATATTGTTTTCTTCGGTGAAATTTTTTAAAATCAGTTAAAAAAAGGAAGACAAGAGTTAATAAAGATTGTTATTTATTGAAACTTACTTTGTAGGATTTCTAAGCAGGAATATTATTATAATTATTGATAACTATAATTCTTCTTTTGTGGCGTTTTTCTTATAAAAAGTTTGTCGATACCTATGAATAATCTACTATTTAATAGACTTGTTTGTGCTATTCTCAATCGAAAGGAGGACATATAAACAAATGTTTGTTAGTGGTTCAGTAATGATCAAATACTGAATTATATATATATATATATATATATATATATATATATATATATATATATATATATATATTCAGTAATATATATATATATATATATATATATATATATATATATATATATATATATAATTACCATCATCATCGGCTCCACAAAGACTAATCCAGTCCCAGGCCTCTTTGACAATGCCAACTCAATAAAGAATTTTTCTTGTCAGAGCTTTTCGACAGTAGTTTTTTACAAGATGAGGTTGTCAACCTCATGCTTAACCCTCAAAAGTGAAGGACTTTCCGACTGGGAATCGAACGCAATCTCCCGCATGACATGCGGTGATACAAGTCACTATGTTACCTAATCGATATACATATATATATATATATATATATATATATATATATATACATATATATAAATACAATATATACTGATCGGAGATGTAGTTACAATAGTATAACCGTTTGTCATGCGGAAGAAGGCATTTGTGGATCTGATCTTCGATCGAAGATAAAAGAAAGGGGGATACTTTAGGCCGAATGAAGACAATTTAATTAAAGTAGTAAACCCTGAATAAAAAATATTCACCAATTCGTCAGGTTAGCGTGGTAAGTATGACCAATTATCAGTGAATGATAATTGGCCATACATTCATTGAGGCTTTCATCTAGCAGTGGATTGATATAAGTTGGTATAATAATAATGATGATGATGACGATGATATATATATATATATATATATATATATATATATATATATATCACATCACATCACATCATTAAGTCTATATGAATCCACTACTAGACGAAAGCCTCAATGGATGCTACCATTCACTGGTATTTGGTCATATTCACCACGCTGATCAGGCGGATAGGTGAAGATTTTTTATTCGGGGTTTTCTCCCTTATCTTTTCGGCAGATATTTTTTTACAAGATGAGGTTGTCGGCCTTCATGCTCAACCCTCGAAAGTGAGGGACTCTCCGACTGGGAATCGAACGCTATCTCTCGCATGACATGCGGTGATGCAAACCACTCTGCTACCCAGTCGGTTATATATATATATATATATATATATATATATATATATATATATATATATAGACAGAGAGAAAGAGAACGAGAGAGAGAGATAATAATAGGAGGACTCCATCCAAGGAAATTATTTTGTCGATTTCGTAAGATATGGATAGAGTTATCAATTATGAGCTGCTATCAGACAATCAATCTATCACGAAAGTATTGTATTGTGAATAACTAGACCGACTAAAGCAATCTATCTACGAAAATAGTCAACACAAACCAATTTTTCACCATAACAACGCCCGGCCTCATATGATACGAAAACACTTCAAAAACTAAGGCAGTTTAAATGGAACTTTATGATACATTCGCCGTATTCTCCCGACCTGGCACCATCAGATTATTATCTACTTCAAAGTCTCCAAAACCACATTAGTGGGAAATAAATTAATACAGAGACTGATATTCAAAAGGAGCTCGATTATTCTTTAGCGCAAACCCAAAAGAATTTTATCGCCAGATTATTAAAAATGTAAGATTAAGATTGGAAGAAGTTGTGAATAATAATGGAAAATATGTTTTGGAAAAAATCAAATGTCAATTTTTTTAGTTCATCATAAAACTTTTTCTAAAAAATCACATTATATATGGTATGTTTCAATCGAGAGAAAATAATTGAAAGTAATAAAATATAGTCTGAATAAAATATAATTTTATATTTTACAATCTACTAATCAACAATACAAAAGTCTTACTCGAGTAAAAGTTTTCAAGCCATTTAGTTGAGCCTTTTTCTTTTCAGGTTTTTGTTTTGAACTGCAGTTATTTAATGAAAATTATAAATATTTTTTTTAAATATTTACGTCTTTAGAACGTAATATATTATATATTATCATTTGTTCATATTATTAGAAATTACTATAATTGTTTTAGTAATGTGGTAATTTACTTTAACACAAGCGAATCATTCTCTTCCAGCACCACAATATTTTATAAAAGTGTTCAATAATAACTCAGTCTTCACTTAATTCGCTGATGCGTTTTTCAATGGACATGTCATCATTGTCAGAGCGTTGTGTTATAAAACCAATTATTATATTATAAAGATTTTATAATGTAGCGCTAAAATGATTCACATCGATGAATAAAGTGAACAGTAAACGATTATTGAACACTTTTATAAAATCTTGCAATTTTAGGGGCGAGTTATTCATTTGTGTTAAAAAGAAATTGTTAATTTTTCAATTATGATATTTTTTTATATATATTTTGTTTAATAATATCTTATATTCATATAACTTCATATTTTAAAAGAAATATTTTTGAATATTGTATTTATATACTATGAAGAATATTAGGAATGAATCGTCCAAAAAAAAATAGTTTCAAGCTTTTTCTTTCGCCAAAATATTTAACAATCTATTGAACCATTTTCATTAATTAAATATATTTCAAAATGTAAAAATGATATGAAACCAACCATCATATGTAAAATAACCTTTTTGACTTCGTTTTTTTAGAAAAATCATGTACTTTAAACAGATAAATTTTATATGTTTTAACATTGATAATAAATCGAATGTTTGGTTGGTATTAAAACAAATTAATCTATAATTAATTGAATTAATAGATTTATATTAAAAAAAACAATTTTAGCAAAAAAAAAAAGAAAACTGCATACATTTAAAGAGATAATATTTTCAAATATAATATAGGTTTTTGTGATTTACGTAGTACTTTTGATATAAATTGTTATGATACGTTTAAATTGATTTAATCATTCATTTAAAAAAATTACATGCTGTGTTGAAAATAATAGTATTTAAAGCTAAATACAATGAATATAATAGCATATTAAAATAATTCCAGGAAAGTTTAAGTGAAGTTTTGCAATCCAATAAATTAAATTTCGCAATTCATTGTTTCTTGAAATCAAATGAAAACAAACAATATCGATAAAAAATGAATTTATGTTCAATCGAAATCTTTATTCGTTTCAAGAATTGCATATTGTATCAAGGTGAATATGAAAACATTGAAATATATTTAACAATAGGTCATAAAGATAAAAAATCCATATAGAACTATGTTTTAAATTAAATTTTTGATAATTATTTTATAGTGACACATGTTGGAACCAGTTTATAGTATCGGTAAAATTTTTATACAAATAATGATTGTGAAAATATGTTGTTTATTTTAAAATTAATATTGATTAAATGAAATGAATATACATATGTATTAGATGAATATTACAAATATTTTTCACTGAAAATATTTTTTTTTGTTTTATTTTTAAGTTTTCTATATTATTTTATGTATTCTAAGTAAATATTAAAAAATAATTACGATTTTCAATGAAAGAATTCATAGAAAAAATTACAATAAAATACACTTACAGTGGGTCAAAGTGAAACTCATACAGTGTTATGTTTCCAATAATTTTACACATATATTTTAATATAATAACAATTTTCTTTATTTTTTTTGCTTAATTTCTTTATTAAGGTTATTTTTATTATATTTGAAAATTTCAATCGTAAATTAATACTTTTACTCCAGAAAAAGTAACAATTTCTAAAAAATGAACAAAAAATACATCAAAATGAAACTCATACAACGAATTATTCTCTCTTGAAAACTGCTGTGTTAAGAAAGTATACTCTTCAAATATGTATTTGGTCACTTTGGTTATATAAAAAACTTGTTGTTAAGTCGTTTATAATCATTTTGTAAAAAATATAAGTTGGATTTTCACTTTGAATAGACAAAGAGGACAATCATCGACGGACGAGCGAAAACTAATGATTTTTCATTACAAAAATGGAAAAACTCTACGGGAAATTGGGAAAATAGTTAATAAAAACCACGCTATAATGCAATCTGTAATAAAAAAAATTTAAAAATTATTAAAGTGTTGATAATCAAGTCAAAAAGAGCCTCCGCAAGATTTTTAATGACCATGACGAGCGTTGGATTCTACGAAAAATTAAAGAAAATTCGAAAATTAACGCGCCCAAATTGACTATAGAAGTTAAAAAGTATCTAAATAAAAAAGTAAGCCCCCAAACAATTCGCAATATATTAAATAAAAATGGGTTTCATGCTCCTATTGCCAGGAAGAAAAATTTCATAAATCTAGTTAATCGCAACAAAAGGTTAAGCTTCGTTTGGGAACATGTTAATAAAAGTTTTGATTATTGGAAAGATGTTTTATTTACGGACGAAAGCAAATATAATTTATTTGGATCCAATGGGAGAAATAATGTATGGCAGAAACCAAATACAGAAATGTTTTTAAAATACTAACATTTTACAGTCAAACATAAAAGCGGTCATTTTATGGTATAGGGGTGTATGTCTACGAAAGGGGTTGGAAATTTAATTTTATAGATGACATTATGAATCAAAATGTTTATATTGATCTATTAAGAAAAAAATTGAAACCAGTGCTCAAAAACTTGGGATTTTACAAACATTTAATTTTTATTAGGACAACGACTCCAAGCACAAAGCTTATAAAACACGTAGTTGGTTGTTATATAATTGCCCCAAAGTACTGGAAACACCACCATAATCACCTGGTATAAGTGAGAATGAAAATCTATGGAATCACTTAGAAGTTGCCATTAGAACACGCACTATTATTAATAACAATATTTAAAAAAGCGTTATTAGATGAATGGGAAAAATTGATCTAGTTTATTGTGAAAAATTAGTTAAATTCATCCCGAATCGTTTAAAGGCTATAAAAATTATTAAAGGCTACTTTACTAAGTACTAAAATAATTCAATCCATTGTAAATTTTAATTTAATAAATAATTTGTTCGTTGTATGAGTTTCATTTTGATGTATTTTTTGTTCATTTTTCAGAAATTGTTACTTTTTCTGGAGTAAAAGTATTAATTTACGATTGAAATTTTCAAATATAATAAAAATAACCTTAATAAAGAAATTAAGCAAAAAAAATAAAGAAAATTGTTATTATATTAAAATATATGTGTAAAATTATTGGAAACATAACTCTGTATGAGTTTCACTTTGACCCACTGTATTTAGAATTAATAAATTATTATCTACCATACATATGTGTCCCATATATAAATTTGCGAATATTAAAGTACAATTAAAACTATTTTAAGTAAAGAAATATTGCTTTTAATTTTATATGAAAAATATAATTATTATTAAAAATAATAACTCTAATTTTTAAATGTACGTTATTGCAGAAAATTAATGTTTATACACTGATTTTATTGTATATATATATATATATATATATATATATATATATATATATATATATATATAACGTACATTTGAATATTGAATAAAATTAAGCACGACGAACAAGATTTCCAAATATTTACTATAATAGATTTCTAATATTAAATTATATATATTTAATCATTTAACTAATTCCAATAAAACCGATAATAATAATAATTCTCCTATTTAGGATAGCAAGTTTTGTGGTAGAATTAAATTTTTAGTACAAATCTTTACATGAACATAAATTATGTACCTTTATTTGATTTTTAAAGAATTTAACTAAGAAAGATGGTGTTTTTAAAATAAAGAGTACTTCAAGCTTCAGAACGTCTATGAAAGTTTAAATTTCCATAACTTACTTTTTTAAATATTATTGTTCAGATATTTTTAAATCCGTAAATCTAATAAAATAGGATCAATTTTATTCATAACAAAGAAAAAAAGCGGAATATAACCACGAAATGCAAACCTAATTTATATTATAAGATCTATTTGTCAGTAATAGAAGGAAGATCTGGTAAAAATATAAGTGATCTAGAAAAGAACAATTTTGTTGTACTTTGAAATACATAATTAGTTATAAATATTTTATTTTATTATTAAAATATAATGTATTAATAAATAATTAAAAGTAGTGTAAATATTCAAATATTCAAGTAGGAAAATTTGTGTGCTGAAATTAAAGTTCATAGATTAAATATTTTTCATCGACTTGAAATCATAGAATATGTTTATAAAAGAATTGTTTTTATTAACAATATAATTATTTGTTAACATTATAATAATTAAATTGAAAAAAATGATATACTAAACCAGATCTATGAGAAGAGTTATGCATCCATTAGTATTTATCAATCTTAGTTTATAAAATTTCAAAATAGTGATTTTGATGTAAAAGATAAGAAATGCATCGAGCAAGAAAAAATCAAATATGATAAATTGCAAACATAATTGGATGAAAATTTAATTCACTACTGATTTTATTAAAATACTAAAAATAATTCAATCTACTTTTCTAGACATATACCAATTAGGAGATAAATACGCAAATAAGGAAAATGGAACTCACACGATTTAACAAAAAGAATATATTAAGTTATTTCAATATTTGTATTTCGTTACTTTCAAAACAAATGATTATGAAATGTGGATTTTAAATGCTATATTAATTCAGTAACTTTAGACAATACAGAAAAGCAAAGAAAGATAGGAATACCATATAAAGATAAGAAAAAAATTAGTAGATTCGACTAGTAATTTGATTAATAATTCGAAACATGTAACAAATAAAAATTGTTGATGTTATAACAAGAGTGAAGAGTTTAAAATGGAAATGGGTTAATTATATAGCAAAAAGAAAAGACATTGATGGAGAACAGAAATTATTGATTGAAAACAGTAAAATACATGAAAAAAAATTATTGATGTAGAATGGAAGAGAAATGCACTGAATTATAGTTTTGGAAAAAAGCATTCACTCAATAGTGGATAGACAAAAATTGATGATGATGTTATTTTTTTCTTATATAGATATATAAATGTTACTATAAATAAGTAATAAATTCATAAGAAATATGTAAGTAATGTATTTTATTTTACACTATAATAATTTTGATCAATTTTTAGTAAGTAAATATAGTTTAATGCTCGAATTTCAAGTGTTCTAGACATATTAATGTCATTTCAGTAAGAAATTAAATATTTTAATTACTTAATTAGTTTAAACATTACTTTCGTTATAAAATAATTAAAATAAGAAAGAAAAAACAAATTTGTACAATAATCTATAAATTTTAGTGATTTTGAATTTTCATATTTACATATTCGATATTTTCACTAGTAAAATAATGTCAATTGTATTAAATGAACTGTAGATGAATCCATGTTTATGTTTGTTAAATATGAATAAAAGAATATTCATATGTGGTTAACTTAGTAGGGTAATGTGCATCCAGGACCAAAATTTTAGTATACATATATTAAAAAAAAGAATGAACCCATGTTCAACCAATCATAAGTTCACAACTGATTGCGTCCTTTGTAAATACTTTGTAAGCCCATTTTTACGAACTTGAAAGTTAAATTTGACACGCCACACTGGTAACCCTAATATTGTACACAATATAAAATAATGGCAACCAATGTGCACCGGAATCAGTGATACGAATAGAAAAAGACGCTTTGAAAGCAGCTTTATAGAAAATATTATAAAATATTGTGATTAAAGGATCTGTTGTTCAAACAATTATATATCTATCAGCAATGGATTTTAAATATGTATTTTAAGAAATGAAACATACGTATAAATTTTGATATTTTAATGAATTATATATTTATTGTCGAATTTAAAAATATTGAAAAAAAAACATTTATATAATTGATATTCTTACAGTACCGTTTCAATATTTAAATAATTATTAAATGATTTCACAAATTTCAACTATAAATCGATTATTTATTGTGATGACGTTTAAATAAGATGTAAAAACTTTTTTCTTAAATTATTTAACGTATATATATATATATATATATATATATATATATATATATTGATATTAAAAATCATTCTAAATTTTCATTTTCCTTTATAATTCATGATTTTTATAATTGATTGTCGTTTTTTTTAATCCATGTTCAAACTATGTATAATTTAAATTATTCTCTTTTATATGTGGTTAAAATGTATTTTATTTTATTTTTTTGTTTAAATACGTTTTAAAAAGAAAATTAATGTAGATCAGATATTATTTATGAATTTTGAGAAATAAAAGTAAACCCACAGCATCTTTTTAAATTGCACAAAGTTTCATTTTTTAAGATATAAACTGTTTAAAAATGTGAAACAGAATATGAGAATATTTTTTTTTATTTTCACCAATACACACACACACACACACACACACACACACACATATATATATATATATATATATATACGAGGGTCGTTTGATGAATATGGTAAAAAAATAAGAAAAATTTAATTAAATGAATTAATTAATTAAATTAAACAATAAATAAATTTACCATTCTTATCAAACGACCCTCGTGTGTGTGTATATATATATATATATATATATATATATATATATATATATATACATAAATTAACAATATTATAAATAAATTGGAGTAGATATAATATTGATAAAAAGATGACGTAGAATATTTTATGTAGTGAAAATATGTAAGTAAGAAAAGTAAGTCACGAGTAATTAAATAAATAAAGTTAAACTAGATAATAATTATTGATTGTTTACTTTTAAATTGATACATAATTCATAAAATTCTTTATCGATACAAGAAGGGTCAGTCACTCTTTTGTATAGCTTTACTTTGTAGAATATAAATGATAACTTAATATTTATTGATTTAGAAATGCATTCACGAAAACATCATTGTAAATCTTACTCGTCAACAACAGAACTAAAAACATTACCAGCGAGAAAAAAACAGAAACATTGTTTCCGGATAACATAATGTATGGGATGCATATCGTCAATTGGTTTGTTTTTATTAGTTACAATGACGAACGGACATTGGCTGAAGAATCTAAAAATCCATTAAACAGTACTACGTCAATTCACAAACGTATTGTTGATAAGCTGGAAGGGTGTCGCAAGCCCTGCTCCATGTACTATGCGCATTACACTCCGATGCCTGAAGTCAAAGACTAGTGACCTTAAAATAGGTCGCCGGGTGGAGGCCCTCGCACAACTCCACGTGTCCTGACTTAGGATATAAAACTGAAAGGCGAGTTTTTCGGCACTAAGGACGCCTGTACGAGCGAGAAGAGCTTATGATTGAACCGTATTTGATCCGGTGATCGTCTCTATTAATGCACATACGAGATAACAGCCATTTTGTTCGAGTGAAATGGAGTCACAACAGTGAACGTTTAATTGTATAACGTCCTCTTTGTCCCAGATAAAATGACGAAGAGATTCTTTACCACTGCCACACGAGTGTTGCGTAACATTTCCTCGACATCAAACTGAAATAGATCTTTTCGTGTGACGGAAATAGAAATATTCAAAAAGTTATCCTTTCAGAGTTCATCTGCGTCGAGGTAAAGTTCAATAAACGTTTTTGGCATTGACGTAATCATCACTAAAATGTAGAGTATAGCAGGTTACGTACGGGTAGGATTCTTAATCATTTTGTTCAATTGTTCTGTTTATAATATTTGGTTTTTAATCATATTCAACACAAATAACGATTTTTTAACATAAAAAGAAAACAAAGAACGCGATAACAACGTACTTTTATCAAATATTTTCTCATTAAATATATAGTCTTAAATTTAGTAATATTACTTTGATTGTATAGAAATATATAGTTTTTTTCTTGTAAACACTGATATAATGTAAAGAAACTCGTTTAATTCTTTTAGTTTTTTTAACAAAAAATTTTTCAACATCAATCATTCCGCAATTATGAGATTAAATCATAAATATTTCATTTTATTCAAAACATACATTCTAAATTCACTAAAAGAATGTTAAAGAACCAAGTAAAAAATAGTTATATATATATAAAGATTACAAAAAAATTCAAATAATATATAGACTGAACAAATAGTTCCAAGAAATAATTACATTAGAGGTAAATTACCTATTATGAACAGAAAATGTTTTCACCTGCAAATAACATAGAAATAATATAAATTAAGATAGACTGTAATTAATATTTCATAAATTTTACTATTTTATTAAAAATAATTGAAAAAAATATTCATTTTCATTCATTAACTGTGTTTGTAGGATAAATTAATTTATATTTTTAGTACTTATTCTCCTTTTTTAATGTTCTGTGCTTGAAAATAGTTCTAATAATGGATTAATTATTAGTTAGTTGACATAATAAATAATTTAAATAAATAATCCAAACACTGATTTTTATGTACTCTTACATTTATATTTAAAAAAATTATTGATAATCAAGTAATATATATCAGAATGTTAAGAATATTTTATAAATTCCTATTTAAGAAACTTAAAACAATATTGAGTTATGAATGCAAATATTCTAAATAATTTTGTATTATATTGCAAAATTACATTTTTTTTTTAAAAAAACTTATATTTTTAATAAAATTCACTAATGAATAAATTATGTATATTTAGAACTTTAACTTATAATTTTATAAAATATATTATTTTGATATAAACATATACATTATTATTAATTAAAACGATTTATTAGTTATTTTCTTATATATATATATATATATATATATATATATATATATATATATATATATATATATATATATATATATATATATGATCATTCAAATGTGACGCCTAGATATGTGTTTTATTAAAAAGAAAATATACACATGTTTCCCTATACACCACTCTATACATATGTTTCTTTTTAATAAAACACAAATCTAGGTATCACATTTGGATAACTCTATATTATTTCTAAACGATTTAATTAATATAAAGATGAAGAAAAATATAAAATGTACGAATATATTTTAATGATAAAATATATAAAATTTCAAATTCAACGATAATATACATGTAATTCATATATATTAAACTATCGTAACAATTATGTAATTAAATAAATAATGAATGAATGATTTCAGTAGATAATTTATTTATCAAACATATATAATATCTGTTTAAATATTAGAAAACTGGAATTTATTATGTAAAATTCGGCATCTATTTGAATTATTGAAACAAATTAAAGAGTAATAAAATTTATTTTCTACTCTTGATTATTATATTTATAATAATTATATATTTATGTTTTAATTTAATTAAAAATTGTATAAAAAATAATATTGTTGATTCATGTTGAAAAATCAAATGAAACGTTTGTATGCATTGATATTACCTAGCGGCGAAAATTTCAATGCCTGTATAGAGAGTGGTTTATGTCTATGCTAAAAACTCATTTATTGTTTCAAGTGCTTAGAATGGATATAAAAATAGAATTCGTGTTTGTATTGTTAAAATTAGTGTATAATTCAAAACCAGTGAGCATGAAATAAACATGTTATTCTACTATCAAAAATGATCACCTAATTAGTAAAATTATACGGTTTTCGTACGAATAATTATTATTTGTTTAAAATGAAATTTTAAATTAATTTAGTAATGGAAATTAAATTTAATTTCAATATTTTAAAATCGTTATATCAATTTTATTCATTCATAATATACTTTTTAGTATTTTATTTAAAAATTAATTTCGATTTATATAAATTAACAATGAACTTTAACTGCTTTGATTAATGTAGATTCGAAAATTTATGATTTGAAATTATATAGAAAATTAATATTTAGAGATTATAAGTTTAGTT
Organism: Neoneuromus ignobilis; assembly: GCA_029203775.1. Taxonomy (NCBI): domain Eukaryota; kingdom Metazoa; phylum Arthropoda; class Insecta; order Megaloptera; family Corydalidae; genus Neoneuromus; species Neoneuromus ignobilis. Next base: position 40,421,279 of record CP092087.1, read on the forward strand.
ATAAAACATTTCAATTTTGTGTATCAGCATTTTTCTCAAATAAAATATTGAAATAGATTTTTAAGGAATGCTTATATTAATGAGCTTTACGTTCTTTCTATTTCACTATTTTCGTATCTGAAGTATTTTTAAAGACATATATATATATATATATATATATATATATATATATATATATATATATATATATATATATATGTAAATGTGTGTATGTGTTTTTCTACATCTGTTAAAGAATTTAAAATTAAAAATACAAAAGTGGATATATAGTTAAGCAAAAGTTATTTCAAGATGAATTTAAAAAAATCCAAGTCATAGATCAACTTCACATACTCAAACAAAATTACATTAATAATACTGGAATTCAGGAACGAGTTATATTTTAATAAAATCGGAATAGACATCAAAATTTCATAGTTTAAAATCTAGCCGAAAATGAAGACATTTTTTTAGATATTTTAAATATATTTACGGATTATTTAATTTCTATTCGAAATATAATTGAAATTAATTTATGAAGGCATAAAATAATGATCAAATATAAGAAAATCAGCTTTATATGTTGTATACAACAACGACGCGCATGTGTACTCTCTCAGTGAATTAAAATAGATGCGGCAGAAGAAGACAAAGAGCAATAATCTTTTATAGACTATTTTCAACCATCCTATTTCGCAATTTTTTGTATCATTACATAGACGACCGTACTCTATATTCAACAGAAAAATGGTCTTAGGGAATATTATCATGTCGTCTAAATGAAAATTAATTCTTCTATGAAATATATTCATGTATATTTACAACAAAAAAATTTATAAGAAAGTCTTTTACAACAATCGTTGTTTTACAATTGGATTAGCCGATAATTCGGTATATTATGATGATAATGTGATAAGAACGATATCATTATTTTATTACAGTTTCGAGATTTTTTAATAAACATTTTTGATTTTAGATACAATCGATATTAATACTCAAAATCATGAAGTTTTAGCATCACTTTTCGAAATATATATTGAAATATGCAATATGTTGTGAATATTATTTATATTCTTTAATTTTTCAATTTAAACATTAATATTAACATCAATTTTTGATATTTAAATGATTGATTTTATTCCTATAACATTTTTTTAAAGAATGAAACAAAAACTCTTTGGACATAAAATTAGATAAAATAATAGTTTTTTAAGATAATGCAGATTTCATTTTACATAGAATTATTATTCACTGTTATTTATTTATAGAAATAGAAATGAATATTGAGGCTAAACATGAAAAATATATGAAAATAAAATGCAAGAAGAATAAAGTGTAATCACTATTCATTTGCTGTTTGTAGTTAATTCACTTTTATACAAATAATCTATTTACTTCGACAACATATTGATAAGAAATTCCTCAATATAGATATATTTTAACCGATAATAAATATATTGAAAATGTTGTGATAATTGAGCACTTACTGAATTTAAGACAACTAAATATCAATATGATTATGTTTATTTTTTGAGACAGAATAAATTTCATGATTGATTACTTTCCGCATAAAACCATTTCCACGAACATCTATTATACTTAATTTCAAAAAGAAAAACAATTAATTATTATAGAAGGAAGACAGGATTTATTAACCTGTAATGTCATGTTTTTTTATATAGCAATGCACTAGATTTCAATCCTCATTAGTTCGATTATACTAAGTTAAATATTATATTAAGTTATATTATATTAAGTTTAAATCCAAATCGTTTATCTATTCTTATATTTTTTATACATATTTTAATGACCTCTTTTGCGTTCTAAGTTCGTAAAAAGTGTTAAAAGAGAATGAAGAGAAGTTCAAAAGGACTATTTTGATCGATTGCAATTCCAAAAACGAATATTGATTGATCTATGGGACAAAACAAAACAAATATATAAAAGTAATATCACGCTTTAATGATAATCATATATCCATAGAAATGTGAATTAGTAAATACACTAAGTAATAAGTGATTACAGAATATTTTTAAAAAGTTTTGTGATAATTAGTCTGCTTAAAAAATACAAAACCTTTTTAAAAAGTTTATTATTTGTTTGATACTGTAGATAATTCATTTTGGTGATAAAATGGCAAATGCGTATTAGAAAAAAAGTTAACAATAATTGATTATCTAATACGTTTATAAAATGTAATAGTGTTGTTGTAAATAATTTATTTGTGTAAAACTGGGTCATAGAGTCAAAAAGATACAATTTCCGAGATAAAAACAATAACAAAAGTATTATAAGAATATTTCTTGATTATTGAAAGTGACTTTTAAATTTTACAAGTAATAATATAATTGTAAAAAATGCTTTTATATTTTAAATTACACAATGTAGTAAAAATATTTTCAAAGAATATTAACTATAGTCGACTTTTCAAGTAAAATATGAAATTTATTTTTTTTAATAAAAAAAATACTTAGTTATACAATGTATCACTAAATTATATAACAGAATTTTTTTTCAAAAATATAAATATTACTGAATAAATCATAACTATGTTTATTTATTCTGGTAATTTTAAACTTATTGAGCATACTGAAAAAAGGAGAGATTTGCTGGAAAAGTTATTAGATGATCAATTATAAAAATAGTTTTCTTATAATATCAGAAATGTTAAAAAAACTAAAATAAAAATATTTTTAAGATGTCAATGGTCTGTAACATCACATAGAATATAAATATATATACATATGTATGTATGTATGTATGTATATGTATATGAACGAAGGTCGTTTGATAAGTATGGTAAAAAAGTAAGAAAAACTAAATTGAAAAAAATAATTAAATTAAACAATAAATAAATTTACCATACTTATTAAACGACCCTCGTATATATATTTATACATATACCCAAGGAAAGATATAAATAATGTATAGAAGATGGATTAGTCGCACTTCAGTTACTAACTATATAATTTTCAGAATATCCTGGATTCGTGTACAGGTATTGCGTCGATGTTGCGCGTTCCTGCGCCGCATAACACCATAATGTATGCCAATCAAATATCGATGCCGACCGGGCCCGGTACAACAATGTCAATATTCTGTGCTTCGGCAAGGAAGAAGAGGTCGCTGACCTGCACGCAGATGCGACACGTGTCGGGAGAGCAGTACAGGCATCGTCCGATACAAGCACAGAGGTACGGCACGACACGTGTCGGGAATGATATTGATCGAACCGGGAACAGCAGCAGCGGCAGCAGCAGCAACAGTGATGACGACGACGGCGCTAGAAAACCAGTTAGCGGTGGAACGCACAAGAAGATTTCTGACGCCATCATATGGAAGCGCACATACATCGACGGACGAACACGCGTTCGTTTGTTTATTCGATTTCCATTCGGAAGCCCGCTTACGCATCGTTTTTTTTTTAATATAAAAAATTATGGTGGTGCGTAATGGTTGTATGATTGTGTTTTTGATACGATTTAAATGTTGATCCATCATGTCATAATCGCATGTATGTACTGGTAGTGATTTATAAAAATGTCGTCTATTCCACGAAGTTGTTTTATTGTCAACGAAATACATATTTGACGTCTCGATTCATTTATACATTCAGTCGTGTTTCCGACATGAACATATGATTTGATTAATTTTAATTTAATATAGTGTGGTAAATGAAGATCAGATCATAACATACGACTTGAAAACAGATGTACACTTTTATATGAAAAAATTACTTCCTAACTACGCAAGATCTTATAAAAGTTTAAATAATCATTTATATTCATTCTTTTCACTGATACATATTTTGATAGACATGTTAATCTTGTTCTTAAATCACATCGGTATATAATTTAAAATAGAAGATTTTATAACACGACATTCAGAAGATAATGATATCATTAAAATACACATTAATGAAAAAATGATATTAATTCATAACAGATTAGTAAACAATTTTAAAACATGTTATTGTCTTTAATAGTGACAGATTTTATTACCAGAATTTACAATTTAAGATGATGACATTGATATCGAAATGTGCACTAGCAATAAAGCGAGCAAAAAGTGATTATTCAACAATTTTATAAATCATGGTAGAGTGAGAAGGAGATTAGTTTTTTAAAAAGGGAATTATCCACAGTTTTCAGTTTTTGATGACAATGACTGAATACTCAAGAGGCTTCAAAATATGCACAAAATTACTTATTATATTACAAAAATATATAGTGGTTGTATCTGGATTTGTAAAAAATCTAAAAGGTCTTTTATCCATTATTTTTTTTTAAAAAAAACAACAAATTGTAAAACAATATTATCAACAAACCAATTTACGCATAAAAAATTAATTACAAAACAACTAATATTGGTAAACAGACAAGGGTGATAAATTTAATTTAAAAACATTTGATTTATCATGTTATACAATTAATACAGTTGAACTGTGAATTTTTTTCGCATTTACTATTTTATTAGATTTTTTATCATTTAAAAAAAGTTTCTGAAATAAAACATCAATGAACTTATAATTGGAGCTTTTAGACTATTAAATAATTCTAAAATGGATATTACCACCCCTTCGTAGAAAACAGCTAAATCATATTTTGATATAATAGAGCTACTTTGTTTAACATTCAATATTTTAATTTTTATTTTTGAAACAGTTAATTTCATATATTACAACAACAATATTTCATTATTTTAAGCAAACACTAATATGAATTTAATTGATTTTTTAAAAAAATATTGCTATTTATTGTTAATTACTCATCGTTATATTTTCTTTTAATATATTATATATATATATATATATATATATATATATATATATACGTGTGTGTGTGTAATTATAAACTTATAATTAATTTCAATATAAGAATCTTGGTAAACGGGTATAAAAATAAATATGGGTTATAAACAAGTGGCTATATATATAATTACTGAAAACATTTCAGTACTTTATTCGATATTTACAAGTAAACATTATTAGAATATTTTATCTTAATTTAATAATAATATTCAATATTTTTATGTAGTATAGATTAAGAATAATAAACTTTTCTCTTCCAAAAAAGACGATTGATATTTCAATTGAGAAAACAGTGTTTTGCATATTGTAAGAATTTTCAACTTTCCATGATATTTAGTACGAAATGTTAATTAATATTACGAAGAATTGAAAACAACAAAACTTAACAGAAAGAAATGCCTGCACGAAAACAACTGAGAATAAAGATAGAGTGAATGCATGAATAAGTAAGACTAATGCATTTTTAACTTCCGATAAAATTAAACATAAAATAAGTACTTGATTATAGTGTTAATTTATCGATTGAGACATTACGGATCAGCTTAAAGGAATTCTCACTATGAGAATGTATTTCTGTTAACAATCCATTTGATTCTATAAATAATAGAAAAAACTTTTTCCTTTTTTAAAAGCTTTACCTTTAACAATCTTCTTCAATTTTGGAAAAATGTGTTATAGAAAAATGAATATTAATTTAAATATAGGCTTAAGTGGAAAAAATATGTACAATATCCTACGAATAAGTCATTAGATACAAGATATATGTAAAAAATACATGGTGGTAATTTTTTGTATGAGACGCATCTTAAAACGGTATTAGCCAAATTATGAGAATACATAGCAAAATAGAGTAATATTTTTACAAAAATATAAAAAACCATGGTACTGTGTGTAGATGAAATTTTACTTCCTACGTGAAAGTCTATATAAGATAATAATTCGAAGCATTCTTTTCGTTTGATAAAAAAGTGATTTTTTGATTACCACATTGATATTTTAAATTGGTCAGTGCAAAGTTTCAATTTAAATCAATTACAAATTTTATAAAAAAGCATAAAGTTATAATAGCAGACAGTTATTCTTGAAATTTAAATAAACTATGATTAGTTATTAGAGAGACTTGGCCAAATACATCACTCGATAGGTGACGTTGTTTAATACTGTGCATAGTAAATGTAATAAGGTTATAAAAACCAAAGTTATTCTATAAAATATAAGATATGTTTGTACAATAAAATTGCTTTTCTGTAAATAAAAATATAGGTATCTTATTTCTATGTCCACTATTTTCTCTATAGCATTTATGTTCTGTTATTATTTTGCTTTATAAGAATATTTTTCTATATTTTGTTGTATTGTTCACTGAATATAAAATATTATTTTTGGTTTACACAAAAGATTAAAAGTAAGTCAAATAAAAAAAATAAATATTTCTAAAAGTGTCTTATTTCATTGGCCACTATTGTGTATACGTGTAATATGAATAAATGTATGTTGATATGTAAATATATTAAAACATATTTTAAAGTATAGTGAAATCTCTTACAATATACGAACTTGATGAACTTCTTCACTTTATTTTCGAATTTATAAACCATATACTGGTATATATTTTATTTTCTTAATCTTCGAGTTACGTAATCTGCTTTATTTAATGAGGTTTATTTTTGAATATACTTAAAAAATCACTGCGTGCATCATGCAGTTGTTGACTCGGTTGTTAATAAAAAATGTCAACTTAAATCGGATCTTTCATTTTAATACTCATGCGCTTTAGTATTCTTTATTAGATTACGGTCACGTGCATTTATTATTGTATATATATATATATATATATATATATATATATATATATATTTGTAGCTATTTAAAAAATCAATAAGTTTATTATTAGCTCAGAGTTTCTCTTTATGAAAGAATATATTTATAGTAATGTTACTCGTTAACTATTATATTATCAACGTAGATATTTTTATTAAAAACGATACAACTAGTAATAAAACTAGAGTGTAAATCATTATTGACTTTTTTTTATCAAATATTACTAGTTTCACATATTTTTATTTTGAATATTTTATACAGGAATTTGATGATTTTTTAAAATATTTCACATGACAGAATCATAAAAATATTATTGTTATTCATAGTTTTTCATATAATTAACTAAAATGAATTTTAAAATATTAATAATAAAATTATTAGGCGTTTCCATTTGAAAATACCTAAAAGAGTCCTTGAATAATAAAATGTTTAAATATAAAGAGATTAATATTTTTTTTAGTTACAATTAATAATAATCTATAACTTTTTTACGAGTATAGAAAAGAAAAAAATAATTAACGTTTATATAGAAAAATATTAAAATATCTTGTTTCATGAAACGATTTTTCAAAAAAGTACTGAAAATAAAGGAAGATTAAGTAATTTACAACTTATAACCCAAATTGATTTGGGTTTTATTCTAAGAATGAATAAAAGAAATTCAAAAAGAATACACTGATTGTCACATACGATTTATACCAATAAAAAAATAAATTTTAAAAAACTTTTAGAAATGAATTTATGGAAATATGGAATAAGATTACATTTTCAGATGAGAGCAAATTTAATGTTTTCAGTAGAGACGAAAAATATATTGTTTGATTCGAAAAAATACAGAAATAAAATGAAGAAATTTGATACCCTCTGTTAAAAAATGTTAGCGAGTTTATAAATATATGAGAAAGCATGGGTGAAGCAGGTGTTGAAACTACACACGTTATTAATAATGGGGTAATGGATCACTGAATGTATATCGATATATTAAAGATCTGTCTTCACAATAGTGTTAAAAAATAAAAAGTAAAATAAAATTTTATTTTTTATCAAGACAACGATCCCAAGCATTCAACTTTAAACAATACTCCATATTGTCGTTATTAATTAATTGTAGGATATTTTGGACAAAAACTGAAAAAAAATCAATTTACAATAAGTAACAATTAATTGTAGATCTTAAAGAAGAGTGTGATAATATTACCTTAGAAATAACGAAAATTTTTATAAATTCGATTCCGAGAAGGTTATCAGTAATTATACATTTTAAAAGAAATTTCAAAAATTAATAAAGTAAAATATTTTTGATTTAATATTCAAAAATATTACAATATTGATTTAATTGACAGATTAAATAGACTCATCGAATATTATTCACTTATAATTTACAAAAGATTTTTTTACGTTATCACAGATATATTATTTAAAGTACTTATCTATTTTTTATTAATATTGACTAATATTTTAATAAATATATAATAATATGAATTAAATAAATCTTACGATTGGTGAAATAAAACAGATTATGTATCTAGTAAAATTTGAGGTGATTGAAGTCTTTTTATAGCTACTGTTTATAAATTACATATATATAATATTAATATTAAATTCAAAATTCAGAAAACATAAAAATATCTGTCTATAAATAAACATAATCCTCTCGTGAAATTCTAATAGGTAATTCTATACGGACAGTTGATAAAAGTGAGACAAAATACAAACAGTTACGCGGATTCCTTATCATTGTTTTCTATAGTCCATCTAATTACATTAATGGAAATAAAAACATGTTAACCAAATATATTTAGAGTACATAAATATATATGTACTGTATTATCGCATATCCATTGTTATTATTATATTACGTTATCAAGAGTACCGCTCGCTGCGACAAGGAATAAATATAGAGAAAATCCTGTTAAATTTCATGTTGAACAAAGTCGAAGGGAAGAAAAGTGCGAGGGAGCGACCGACAGGATCTGACTGACACAATTACATTACACGGAAGCGTTTCCGCATACACCCATCCCACTTGCTACAACGAGACCGAAGAAGACCGGCGGTCGAACGAATTTCGGCACCGACGACGGCCGCATCAAGCGAGGTCGTCGAACCCGCGACACTCGCATGGGTGCGGTCCACAAGGCGCATCGTGTTGCGATGCATTTCACACGGCGCAATGTTCACTTTTTCGAGTTGTCCGATTATTGTCGGAACGCACTGATATCGGTTTCGATGTGAGTCGTACGTACGAATTGCAACATGGACGCGCACGATGCGACAACATGGCCGTGATGTGAATGCGTGTAGCGGATAGCGTACGGTGATTTTCACGCGGACACAGACGATTGTTTATTTTTTCGTTGTCGAATTGACGAAGATAAAATCGACATCAAGCGATCAAATGTATTGTCGGCTTGACAGCTGTGTCTCCTTTCGTCGAAATATGACCTACACAGTATTTCATCATTCTGTTTAACGTGAAATCAATACAGTTTACTATTATTATTTTCATTGCGTTTTTATAAGATATAATATAAGTGAATTTTCAATTTGATTTCTATCTATTTCAGTCAATTAAGAATTTTTCAATTAAACCTAATATAAATAATTTGTTAATTACATCAAATATTAATTAAACGAGAACATATATATATATATATATATATATATATATATATATATATATATATATATATATATATAAAGTTCAAGGGTGGCTATTGAAAGACTCTCTCTCTCTCTCTCTCTCTCTCTCTCTATATATATATATATATATATATATATATATATAAACACATAGGGTCTTTCAATAGCCACCCCTGAACTTTGACAGCCGATCGTGGTTTTGTTTGAAATAACAACGCTGTCATTCTCTGACGTTAATATTCTGTCATAGCTGTCATTTAATCATGGAAAATTACACGCTTCAACAACGCGTCGAAATTGTAAAAATTTATTATAAAAATTTTGGTGAAAAAATCATTTTAGTGACGAAACGCATTTTTGGCTGAATGGCTTCGTAAGCGAGAAACTTTTTTGGATCTGGGACGATGCCAATTCAAAATAGTTCCAGGAGTTTCCTTTGCATCCAAAAAAAAAATGACTGTTTGGTGTGGATTTTGGTCGGGCGGTGTAATCGGACCTCACGTCTTCCGAAATGAAAAAGACGAAGATTGTAATCGTCAACGGTGAAAGGTATCAAGAGATGATAACCGATTTTTCTTGGCCAAAATTTGATGATATGGACATAGACAGCATGTGGTTCCAGCAAGATGGTGCTACGTACTACACAGTAGATGACACAATGGCGTTATTGGAGGAAACGTTTCCAAGTCGCGTTATTTCGAGAAGAGGTGATGTCAACTGGCTGCCAAGATCGTGTGACTTAACGCCCTTGAACTTTTTTCTTTGGGGCTACGTTATGTCTCTGGCTTATGCCAATAAACCAGCAACAATTAACGGCCTGGAGAACAGTGTCATTCAAGCCATTGCTGAAATCTGACCAGATTTACTTGGAAAAATCATCCAAAATTGGGTCTCTCGGATCGACTCCTGCAAACGAAGCCATGGACGCCATTTAAACGATGTTATTTTTGAAACATAATGATATTGAATGTATTTTAATCTGTAATAAAGATTTCCGTTATACCTTAGATACAACTCTTTTTATTCATTTGAAGATCGAGCGCCTTTATTGAAAGACTCATTATATATATATATATATGTGTGTGTGTGTGTGTGTGTGTGTAATGCACATAGTTAAAAAAGTCTGTATACATATAATTCACTTTTGCTCAATGCCTAATTTAGTTATTACATAATTAATTATTTAACAATTTTTTAAATGTATAGAAATATATTAATGACTCATTAAAGACGAAATATTAAGAAAAATAAAAGATAAAATACTAAGAGAAACAAAGAAGGTGTATTTGTCAATTCAAAAAGTGATGGACAATTTTAAGTCAACAAAAACAGTTCTTCTGAGTATCATTTCGAATGCCAAAAAAATAGCTTTCGCAAAAAATATTCATTTTTAAAGTAAATTAAAAACAATCCTGAAATAAGTGCGTATAAATCAACAATGAAAATCAAAAATTCATTTGATAAAACTGTTTGTCGTAAAACGACTCGAAACGTCTTTAAAAATACAGAATACCATGATCGTTAAGCCCGAAGAAAATCGTTCATTTCAAGCACACTTGAAAAAATTATTTGGAGTTCATCATAATATTTGTTGACAAATCTAATGATATCTGGGCTAAAGTTTTTTTTTTACTGGCATAAAAAAAGTTTCGCATTTTCGGTCTAAATGGCCGATTATGCAGAGAAAAACGGGTGAATAACGGAATAAAGAGAATTTATTTTCAAGTATTAATCATGATGGAGAAGGTATTATAATTTAGGGGAGTATGACGGTTGTAAGGGTCGGAACACTGCATTTCACTGAATCTATAATGAATAAATTTAATTATTTAAATATTTATAAAAGTAATATTCCTGAGAGTATTAATAAATTTTGTCTTGGAAGTGATTACATTTTCCCACAAGATATCGATCCTTAACATTATGGAAATATTGTACAGATATGGTTGCTGTACAATGTTCCAGAATAACTCGAGGCACCTTTCTGTTCAAACGACGTTAATCCTATAAAGTATCTATGAAAATTATTCAAATGGCAAATTAGAAAACTAGCATTACATCCAAAAATGTATTAAAAGAAAAGATTATAATTAAATAATTATTAAAAGAATTGAATAAAATTAATTCTAATTATATTTTAGAATTAGTAAGATCGATGTAAAATCGTTTAAAGGATATTTAATAAAGTATAAGTTTTTTCTTTTGGAATTTTACAAGTTTTCAGTTATTTCATGTAGATTTTTTTTGGTTTAAGATTCTTATCTGTAATAAATTATTGTTTCTTCAAAAAATATTAAAAAAACAATTTCATTTTAGCTATTAAGAAAAATACTTTCTTTTTACTTTTTTTGCCACGTATGTTCGCCGACTTTTTTACCTGGCTGTACGTACTATACGTAAAGAAAAACATTTTTAATATAGTGTAAAAGAGTGATATCCTAAAAATTCTGAATACAAACAAGACGAGTTTGCAGAAAAAATAATGAAGTTTATATATGACATACATATAAACATTTTCAAATGAATAATTGTGCTAAATACTCTCTGAATGCGCTTTATGTGTATTTAAAGTAATTATCAATCTCAAATATTTATGCACCGAACAAAATATTCTACTAAATGTTAATTTTTTAAAATAACTTAAAAATATTTATTTTATATATCTTTTCTTTATTTTTTTAATATATATATACATATACGCATATATATATACATATACGCATATATATATATATATATATATATATATATATATATAAACTTTTAAATAATATAATTCGACAAAAAGAAAATGAAATGTATTGAACTACAATTGTTAAATGACTTCCAAATAGTAAAAATAATAGAAAAATCATAAGAAAACAATTTAATTATTTAGAAGATTCATGCGATACGACTACAAAAGAAATAAAGAATAACTTATATTGTAGAGAAGTTATATTTTCATATGAAAGTAAATTTATTGCATTATCTACAAATTAAATGAATTTTGCAATAAAAAAATAATACTTAATTAAATGGAAAAAATCATTCCATTGACGATGAAATATAGTTTAAGGAGAATTTTATAGTAGGGGTTGGAGAGTTTGTGTTTATAGATCAAAAATTTAACAAGAGTAATTTTTTAACATTCTTCAGAATAATTAAAAAATGTTAAAAAAATGTATTTATGGAATTATTATTGTCTCGAACAAGATAATAATGCAAAATACACTATTCTTAGGAAAAAGTCTTGGGTTCTCTCTAATACTCTTTAATCGTTTAAAAACACTAATTCAGTCTTTAGTTCTAAATCTTATTAAACACTGATGGGATTTATTATATAAACTTATAAGGCAACACAATATAACATTTGAGGTACAATTGAAGGCAAAAAACAATTAGAGCGATTGGAAAAAAATAAACTCGAAAATAAACGAGAAAGGGAGATAAACTTTAAACAAAATTATTTTTAAGAAGTATTTAAACGATAAGGAAATGAAATGGATTCTAAGTTTATTTTTTAAAAATATGTATTAATTTATAAATATTTATTATTGCTTTATAATTTCTTAAATTCCCAATATCCACCCATACAATTCAAATGTGATATAAAACATTAGAACATTTTTATAAATGTTTAATTAAGTAATATTTTTTGCTAGTAATTTCATCAGAAATGTATATAGATTTTATTAAATAGACTTTAAATGAATTTAAACTTGGTTTTCAATTTTTATAAATATTTCCTCTGAGTTTTTCACATGATGAATATTTGCATCTTTTAGAGTATATACATACACATATGTATGTATGTAAGCATATATATATATATATATATACTGCATTGTTTAATATTTTTATCAAATATTTGAATATTTATATAGGGTGGCCCAAATAACACTGATAGATAATAAAGATTACAAATGGCAATAAACAAATAAATGTATGTCTAAACCCTTCAGTCTCATTTGGGACACTCTATAGAACTGTATAAATAGAAAATAAAAGCCATTTAATAATAAATTCAATTATGTGTCACTATTTCATATTTAGTAACTATTTAGTGTAAATTAATCACAAACATATTTTCTTTTATGATCTGATATTCTATTCCAAAAACTTTTCTAGTAGAATATTTTTATATGGTATAAAATGAACACATTTTTATATTATATTTATCTCTAATACGTAAATATTATTTCTGTAAATTTCTATTGGCGTTCTTAAAAAAATATTTCTTAATATATTTAAATATTAACGTTGACAACAATAAAAATTTAGAGTATATTTTTGCGTCTCAAAGTTTAAAAATTTTATATTTAATGCAATGTTAGATCGTAGATTAAAATCTGGAAAAAACTAATTTTGTTATCGATTTTTTATACTAGAGGTTTTCTAGTTGATTTAATCTTCAACGTACTCATTTTAGAGTATAGTAATTTATATTAATATACAATAACAATCAATTATATGAATGATAAGAAAAAATATTGATTATTAATTATCTATATTTATTATTTCAAAGATGTAAATGAAAATTAATTGATTATAAGTAAATATAAAAATATTGTATCAATCCTTGATATTAATTATTTAAAGAATATTTTTGATAAAAATACAACGAGTTTCTATAATTAAATATAATCAAACCTGTATATTTTTTTTATATATATGTAAAATCTGAAATGGCAAATTAATTGTCGAAGATAGTAAATTTTCAATAGTTTGTTGCTTTGGTATAATTTTTTTTTATACTAAAATATTTAATTATTTTAAACTATTTTTAAAGTCATACTTTTTTTGGAAATAACTATTATTTTTTTGTTCATTGTTATATTGTATTGTAGTGTTCTGGATTATTGTTATTTCTATTAGTATAGTTGTTAAAAGTTTGTCTTGGAAAGTTTAAGATAATAATTTTATAAGATTTGACTCTTTGACCAAAATTTAACTTTATAACCAATCTTTAGAGTGTTTAATAATCACTTATTGTTAAATCATTATTATTTAAATGAATTATAAGTAAAAAAGGAAAACAAAATAAGAAATAAACAATATTTTTACCGAGCATTCGAATAATATTTGGTGGTATTGAGATAGTAATTATTTTTAGAAGAAAAAACAACATTCATTTATATTACATACAAATGTTTTGAACCAAAATCAAAAACAAATCCTCATTGAATAGTTTGATTTTGTAAATTTTACGTCTTAGAATTTGATATATTTTTATATTTGAAAAAGCTACTATTATTATATTTATATACATATATTTTTTTTATAATATTTGAATTCAACATTTTTAAACCTCAAATAAATCATTAAATATCCCTTAAATATTGTCAATTTGACAAAAAATTATGAAAAATGATTTGATAAATTTAAATTGAAAAATATATTAAATAAATCTTGTAATATAACGAAAAATATGTTTTATTTAACTTTTTTTAAAAACAGTATGTAATTTATATCATTTATTACTACATAAAATTAAGTTATTTTTATTATCAATTCTTATAAAAAATTCCACTTTCATTATAAATATAGACTTTTGCTAAACAGTTCTATACATAATTTATCACTAAAGTATATTACTATAAGTGTTACGTGATATGTGTTTTAATTGGATAAAACCGACATTCAAACCACTAAAAGTCACGCAGTAAAACATGTTTGATATATAACAGAATTCAGGTCATTCCATAATATTGTTTTTAAAGATTTTTTCAAGACAAATACTGTAATATCATTCAAATGTGACACCTAGATTTGTGTTTCATTAAAAAAACAATGATGAAAATTAAAAAAAAATATATTTTTTTAAAAAATGACTCGTTTATTTCAATATCTCAAGATTTTATTAAAACATTCAATTATCAAATTAAATATAATATTTTCATACGACTGATAAAAACTCGTTATAGTATTATATAAAATAAAATAAAAAATATGCGTTTATAAAAATTTGGTCGTTTAAAGAATTTATTTTATTTTTTGATTTATTTAATATTTTATTTACATAATAATTTCAATTATTTGTTGTGGTACTGTAGAAAAATCGCATTAATATAAATGAATTATTCATCCTAACACTATAACATTTTACAAAAGTGCTCGATAATTACTTATTGTTCAATTGATTCGCTGATATGAATTATAAGAGCACCGCCTTATATATTTTCAAAATGCATATCAGATAATAAATTGAAGAATAATGATTATTGAAGATATTTATAAAATTTTTTGGTGTTAGGGTGAGTGATTCATTTGTATTATAATAATTGAAAGTTTTATTTCTATAAAATCAACATTATAACCTAACAAGTTACATTATATTCTATTTATGTATTTAAAGCAATAAGTGTGAATTTTAAGATTCAAATTAAAACGTTGAAATAAATTTCATAATTAGACAAATAGTGAAAAATACTGTTTTAATATTTTTTTTAAAAAAATGACATTCCTGCAACAAAAATGTATGAATAAGAAAAAGCAGTACTTTTTTTAAGACAAATTACTTATGTAAATATCTTTTGAAAAATCGTTTTAATCCTTTGAAAAAATAAAAGTATAATTTGAGGAAATTATTTAAGTTAATAATTCTATTGGTTAAAAAATTAAAATTATGAACTGATTAAAAACTGTTTCCAAAAACAAATTATGATTCAGACGAACGTTCAAACTAGGGTTAGATTAGTTGAAGAAATATTATAAATTTTAATAAGTTTATATTCAGTTTAACTGATCTTGACAAAATCACTGCAACTCCAATTTAAAATTATAATATTATATTGATAAATGCTTTTCTATAATGTAAAAATTTCCGTACCTAATAGTATTGGAATTACATTAAATCGTTTGGGTATCAACGTCATTGTAGAGACCATAAAACAGAAATTAAAAATATATAAAAAAAATTAATATATTTTCTTCAAAATATGTGTGATACGTTTTTAAAAAATTGTTGTGCTCTGAAGAACCATCAGGTAGTATTCACTATTTCAGGAATTTACTTAGTAGGGACATATTGGAGGACATCGTTCACCAATCAAATTTATATTCTGTGCAATGTGACCCTTCAAAGTCCTTAAATTTAACACCAGTTGAAATGGAACAATTTTTGGGTTGTTGTTTTTATATGTCTATTTATGGGCTCCCTAAATCTGTTATGTACTGGCAATCAGAGACAAGAATTTCAGCTGTTGCTGATATAATTAGTAGGAATAGGTGGGAACAGATTAAGTCCAAAATGCACTTTAGTAATAATGCTGATTCAGATACAACAGATAAATTATATAAAATAAGGCCTTTCCTTGACAAAATAGTTAGAAAAAGGGGCCGTTGTAAGAATACTGGATATGAAGGTGTTCTAAAAACAAAATGCTCAAAATGTCATGCATATTTGTGTTTAAATCCTAATGTAAATTGTTTCATGACATTTCATACCACAAAAACATATTTTTATTCTCTAATGTAAGAGTATTTCTTTATCACCCTATGTAACTTCTGAGTCACAGTGCCTATTTTTGCAAATAAATGTTTAAACATCAGAAAAAATAGTTAATTTTTATGTAAAAATGAATGGATGTCTATGTTACATTTTATATGTTTTTTGCAGAAGAAACAAAAAAATTGGGTTATAGAGGTTTAAATAAGAATTTTATCTGCATAATTAGATAGCATTTTAATTGTATACTTACGAAGGTCGTTTGATAAGTATGGTAAAAAAGTAAGAAAAACTAAATTGAAAAATTGAATTAAATTAATTAATTAAATAAATTAAACAATAACTAAATTTACCATACTTATCAAACGACCCTCGTATGTGTATGTTATTTACAAATATCATTGTAAATGTTTTTCCTTTATAAATGTTTAAATATTTTTTAAAATATTTTATTTCGAATTTATATTTAGTCTAGCGATTAAATAAACAAGTGTTTTTAATCCCCTACCCCCATTCACTTGATATATATATATATATATATATATATATATATATATATATATATATATATATATATATATATATATATAAGATGAAATATATTTACATGACATTTTTGGTCTGTATAAATACTTTATTAAAGCACAGTATATACGTTTCATGAAGACAATTAAACACGTTTCATATGTAATATTTCTTAAGCGTTTCGAAACTGGTAACCGTTCTAATGTAATGTTTAGAGGAACAAGTTGGTCTGATAAGGAAACGAAGCATTATCGAAATTGTTTACGAGTTAAGTAAAGTAAGTGCCGTTTACGTTTCTAGCGTACATCTCGCGCACAGTTGAAACATTTATTAGTACTAGGCAAGTGCTATGCACGTGGGAGAGGGTAAGGAACTCCAGCCTCTGACACGTGTCTCGAAAGTGAGGTCTGCAGAGAACCGCTCCTCTTTGCTCTTGCACATCACTCCCACCATCACTGGTCGTGGACACGTTTGCTGCTTCGATCGTTATGCGCTGTACAAGAAACACTTTTCCTGGTCTACAACAACGGTGTACTATAACCTTCATTGCCCTGCTGAGAGTAACTTAGCATGTACATCAATGAACGGTTTGCACATAATGTGAATGAACAGTGCGTGGAACTTGTCGCAGATACTTAGTTATGCAATTTTACTAAAGCGCTTGTTGGAATTTGATCGTTCATGACTCGTGTACTGTAAACGTTTGCATTTCTTTTAGAAAAAAGAACCATAAGCCATGACTCGGTAAAATAAATATAACGTTGAACGTCAAATGGCCGACCGTGAACTGAACCGAATTCGTACTATTAAAACAATTATTGTTTTATGTATGTATTTTATATATATATATATATATATATATATATATATATATATATATATATAATATATATATATAGTAATTCATCCCCTAATATTTTATTTAGCATCTAAGTAAAAATAGTAATTGTAAGGAAAAATCGTACAAAATCTAAATTTCAGTTGATTAATTATAACATTATACAAGTAACATTCCTACAACATGATAAGAAAATTGCAGGAACCCTCGTTTAACACGGTAACCTATAACACGGTTTCACTCTAACACGTTAAGAAAATTACGGAAACCCTTCTACAACATTAACACGATTTTTATTATAGAAAATATATCAGAAAATTATAAAATAGTAATTAATTACAAAATAATAAGTATTGGCTTCTAGTCTCATATAACACGGTATTTTCTAGGAATCTCTCTACCGTGTTATAAGAGAATTACTTGTATATATTAAAGTATAATTTTCTTTTGAAACAAATTTTATTATTATTTTTTAATTTAATATTTATATATATTTTTTTTTATACAATTTACATGTAAACCATACGCTCTATTAAGCAATTGGTATAAAAATTATGTATCATAATTAAATTTAACAGTCAAAGATGAAATACAGTTTATTATTTTAAATTTCAGCATTTATATTTTCTTTTATAATAATTTTATATGCGTTATCGTGTCAGTTTAAATTATCTCTAAAGAGATATTGTCTCCTTTCGATTTTTTAATATTTTTTTTCTAAAATTACTCATTTTTCAGTAAATATATTCTAATTTTATCTAACATTTGAATCGTATTTAACCTTTATATCAAAAAAATGTTTGTTTTTATTAGGAATATGAAAAGTTTTCTCCGTTGACATTTATATGACATTAAAAATTATATTGATGAAAAATTCTATTTCTGTTTCTATATAGTTGTTTCATTAGTGTTGGCAAATCAGATTAAAAAATCATTCATTACATCATTATTGCTGATATAAATACCTTATAGTTTAATTTCTTTTACTATTTTTATTTTATCACCTTAAAACTGTTGAAAGGTTGAAAATAAAAAATTAAATTGAGTTTTAATCAACATTAGGAAAAAATTGCAATATACTGGTCGTATTACACGGAGAACGAAATACATTTTATTAGAACTCATCTTTCAGCAGATCCAGAGAAAAACATTTATTGGAAAATATCAGATGTCTTAGTTGAGAAGTACGAGAAAGTGATTTGGATTTAGTTCTAATCAAATGTTTACAGCAGTTTTGTTCAAATTTAGATTGTTATGATGATTGGCAATCTTCATCCGGAAATGATACATAGAGATAAATAAATTCATTGAAAATATTTTCTTGTCCTCGAGTAAAATTTTGTTTGGCAGATTAATGTTTGCATACATTACAAGCATTTTACACGTATTAGTGAAAATAATTTTTCAATCAGGACTACTTCATCTATATAAAAAAATGGAACATAGATCACATGGAAGTTTGGAATTATGTAGTTCAGTAAAATATATTGTCTTTCATACAAACTTTTATGCAGTATCATATAAGTCTGTAAAATACCATTGTGTAAACAGCGACATAAAAAAGAATAGTTGTGCGTGTATTCAGAAAATAGAAAAAAATAAATATCGTACAATAATTAAATACTTTGTGAAAAAAGATTTGTTAGTGGTAGAAATTCATACAGATATGAAATATATTTTAGGATTCCATTTTCAATTCTATCTAAGTGGATTATTGAATTTAAATGTGACGATGAAAGCTTTGAGTAATGTCCAAAAACTACAACACTAAAAAAACTCAATGTGGTTTTGAAGAATTATCGATTTAAGGTGTCTGAAATTGCTAAAGTTATAAATAGACCAGATGAAAGTATTTTTTACATCTTAATTAAAGAATTATGTATGAGAAAATTGTCCACAAGATGGTGTTTATTAACAGTTATCAAAATCACACTCTCAAATGAAAATTTTCTTGTAATATTTGGCCTAACTGATAGAACTTAACTGATTTTTGTGTCCATTTATAATCATATACGAATCTCGAGCATACTATTATATACTAGAAACGAAATAACAATCAAAACAATGAAAACAGTATAATTTTCTTTCACCGAAGAAATTAAAGTCTGTCTGTCGAAAATATCATGGTGACAAATTTCTGGACTGATAAAGAAAATCTATTGATAGATTATGTTTCAACTGGCTTAAGTATAACAAGAGTATGTAATTTTAATGTTTTTAGACCAAGTATATGAAAACAGTAATGGAAAAATACTAGATTAAGAACAAAAAGTTATTTTTATCAAGACAATACCCACTTCCGCACTAGTGTCATTTCAATGGCAAAAATCACTGAACTAAAGTATGATTTGTATCGTTGAATTTGCTATTATCAGATTTTCATCTATTACAAAATAAATGAAAATATTCTTTGATGGAAAGAGATTTTCGTCATATAACAATGTTAAATTAGTAGTTAGAGGTAATTTACAGTCTTCGACAAATTTCATTTTCGTGTCGATGTAATGGCTTGAAGCATCGTTGGTCAAAGTGCATTGATATTGAAAGAAATTACATTAACAAATTCAAAAGAAATGTGAATTTTCTATTTCTCGTTCAAATTTCTGATACATTTTTAAAAATGAATGCATACCGGAAAAATGACATGTCTGTAAGAAGAAAATTTAAGAATATATCAAAACGTTCTCGATTTATACGCAGAACAAAATATTTATCGATAAGTATTATTAATTTATTGTTATAATCAAAAATGTAGAAAAAAATGTATTATCGAACATTTGAAATAACTTGAACTATATTTTTTTTAAGATTTAAAAGCAATATTAATTTAAATTTATTGATTTATTATATGTGATTTTTATATAATACAAACGAATCGACAGAAATATTTTCTTGTTTTTTTAACAGGACTCGAATAATAATTGATGCAATGATTAAATGTGTACACATACACTAGGTTATTGGTACGACAAACTTTTTACTTCATGAAACGTTACGTATATAAGATTGCAGTCACGACGCGACTTGCTGTTCTTTTCTTAAAAGAAATTCTTTGAATCGTTTATAGCAGACCAAATACAGAAATATTGATTTTCGTCGTTCGTACAGCCAAACGCGTAAGGTCAATGTTCTTATATTTCAATTTCGTGTCATGTGTTCGAATCCAAACGTGGATTTTGAACTTTTTCACGTTCTCCAATACTTGCAAAAGAGTTCTTGATGATTTATTTAGTTTTGTTCTTTTTCATTTTATTATAATAAATAAAGTAAAATCTTTTTTTAAGTTTTTATGTATTTTCTATATAAAAAAACTATTTTCTACAATAATAGGTTTTATTTAGAATTTGATATCAAAAATATATCACTTTTGATAATCGACTTGTTATTATTTTTGTTTAATTTAATGCTGAATAATATTAAAATTTCATTTTTCCTTTAAAGTCTCTTTTTATATAAATATTTTTGAAATTTACATAAATTAAACCATTTTTCACATTTTTTTGTGTTTTAAGTACCTTTTTGTATCACTTTTAAGAATCTTTTTTATATACTTTCTTCACAGATAAACAGTAAGTTTTATCACTGTTTATAAAATAATTTACACAATTAGTTCAAGTTAATTTTTCATTAAATAATAAAGTAATAGATGTAGCTGTAAATAATCATGGTCCAATATTTGGAAAAATCAGATTAAAAATATTATTTTTCAATCTTTATAATTTCGTTACCTTGAGGAACATCTTTAAAAAACTGCCACAGTCTGGGTTGTTCATTTTTGAAATTATTCATATGTCTTAAATATTTTAATTGTAGAACATGTTATTCTTATATCAAATTTTCATGATCTTTTAAAATCAAAACGAAATAATCAAATATAAAATAAATCTAATCAAAAAAGAATAATAGTTACTGTTCTATTATAATACATGAAAATATAAGAATGAGGGTGTCATACTGGCACCCTTGCGTAAAACGACAACTTCAATTACTGTTTTTTTTCAATTTTGTAAATTCTGTTCCAGCTTTTTTTAAGAAACTACAAAAGTAATTCTGCAATGTTTCCAGATTTATATTAAATTTTCATAATTTTTTTAGTGGTAAAAATCTTCTAAAACCATTGAGTATACTATTAAATTAAAAAATATTAAATTTGAATTTATCTTTTCGAATATTTCTATAATTTTTTATTCATTATTTATGAATATATATATACATATACACATACAAATATATATATATATATATATTATATATATATATATATATATATATATATATATATATATGTATATTTATTCGTCATATATATATATATTATATAAATATAATATATAATAATGATATACATAATATATGTTTACGACGGGAATATATATATATATATACAATATATATATATATATATATATATATATATATATATATATATATATATATATATATATATATATATATATATATATATATATATATTTACATATAACGTATGAAAATTATTTTTATAAATTCAATACCAAATGAAATAAATAAAACTACTCAACAACACTCTTTTATGTTTTCATTTATTTTAATGCATTAAAATTGAGAGAATAATTGAATATCTGAAAAAATAAAGATGAGAAGAGAAAAAACTTGCTGTTCAGTAAAACCTAACGAGTTTTTCTGTGAAATGGGACGACCATAATATTTCTTCATCTCTTGATTAACTTTTAATATTGACTAAATTTGTAATGATAAATTTCGAGCATTTTATAAACACACATACATATACATATATACATACATACATATACACGTATATATATATATATATATATATATATATATATATATATATATATATATATATATATATATGAGAATAACAATGGGATAGTATTGATACAAAAAAAATACTATAATGTGAAGTCGAATATTACTCTACATATGTTTGAAGAAAAAAGTTTGTGATTAATGTATACTTCCTGTTCTCACTTATAGCAATAAAATATGGGTTTTTAATGTCAGAATAATTCTGAGATTCGAGATAGCACAGAGAAGTTTTAAAAGATATATGTCTGGAATAACACATAAAAGCAAAAAGAAAAACTAATAGATTCGAAGAAAAAAAACAAAATCACGAACTTACAATATGTATGAACAATTTAAAACGGAAATGGCCAGATTATACAATAATTAAAGATTTGTTGTCTTTAATTGCTGAAATAATTGAGAACTCTTGTTTACAATTAATTGAGAACTCTGAGATATAAAAAGATGCAAGAGGATATTCATGGATAGATATGAGCAAATTCGTCAGTATGGAGTGGAAGAGAAAAGCATTCGAATGCTGAAATTAGAAACTTTTGGGAGAAGTCTCATCCAACAGTGGATAGATGAAAGGTGATTATATATATATATATATATATATATATATATATATATATATATATATATATGTATATATATATGTATATATATATATATATATATATATATATATATATATATATATATAGAGAGAGAGAGAGAGAGAGAGAGACAGTATTGTAAAAAAGTGATAAAAACTAAATTGAAAAATTAAATTTCATTAATTAATTAATTTAATTAAACAATAAATAAATTTACCATATTTATCAAACGATCCTCGTTTATATAAATATATATATATATATATATATATATATATATATATATATATATAAACATCAATTCCCATTCGATCGTTGCAGTAAGCAATGCTGGATTCGATCAGTACACGGGCGCGTGATACTCTAAGAATGTCAAGTATCTTTTTCAAGGGTCCCCTAAGTTAGGAGTTGGATATGGAATCAACAACCCCATCTCTTAAAAAACATAATCGTATGAAACTCAAAGACAAGAAAATCCTTACTGGGCTATCTAGCACTGTCAGAGAAATGAAGATAAAGGCTGTATACTGAGTAGTAGTATGTGTATATAACAAAAAGGGCCCATGACAATAATATAGTAACAGAGATGTTATATTCTTCAGATCTTAGTTTTAATCAAATCATGTAACAAAATAAATAAATGCATTTTAAAACTAGATATTATAGGTTTGAATTTGTTACAGAAAGTCATTAAAAGAATTAATTCAATTTTTAAAGCCCAATAACAATTTTAATTAACAACATAAAAATTTCATGCAATTTTAAGAAGTAAAATGAACCTTACAAAATAATAAAATGTTATATAAGAAGTTTTAATATTAAAAATAACATTTTTTTATATATGATTCATTTATTAATTGTATTATATATTTTTAATAAATTGGTGAACCACTTATTCACTTAGGCAATTTCACGTACACATTTTTTGCTTGGAAATATTCAATAATAACTTATTCATCAACTTTTCAATAAGCATATGTAGGTACCATCATACATCATTAGATTTTAATCGGGTTTTATAATGAAGCGTTATGGAGATAATGACATAACCATGAAATGTACATTAGCGAATAAAATAAATAACTGATTATTAAATACTTTTTTAAAATCATTATTGAACAATTTCTATAAATTAACAGTAGTTTTTCAATTTGCATGCACGTAATTGACAATATTTTTATTTAATATAATTTTGTTATATTATAGTTTTTTTTTAATTTTTGTTATAAAATACAAGTTATAAATCATCAATCATTTAAGATCATTTCTGATCATATTTAGTACAAGTATATATATTAAAGATTTTTTTTATTACATGTATTTAGAAATAATTTTCTTTAAATATTTCATAAATATGTAATAAAATTATATTATAAACCCCTTTTTCAACGATATGCATCTAACCATAAACGAAAATAAGACACATCGTTATCTTAATTTTCAATATTTGTTTCACCGCAATTCTTTCATAAATTCAGTGCGATAATTTGTTATTTTCTACATATGTATATGTAAATCTGTTTACAAATCAACAATTAAATATTTTTCGTATCTTTATCTTTCAGTTTTTATTATTCTACCAAAATAATTTTTATTTACATGAACTAAGATTATAAATTATTATAAGTTTCAATGGATAGATTTATTTTCAAATAAAATTGTATTTGTAAGAATGAATTTAAAATTCACACGATTAAAAAATACCTTTTTCGGTTAATTATTTATCAATAAAAATTAATCGAATGTGCGTTAATTAAAAATTGTAAATAATTAAATCTAGCAAGAAAAGATTTTTGCTGAAATTATTTCAAACTTTCATCAGGAAAACAAAATAGTAAATATTAATTAAATATGTATAAAATCTGAATATATATATATGAGAAAAATAAAATTCTAATTAAAATAAATATTTAATTGTAAAATTATTACAAATTGATTAAAATTAAATATGAGCTATAAATGAAATTAATGTAAACCATGAACGCATTTTTAAATTATTTTAAATTTAATTCGGAAAGTATTTTAACTTTAAATAAATTAATATTAATAATTCATTTTAAAACATAAATAATACGCCATTATACAAATAAATAATATAATTTTGTTTATAATTATTAATATATTAGACGTTGTAAGAAATAAAGTTTTGACTTTAAAATTATATTTATTTTTCATGCACTTAAATCACTCATAATATTATTTTTGTGTCTAATTTATTTTCAATATATTTTTAATTATTATCTGATAAATATTTTTTATTATTTATACATTCATAATTCTTGATATTATATATTATAAAAGAATAAAATGAAACTAGGGAAAATGTTTTTATAATATATATATATATATATATATATATATATATATATATATATATATATATATATATATATATATATACACATATATATAAATATTTAAATATTGCGACATATTCAATCATTGAAGTCGCTGAAAAGGAGCCATTTTTGAACGCAATTCGTTTGAATCTGAGAGAGAAAAGAACATTAATCAATACTTGTTTTTTTATTAATATTTTATGTATACGCTAAGATGTATATTTCTATAAAAAAAATTTTGAAGTCGCTGAAACATGTGATGTTATTTTATAAACGCAATTCGTTTGAATCTGAGAGATGAAATTAAAACATTAATCAATACTTGTTTTTTATGCGTTAATATTTTTTTTATTTGTATACGCTAAGATGTATATTTTATATAAAAAAAAACGACGTTTTTTTTAGTATATTTATCAATTACAAACATGTTATTTGATGTTAAAAATTAATTATAATATATCATATAATTTGAAATTATTTATTTAATTAAATAATCATTAACAATTTTTTCATTTTTGAAAAATTAAAAAAAATTTTTCGTTTTTACTAAAATTTTCGCTCCAAATTGTATATGTAATCATTACTAAACATGTCCACCAGCCAATGATAATTTTTTGAAAAACATATGTTTACACATAGTCAACTTACATGGTAAATTATATATATATCATATATATATATATATATATATATTTGTACTTATCAATATGCTGTCTATATTATATATATATATATATAGTGATAATATATATATATATATATATATATATATATATATATATATATATACCGGTTAGCTGCTATTCAGTACTTCGAATTTCAGTATCGAATATAACACTATTTATATATATATATATATATATACTATAATATATATATATATATATATATATATATATATATATATATATATACTGACGCGGTCAGTATACGTTACAATTATAGAAATTCAAAATATAGAATTGCCTCTATAAAGTATACGTTACAATTATAGAAACTCAAAATATAGAATTGGCTCTATAAAGCAAAAGCAGTTTTTAAAAAATCCGACATTTACGCAACGTAAACGTACCATCACTGTATTGTCTTTTCATGTATTTTTCTATAAATTAAATTTTAATACTTTTAGGCCAAACTGTTTGTTATCAAAATTTGATTTTAATTGACTATCTTATTATTTAGTTTTCATCCACGTTTTTCTTTTTTCATTTATGATATATTTTTTATAGTATTGTACAAAATTATAAATATTTAATTTATCAGAAGATATTATCCGTCTGCGAAACAATTAACCCTTTCTCTGTAGTAAACCGGACAGTAAGGGCGCCTGAGACACAAATGGCGCCCAACACCGCATGTAAACCTACGAGGTTTACTCATGATATATCACATAATTAATCTATTGTCGATTGAAATAATTTTATTTAAATAATTCTATTCGCAATGATATTATTTATTAAACCTCTTTGTCATCTTTGCCATAACGACTAGGACTCCTGACCTGTTCTGATTCAATTTACGTTTCCGAGATCTTTCTATATATCCCTGATTATTTTCGATTTATATTGAAGAGCTAGTCTAAGGAGTCTTTTTGGATCTATCCTGTCTATAAGTTCTTTCTACTTTGTCTTGCACTAATTTATCTGTTTTGTATCAATTGTACTGAAAAGTTCATATCTGATTTGTTCATTTGTCAATCTATATACTCTTTTACAACTCGTTACTTCCCTTAGAATTATCATTTTTGTAGATTGGATATAATCCTTTTTTGTCAGCATTCATGTTTCATTACCTTGTAGTAAAATCAAAACCGCAATTATCTTGTAAGGGTTTAACTGTGTCTCTTTTCTAATTTTATTTCCTAATGATTTTCTTATGGTTCCACAAATTTTTTGAAAATAGGTTAATTTTTAATCAAAGTTTTGATAATAGTTGTATGAAACATCACAACCTAGGAACTTGAAATTTTGTATTATTTATTAAACTTACTTTAAAAAATCATTTTAATGAAATGAAATATTTGGTATTTTTTAAAAATAATAACGTTGAATGTGATAAAATTCAAAACGAGAATATGTACATAGACATACATAACATATGTGAAACTGTAACATAAGTCATACCTAATAACATTTTTAAGCCAATTACGCTTTTTCTTTATGGTGTTTTTTCCTTTATTGTTAATATAAGGGAAAGAATGTGTCCTCCGGTAAAATATTTAGAAAGTAAAATAATAATATTTCTTTATAAATTTCTATATAATATTTCTTTATAAATAGTCTGATTGTTCTAAATTAAGCAACTAAAATTATTTTTAATAATCAGGGACTGATTCATGGCGGTCGACTCTAGACACTCTTAATACTTAGAGATAGTTTCACACGATTTTAATTGTTCTCAATAATAAAAGGGTTAAAAGTAACAATATAAAAAAGTACTTAATTTTTGTTGTCAATTGTAAATAGTATATGTTGACAATATTTTATTGCACATTTTATAACGTAGCAAATATTTCAAGATTTTAATTAGAAGAGTGTAACTTATCCGTCACATTCTCTGGGCATTATCCTGCTGTTATATTAATATTTATTATATTTTTTAAAGCACAGTGTAAATAGAAAAAGTTTGAGTTTTTGGAGGTCTTAAAAATTCGTGTCTTTGTTTTTTGAGAATAAATCGCCTGTTTTTTTGTAACAGAAATATGCTTGCATTATCAAAAATTTGTAAAAGATTATAGAAAGATGCAGCATCTTTTTCGTTTTGTTCAGAAATTGAAAATAGCAAAGTGAAAAATGATATTTCCATCATCATATTATTAATTTCAACTACTTTAAAGTATTTTAAATCAAAAATTCTTACCTGAACATTTCGGGCATTAAAATAGCAGCAGGTAAAGTTTTCAACTTCAGTAACTATATCTCCTTCAGTAAACCAATGGAAAATTTATCACAGCGTACACAGGAAATTCAATCTAATAATAAATAAAATTATTTTTTAAACCAGTTTTTAATAAAAACATAAAAATTAAAAAGGACGCACACGCACAATTTGATTTTTACAATGATATTACATTCGTTTACACTCAATATAGACTATTATAATAACATTATATTTACTTATAAAATTTTTAAATTTAATATTATATATATATATATATATATATATATATATATATATATATATATATATATATATATATATATATATATATATATATATATATATATATATATATATATATATATATATATATATATATATATATATATATATATATATATATATACATATATGTATATATACATATATGTATGTGTGTGTAATAAGTCTTAGAAGTTATAAGACACATTTTTATTGTAAATGTTTAAAATTAATAAAAATGCAAAATAATATTCGAAATATTTTCCTATATGAATACATTCATTTTGGATAACAAAGTATCTCGTATTTTCTTACTTAATGTTTGTTTTGGAAAACGAGATATGTATCCAAATTTGATTGTTTTCTTACAGAAAGGATACATCAATCTTTATTTTCGATTTCTAAATTGATTAAGTATATTATTTATATCAAGACTATTATTAAAACAGCATTATAAATACAATGATATTATCAGAATACAAGAGTTTAACTATGTGGTATAATAAATAAGAATAAAGTATTCCAAAAATATATTGTCCCAGAAAGATATGAAGAAAGGTGAAATTATATTCTACAGAGATATACTTATTTTATTCTTTAAATATAATAGCTGAAATGATTTTAATAATCCACAATATCAAAATGACGATTACTATAAAAATTGATAAAAAAAAACCCGGAGAAGAAAAAATATATAATTCCTTCGCACCACTAATTAAGATCAATTTATGAAAGGAGTGAACTGTACTTGAGATCTATATAGTTTACTATTAATCTAATTAAAGCATTAAACTGTGTAAACATGAAAAAATTATGAGAATAGATTTAGTTTTCTTAGCTATAGCTAGAGATAGTACTAAAATTTTTCTTTATTATGAATTAGCTACATAATTTCATTATATATTGCAGCTAGATGTTATGAAAATATTGATCGACCATTAAGTGTTATTTTAATTTAACATCTTTAGGAGAAAATCAAAAAATGTATTCCAATGAATTGCTTTGAAAATAGTATTAAAAATAACATTAATTATAAATTAATATTACTATACATTGAATGGACAAATGTAACTTCTAAGATTACATTAAAGTTAACAGAATGTTTAATGTTAATAGAACTAATTACAAAAGAAAACCAATTGAATAAGAAGTTTTAACTTGTTAAAATTTGTGGTTCATTTGTCTATCTATTTGCAATTCCATTATTCTGCGACTTAAGAAATTAAGTTTTTATTTTATTTGTCTTGATTTTTGTATCGTTGCAGTAATTAAAAATTAAGAAATCGAAGACTGATTTAATTTCCAAGGGAATTTTATTCCTTAAAATTTCAAAACAATTTAGATATAATTAATTGTTTGTTTTAATTTTGGTGTTTCTTTCTGTAGTTCGTCTGTGTCTTAAGACTTAAGACTCACTTTATATATATATATATATATATATATATATATATATATATATATATATATATATATACACTATAAGTAATGTAAGTTTCTAGTGAATTATATCTTAAATAAAAAGAATTACTTTTTGATCAAAGGTTATATTATTAAGTTTTATAGTCAGTCTATATTATCAGTCATTAACAGATTAAATAGTAAGTATTATAACCATATAAGAAGAAATTCTAATTTTTTAAGATATAAAACTTTTTTAAGAACACGTATCATAAAATTGTAATTAAATTTATATATATATATATATATATATATATATATATATATATATATATATATATATATTATATATTTTTCAGTTATACTTAGTTATTATATCAAAAAATGATTATAATATAATTAAAAGTGTTTCAGCAGTAAAAACTGACTATAGTATTTAATTCATTAGTGGAAATATTTATATTTTAAATTATATTCATATTTAATATTACTTCATTAAAAATAGTGTACAAAACATTCTTATAGTCTTATTAAAATTAAATTTATTCAAAGTATACTGAAAATATGTATTAATTTTTATAAATAATTCATTACAATATTTATGAGTTTGGCAGTAATATTTTTACTCACACGTTTGAAACCATTTTTATATAATTTATCAACTGCATTACTTTAACAATAAATTGTTTATCAATTTAAATTGTAAACTCTATATATTTTAATATATAAACTATCTAAATATAATAAATGACACATTTTAAAAAGCCAAGCATTTTTGTAAAAAAAATTCTTGAGAATTTTTTATAGACATCAAATTGAAAACAAATTGCCTATAATATGATTACTTTTTATACTTGACAAATAAGAAATCAAATAAATAAAAAATCAGATTTCGCATTAATATATTAAATAATTATATGTTCAATCTAAACATAAATTATTTTACAAAAAACATGTGTGGTATTGAAATGCGTTTTATGTATTATTCATTAAATATTCATCTATTTTCTTTGATATTGGTAAATGCCTGAGTCTTAAAAACAAAACGATTTTTATCAGTTTTTAAAAATCCTTATTATAATCAATGTTTTAATAAAATTACGAAATGTTATTACAAAAAATTGTAATTTATATCTTTATGTTTCTATTTGCATTGAACTGAATTGATCAAAAAGCATTTATTCATAAAAAAAATTGTAAAACAATATTTTGCTTGAAATATTTTACACACATTCAATGTACATATTTTTAAAATATTAATGATGAATATACTATTTTAGCATATAACCACAATTTACTAATTTTTATAAATGTGCCTATTTGAAATCAATAATCAATTATTGATTTTAATATTAATTGAACTATATTATTGAAATATATTTTTGTGTATATTTAATCATTTAAATTATATATATATATATATATATATATATATATATATATATATATATATATATATATGTATGTATATGTGTGTGTATGAATTAATGTGTATATTAATGACAGTAAGTACATTTTGGATGACATTTAATACCATTAACGCCACATTTACAGCCACCAGAAACATCGCCTTTACCACCAGGCCCCCAACGTGGTCCTCTAGTTACCCAACATATTTCTGTCTTACACATAGAACATCGAAGCCAATCACAACCCCATTTTTTCATAAGAACTACTTCACATGTAGGACATACCATAGCTTCTCCTCGATTTACCATTTCTTCAAGCATATCTCGTGTTCTGCGAGCCTCAATATTTGTTTCGGACTCTTGATTCATCTGCTCTTGGTATTGTTTACAATTGAGTCCTTCATGAATTACCTAAAATAAGAAATATTTTTTAAATTACAAAAAAGCTGTTTTTTCTTAATTAAAATAATTTTATTTATGTTATATATATATATATATATATATATAATATTTAAATAACAAATATTGCTATATTAGAGAATAGTAAAAGTACAATCTTCATTTAGAAATTAAAACATACTTATTTTAATGTACTTCTTCAAAATAAACATTATTTTAAATATAAAATTAAAAACTGTTTGTATAGAAATTTTAAATTTCAACAAAATATTTTAAGGAAAATTTACAATAAATATATGTTTTACGAGAATCAAAACACTTTTTCAAATTATTAATAAATCATACATAGAAATAAATTTTAATAATATTTAATTCATGTATACATTAACTGATGATTCTTTTTAAAATGGTGTATATTTGCCGTTAATAATTTTACATAATAAATTTAACCGTTGTTAATATCTGTTTAATAAATGTTAAAACATTATGTTATATTGTGTATGAAATTATTTAAAATTATAAGAATTCTTTTAATTAATGAAATACAAGTTGATTTAAACATCTAATATTATTATTTTTAATATTATATGTATTTGGTTAAAAAATTAAATACATTTCTTAATATTAAACTTTTATTTATTTTTTAAAATATATTTTTAAAAAATAAATATAAGTAATTTTTATAATGTTATATAAATACTATTCATCAATTAATTGAATGTAATATACTAGGGGTCACTGCCACCTACTCACTACATCACCCTAGGGGTGTACGCTCCTCGCTTGCTACACATGAGTAATGTATAGATAAAGGGAGGTGAGTGTAAGAGTAAGAGGAAGCTTGCAATCATTAATGTTCGGAAATTATCTTTCACAATCGGAGTAGATTAGTAACATTAATTTTTTGATGGAATTATTATATATATATATATATATATATATATATATATATATATATATAATATAAAATATTATTTTAGATTTTCAATAATAATTGTTAATATTAGTAGAGATAAAACAAATAACACCACTACATATCAAATAAAATTAAAGAGTAATATTTACCTGACATGTTAGACAATTCATTACTTTGCATACAGGACATTTAAATTCATTAACATTATCTTCAAAAATACACCATCCAGGACAATCTGGTGTTTTGCAATGAAAAGCGTTATCAATTTTATTTTCTGCTTGCGCTACAGATTTTGCTAAATGTTGTTCAAATACTTGTTGAGGAACTAAGGCTTTAACTTCTCTTTCTTGTAATGATATATCACATGAATAATTATTGTCTCTATAAGGACATTTCACTTCGGCTTCTTCATTATATTCTATGGTATGGGCAAGACATTCTCGACAAAACACATGAAGACATTCTCTTAAAATAACACCTTCACCAACTTTACACATTGTTAAACATATTAAACATTCAAATGGTTCTCTATTTGGCACTAGATCAGTATTATCTAAATCCATAAGTTTTTGATAGTTCGGTTCAGCAGATCGCGGTCGTTCCGTACTACATGCTTCACATCCAGGCCGTTCTATCGAATTGACTAAAGTACACACTGGGCATCTCCAAACTTTTGTTAAATCTAAATCTGGCTCTATGTTAATTGTACTTAAATCAGGATACAACTTGGGCGCTTCTTCTTCGTCCTCTTCGGTTATATCAGAATCACTTTCGTTCACCGATAAGTTAATTGCATCATCAAAATACTGTTTTGACGTACCAGCTACTGGTTCATTACTTGTATTTTCTAAAGTTTTCTGTTTTAATTTTACTGAAGCTTTTTTCAAAGTTTCATCAAATTCGCCATCTAATTTAACATATATATATATACATATTAAGTAATAACTCATTTTTAAGTAAATATAATTTATTTTTAAAAAAAACAATTACATTATTATTTTTTACAAAATAAATAAATTCTTTGATTTATTGTTACTATATATTATAAAATTATTTAAGATACACTGGTTTGAAATTATAAATTGGGCATGTTTGTTAAATATGATTACAACAAGGTTAATTAATTATTATTTTAAAATAAACTTTGTTTTAATTAATTAATATATTTATTTAAGACTAGATAAATCACAATAATTTTTCGAAAAATTACTTTAGTAAAAAAATAAAAATTATTAATTAAATTTGGCATAAGAGAAAATTTTTAATTAAATATAAAAAATATAAAAATTAGATATTTAAATAGATAATAAAAATTTATTTTTAAAAATGGGGAATATTAACTTCGATTATAATATTAATTCACATAACAGTTATATTTTATAAAATACATTTCAATTGACATATATATATATATATATATATATATATATATATATATATATATATATATATATATATATATATATATATATATATATATATGATAAACTACAAGCCAATTCTAACTCCATATTCAAGTAACTTTTAATTATATGAAAACATATTTTATTAATAAAAATGATAAAAACTTTTAAAAAATCTAAATTACAATAAGTAAATTATGTTTTCTTTGAAAAACATGAAAATCAACAATTTTCATTTTTTTTTTATACTTGAAGATCTCTACTAATAAATTACAACAATGTTTTTGAATTCCAACTATTTTATTTTGTTTTATTATTAAATGGTTAAATTAAATTACCAAATAAAAAAGAATTTTTACGTTGAATAATTTTAAAAAAATATATCATTGAATTACATTTCAAGTGTATCTTTTTAAAACGTTTTTTTTTAAAAAAAAGTTTTTATTATAACTGCATTTGAATGGAAAATCAAATTCAAAATATAGTAAAAATAATTCAATAGAAATGTAATAAAAATAACTTGATATGTTAAATTTGAAAAACGTCAGCAAAAAATTAATTACCTGGGGCAACAAGATACAAGAATATGGGGCATCCGTTAAAGTTTACATTGTATTCTTCGACTGTACTTTCATCGTCAGTGGCGAGCTGTTTGTCTAAAATCCAACGTTGAACGTGAGATGGAATTTCAAATTCTTGAGCAACTTTCTGTTTTAATTCAATGACAGTCATTTTCGGGGTTATTTGTAACGGGATTGGTCCTTGATGTGATACGCGGTCTTCAACGTACATGTCGACACTGAAACCATGCAGATATTGAAATTAGATTTAATGCAATCATTTTTAATTATTTTCTTTCAATCATTTATTTACTGTAACATTAATAATAATTGTCAATACATCTGATTAGTAATTGCAAGTTTGATGATAAAGATCCCAATGACGAACAAGTCTCTAATGTTTAGTCTTTAAATCTTTAATTTTAATATACAAGAGTCAAATTATTCAACGCTATAAAAGATTTTTTTTTATTAAAAATAACGCGTTATTATTTCATTAACTTTCTTACATTTTGAGTATTTATTGAAAGATTTTGACGATTTTTTAAAAACTTTCACACTCAAATTATATAAGGTCATCCAAATGTGTCGCCTAGATTTGTGTTTTATTAAAAAGAAACATGTGTATAGTTTTTTTTTTTTTAATAAAACATAAATCTAGGCTTTACATTTGGATGATACTAATTATTCTACTTGGATTATATTAATTAAACTATATTTAAGATGAAACAAGCAAAAGTTTTTCCTCTGCAGTCTATATTGTTCTTTCTGAGATTAGTGTTGTTTTATTATGATGAAAAATAGAGCGTAGTGAAAAATGTATTCGATATATTTTAATTTTTATGTTTGATCAAAAGGAAAAAAATAAATAATTTGTGAAATTATGAGTAGAGCTAAATATTCATCAACAATTGTGAATTTTAGTTTAAACTTTGATGTAAAAGATATGGAATTCTCTGGTTAAAAAAATGAAAATGATGAACTATGAGAGTTGCTGAATGAAAGCTTATCTCAATCGACTATCGATCTTGCAAACATATTAATAGTTAATATAATATTTCTAGATATGAAGAAAAAGATATACAAAGAAGAAAAATATGCTCTGTAAGAATTAACAGATAAAAATATATTGAACTGTTTCAACATCTGCATTTCGTTATTTTTTAAACAAAGAAAGAAAAGTTTTTATATCAAATTTTAAATAGCAATAAAAAATATATATATTTTATTAATGCCAAACGTAAAAAAGAGTGGATACATCTTGGACAATCATTAAAAACATTATCAAAACGAAACATTCACTGACTGAAGGCTTCAGTGTGTGTCTGGTAAGATCAGGAAATATGTATTATTAGTTGTTGTCACCGCACGAAGTCATATTCAATAAATACCATTAACAATTATATAAATTAAAACAGGCATTGGATAAGAAATGACCGTTAGTAATCAGTTAACGAAGTAAAGTTATATTGTTAGATGACAATGTCAGATTGCATTTTGCTAAAGGTATCCAAATGTTATAGCGATCATATTAGAGTTTGAATGAAAAGTCGTTCCCCATCCCGCGTACTCTCAAGATATTATACTTTCTTACTATTATTTATTTTGATTGATGCAATACAGTTTAGAAGATATACACTTCCGAAATTTCAAGGAAGTACGAAAATGGATAGATAAGTATATCGTATCAAAACCTGAGTCTTTTTTCGACGTAAAATTCACTTTTTACTAAAAATATGAAAAATATCATAAAAAAAGAAAATAGTTTGATTAGCCTTATATTCCAAATTTATTTGAAATTAATGAAGATTTTTATCAAAAAATCTTTATTTTGGAAAAAAAATATAATTTTATGACTTTTGAGGTTCGAATATTTAAATCGATAATTCTGGTATGATAATTCAAAACAAGTATGTTTTTTATTATTAAAAATCTGTTACAAAAATGTTTTTTTTATTTTATATATATTTTGATTATTTATATATTAGATAAAATTCGCATATATAAATATTTTATTCATTATTTTCCTCAATTATGAAAGAAATTCATAATTGATTGTCCATATATAGAGCCTATAATATTTAATTACAATCTATTGTTTGAAGTTTTCACAAATTACTATTTGTTTAAAGTAACTTGAATGTCAGTAATTTTTTTATTTTATTCTTTCAGTTTATAATAAAAAAGTAATTTAAATTATCTAAAAATGTTATTAATTAATGTCTATACTATTAAAATTTGGTAGTGGAATTTCCGACATTAGGTAATATAACGAGAAATAAAAATAAAATGTTAAATTTTATCACCCTACAATGATTCAGAGGAATATTTTAATGTCTCGTAACATATTGATTGGTACGCTCAATTGTCTGACATTCTTGGAGACAGATAATAGTGTAGGAAGGAAGTATTTTATTAAGTGCTTTATAGAGGAATTTTAATTGCAATATATATTTATAAGATTGTAAAATTGTTCAACAATTTTGATACATTTTCTTTAATTTGTGGAAAAACTTGGTTTTATTTAAAAGAAAAAATATGAAAATAAGTATTGATAATTGGATTAGATAATTAATTTTTAAAATAATTTAATAAAATATAGTTCTATTGTAATTTAAAAGACTGACTAAAGAAAATGTCACAAAAATTTTTAAGTACAGTTATACAATTTGAATTTAAAGAGTAATATTATTTATTAAATGAAAATAATTGAATATGTATATATATATATATATATATATATATATATATATATATATATATATACACAGTGGCGTGAACAAAAATAGGTGTGAATCTTTATTATAGAAAGAAATTAATCAAAGTTGGAAATGCAATTAATATTCTCAAACTATTTTGCTTCTCAGCTGTTTGTAGTGCAATAAATGAGAATTTCGGTGTATTACCGTTTTATTAAAAAATAAAAAAGTATATATATATATATGGACACCGTAGAGAATACAAAACAATAAAGAGTTGAACAAATTTTATATACTTTTAATATTGTTTCGAAGTATAAAGCAACAGATTAAGATTGTTGGATTGTGTAGAGAGATTGCTAAAACATAGGTTGGTCAAGGTCTACAGAGAAGAGTTTAGTGGTAAAAAAAATTGAAGAAAAGGCCGCAAAAAAGATGTTTGCATGATATGGAAGATGATTTGAAAAAGACAAGAAAATAGATAAGGGATTAAAAAGAGAAATATAAAGGATTAAGAAGATATATTTTATTTGGATGAAATTATATGACTATAATGTAGCTTATTTGGTCTTCGAAAATAATTGATATTTTAAAGTTATAAGTTTTTGTACTGACAATGAAGACTATATCTAAAGAAATAAATACGAGCCAATAAGAATAAAAATAAAAGAATAATTTTAATGTTTTATCAATTTATAAAAAGTATATATATATATATATATATATATATATATATTTAATTAATGAATGATTTTTTCCTTTTTAAATTTCTGTTAGAATTTAAAAAAGTTCTCTCCTCGTTAAAATTCTTTTTTGTTTCCCAGTATTTGAAATTCAATTATACAAAAATCACATGATAACTTCATATAGAGGATATATATATATACATATATATATATATATATATATATATATATATATATAGAGAGAGAGAGAGAGAGAGAGTATATATATATATATATATAGAGAGAGAGAGAGAGAGGATATATATATATATAAATTTTTTGTTCACAATTGTTTAATTGCACAAAATTAGTAGAATGTTTTTTTAAACGTGATAGAAATTTAAATTGATTTTAATGTAAATTTCTATCACCTTATAAACACCTATATATATATATATATATATATATATATATATATATATATATATATATATGTATAGCTAAAATGATATGCAAGTAAATGTATATCTAAACCCTTCAGTCTCATTCGAACCACTGTATATATACGTACATTTATAATATATAAGAAGAATAGTAATTTTAAAAATTATCAGATCATTTTACGTTATAATAAACGAAAATTT